>JAESUZ010003722.1:0-600000 GCA_017311185.1 Proteles cristata cristata
GGGAGAAGAAGGGGGGAAATGGTGGGGAGAGGGAGGGTGGCAAACCATGAGAGACTCTTGAATGCTGAGAACAAACTGAGGACTGATGTGTGTGTTGGGGAGGGGGGAGATGGGCATGGAGGGGGGCACTTGTGGGGATGAGCACTGGGTGTTATATGGAAACCAACTAGACAATAAACTATATGTAAAAAAAAAAAATCTGAAAAAAAAAAACCAAATGTTGCTTTTAGCTGGAATTGTGCAGAAAGCTAGTATTATTCTATACTTTTTCCACATTCTCTTCCCTTGACTTGAGGCTATGCCAAGGATAATTCCAAGAAAAGTGCTGCTCTCTGATGGAGACTTTTCAGTGAGGCTAACCACTTCCTGTTAACTTTTTTTTTCTAAAACAGGGAGGAAAAGTGACTGATCTGAAAAGGCATAGAATAAGCTTCTCAAAAATTAATTTTATTTTCATTGCCTTTTTAAAATATTTAGGTCCAAAGGGCAGTAACCCTCTCAAATTTCTCCAAAGTTCAAACCAAGAACATGTGGCCACTTGTGAGGATGTTATTCTGACTGAACCAGGAGGAATCATACAGATCCCAAGATACTCTCACAGAACAACTATGAGGTGAGGAAGGGATGTGTGTTAGGATGAAGGAAGTTTGTGAATGACCACTTGACAAACTGCAGCACTTGTTTAAGGCTTTATTTTCCACCTCCTCTCTTTGAAGAATAGACTTTGAGATAATCCCTGGTCTGAGGCCTTCAGTACACAAAAACTGAACATGAGATTATCCCTGTTGATAAATTGTGTATTTTCTCAAAAGAAGAGATCATTTATTAGGTAAAGTGGGAAGTCAAATCTCTATCAGAGAGTTTTGGGGATTGAAATAATGTATGTAAAAATCTTCTGGAACATATTAGGTATTCAATAAATGGTTCTTAAATTGCCAAAATAGAGAACTTTCCTTGAATTAAATAACAGAATAAATTTAAAGTGTGACGTGAGGAGTGAAGATTTGTATAATATCATCCTAAGTAACCTTATGTGATTTAGAGGAGTTTGGGCAAATTCAGGCAAGAGTAGGTCCTTAACTCACAGATCACTAATTAGAATTTAGAGGAGTGCATGTGGATTGACCAGCCATTTACCATGATGGGTGAAATTAATTAACACTTTTAATAAATTACATACTAGAAACATTTTTAATTGTTACAGTTTAAAGTAAAAATCTTTTTTCACCCAAGCACAAAGATTGAGTCAGTAACAGTGATACATAAAATTCTGAACAAAGTAAATAACAGTCTGTGTGTTTGGAAATCATTCCTGACTTGCTTTTATCTGTGTCACAGTTGCCACTGGAAGTTATTAGCCCCTTCAAATCACATCATTCGCCTTGATATTATCAACTTCCAGATGAAGCCAACACCCTTGGCCTGTCAGGGTCATATATGGGTTTTTGAAGGATTTGGATCAGGCAAAAAATTAATAGGTAACTACCGTCCCATGAAGAACCGTGTTCTTTATTTTTTTATGAAAGATTCTCCAATTGTTCTGTATTAAGTATGACTTACAGATGAGGTTAATTATGTGGTATTGAAATAGCCTTATTATTTTTTAGATTTGTAATTGAGATTAAGCTAACACTCTCTCAGATGGAGTTAAAACAAAACCAAACTATCTGCTGCTTACCTGGGTCATACCTGGATTAAATTTGCCCAGAAACACTAAAAATAGGGGCTAGATAGATAAAAACAGTTTTAGGCAATTGTAACACAAGAAAATTAAGACTGTAATATTCATCAGGCAAAATAACATCCACCAGAAAAGGCATTAAGTGGGTTTATCAATTAGATAGTAGCTGGAAACCTCATTACAGTGACTTAAATTTATTTTTCTGAGAGAAATATCCAGAGTTTTGTAGATGTACTGCTAGCTCAGGAGTTCAACTCTGTCAAGACTAAGGTTACAGGAGTTCTCTTGGCCTTCCCCTAATGGTCCCATAATGGCTATTTCAGTTCTTGCCGTTACAGAGAGAAAAAAGGAAGAAGGGACACAGAGAAGGAGTATTACTGCTGAGAAAACAAACATATTTCCAAGAATTCTGTGAGAGATTTAAGTCTCTTAAAGCCAGTTTTGTCACATAGCTACACTCTGCTGGGAGATGACTAGGGACAAGGGGAATAATATGGGGCTTAAGTTGGCTGACCAGCATTACCCAACGTGATGTGCTACAGCAGTCCAGACGGAAATCTGATAGCTCTGGATCCAGGTCTCAGTTCTACCACATAGTAAATGATTTGGGGAAAATTCCCAAAGCTTTCTCAGACTCTGTTTCCTGAATTGTGACAAGAGAATAATAATAACTACTTGACTTTTCATGTAATTTGCAAGAAGAGACACCCCACTATCACTACCGCTACACACATACAAGTGTGCTGCAAACTCTCGATTTACTTAGTCAGGGATACCTATGCCTGATGAAACCAGCTGACTTCCCAGAGGAAGAGGATGTGTGGCATGTCGTGGCCTTTGACTCCCTAAGAAAGGCCAGTGTTCCTCTCTCCCTAGGTAGGATCCTGCCAGAATTGATAAAATTGCTAATTCACTCTCCTTTTGTTCCTTGAACTTACATTACCATCCCAGAAGTAGGTGCATTAAAAACCTTTGTATTTCTACCTAAGGAAATGTTAATAAACACTGAAAGTTCCTGGTTCCTAAGTCCATTTAGCATCAACAAGGCCACAGTTTATTATGGGAGGAATGTAGAATCTGGGCCCAGTATCCTTGGAAATTATCTACACTTCTTCCTTCCCTGCCTTATAGGATGTCTGTTACTTGTACTGCCAATGAGATTGTTTTGGGAATTAAATGAGAGAATGTATGTTAATCAATAGAGAGGAAAGCAAGTTTCTGTTGTGTTTAAATTCTAAACATATGTTTTCATGCCTACTCTTAAAATTGTGTTGCTTAGAGGGAAAGATGAGACTGATGCTTTGCTAGTGCCTCTACATCAATAAGAGTGTCAGAGTACACAAAGTTTGGAAGAACAAAAAAATAAAAGGGAAAGAGTACATTAGCTATGTCAGTTATAATTTATAGTGTTAATGAACTATATGCCTGTTTTTCTTAGAATAAGCTCATAAAACATATGTACTATTTCCTACTTCTTTCCTAAAATTTCAGTTTTTGCAAATTAAATATATAAGTTCTGGGGGTTAATTCAGTGCTTGAGGTCAGTTAGCTACTCAATATTAAACATAACCAAATATGACTTATCTCAGGAATACAAGGATAGTTTAATATTGAAAAAAGTATTACATGGAATGATGTCACATGAGGGAAAATAGCTATAAATTAAATATACAGCAGTCATACCCTTAAAATCATACCAGTAAAATTAATAGAAGATAGAATGGAAAAATAATTATAATCAACAAAAAAAAAACTATAACTAAGAATAACTGTTAAAGAAAATTCAACCAAATAAATTTGAAGACTTAACTGGCCTTATTAAGGGACTCCTGCATTGTGCAGCATTCTATCTAGCAAGTAGAGAGATGCTCTGAGGAACTGTAAAAAAAAAAATGAAAGGGTTTTATAGACAAAAACAGACCAGAACATTAGCAAAAGAAAAGGCATCTCGTACAGATTGCTTTCTCTTCCTTTGGGTTATGGAGAGGGCCCATATGACACATATGGAGCTTATTGGTGCTAACCAAAAAATTCCCGACTGACTGGTTAAGACTGCATTTCTGGGGAGGGTTGAACTGCAGTTAGGTTAGGTCTTAAGTCCAAGTTTAGTGACATGGCCTCACATAAATGATTCTATTTGGGGCCTTTGGTTTTCTTTTTGACATGATCCTAAAATTAAGTGTGAGATTTATTGTGCAAATATAAAACTTTACACACATACACACAAACATTTAGATAGGAATGGAGAAATGTACCATGTTCTAAACCTGGAAGACACAATTAATTCACACCAAATTAATGTATAAATATAGTGTATTTCCCAGAAAAATCTCATGAGAATTTTTTTTTCAGAAAGTGAGGAAGAAACTGATAATAACTATTTATCTGTAGAGTAAGTAGCACTAACTGAAAATGTTTTGGGAGACTCTATTGATTAAATTTCAAGTTAAAACCAGGGTCCCCAAAGGTTTTGACTTTTATTTTCTTTTTGATGATAAGGCAAATCATCAGATATTACAACATATTAAGGGATCCCTGGGTGGCTCAGTTGGTTAAGCGTCCGACTTCGGCTCAGGTCATGATCTTGCGGTTTGTGGATTCAAGCCCCACATCAGGTTCTGTGAGGACAGCTCAGAGCCTGGAGCCTGTTTCAGATTCTGAGTCTCCCTCGCTCTCTGCCCCTCCCCCACTCATGCTATGCCTCTCTCTGTCTCAAAAATAAATATACTATTAAAAATTCTTAAAAAAGACCATACCTTTAAACAATGATAATTAAAACAGAGTAGTACATACACACAAAGACACACATGAGTAGGAATAAATAGAATGAAAGAGAACATATAACACAAGTATAAGAAATTTGGCTTCACAAACCAGAAAGGAAGATATAAATTATATTTTTAATAATTTTGTACAAGAGCTAAAGAGTTAAGCATTTTTCTTAAGCCATACAAAGTAGAAAAAAAATGATAAATATCTGTTGATGGAGAAGGACCTTCTCCTATAAATACAATATAAGAAACAAGAAATTATCGATAAATTCCTATGTAATTAAAAACTTTTCTGCCTCAGGAAAGAATATCCAATGGAAAAAAGACAGCCTTTTTAACAGATGGTGTTGGGAGAACTGGACAGCAACATGCAGAAGAATGAAACTAGATCATTTTCTCACACCATGCACAAAAATAAACTCAAAATGGATAAAGGACCTGAACGTGAGACAGGAAACTATCAACACCCTAGAGGAGAAAGCAGGAAACAGCCTCCTTGACCTACACCGCAGCAACTTCTTACTTGACACATCCCCAAAAGCAAGGGAATCAAGAGCAAAAATAAATGATTGGGACCTCATCAAGATTAAAAGCTTCTGGGGTCGCCTGGGTGGCTTAGTCAGTTAAGCGTCCGACTTTCGCTTAGGTCATGATCTCGCGGTTCGTGGGTTCGAGCCCCGCGTTGGGCTCTGTGCTGACTGCCAGCTCAAAGCCTGGAGCCTGTTTCAGTCTGTGACTTCCTCTCTCTCTGACCCTCCCCTGCTCACGCTGTCTCTCTCTGTCTCTCCTAGAAATAAATAAAACATTAAAAAAAAAAAAAGATTAAAAGCTTCTGCACAGCCAAGGAAACAACCCAGAAAATTAATAGGCAACCAACGGAATGGGAAAAGATAGTTGCAAATGACATATCAGATAAAGGGTTAATATCCAGAATCTATAAGGAACTCACCAAACTACACCCCGAAAAACAAACAACCCAGTGAAGAAATGGGCAGAAGATATGAACAGACACTTCTCCAAAGAGGACATCCAGATGGCCAACAGATACATGAAACGATGCTCAGCATCGCTCCTCATCAGGGAAATACAAATCAAAACCACACTGAGATACCGCCTCACACCAGTCAGAGTGGCTAAAATGAGCCAATCAGAGAACTCTAGATGCTGGCGAGGATGTGGAGAAATGGACACCCTCCTACACTGTTGGTGGGAATGTAAACTGGTACAGCCCCTCTGGAAAACAGTGTGGAGGTTCCTCAGGAAACTAACAATAGAACTCCCCTAGGACCCAGCAATAGCACTGCTAGGAATTTACCCAAGGGATACAGAAATGCTGAGCATAGGAGCACATGTACCCCAATGTTCATAGCAGCACTCTCCACAATAACTAAAACATGGAAAGAGCCTAAGTGTCCATCAACAGATGACTGGATCAAGAAGATGTGGTTTATCTATACCATGGAATACTACATAGCAATGAGAAACAATGATATCTGGCCATGTGTAGCAACATGGATGGACCTTGAGGGTGTTATGCTGAGCAAAATAAGTCAGGCATAGAAGGACAAATATCATATGTATGCACATATAGGAGGATTAGGAGGAACTTGACGGAGGAACAAGGGGGAGAAGAAGGGGGGAAATGGTGGGGGAAAGGGAGAGAGGCAAACCATGAGAGACTCTTGAATGCTGACAAAAACTGAGGACTGATGGATGTGGGGGGGAGGAGGGGTGGGCATGGAGGAGGGCACTTGTGGGATGAGCACTGAGTGTTATGTGGAAACTAATTTGACAATAAACTATTTGTAAAAAAATAAAAATAAAAAAAATAAAAACTTTTCTGCCTCAATAGGAACAAAATTTCAAAATACATAATAAGCTTGAAATTTTCAACATCTCTGAAAAAAGTTTAAGGTAAATAACATAGGGAATGTTAGCAAATCAGGATTAAAAATTTTCAGATCTTGGGGCGCCTGGGTGGCTTAGTCGGTTAAGCGTCGGACTTTCGCTTAGGTCACGATCTCGCGGTTCGTGGGTTCGAGCCCCGCGTCGGGCTCTGTGCTGACTGCCAGCTCAGAGCCTGGAGCCTGTTTCAGTCTGTGACTCCCTCTCTCTCTGACCCTCCCCTGCTCACGCAGTCTCTCTCTCTCTCCTAGAAATAAATAAAACATTAAAAAAAAGTTCCAGATCTCTAAAAATAAATGTATAGGCTCCAATATTTTTGATGCAGCTGTGATTAAATTTCAAGTTAAAACCAGAGTCTCCAAAGCTTTGATTTTTATTCTGTTCATTTTCCAAGAAATGACAAACTATTGACCCATGTGATCTTAAGAGCATAAAGCCCTAGATTAACCATTAGTCTCTTTTCACAGATATAAAGGGTTAGTGAATATTCTCATATAGGTTACTATGCAATCTGAATTAAATCTCTTATTTTGTTTCTTGTCACAATGAAATTGATCCCATGGACATCTGTTTACTAAAAAGGGCAGAGTTTCTCTGTAATAGTGAAAAACTTAATTCTTAGAATCATTGACTTGAAGGCTTGATACTATTGAGTGTCAGAGCAAACTACCTTCCTTAGAAATGTTTGTTTCAGAAAATACTATGTATGATCACTTAAAGTTAGAAATGTTTGGTCATGAGAAGCAAGCTAATTGCTATACCTTGCCTCTTACTCATTTAGTTATGCTGTAGGTAAATGAGAGTTATATGTAGCTGCGTCTCAAACATGTTCCCTATATATGATTATTTCAGTCTGGTGACAAGAATAATGTTTTAGTTCCCTGAGGATTAGCTAGACCTCGTTGTCTTTCCTTTTATAATACATCACTTAAAAGAAATCTACCTAGTGGTGCCTGGCTGGCTCAGTCAGTGGAGCATGCAACTGTTGATCACACAATTGTGAGTTCAAGCCCCACATTAGATGTAGAGATTGCTTAAAAAAAAAAAACTTTAAAAAAAAATAAAGAGATCTACCTAGCTTATTTCCAGACATTGTAAGAACTGGGTCCTGTGTTCTATTTGGTTTTGGACTCTGTCCTTAGAACTACTTAGATTCCAGGAATCTGGAACATCTTTCTTTCTATTCTAACTGGGTTTTATTCTGCTTAATTTTCTCATTTTTATATTCTTGGGGGTGCAGATGGTATAAATTTATAATTTCAAAAACAGGATTTTTTCCTCTTACTTTGTTCAATAACCTTAGCTTTGATGAATAATAAGTTTTTGTATGCTTCTTTGTGTTTTTCTTTATTTGGGGCCAGGAAAATTATGTGAAGGAAATTCACCTTCATTAAAATCTCATGGTCCTCTAATGATGTTGATTTTCACATACAATGTCAGTTTGGCTGAGGAAGAATTTTCTTTGAGATATTCTTTTCATATTCCTGGTAAGTCTATTGCTTTCATAGATGTTTATGAATATGTTTTGTTTGTTTTGTGCTTTATTAGGAAAAATCTATCATTAAATAAACATTGAATTCTCTATTAGCTTTAGGGGAGAAGAAAAGACAGTGTTTAAAATGTGACTTCTGCAATTTGTGGAGGCCTCAAGCTAAACCTCTATAAAGTGTAAGATCAATCAGATTTAAGGGTGCCTGGGTGGCTCATTCGGTTGAGCATCCGACTTCAGCTCAGGTCACGATCTCACAGTTCATGAGTTGGGGCCCCACATCAGGTTCTGTGCTGACAGCTCAGAGCCTGGAGCCTGTTTCTGATTCTGTGTTTCCCTCTTTTTCTGTCCCTCCCCCACTTGTACTCCGTCTCTCTCTCTCTCAAAAATAAACAAACATTTTAAAAAAGGGTTTTTAAATCAGATTTATCATTTTTTCTTATAACACCTAAGAATTTTGTCGATTTTTCTGGATATTTAGATGATTATAACAATATAGTAGGAAACTTTTAGCCTTAGCATGAAAGTGTCAAACAGTTTTTCTCTTTTGAAATTAATGTCCTTAGTGTGCTAATATCAAGAGCAATTAGTTGTTCTTTTTCATTTGTTTGGTGGATAGTTTATTCATATTGGTTGCAGTCAGATTATTTAAAAATATGCCTTGCCCAACATTCCTGTGGTTTGGGTGAAGACACCGATAGCATTATGAAAATTGAGAACTATTAATCTAGAACTATTGCAAATTATAGAAATTGGATATCATGGAGAAAACATTTGCAACTTGGATTTAATTCTGAACAGTTATTAGAATTACTTCAACTGTAAGGTTAATCAATTTAGGAGCACCTGGGTAGCTGAGTCAGTTGAGTGTCCAACTCTTGATTTAAGCTTAGGTCATGATCTCATAGTTCATGAGTTTGAGCCCCGAGTGAGGCTCCATACTGTGTGTGGAGTCTGCTTGGGACTCTCTGTTGCTACTCTCTTTCTGCCCCTTCCTCTCCTCTCTTTCTCTCTAAAATAAATAAAATGTTAGTAAAAGATTAATCCATTTATACTCATTAAAAATGTAAATGGAGGGGGGAGGGGGGATGGGCATGGAGGAGGACACTTGTGGGGATGAGCATTGAGTGTTATGTGGAAACTAATTTGACAATAAACTATTTGTAAAAAAAAAAAAAAAGGTAAATAAGGTTAAGATCTGAGCCAGACTGAAGATATTTTCCCCATTCAGCTTGTGACATAACCTAAAGTAAGGATCTTTCTTTTTTTTTTTTTTTTTAAATAATGTTAACATATTAAAACTTGAAAAATTGCTTGTAGTCCAAAAAAAAAAATAATAATAATAATAAAAATGTAAATGGATACAATTGGAGAGACATTTCTACTAACAGTATTTAATTTAGTCTGGCAACAGTCCTTGCCCTTGTAGAGTTTATAGTCAAGGAGATAGTCAGTAATCAAATAATCATACAGAAAAATATAGAGTGAAAAAACTACTGTTTTGAAGGAAAAATATGATATGCTAGAATAATATACAATGGAGGGATCCTGTTTAGTTTGGTAAAGGATGGCAATGGAATTGTAGGAAAACTTCGGGTTCTCTTTGTTCTCTTATCACAAAAAGCATAAAATTTATTTCTACTCACTGTCTCCTCTTTTGCTCTCTCATTTTTTTTCTTAAATCCATTCCCAAATGGCTTTTTTTTGTTACCATTCCACAGGCATCAGTCTTATCAAAGTTACCAATGATGTCCGCAAGTCCAGATCTAGTAGTTCCTTCTCTGCCCCACAGCATTTGACCCAGATAAGCTCACCTTCCTTTTGGAATCTACTTGTCTTGGCCTCAAGGAAACCACTCTCCTTGCGTTCTCTTACCTCACTCATCTCCTTCAGAGTCCCTTGGCTGGTTGCTCTTCGTTTTCTCTACCATTAAAGGTAGAGGTGTCCCCGGACCCAGTCTTTGACTCTCATTTCTTCTTTGCCTGTACTCACTCCTTAGTGACCTCACCCAATCCCTAGCTTTCAATACCATCAATATGGATAACTCCCAAATGTAGTTCCAAATTCTTTTTTATTTTTGACCTCCAGCGCAGTATCACCAGTTACCTCCCCCTCCACTTGGATATTTAATAAGCATCTCAGATTTAATGTGACCAAAATGAAACTCTGGATTTCTTACTCTGCCTCCAAATTCCTTCCTTCAGCAATCTTTCCCATCTCAGTGGATGACAACTCCCATTTATTAATTAATTGCTCAAGCTAAGGATCTTGGTCATTCTTGCCTTATCTTCTCATATCCCATTTTGTGTATAGTTAATCTGTGAGCTTGTCAGCAAGTAGTTCCCAACAGCTCTACCATAGCATCCTTATATAAGCAGCCTTTGTTTAGTCCGCTTTATTCATAACAGCTAGAATGACTATTTTAAAATGAATAAAATAGCTCCTCTGCATATAATCCTCCAGTATTTTCTCAACTCATTCAAAGTCCTTAGAGTGGCCTACAAGATGCTGTATGATTGGGACCTCAGCTACCTCCTTCAGTTCTTCTACCATTTCCCCCAATGTTCACTCTGCACTGGCACACCCCCCTTCTTGCTGTTCCTCAGTCCCACCGAACATGCCCCATTGCAGTTATTTCCAAAACCTACAGCCATGCCTAGTAAATAGTTGGTGTGCAACAATTATTTAAATAAAGGAAATGGCATTTCAGCTGGGGCAGATTAGGGAGAAGAGGGTGAGGAGGTAGCTCCACATCTAGTGAACGGGTAAGAAATGCATCCATTTGCCTATGGGAATCCTCCGGCTGAGAGCCAGTGTATGAGGTGTCAACTCAGAATGCTTTTATTACATATACTCAATTTCTATGTCAGATAAACATAGAAAACCTTTAGTGTAGATGTTTTCCAATCATAGCAAAATTATACCCCATGTATAGTTTTTAAAGATCTGACTCATCATTCATAGTTTGAAATTACAAATTAAAATATATCTGTATAAATTATGTTACATCTACGTGGATCAAAAACATAGAATCATTAAAATTTATCTGAAATTTTTAATAGTATGGAAAAATAGTCACAATAAATTAAGCGGCAGAAAATGTTTTTAATGGTGTAAAGTGGTATACAACTTTTTTAAAAGTTGTATATATTTCATAGGAAAGACTTTGCCAGATTTATGTTAAAACATGAATATTGGTTACTTACTGGGTGGGACTACAAGAGACTTTTTATCTTCTTTGGACTCTCCTCTCTGTATTTTGAAATTTTTTGCAAGGTGCATGTATCACTTTTATAATCAGAAGAATAAAGGAATATAAAGTATTTAGTTGGGTGCATTGACACTGAATATTCTCTTATTCTAGATTCCAAGAGAGGGAAAAATAATGATCAAGGTAAGACCGTAAAAGGTAATAAAGAATCCAGTTGGCTTGGCTTTCATTATATGATATTGTGAAAATAGAGTGGAAAATGATTGCTGCTAAATGCAATTTAGTAAAAAGTGTACTCTGACTTGTCAAAAACTTTCAGGTATTTGTGGCTTGATTCTAGTCACGTTATAGTAACATATTTATTTGTATTAATTTCCTTATGCCAAATTTTAGGAGTTGTGGAGACCTGGGGCACATTAGGGAATAAAGGGTGAGGAGGTAGCACCGTATTCAAATAATGGGTGAGAAACACACCCGTTTTGTCTATAGAATCCTTGTAGCTATTTGAAATCTGTTCATTGCCATTCTTCCCATATATTTTATCTTTTGGATTACATATATATTTTCCCTGTTTTTTTTTTTTGCTGGACCATTGCAGAGTGAAACTAAGATGATAAGATTACTGATGAAGTAAATCAATTTTTGGATAGAATTAATTTTAGGTTAGATGATACCTGTGACATTTGGAGTGGGCCCCAAATGTCACTGAATTCTTCAGTTCTCTTTTTGGGATAGCCACTTAACCCTTATGAATCTTAATTTATGCATTTCAACTATCTGAAAGTGATCCAAATTTCCCTAACTAATAAATGTTTACACTTGAATGGTACCTGCTGTTAGGCTGAACTTTAGGAGCACATAATTTATTCAGGAATTCAATCTAACCGAGTACCCAGATCAGTTTCTCAACCTTCTTCCTTTGTTCTCCACTCCCACTTTGTGGTGTTGGAGTTATCTTTCCTGGCGCTGTGTGGGAAATGAAATATTGTTGTGGCATTTGCAAACCTGGGCAAGTCCTACAAGTCTTAGGACAGATCTATTGAATATCAAAGTGATAGATCATTCATCTGTGGACTGAAGATGATAAAATCTGTTTCTCATGATTCTGAATATTAAATAAGATTGTATATTAAATATAAGCAACAAAACTACATTGAACTATAGATGTGGGTGATTTAGTGGTTCACAGTTTGTGAACCGAAGTCAAAGAAGTTCAGTCTGTCTTATTCTGAAGGAGTCCATCGGTTTTTCAAAACAAAAGTCATTTGGAACTGTGGGTACAAAGAAGGAGTGACAGAAATTAATTAAAGTACACTGCAGTTTAGGTTGTAATAACCTCATTGTAGTCATTACAACTAGACTCAGAAAATAACTGCACTCCTTGAGTATTGTGTTAAATATTTTTTTTCTTTTTGCTTCAAGGATGTCCAGTATTGGATCTGATTCCCGTTAGTTCTACTGAGATCACATCTCCCAATTATCCTCACATTTATCCCAACATGCTGAACTGCACTTGGACTTTTTATTCCATGTCAGGAAGTAAAATGAAGGCAGTGATTAAAGACTTTATAACAGAAGAATCTTGGAACTGTGAATGGGATTATGTCAGTATTTATGATGGACCAGATCAGCAATCAAGATTACTTGGTAAACTGATCTTTCTTAAATAGTCTACATTAAGTGGCATTTATATAATACATATATGTGGACCTACATTTATCCTGGGGAACATGTAATTTGTGGTCAGTGATTTTTCATGAGATTCTTCGTCAGGATCCCAGAGCAGTACTGATTGAGCACAATGGGATGAACTTGGACCACACTCACTGGATCTTTACCTGTAACTTCAGTTCTTCCTGATTTTAGCTGATTCCTATCTCATTTTACCATTAGGGGGCAATCTAATTCTGTTTTGTTTTGTTTTGTTTTGTTTTCCTCAGAAGGTCCTATAATTTAAGGGTTCAATTAGTGCACTGCATTTTTAGGTAACTTTTTGAAACTATGTTTACTCAGGTTTCATCCTCACAGTAAGAGTGGCCCTTTTTTAGACCCAGGGTAAAATAAAAGGTGAAAAAGGCCAATTAGCTTGAATAATCTTCAGAGGTTTATTGACCATATGATGTCCATCACACTTGAATGTCAGGCAATATCCTGCTCTGAGACTGACTTATAGAAGAAAACTTTTCCAAAGATTTTATAATCCAATACTGCATCACCTTCTTCAGTCTCCAGTGAGTTCTCCTCAGGCTGTCATTACAATCTACCTATCCCAAAGAGCAAGAGGAAAGTTTTAATACTATCTTTTTCTGGGACTCTGATCTCTACTGTGAGATCATGTAATTTATAACACCAGCAAGCTCAGCAATTTGCTTTGAAATTCTAAAGGTACCTAATTTTTTCTTATCAATCAATTTAGTTCCTATCAGAGAATTTGAAGCAACTGGTGTGGGGGCATCATATACAACATTTCAGGCTCTCAGCTCTTAAGATTAATATGAGGTATCTATAGCATCAGACCCAGTAACTTAACTCTCACCAAGTTCTACAGCCAAAGACCTCAGGATCACACCATGGTGGTATCTCAGTAAGAGAGAGAGTTAGAAAGAACCTAGTATAGGATTTGGGCTTTGGAGAGGGTCTAAGGACTTTGCTTGAGATTGGTTGGTGTGAAGTGGAGTAATTTTATGATTAGTATCTCAATCATAGGGAGGACTGACTCCAACAAGG
Source organism: Proteles cristata cristata (assembly GCA_017311185.1). NCBI lineage: Eukaryota > Metazoa > Chordata > Mammalia > Carnivora > Hyaenidae > Proteles > Proteles cristata. Next base: position 13,785 of record JAESUZ010003722.1, read on the forward strand.
GTAAAACTGCATTTGGAAAAGAAGTGGCAAGCCCTCATTTTAGCCAAGAGAGGTCGATGTTTGATATTTTGGGGGTTGCACGTGACCTTGTGTTTTGTCACACCTTATCATAGATTCAAAGAGTCCTATCTTACGTTGATGTTCTGTGAGATTGTTTATGTACAACAGCATATGGTCTAACTGTGAGTGCCAAACCCGTGTCTTTTTTTTTTAATGTTTATTTTTGAGAGAGAGAGAGCGCGCGAGCGAGCGAGTGAGCGAGAGAGAGCGCACGCGCACCAGCGAGGGAGGGGCAGAAAGAGACACACACACAGAATTTGAAGCAGTCTCCAGGCTCTGAGCTGTCAGCACAGAACTCTACATGGGGCTTGAACCCACAAAATGTAAGATCATGACCTAAGCCAAAGTTGTTCACTTAACCAACTGAGCCACCCAGGCACTCCCACCAAACCCATTTCTGAATGTCAGGGGCAACTTTTCTCTTTTTTTTCTTTCAATCTGGCAGCATTATTCTTCTTTAAAACTTCTAATAAATAAAAAATTCAGAAATGTCAAATGATTATAAATATGACTACTTATATTTTTATAATTAGCTTCTATATCTCTCTATAAAAATAAGGAAGCTACAATTAGTTTGGTAGTGCATGCAATTTTATTTAATACAATTTTACATATTTATATAATTTCATTTCCATGAAACATACAATTTATGTAATCATTTGTAAACTAGTGAGCATAGAACACCATTGCCAATCTCCCTCCCACCTAGTTAGAAGAACTATCCTGTATATGGAACCACATTATCTTTTCTTAATAAATCTTTCTATTTACTTAAGTAGAATTCCTAAGTAGTAACACCTATTTAGTTAATAGGTTTTAGTTACTTGTGTAAGTGTAAATGGAGTAGTATATAGAATCCAAATAGTTTCCATTGCAATACTTTTATAATATCTTAATGAAAATAAATTATCAAAATTAAGGTTCATCTGGTCTTCTTTCATTTACCTATCCTATGAGTGTAAGGTATCAGTAACTAGTAAATACTAGATTAAATGTACAGGTTAAATTCATTTATTATTAGGCACTTCCCAATGGGTTAGGCACAGTGGACATACAATAGTGAACAAGTCAGAAATGATCTCTGCCATCTTCTCTTGGGAAGACAGAGAATAAATAAGAAAATGATAATATGAGATAACAATAAACAATCAAATAATTGAAAATAATTGTTAAAAATAATCTGAAGGAATTAAGTTGTAGAGGAAAGGTACGTATATGTGTTCAGTTCATTTAGGTATCTAATGTTTAAATGTTACCTTATGTAAGACCTCTGTCACATGAGGGAAACAGGCCTCCTCCATCTCTTCTTCTTGGCATTTATCATGACCTAGCAAAGTATGTATTTGTTAATAATCTGTCTCCTGCCATCAGAATGAAAATGGCCTGAGAGCAGGACTGTTTCATCTTTATTACTGTATCTCAGTATGTGAGTAGAGTACTACCCAACACATAGTAAATATTTGATATAGCTGAGAAAATGGCCTTGAATCTGGGGAAAGCTTGGTAAGCTGGGTAACTGTCAGGCATCAGACTGATTGGAGACTGAGTGAGGACAGATGGGAATAAGGTGAGATGGAGGCTTTGCCACTGTGCAGCTCAGGCTATGGTAATGACTTTGGATTTTGTTCCAATCCAAGGGGAGGTCATTAAAGGTTTTTTGGCAAGGGAGTAATTTGAAGGATGCTCTAGCTGCTGGATCAGGAATAAATTTTAGGGTGACAGGGTGAATTGTCTCTAAAGTTATGAGGCTTTTGTGTTATTCTACATCTGCACTGTCCAGTTCATGTTGTTATTTACATTTAAATTAGTTAAATAAAAGGTGGTATTAGCCATATTTAAGTGCTCAATTACTACATGTAATAGTGGACAGTCTCATTCAGAATGTTCCATCATTGCAGAATGCCCTATTAGTATCTGTTTTAGACAAAAGATAGATGCTGCCTTATAAAAGTATGTCAACTGTGGAGTACAAGTGAAGTGGACAGATCTGGAGACAGAACTCATAGGATTTCTGGGTGAATTGCATATGGAATTAAAGGTGCAAATCAAGGATTAGTCTGGAGTGACAGGTTGGAGATGGTGGCATTTACAGAGATGGGGATTACTAGAGGAAGAAATAGATTCATGGGGAGAGATCTGTTTGGGCCACGTTAAATTCTTAATGGTATAATACATCCAGGTAGAGTTGGCAATAGGTAGCTAAAGGTAGAGCTCTTGAGCTAGAGGAAAAGATTGGGCTAGAGATGAAAAGTTAAAACTTACTAGCTCTTTAGAAATTTCCTCTAGTTAACCCTCTCTCAGATATCATCCATCCCCTCTACCACTCTCATCAGTTTCAAACACGTTCCAGTATTACCCATTCTTTTAAACAAAATCGAACAAGAAATATAGCTATTACCCCATTTCTCTGCATCCCTTTACAGCAGAATCTTTCACTTTCTTAGAGGCTGCTAGATTTAGAAAGTTTATGGGATAGATGGCTAGCAGGTCATGGTGAAATCAAACAATGATAGTAGAGAAACACTGATAAGTTGGATAGATAGGAGGTGGTGATTTAGAAAGCAGGATGTTTGCAATAAAAATTTTAGAGGTGTCAAATGACAAAACCTCAGCACGGTGTTAGTAAAGGATTACAAGTAAAGGGAATCTGTCCCCTTGTATTAAATTTAGTGTTGGCACTTAGTGGGCATGCACTAGCTCAGTCTCAGAATCCTTACAGTCAGTGTCTAATCTGCCTGGCTGTTGCCCCTGCCATTCTGGTTATTAAATAGTAACCTTGGTCAAGCAACAATTTTAAGGAACACTGACAAATGGGACCACTGAAACAAACACAGAGAACAATGACCAGGATGCTGAAGGGTACGGGCACTAGGGAGTGTTTACTTTGGAGAAGACAGAAGACAGAAGGATCATAAATCTTCCTTTCAAGTAGTTACAGAATTCTCACAGAGACTCTCAGGCCATCTATGAAATTTGTTCTGCCAGATGATATCTAATACTTATTGAATATTTACCATTATTCAGGGACAGTCCTAAGAATGCATGACTCTCTTAATTTTCTTTTCTTTTTGTTTAAATAGTTTATTGTCAGGTTGGTTTCCATATAACACCCAGTGCTCATCCCCACAAGTGCCCTCCTCCATGCCCATCTCCCCCTTTCCTCCCCCACCCCCATCAGCCCTCAGTTTGTTCTCAGCTTAATTTTCTTAACTATCCTCTAGAGGTAGTTTACATTTATCCTCATTTTAAATATAAAGAAACCAAGTCACAAAAAGATTGTGTCTAGCAATTAGAACCATTAAAAATGAGAAAATGCTTACAGGGTTCTACATCATATCTTCAAGGTGAGTAATCATATGTTCAGGGTTATTTTAGCAAGGACTCACTGTCAGATGGAAGACTGAACTAAATGATCTCCAAGATTATATATTGACACTATTCCCTTCTCATCTAGGCACCCATTTTAAACCTACACATTTTATAAATGTGTTGCATTTCTAAGTTTTTTTTTTTTTTAGTATTTTATTTATTTTTGAGAGAGAGATAGAGACAGCATGAGCACAGGAGGATCAGAGAGAGAGGGAGGCACAGAATCTGAAACAGGCTCCAGGCTCTGAGCTGTCAGCACAGAACCCGATGTGGGGCTCGAACCCACGAACCCTGAGACCATGACCTGAGCTGAAGTCGGACACTCAACCGACTGAACCACCCAGGCGCCTTGTATTTCTAAGTTTTTAATAGAAATACCGTATTTGACAGAACCAAGGATGGAGTCATATCCACACCATTAAGACCTTCCCTCCAGTTCACATTGTATGGTTATTTAATCTGTTTAATCAACTGTGAAATGTCCTAGCCATATAATTATCTACTTACATTTTTTTATCTGTTCACAACGATATCATAAGATACTTTATTAAGTGCTTCACTGCAATCAAGATTCATTAGGTTTATCTCCTTCCCCTTAGCCATCATCTAATTAGCTCTCTCAAAAAAATTAAATTAGGTTACTTGAATGTGACATGTTAAGAATCCCTTGCTGGCTTCTCATGACCACGGATTCCTTCTCCACATGTTCAACAACCATCTGTCTAATAATTTGCTGAAAGATTTTGCTGAGGTTTATTTTTATTTAAAAGCCCTTAAGGTACTCTGCAAATACCAACTCATACAATCCCATTTGAATATAATTTTTATCTCTATTATACAGCTGGAAAAATTGAGGCTGAGATGTTAAATAAATTGGCCCAGTGCCACATAGTTAGGAAATAGCAGAGCTAGTCTAAACCAGCAGTTTGGCTATAGAATCTGTGTCTCTAAGCATTAAGCTCCACCATTTCACTGATAAATGACTTCAGAAATCCTATATTTTGTTTTCTCTGTCTTCTCCTCATCTACCCGCATCTCCAAATCTTTTTTTTTAAATCAGTAACATTTTCCCCACTTACATTATTTTAAAACTTCTGGCATGATGTTGACTCTGCCCCAGAGTCCTTTTCCTTGACATAGAGCATCCCAAAAGTTGCCCATCAAATCCAGTTCATGACTCAGATTCATTGAAGAGAAGAAGAATGATGTGGAGGTTAACTATTCCCTGATTCCCTATCTTTCTTTCTCAGATTTGTGAGATAACATTATCTTTAAGGCAAATCAATGGTGTATCACTGTTTTATCCTGAGAGAACTTAAATTGTAGCATATACAGTTAAAGTACAGCAGATGCCTTATCACTGTCACTGTCAGGACCACCTTTGTAACAACTTTTGTGTTTCTGAATTAAGAAAGGGTCATCATTAAAGCTGCATTTGGGCAGCCTGTGTGTCTCAGCCAGTTTGGGCTGCTGTAACAAAAATACTGTAAACCGAGTGGCTTAAAATCCAAGCATTTTACTTTTCACAGTTCTGGAGGCTTGGAAGTCCAAGATTTGGTGTCTAGTAAGAACTCCCTTCTTAATTCATAGCTCTCTTTTTGCTCTGTCCTCATGTGGCAAAAAAAGTAGTGAGAGATTCTCTGGGTCTCCCTTCTAAGGGTACTAGTTCCATTCATGAGGGCTCTAGCCTCATGACCTAACCACTTCCTGAAGGCCTCACCTCCTCAATACCATCACATTTGGGATGAGGATTTCAACCTATGAATTTGCAGTGGAGTTGGGGGCCACAAACATTCGGTCCAGAACATTGTCCTGTTACTTTTGTTTCTCTGTCCATTTACCTTCACCAGCAAGCCTCTTTTCTCATTCTTATGATTGTGGATTATCATGGAGCTGTATATCATTTTCATATCAAATGCTAGCCTAGTCTTTTCCCTTTGATCTTTTAAAATCTATAACGTTCCTCTGCTGCAGTCAAATCATGAACTCCATCCCATAAACCTTGACCTTGCATTATCAATAATCATCCCTTTACCAATATTAACAGTTTAGAATTTAATGTCTCCTTTTTGCCCCCTTTTTCTTATGTTACTGCCCAGAAGAACTATTTTAATTATTGAATATATCTCATATTGCAGCACATTTTTGTGGTTCCAAGAAAGAACTTGTCTTAATATCCAGTGGTGCTTACCTGACTCTGAATTTTAAGACTGATTGGTCTGTGGGAGAAAGAGGTTTTAAACTTATTTTGGAAGACACAATTCGGAAGCATTCACAAGAAAGTAATATGGGGACCCAACTGCTTGTCGATGGTAAGTAATGATTTAAATATATTTATTAAAGCAGAGACCATATATGTCAAAGTAGAACCCATGGAACACTGGTTATAGGCTCCTTGGTAGTCATCTGCTTTAATACTCAAACCAATATAGTTTCATTTCAAACCACTTCTTAAAGCACAAGACCTTGGTAGTTTAGATAGATCATGTGAGGCAATAGTTAATTGGGGTGTGTGCAAGTGTATGTGTGTGCCATTTTACTTAAGAAATAATGATAAACATAAAAGGCAGTTGCTATTTAAAAAATCCAGGGCATTTTGCTACTTAAGAAATAATGATAAACATAAAAGGCAGTTGCTATTTAAAAAATGTCGGTGGTGGGGGGCAACTGGGTGGCTCAGTCCATTAAGCGTCAGCCTCTTGATTTGGGCTCAGGTCATGATCTCATGGTTCCTGAGATGGAGCCCTGTGTTGAGCTCTGTGATGACAGTGCAGAGCCTGCTTGGGATTCTCTCTCCCTCAATCTCTCTCTTTCTCTGTCTCTCTCTTTCTCTCTGCCCCTCCCTCCCTCATACTCTCTCTTGCTCTCTCAAAAATTGAATGAATGAATGGATTTCTGGTGTAAAAAAGAAATTTCAAGTAAAGAACTTCACAAATAAGCATATCTTATAATTCCCAAATTATAGTCCCTGAGAGAGTTTACTTAATTTTCATCTTCAGGATATACTTGTAAAAGTCTCTTGTTTTTAATTTCCTGGTGGATTTCTTTTTAAATCTGAGAATGAAGTAAACACAATCCTAGAAATTTTCCTTATGATTTTCCTTTATATATAAGTCTCACTTGGAATACATATAGTATTAAGTGTTTTAGTATGTTTAGATGTATTATCCTAGGATAACACACATAATGCCAAAGAAAGAACAATGTCTAGTAATTTCATGATGAAGCGTAATATTTTTTAAATCATTTGTTTTGGTTTGTCTATATTAATACTTTAGTTAACTTCATTGATTTTTCCTCATTTTAAAAGCAATGAAAGAAAAGAGGAATCTGATCTCTCGCTAAGAATCCTAGTGTTTTTTTTTTAATATTTGTTTATTTTTGAGAGACAGAGACAGAGCATGAGCAGGGGAGGGGCAGAGAAAGAGGGAGACACAGAATCTGAAGCAGGCTCCACACTCTGTGCTGTCAGCACAGACCTCACTGTGGGGCTTGAACCCACAAACGGTGAGATCATGACCCAAACCAAAGTTGGACGTTAAACCAACTGAGCCACCCAGGTGCCCCTAAGATTCCTAGTTTCTGACCTACAAAAGAAATAAACACCTCCATTGTGAGATTTTAATAGATTTCAATAAGCATTTCTATCTAATGTTTTCTTGTTACTTTTCTCAGAGATCACAGTAGAAAACAGTCCTGGAAAACAGCCACCCCAAGACACATGTGGAATTCCAGCTGTTGACCCGTTTCTAATGGAAGGGTCTGAGAGAAACACAAACATGCTGCCCACTGGGCTTGGGGCGCCCAGGGTGGTTGGTGGCCGTGCAGCACCTGCAAAGTCATGGCCCTGGCTGGTCAGTCTGCAGCACCAAGGACAACATTTCTGCGGAGGGGCTCTGATCGCGAAGCAGTGGGTCCTGACAGCGGCGCACTGCAGCTTCAGGTGTGGGCCGGTGTGGGGCAGGGGGCACCAGAGCGGCATGAGGGCCCACAACGGGTGTCCTTCTGCCCCCCCCCAGCATCACAGGAAACAGCTGCCGATGATGCAGTCCCCGTCATGCATAATGAATGAGCATAGTATCTGGATGACACTTCACGTTTCACTAATACATTTACTACTAAGAGCTTTTAAATATAGAAGGTGCTTCCTGCCTTTAGGTATAATTTAGTTAACAAGGAACAACAATCCCCTATCTTTCCTCATCTATAAAATGGACATATCTTAACATTTTTATATTGGCTTCTTTTTAAAAAAAATTTTTTTAAACATCTGTTTATTATTGAGAAACAGAGACAGAGCATGAGTAGGGGAGGGGCAGATAGAGAGGGAGACACAGAATCCAAAGCAGACTGCAGACTCTGAGCTGTCAGCACAGAGCCTGACATGGGGCTCGAACCCATGAGCAGTGAGATCATGACCTGAGCCAAAGTGGGACACTCAACTGACTGAGCCACCCAGATGCCCCTTATATTGATTTCTTAACACTGTATCTAGAGCACAGGCATTGCTCAAATGTGCATTCCTTTCCTTCTTGCTCTGATTCCTGATCACCACACCCACTCTCAAATATCTACTTCCAAAGGTTTTTAAAGAAGTCCTTTAAAAGAAACATTTTTAAAAAATTTTAGCTGAATCTTGGTCTCAATGTGAGATGGAGATATCTGAAAACTCCTTCCTCAGAGAAGTGTTAGACTGATGTTTTTGTTAGATTTTAAAATCTTTTTAGTATGTTTATTTGAGAGAGAGAGAGAAAGAATGTGAGTGGTGGAGGGGCAGAGACAGAGGGAGACGGAATCTGAAACAGGCTCCAGGCTGAACTGTCAGCACAGAGCCCGATGTCGGGCTCGAACCCACAAGCGGTGAGATCATGACCTGAACTGAAGTTGGACGCTCAACTGACTGAGCCACCCAGGCGCACCTATATTGATGTTTTTAATACTGGTCTCCCAGCAGTAGAGATATGGTTGGCAGCACTTCACAATGGCCCACAGTTAAGTGAGTAGATCTACTGTTTCAGCGTCTCAATGATAGGCTTTCTAATACAAGTATCTGCTCAAATAACTTGGTGAGCAGGAACCTTCAATGAATCAAAAACTCATTTTTTAGGGTGCGCCTGGGTGGCTCAGTCGGTTAAGCGTATGACTTCGGCTCAGGTCATGATCTCACGGTTCTTGGGTTCGAGCCCCGCGTCAGGCTGTGTGCTGACAGCTAGGAGCCCGGAGGCTGCTTCGGATTCTGTGTCTCCCTCTCTCTCTGACCCTCCGCTGCTCACACTGTCTCTCTCTCACTCAAAAAATAAAAAGGAAAAACATTAAAAAGAAAAACTCATTTTCTTACCACCACCCCTCCCCCCACTCCTTTGATAGAAATCACAAGAAGTTCTCCTTATTAAAGCAGTTTTAAGACTTTCATGTGCTGAGAATCACCTGGGGAGTTTGCTATAAATGGAATCTTAGAATCTTAATTCTGAATTTTGATTTGACGAGTTATGTCTGGGATTCTGCGTTTATAATGCACATGCCAGATTTAATGCATGTGGCTCCTAGACATTTCTATGAGAAGCATTGTATTAGGGAGAAGAGTAACTATAACTTTCAGAAGAGGTGCTAGTGACCATTATATACGTATAACACATAATGTGTAATATTATGAATGTAATAATACATGGAATCATTGCCCTGAGATGTCACAAATCTTGTCAAGCAATACTAAATCAATTTTTGTTTGTTTGATGTTATGAAAGCCAGAAAGTAGATACTTTTTCTCGAGGATGAATTAATAAGAAACCCCCGTTTTCTAAGAATTCAAGATAACAAAGATTTTAACATAGATTAGAAATGTTAGACAATATACTTTTAGTAATTTTGAAAAATTATAACCTCACTAAACATGGTGTCTGTTTCCCCACTCCTTTTTCTTATGACAAGTACCGTCACAGATGGCCTAGTAATAGGAAGAAGTTCCCTGTCCAACATAGGAAATGGTGATTTGATACCAGTGAAAGCCGTGTACACTCACCCTAGCTTCACCCAGTTCCCTCCTACTGATGATCTGTCTTTGCTGCATCTGGAAAAACCTGTTGAGCTAGGTCAGTATGGATAATTCTTCTCTAGGTTTTGAACATTTGCCACACAGTTTTTATCTCCCATCTTGCTTAGAAATGCTATGCATACTTTGGAAGGCCAATAATTATTTCAAAACTTTCTTATATTCTAAGCTACTTTCCCTAAAAGCTGAAACACCTTAAACATGTTACTTTTATATGTTTTTAACTGATGGAAGTCGACAGTGCCATAGAAATATGTTTTTAACATGTCCTCTGGACTCTGAGACTCACTTTTAGGGGAGGTTTACCTAAATACTTAAAACAGGAGTTGAACTATCAGATGTGCAATTTTTCTGTGCCTTTCATGACTTGGTAAGGTCTTGTTATTTTTTAATGTTTATTTATTTATTTATTTTTATTTTTATTTATTTCTAGGAGAGAGAGACAGTGTGAGCAGGGGAGGGTCAGAGAGAGAGGGAGTGACAGACTCTGAAACAGGCTCCAGGCTCTGAGCTGGCAGTCAGCACAGAGCCCGAGGCAGGGCTCAAACCCACGAACCGCGAGATCATGACCTAAGCAAAAGTCGAAAGTCGGATGCTTAACCGACTAAGCCACCCAGGCACCCCTTTTTAATGTTTATTTAACCCAAGGCTGATGTGAACGTGTAGTGAGGAATTGTTCATCTCGGCTCTGTCACACAGTGGCTGTGTGATCTTGGGCAGTTTATGTAACTTCTCTGAGTCTCAGCTTGATCATGCGTAGAAAGAGAGTAACAGTCGCCCTCCTCCCTACTTGGCAGGGGTCCACATTCAACGAGAAAGTAAATAGCAGGGAGCAGAACTAAGGCCTGTGAACAGTCCCCACTTTCACACCCATGCCTTTCTGTGGATTTCTGGGGGACCTGGGACAGTTTTTCTGCTCTCTTCCAGCTCTCTCCTGCGTTTCTGCATTCTTTGGCTGCTCCCCTGCTAATAGTCTCACTTCCCTCTTTAATGTCTTCTCCATTTTCATCCTGCAACCCCTGTCACAGTTCAGCCCACCATTTGCTTTCTGTGCTTTTCTGACTGAGTCAGTGAGAGCATCTAGAACAGTGTTGCTTACCCTTGGCTATGCATTATAATCTCTTGGGTTGCTCATAAAACAAACTATAGGCCAAGGGACCTGGCATCAGTATTTGTTTTGTTGTTCTTATTTTGCTTATTGAATGCCTTTAATAAAAATTTTTTAATGTTTGTTTTTGAGAGTGATAGAGTGCAACTGGGGGAGGAGCAGAGAGAGAGGGAGACGCAGAATCCGAAGCAGGCTCCAGGCTCTGAGCTGTCAGCACAGAGCCAAACGTGGGCCTGAGACTCACAAGCTGTGAGATCATGACCCGAGCCAAAGTAACACCCTTACTGGACTGAGGCACCCCTGCACCCCTAATTAAACTTTTTATGTTGAGATAATTATAGATTCACATGCAGTTATAGGAAATAGAAACAACAATGTATTTCTACCCTGGTTTCACCAATGGAAACATCTTGCAGGGTATTGACTTTGATACAGTCAAGATACAGAACATTTCTACTACCACAAGTGATACTGTTGCCTTTTTATAGCAGTGCTCATTTCCTCCTCCCCACCAGACCTTCAGAACCGACTAATCTGTTTCTATAGTTTCATCATTTTAAGAATGTTCTATAAATGAAATTATGCAGAATGTAAATTTGGGGGATTAACTTTTTTTCACTCAGCATAATGCCCTGGAGATTTATTCATATTGGTCCATGTATCAACAGTTCATTCTTTTTAATTGCTGAGTAGGATTCCAGGATATGGATGTTTAACCATTCGTAAAAGTTTCACCATTCATCTGTCGAAGAATACCTTTTTTCCAGCTTTTGCATATTACAGATAAGGCTCCTGTGAGCATTTGTGTGTAGGTTTTGTATAAATAAAGTTGAGCAGGAGTTTTCATTTCTGTGGGATAGATGCCCACTAGTGCCATCGCTGAGTCTTACAGTAGTTGTGTTTCAGTTTTGTAGAAAACTGCCAGGCTATTTTTTAGTCATGGAACCATTGTATGTCCCACAGAGATGTAGGAGTGATCTGGCTTCTCGGCATCCTCATAAGTGTTTGCTCTTGTCACTATTTTTTTTTTATTTAATATTTTTTTTTAATGTTTTATTCATTTCTAGGAGAGAGAGAGAGACAGCGTGAGCAGGGGAGGGTCAGAGAGAGAGGGAGTCACAGGCTGAAACAGGCTCCAGGCTCCGAGCTGGCAGTCAGCACAGAGCCTGACGCAGGGCCCGAACCCACGAACCGCGAGATCATGACCTAAGCGAAAGTCGGACGCTTAACCGACTAAGCCACCCAGGCGCCCCAGTATTTTTTTTTTTTTTAAGGCATTGTGATGGGTATATAATGATATCTTACTGTAATTTTAATTTGTATCTCCTTAATGGCTAATGATACTGAACATCTCTCCAGTGTGCCTATTTGCCTTTTTTTTTTTTTTTTAACCTCTTCAGTGAAATTGCTCTTCATAGCTTTGGTCATTTTTTTTTTTTAAGAGACAGAGAGGGTGCCTGTGCCTGGTGGGGAGGGGCAAATAGAGAGGAGGGAGGGAGAGAGCGAGCTCGTGGGAGAGGGATAGGGACAGAGAGAATGAATATTAACACAAGGCTCAATACCACGACCCTGAGATCATGACCTGAGCTTAAATCAAGAGTCAGACGCCCAACTGACCGATCTGCCCAGGTGTCCCAGCTTTTGTCAGTTTTCTTGGATTGTTTTTCACATTGTGGAGTTTAAGAATTTATATATTCTAAACACTACTGCTTTGTCAGATAGATGGTTAGCAAATATTTTCTTCCAGTCTGTAGCCTGTCACCCAGTGTGCAGACCCTCTTAACAGGGTCTTTCACAAAGCTTAGGTTTTAATTTTGATGAAGTCTACTTTCTTCATTTTCCTTTTATAGATTTTGCTTCAAGTGTCAAGCCAAAGAACTCCTTGCCTAGCCCCAGATGCTGAACATCTTTTTCTTATTTTTCTAAAATTTTTGTATTTTACATTTAACATCACGACCCATTTTTAGTTAATTTTTATATAAGTTTTAAGGTTTTGGTCAAGGTTCTTTTTCTTCCCCCAGGATGTCCAATTGTGCCAGCAACATCTGTGGAAGAGGCTCTTTTCCCTCCAATCAGTTGCTTTTGTGCCTTTGTGAAAAATCAGCTGAGCACATATACTTGTATGGGTTTATTTCTGAGATCTCTATTCTGTCAATCTATGTCTCTCTCCTTCTCCAGTACCACACTGCCTTGGTTACTGTAGCTGTGGAGCAGGGTTTATATTAAAAAGTGATTGCTCTCAATTTATTCTTTTTCAGGATTGTTTTAGCAATTCAAAGGCCTGTCCTTTTCCATGTGAATTTTAAAATAAGCTTATCTATGTCTAAGACACTTACTGTGATTTTTGGTAGGAACTGCATTAAATCTATATAGATCACATTGGGGAGAACTGACATCTTTATGATGATGAGTCTTTCAATTCATGAACACAATGTATTTCTCCACTTATTTAGGTCATCTTTGATTTCCTTCACCAGGATATTGCCATTTTGAGTGCACAGATCCAGTATATGTTTTGCTAACTATATACATATCTAATCATTGCATTTTCTAAACAGTGATTATAAATAGTATTGGTTTTTAAAATAAAAAAAATTAATGTTTATTTTGTCTTTGAGAGATAGACCACCAGCAGGGGAGGGGCAGAGAAAGGGAGACACAGAATCCAAAGCAAGCTCCAGGCTCTGAGAAATCAGCACAGAGTCCGACGTGGGGCTTGAACTCTCAGATTGCGAGATCATGACCTGAACTGAAGTCAAACACTTAACCGATGAGCCACCCTGATGCCCGACTAGTATTGTTTTTCATTTTAAATTCTACATTAAATGTGATTGACTTCTATATGTTGATCTTGTATCCTGGATTTTGCTGAATCTAGATTAGTATTTTATAAACTTCTCCTGGAAGTTTCAATATACAACCAAAGTTGAGAACCAGTGTTCTAGAAAAGACCATTGGTGAGGTTTTGGTGCTCTTAAAAATACCCCCCTTTTTTTTGTTCTCCAAGGATCTTGCCTTCCACTCAGCACCACCTGGTGTCAACATCAGCATGAAACTTTCTGTTCTTCTTCCCCCTAAGTATTTAGTTAGCTTATCTAATCTGTACCCATTCCTTTCTGTTCATTGGTAAGAGTGAGAAATGTCCTTTCTCCCATTCAAAACAATACAGTTTCTACCTGTGATTCTCATCCTCACCACCTCACCATGGCCGTCATGTGAACATTTATGGCCTATTTCTTTCTTGTCTTTTTATACTACTCTATGTGTACTTAAAAAATTTTAATATACCTATTGTAAGTTTTGTTTTATCCTGAGTTTTCACTTATTATCAGCATTGGTTCATATTCTTTTTTTTTTTTTTTAATTTATGTTTTATTTATTTCTAGGAGAGAGAGACAGCATGAGCAGGGGAGGGTCAGAGAGAGAGGGAGACAGAGACTCTGAAACAGCCTCCAGGCTCTGAGCTGGCAGTCAGCACAGAGCCCGACGCGGGGCTTGAACCCACGAACCGCGAGATCATGACCTAAGCGAAAGTCGGACGCTTAACCGACTAAGCCACCCAGGCGCCCCAGCATTGGTTCATATTCTTAAAATTTCTTTTAAAATGCAATTTTAATGATTACATAGTAGATTTTTCACAATTCTTATAAATAGGTTTCTTTTTTTTTTTTAATTTAAATAATGCTGAATAATGCTATTCTTAGGTATGTGTTTTTCTAGGTCTAGGATAGCCTCAAGATAAATTTCCCATAAGTAGAATTGCTAGATTTAGGGCATAACTATTTTCAAGATTCCTGACATAAGGAATATATAAGTTGATACATCCTCTTTTTTTTGTCCCCAAAATGAGGCAATTTGGCAATATCTGTTAATTTCTTTCTTTTTTTTTTATTTATTTCTAGGAGACAGAGAGAGAGACAGCGTGAGCAGGGGAGGGTCAGAGAGAGAGGGAGTCACAGACTGAAACAGGCTCCAGGCTCTGAGCTGGCAGTCAGCACGGAGCCCTACGCGGGGCTCGAACCCACGAACCGCGAGATCATGACCTAAGCGAAAGTCGGCCGCTTAACCGACTAAGCCACCCAGGCGCCCCAATATCTGTTAATTTCTAAAGTGTGTGCCTCCTGGCCCAGCAATTCTGTTTTCCACAAGTACTGGCACTAATGCACAGATTGATGATCTAGGACATTTGCTGCAGATTTTCAGGGGAAAAAAAATTAAACAGTCTAAATGTTTGCCAAGGGGATTTAATAAACTGTACTACATTCAATATTTAATATTGTGTACTACTAAAGGAAATATGATAGGTCTATATGCAATGATGTAGGTGATTTGACCATAATCTAGTAAATGAAGAAAATCAGAATAAGAAAAATGCCTGATTAAAAAAACATGTTGGTAGAGGGAAAATATTTTAGCTCGAGGAAATTTGTCAGGAAACAATATGATTGAGCAATGATTATCTGTGAAGGTAGCATAACATAAGATTTGGAATCAGTTGACATGTGCATAGAGAGGAGAGTAAGAAAAAAACAACCAAGTTACAGAGCTGTATGTGATTTTATTAAGAGACAGCAGTAAAAATAAAGAACAAATCATTGAAATAAATGGTCTAGGACAGCAGATATGTTGAAATATTTAAGTGTGCAAAAGTCTGGATAAAATTGAAGTCAAAGAGCAAGGGAGAGCAAATACAGGAGCACTGCATTCAGAGAGAGAGAGAGTGTGTGTGTGTGTGTGTGTGTGTGTGTGCATAGGCATACACATAAACCCACAATATTTATAATTTTGTAATATATACAAATATGTTTTGTATATACACAAATTTTGGAGATAAGAAAAATTTAAATGCTTAAAAATGTCAATATATTTTATAATACACCTGGGAAGATAGATACAAAGATACTTACTAGCTATAAAAATACTTTAAAAGTTTAAATTGCTACAAAAGTGTTTTTTCTCCATCCTTCATGTAATACCATTGAAGAGAAAAGATAATTATATTCTTCTGCACTGTTATATTCAACAAGGTTATGTCTTGAAGGCACATGGACAAAAAAGGCAGATGCATTTTTTAAAATGGTTAGTGGAAGGGCTCCTGGGTGGCTCAGATGGTTGAGCATCCAACTTTGGCTTGGGTCATGATCTCACATTTCGTGGGTTCGAGCCCCACATTGGGCTCTGTGCTGACAGCTAACTCAGAGCCTGGAGCCTGCTTCGGATTCTGTGTCTCCCTCTTTCTCTGCCCCTCCCCTGCTTGTGCTCTGTCTCTCTCTGTCTCTCAAAAAATGAATAAACATTTTTAAAAATTAAAAAATAAAATGGTTAGTGGATAAGAAACCATTTCTATGCAGGGCATGTGTTTCTGTTGTTCTAGGAAGATATGGTAATACCTGGAACAAAGTGGTAAATGCAAACTGAGTTGACCCCTTATGAGTAATTAATAAATGGAGTCTTCTGGAAGCCTTATTTATTAAATTACAAGGTTAAAATGGGTACTGTCAGATCAAAATGGTTAGTTTTAGAGCCATCATTGAAGAGCAAACAATATAGATAATATTAATCCCATGGACTAAATGATATTTGCCTTTTTCTCATTCTAGGAGAGTTTGTATCTTTAATCTGTTTGCCAGGGAAATATGATAAAATAAATTTACTTTCCAAATGTATGACTGCTGGATGGGGAATAACTGAACCATATCGTGAGTATACTCACTGCCTTTTCCAAGATTAGAATCCAAACAAATATTTGTGGAGTATGAATTATTGTTTGCTTATTTTTAATTTTTCTGTATTTTTAATAGAAATGATACTAGAAAAAGTCTTTTCCATAAGGGATCTAAAGGTGACTACTTGGGTTTTAGAACATCATATTCATTAGTATTAGTTCACTGATACTTGTAAAAACTTGTGTTAGAGAATATGTAGTGATTTTAGTACCTAACAAATATTTGTGTGTCTCATTTATATGTAATTTTTCCCCAACTGCACTGTGATCACACACACTTGCTTTCACAACAGTATAGGGGCCGCTTCTGTGAAAACCTCTACTTAAAGACACAAGCCTATTCCCAAAGATGTGATGCCTTTTTTTGAAATAGTAGGCTGGTATGAATGGTAAACAGTGGAAACATGATGTGAAAATAGTCTATATATAGGTCAAACCCATGACTCTGATCTCACTTCTACCATGTTCTACAATTGAGTTAACAAGTTAACGAATATCCAGTAAAATAAAGAACAAGTCAGAATGCAGTTTCAATTGTCACCTCCAGTGTCAGCACTTAAACATGAAGTCAAGTCAAAAGAATAAGAGCACCAGGAATCCAATGGAATATAGACTAAACGTGTAAAAAATGAAATGCATTGTTGGCTTTATCAACAACTGATTTGGGTGTAAACTTCCTTGTCCTTCGATATAGTAACGTGAGTTTTCTATCTTCTTAGGACTGTACTAAAGACAAAAGAACCACACGAAGTGGGTTTTTTGCTTGTTTGTTTGTGTGGTTCCTGTTGTATAAGTGACCATGGGGTAATAATATTAGTTTTTCACAAATCACTTAACAAGGTCATTACAGTGCCGAGAGGAGAGAGTGGGTGGGACTTAACCCTTGAATATATATGGGCTATTTTTATCTTATCCTTTAAAAGCATTTGCCTAGGTTATCTCTGTTTTTATTCCTTTCCTACTAGAAGATGAATTTTCTAAAACAGTGCAGCAGGCTGCTGTACCACTGATCAGTAGTACATCCTGTCGAAGTTACTGGGGACTGGAGATCAAAGACACCAATATATGTGGAGGGGCTGCAGGATCGTCCTCATGCATGGTAATCCAAGGATGGCATTCTCAGGGTGTCTCATGAACGGGTGTTTGCTGACCACAAAGAGGTATAAGTGCATGGTAGTTTTAAAATGAAAAGTGAGAAGAGGAAGTACTTGCTAAGCTGATGTACTGTCATTGCTAATTTGAAACTTGAGGTGAATGCAATTCTCAAAAGGAATTTCTTGTTCATTTGCTTCATTGATTATGTGAAGTTGATGATCCTCTACTCTTTTTGACCTATAAAAATAAGTTATTATGGTTCAGCTTCACAGCTGAATTAGGCAGCTCAAAGCATCTACTTCTAGTAGCACTGAAAATATAAAGATATTTTAATGTAACTCAAAACCATAATCTGGTGATTTATATTATAAGTAGATGCTTGAAACTTTCTGCAAGGCAGTCTGTTGTCAGCATTAAACGACTTTGTGTTAAATGTACCTTTAGCCTCTTTTGGAAAGTAGAGATTTTGATCTGATTCAGAGATCTGTAACATTCACCAACTGCCTATTCGCCTCTGCCGCGGTGAGCAGAAATGAGAGATGGCAGAATGACGTATGCACTGTCTGATCACCTCTGCAGTGGAGGTGAGCATCCACCGTGACTCGAGCAGCCCGAAGAGCTTCTCTTTTTGCTGGTTGCAGGGAGATTCGGGAGGCCCTCTGCAGTGTGCCCAGGACGGACAATACAAGCTTGTCGGTATCGTCAGCTGGGGAAGCAGTAACTGCCAGCCCGCTGCACCGACGGTCTTTGCCAGAATTTCCGCCTACAGGGACTGGATCACATCTGTCACTGGAGGAGAAGCGTGATCACTAAGAGAGTAGCATGGTGGAATTGTGTTCATAAATGGGAAGGGAAATGCCTAACAGAATCCCCGAAAAATAAGCTTTCTCTTATCAGTGTTAAAAGACCCAGTGTCCCTTCTTCCAACCCTTGTCACAGAGGACCTTGGATTGGGTGTGTACATACGTTTAATGTTAAACATTGAACACAGAAACCTAATGTTGATTCAAGCCTCCGGGGAATTTATAATCTGAAATATCATTAAATTCGTATTTAGTATACCATGTATAGGTCATTATTTGAATAGCATCATATACACTTTTACTCTTTTTCTAGTTTGGTAACTGTTAGAAGGTATGAAGCAAATGTTATTCAGTCATATAATTCTTTTTTTTTTTTTAATTTTTTTTTAATGTTTTATTTATTTCTAGGAGAGAGAGACAGCGTGAGCAGGGGAGGGTCAGAGAGAGAGGGAGTCACAGACTGAAACAGGCTCCAGGCTCTGAGCTGGCAGTCAGCACAGAGCCCGACGCGGGGCTCGAACCCACGAACCGCGAGATCATGACCCAAGCGAAAGTCGGACGCTTAACCGACTAAGCCACCCAGGCGCCCCAAAATGTTAGGATATTTCAATTGTTTACAAAGCAATTAATTTGTCTGAACCTCAGTTAACTAATATGCTCATCTTTCTAAGTCGTAGCCAAAAATAAGAGAGAAAGAACTGAGGAAGGCTTCAGAGCCGGAAGACTGAATGAAATCCACCACAGAAATATATAATATAGAATGACTAAGAGCCTGTGGCAACTCTTTTTTCTTATTTTATACATTTCCATCAAAATTTATCATTTGGTCTCCAAGATTACAGCATTCAGAAAGAGAGTATAGTTCAACTTTAGGTAAGCACCTGTATAACCCAATGAAAGAGGTTATAAGGACGTAGGCAATATGTTTTCTCATTCTCTCTCTGATCTTTCTTTCTCTGTCATTTCTTTGTCCTCAGCCCACACACTCTCTTTCAATCTCTGCTCTCTCTTGCAAATGCTACAAAGGGAAAGTTATAAATATCCTAGTATTTAGTAAAAACTTCATCCATGAATATTGTTCTAAACTGCCTGCATTGATTTAAATTGTGCTTTTCGACAGGGTCTCTGAGTAAAATGGATGATGCGATTTGCAATAGGGATTCTTTAATTATTTTTTTCAAAATTTTAAATATTTATTTTTGAGAGAGAGACAGAGCATGAGTGGGTAAGGGGCAGAGAGAGAGGGAGACACAGAATCCAAAGCAGGCTCCAGGCTTTGAGCTGTCAGCAACAGACCCCAACACG
Organism: Proteles cristata cristata; assembly: GCA_017311185.1. NCBI lineage: Eukaryota > Metazoa > Chordata > Mammalia > Carnivora > Hyaenidae > Proteles > Proteles cristata. The sequence goes on from JAESUZ010003722.1 coordinate 33,299, forward strand.
GAGCTTGAGCCCACGAACCATGAGATCATGACCTGAGCTGAAGCCTGATGCTTAATTGACTGAGCCACCCAGGCGCCCCAGGATTCTCTAATTCTTATGTTAATCCATCTTGTAATATTTTTACTTTGTCTCTTGTTGAATTTTTCTCATTATTTTAAAAATCAGATTACATTAAAGGGGATTAAACATCGGCTGTATGAAAGTGTCAGTCCTGTCTAAAGGCACCTGGGTGGCTCAGTCGGTTAAGTGTCTGACTTCAGCTCAGGTCATGATCTCATGGTTCATGGGTTTGAGCCCCATGTCGGGCTCTGTGCTGACAGCTAGCTCAGAGCCTGGAGCCTGCTTCAGATTCTGTACCTCCCTTTCTCTTTGACCCTCCTCTGCTTACACTGTCTCTCTCTCTCATTCTTTCTCACAGAAATAAATGAAACATTTAAAAAAATTAAAGTGTCAGTCCTGTCTAAAGCCTTTTTTCTTCACAGTGAGATTTCCTAGTGGTTAATTTTGGTGCTGGCATGATCTCCATTGTGATCTCCTGGGACAGTGACCTGGTGGTGGTGATACTTCAGGGCCATGTCAGCAAAGGATATGGTATTAGCATTCTATGTACCACCTCGGGAAGCTGTCTGATTTTCCTACAAGGGTCAGAAGCTATTTGGTGGTCTGTTTTCAGCTTCAGTTGGCAGTAATTTTTAAACTCTTCCATATTTAATCTTTTCTCTAGTGAAGAGGACTCAGACCGTTCTATTTGCCCTGCCTCTGGCTGAAAGCCAATTCAATTGAGGAGGGGCAAACATTTTCTTACTCTGACCTTCTTTGCAAGAACTCTCCTGTTTGCATTGTAAGGTCAAGTGGTATGTATACCAGATGCCAATCAAAACAGTGTAAATTGCTATAGTAGGTATATAGCCAAATTTAAAGAAATTAGAAACCTAATCACCTAATTTTTCATGTATGTATTTTAAAATGTTATTTTTGAGCCCCTACTATGTGGCAAATGGAGGCAACCAGAAAGAAGTTTCCCTCATCTTTAGACTCTCATTACAGTGGAGAAGAATGATGCACCAAGATAATTAACGTTCACCATGCTGTGAGAGCTGGCTGCCTATGAGAAGAACCAACACTTTCTGCAGGAATGGGTGATGGTTTTGCAGAAATATTTGAGCTCAAGTATTAGTTGTTTTTTGTTTTGTTTTAAAGTGATACATGCCAATCTCTTATGTTAAAGGAATCTGTATCAAACTATTTTCCTATCAACAACACCATATATCCTAAATATCTCCTGTCATTTAGATTTTTGGAAAATGTGTTCATTCTTTTTTTTTTTTAATTTATTTTGAGAGGGAGAGAGTGTGCACGATAATGGGGGAGAGGCAGAGAGGGAGAGAAACATCAGCACAGAGCCCGATGTGGGCTTGATCTCATAACCCTTAAGATCACAACCTGAGCTGAGGTCAAGAGCCAGACAGTCAATTGGCTAAGATACGCAGGTGCCCTAAATGTGCTCATTCTTTTTTTTTTTTTTTAATGTTTTTTTGTTTATTTCTGAGAGGGAGACAGCGTGAACAGGGGAGGGTCAAAGAGAGAGGGAGATACAGAATCTGAAACAGGCTCCAGGCTCTGAGCTAGCTGTCAGCACAGAGACTAACACAGGCTCGAACCCACAGATTGTGAGATCATGACCTGAGCCAAAGTTGGACGCTTAACTGACTGAGCCACCCAGGTGCCCCTAAATGTGTTCATTTTTAAGACAGAAATTGCATTACTTCATTTCTTCTCGCCAACCCCACCTTGTCTCTTTCATATGATTTTCAGTACTCTAGTTCCAACATTTCATGCATGTTCTTTGTCAATTCAAGAGTCAACAATGTAAGTCTAACAAGTATCTCATTTTCACCAAAGGTTAAGAGTGTTTGGCCCTTGTCTTGATTTCATCTTGGTCTCGGCTGTATTGCCACCAGATTATAACTCTCATTCTCCTTGTCCCCAAAGATATTTGTAAGAGTAAATTATCAAATTGTCAAATAATGGCAACACAAACAGCTGCTGGGACCAAAACATATAAAACCTCTTTAAAAGAGGCAGAATACCGGCATCTGGGTGGTTAAGTCAGTGGGGCATCCAACTCTTGATTTTGACTCAGGTTATGATCTCATGGTTTGTGAGTTTGAGCCCTACATGGGGCTCTATGCTGATGGCATGGAGCCTACTTGGGATTGATTCTCTCTCTGTCTCTGTCTCTCTGTCTCTCTGTCTCTCTCTCAAAATAAATAAGCTTAAAAAAAAAAGTCAGGGATACCTGAATGGCTCAGTAGGTTAAGCGACCAGCTTCAGCTCAGGTCATGATCTCATGGTTCCTGGATTCGAACCCTACACTGGGCTTTGCACTGACATCATGGAGCATACTTAGGCTTCTCTGTCTCCCTCTCATTCTCTGCACCTCCCCCACTAGTGTTCTCTCTCTCTCTCTCAAAAATAAACATTAGGAAAAAACTAAGAAAAAAAGAGGCAGGATATAGTGGGAGAATTTTAACAGGCATTGAAAATTAGTAATCAAGACAGCAATTATAGTATTGCTGCAGAGACTGAGCAATAGAACAGAATACAAAAGCAAGAAACAATGCCTTTCTGCATTCTCTTAAATTGGTACACAGTTGCATAGTGTGACAGTATAAACATAACGAGAATGTGGAGCAAGGGGAATCTCCTTGATGCTGGTGGGGCTAGGGAATAATCAGGAACTCCAGCTTTGAGACTGAGACAAGATCAGTAAAATCGAAAATGCCAGTGTCCTCTGAGTCTGCAATTCTACCTCAGGTATATGCCCTAGGGAATTGTCTTCGACCGTGGCTGCAATTAAATGTAAAATCCGGATCATGAGGAATGATCTTTCTAAAGCTCCTGGCATGATTCTAATGTGCAGTCAGAATAGAGAGCAGTGTCAAAGAGGAAATGAGGCAGCCATGACCACTGAATATGTACAAGAATGTTTACAGAAGCATTAGTATCAGCAAAAAGCTGGAATTCAAAATGCCCTGTATAGAAGCATGGATAATCAAAATGTAGTGTACTTACACAGCAGTAAAAAACAAAACAATCCACGCTCTCTTTAAGTGAATCTTAGAAACAATGCTGAGCTTAAAAAGCAAATTTCAGAGGATAAGGTGCCATTGTAAAGCTCAGAAACCAGCAAACTTAAACATTACTTTGCTTAGGCTTACATCATGTATGGTTGAAAAAGACCAGGGATGTAGCCCAGCATTTGGAGTAGTGGGAAGGCAGTAAGATATGTTGGAGGAACCACACACAAGTCATTTCAATGCTATTAATAATTTTCTTTTTTTTTTAATTTTTTTTTTTTTTGGTTATTTCTAGGAGAGAGAGACAGCGTGAGCAGGGGAGGGTCAGAGAGAGAGGGAGTCAAAGACTGAAACAGGCTCCAGGCTCTGAGCTGGCAGTCAGCACAGAGCCCGACACGGGGCTCGAAACCACGAACCGCGAGATCATGACCTAAGCGGAAGTTGGATGCTTAACCGACTAAGCCACCCAGATGCCCCTCAATGCTATTAATAATTTTCTAGTTAAGTTGGGTAGTGGCTTCATGGATATTTATTATCTTCATAACTTACATGTGCTTCTGTATATATCAAATATACCAGGTAAATATACTTAAAAGCCTTTTTAAATTTTATTGCTTTATTGTCTATCCTTCCAGGGGTTTTATGCAAATGAATGCATATTTTTTTTCCTTACAAATAGTTTATTGTCAAGTTGGTTTCCACATAACACCCAGTGCTCATCCCCACAAGTGTCCCTCCTCCATGCCCATCCCCTCCTCCCCCCCACATCCATCAGTCCTCAGTTTTTGTCAGCATTCAAGAGTCTCTCCTGGTTTGCCTCTCTCCCTTTCCCCCACCATTTCCGCCCTTCTTCTCCCCCTTGGTCCTCTGTTAAGTTCCTCCTAATCCTCCTATATGTGCACACATATGATATTTGTCTTTCTCTGCCTGACTTATTTCGCTCAGCATAACACCATCAAGGTCCATCCATGTTGCTACACATGGCCAGATTTCATTGTTTCTCATTGCCATGTAGTATTCCATGGTATAGATAAACCACATCTTCTTGATCCATTCATCTGTTGATGGACACTTAGGCTCTTTCCAGGTTTTAGCTATTGTGGAGAGTGCTGCTATGAACATTGGGGTACATGTGCTCCTATGCATCAGCATTTCTGTATCCCTTAGGTAAATTCCTAGCAGTGCTATTGCTGGGTCATAGGGGAGTTCTATTGTTAGTTTCCTGAGGAACCTCCACACTGTTTTCCAGAAGGGCTGCAATGAATGCATATTTTTATTCCCCCCCCATTAAACACAAAAATAACATGTAAATTGTTGTAAACTTGCTTTTTCCACTTAATCATATAGGCTGTAGATCTTTCGATATCACTGTGTGCTTTTTAAAATATTTTTATTGGGGCACATGGGTGGCTCAGTCCATTAAGCATCAGAGTTCAGGTCAGGTCATGATCTCTGTCAGTGGATTCAAGCCCTGTGTCAGGCTCTGTGCTGACAGCTTGGAGCCTGGAGCCTGCTTCAGATTCTGTGTGTGTCTCTCTCTCTCTACCCCTCTCCCACTTATGCTCTCTCTCCCTCTCTCAAAAATAAATATTAAAAATTTTTAAAAATATATTTTTATTGAAGTATAATTACTGTACAATTTTATATTAGCTTCAGGTGTACAATATAATGGTTCAACAATTCTATACATTGCTAACTGTACTCCAAATCCATTTTATCTCACCCATGCCCCTCACCCACATAAGGCCATTTTAACTACACTAGATCCTTAGGGTAGAATTGGTCCTTCTGTCTGGTTAATTAGAATGTTCCATACACATCTAGAGCATTAGACCCTCTCATTTTTCTGTGATTCCCTTTGCCTAGAAAGCACAAATTGCTCTTGTGACTTGCATTTGCTGATATCACTTTTAACAATCAGCCTATTTGTTAATTTTGCTTAGTTAATGCTGGGAGTTACACTTTGCCCTATCCATTCTCTTCTAGGGAAAAGGGGTTTTAAATGTGTCTGAATGTCTTCTGGATGCCAGATATTGCCTGATATTTCCATTGGGTTCCTTTAATTATTCAAGCTAATCCTTATGAAAATGTTTTGAATGAAATATTAATAACCCCTGGGCTATTAACATAGCCCAGGGCATAGGGATTAAGTGTTGGTTCTGAAGCCAGACTTCTTGGGTTCAAATTCCAGCTCTATCATTAATTAGTGTTATGACTTTGGGCAAATTAGCCTTGTTGTACTTCCAATTCCTCATCTATAAAATGGACATAATAAAAGAAACCTATTCATAGAGGTATCCTATAGTTAAAGGAGTTCATAAGTTCAAAACACTTCAAAGAGTGGCTGGCCCCTAGTAAACTTTCAATTCATGTTATTATTATCTTGTGCATTTTCCTTTATTTATTATTATTATTTTAATGTTTTATTTATTTTTGAGAGAGAGAGACAGCATGAGCAAGGTAGGGCCAGAGAGAGAGGGAGACACAGAATCCAAGGACAGGCTCCAGGCTCTGAGCTTTCAGCACAGAGCCTGATGTGGGGCCTTGAACCCACAAACCATGAGATCATGCCCTGGGTAGAAGTCGGACATTCAACTGACTAAGCCGCTCAGGTGCCCCAAAGTATAATTCTTTATTTCTTGCTATCGTTGTCCCATTTCCTCTAGTAAATGTTTATTAAGTCCAGAAGATATCATATAACAATAGGAGTATAAGAATGAGATAACAGAGAAAATAGAGGAGAGAAATTAAGAAAATAGAAAACTTCCTAGAACCAAAGGGCATGAGTTGCCAGGCTGAAAGGAGCCACTGGATACACCGCACACCAATGAAGAGATGGATCCATATTGACACATCACTGAAATTTATGAGTACTAGGGACAAGAAAATGGTGTAAGATTTCAGAGAAAAATAGGTCTCACACAATGGAGCAGGGATCTGAATGGCTTTAGACTTCCCCTTGGGAATATTTAAAGCAAATTTTGCCACATTGACCTCTCCACTGGACTTTTTTTTTTTTTTTAAATGTTTATTTATCCTTGAGAGAGACAGAGCATGAGCAGGGAAGGAACAGAGCGAGAGAGGGACACAGAATCCGAAACAGGCTCCAGGCTCTGAGCTGTCAGCACAGAGCCTGACTCGGGGCTCGAACCCATGAACCGTGAGATCATGACCTGAGCCGAAGTCGGATGCTCAACCGACTGAGCCACCCAGGCGTCCCACCACTGGACTTCTTAAGTATGCCTGTGACAGAACTACTGCAATTCCCTGAAGAATGCTCTGAGAGAGAGCAAGGAGGACGGCACACTGTCCATTTTGGCCTTTGCTAGCATATTTAAAACTTTATCATAATTAAGTCTTTTCAGTTTTTCCCTGACAAATATCATCATTTAACTGAATCAAGCCTATTTGTTCGACATATAGACAAAAAGGAAAATATAAGAATGGTACTAATCTCTCATAGTTTTGCCTCTGAATGGAAGACTCCAGTGGATTCCTATGTGTTCCTCATGGAGTTGGCTTATGATAGACGTGATATTAATGGTTTCCCCTAACTCAGTCTCAGTGATCTCCAATGCTACTATTGTGGGAATGCCAAGGGGGAATCAGTGTGTTCCAGAACGTCACCCTTATAGGATGGAAGTGATATCAAAGCAGCAGCCCCAGTTTGTGTCAAGGACTCTGAACTTTAATGGGATTCCCCCCAATATAAATATACTCCATGAGAGGAAAATCAACTTCTGACCAGGTTTACTCCCTCAAAGCCCAGTTCAGGAGGAAGTGTGTGTAGGGCAAGGGAGAATGGTTATGTCTCACTGACTTCTTTCCTTCTAAGACCCAGACAGAAAGGAGAGGCCCTTACTACTGTTGGCTCAACTATCCTTTATTTTTAGAAAAACAAGTTTAATAAATAAAAGAATTTGTTAAGTTAGGCTCTTTTGACAGTAATAGTAAGGTATATATTCATAATTTTTAATCAAAGCATTTCTATCCTGACCATATAATATCTATATATAGAGTTGTTTATGCATTTTTGACCCGATATGAAAATTACCTTGTAGGGACATATCCCATATATGGGATGGAAATTATGTCATCTTTTTTAGCTCAACATCAATGTTAGATAATTATATCAGAAAATGGAAAATTACCTTCTGCTCTGCTCAGTTGAAACTTGACTGTTTTTTTCTCTCATAGCATACTGTTTTTTTCCCCTAAGTACTAAGAAGTACTTAGATTATATTATGTAATTATGCCTGTTTGCCATGTACATAAAAATTATAAAAACATAAAGACACATACATACAAATGAACTTGTTTTTAGATACTCTCTTCCGAAGTTCATCTGGATTTATGAATTTATAAATATTAACATTAATAGGTGAAAATTAGGTAGTGATTGTTATAGGGGTTATTAGACATTTGGTCTGGGAGGTTACATTTGTGTCTCGAGAGCACAGTACAATGTTTTTAAAAATTTTGACTTTGAAAGCATTTGGATAAGACACATATGTGTACGCGACCAACATGCATACACATACGTATAGCCTGACTCTTGAAGGCATCTGAGTTTGATGGGTGTTAAAGCTTGCAGACTTTTCTATTTATGTCATATTATCGAAATCAAAATTTGGAGGCACCTGGATGGCTCAGTCATTTATGTGTCTAAGTCTTGATTTTGGCTCAGGTCATGATCTCATGGTTCATGGGTTCAAGCCCCTAGTTGGGCTCTGTACTATCTGTGCAGGGCCTGTTTGGAATTCTCTTTCCTTCTCTCTGTCTCAGGATAAATAAAAATAAAAGATTTGGGGGCACCTGGTGGCTCAGTTGGTTAAGCATCCCACTTTGGCTCAGGTCATGATCTTGCAGCTTGTGGGTTTGAGACCTGCTTCAGGCTCTGTGCTAACAACTCAGAGCCTGGAGCCTGCTTCAGATTCTGTCTCCCTCTCTCTCTGCCCCTCCTCCACTTGCTCTCTCCCTCTCTTTCAAAACTAAACATTAAAATAAATTAAGAAAAACAAGTACAGGTTGTTTAGTGCCAGTTTAAGTCCCCAGTTTAAAACCTATTTCCTAATTCTCTTCAACAGGTAATACATAATATTTTTGTTTTAAACAAATTGTGTTACAGATATAACATCCACCACCAGTGATATAGGATTAAATATTCACCCCTCTTTTAAAGTTAAGCTGAGTTTCAGTCTCCAGGAGAAATTACTTTTGTCTTCATTTGGCAGCCTGGAAAATGGTGAGTTGTTTTCTAAAGAAGGAAGATCAAACTAGTCAGTTTTGCTATACTGGGAAATCTAACTCTTAGGGGTCAGTAATTACCTTGAAAACAGACTCCTCTGGAGACCAGGGACCATGTCTAACTAAGTGAAAAACAGCCAGCTTCTCTCCAAGCAAGAGCCCATATAATTTTAGACCCACAAAGAAGGAAGGTCTGCTGGTACCCTTGTGGCTAAAGAAGTACTTAGATATTTACTAACTGACTTAGTTCTCATAACAATCATATGAGATATTACCGTGCTATTTTACAGAAAAGGAAACGAGATGAAATAATGTGCCCATAAATGGTTGAACTGGAATTTTAACCCAGTAAATCCTAGCCCCAGTGTCTAAGCTCTTACCCACTACAGTAAGCTTCTTAAATATGTGAAGGACTAACCGTGACAGGAAAGTCTGGAAATGAAATTGCATCAGTGGAAACACTGATTTTCAATTTAGTGAAATTTCGTTTGAAAAAGGAAGTTTAAATGTTCTTGACGAGAGGAAATGAGGCAAACAGAAGGCACAAAACGTGGTGCGGATTGTACTGATAGGCATTAGGGTTGCAAATGATAAATCCTGTGCCCAAGTCTGTCATTAGCGATGAAGCACTCTTTGAGGCGTTGAGATTCGTTCTGTGGACCCTAAGTGTCAGTAGGAAGGTAACCCGTGTCTTCCAAGAGAAGCTGATTCTTAATTGGCCACGTGGTTTCACCTAAAATATATTTCAACCTCTGTTCTGCTTAGCCACACCCCTTTCACATTGACCACACCTGTTGATTCACAAAGCACTTCGTAAGCAAAGGGAATATCGCGAGAACTCTACATTGTCTCCCATCTGACGTTTTCAGTGGTGGTTGTCGCTTTTGTTCTCGCGATATTTTCGGGGGAACTGGAGCCCGGCGACCCGGGCTTCTGTGAAACATGGCGGCCGGCTGGTACCGTAACACAAGGTAAAATACTGAAACCCCGCCGGGTGACGTTCTCCCGATTGTTTCAAGGCTGTTCAGGTAGTGAATGTCGTTAAGGGGGCTGAGAGTCTATCGTGGGGTTGGGTCCCTGTCTCCATCAGTCTCTTTTGGAGAAAGGGCCGGACTGGGGAGCCGCTCCACCTCCCCCGGGGGCGTTACTGGCAGGACCCTGGGCAGCGCAGCGCGGGGGAGCTCCGGTCTCCCCAGTCCGGTGTCTGTGCGCTGTCTTGCAACTTGAATGAGTTTAAGTACTTCTCCGATACCTGCTAATCCTGACCCATTGCTTCTCACTGCGCCCTGTGCCCCGGTGGCTCCTCTCGTCCTCAGGGAGAAAGGTCCCGCGTTGTGAAGACCAGCCGGAACGTGTCCCGATCCTCCCGGGTGTCTGGCTCCCCGCCCCCATTCAGACGAATTCCAAATCCTTGGCAGCAAGTTGCTGTCTTTAAGAAAGCCCGAGGTCTTGGCCTCGTCTCCAGAGTTTTGCACGCCGCCTGGGGGAATGGAAAAGGGGCAGGGCTGGCGAGATGCTTTAGGAGAGACAGGTCCGAGTATCACTACTTTTCTTAAACCCCCGAGGGTTAAGAAACCCATCGGAAGGGAACTTGTCAATTCATGGTAGAGAATAGCCTTAGATATAGGTGATTTGTAGAGTTGATAAGTCACCGTTTGAGAAAACGTGTTTAAGTAACTTTTGTATTTTGGATTTAGTGCCGTCGAGACTTCAGGCAAAGTTACATAATATCTATTAAAATGTTGCAAGACTGGCTTTCAGAGGCAGTTAAAGATACACTTACAAAGCGGACTTATTCATTTGTTTGAAGTTGTATTTAAGTAATTGCCTGGCCTGATACATAAACTCTGGTATATCGCCATGAAAAGAAATGAGTCAGGCTTGTTCATTTAAGAATTCAGGAGGTTTGCTTGTTTTGTTTATTGATATCTTTAAGTTTATGCAGTTATTCCAGTTCAAAAAACATGAACAAAATAAATTTCATGGTTTTGGGAGAAGGAGAGAAGTTTTGTTTCATTGATAAACTGTAGTACACAACTGAGTTGAAATGGCTTGAGGGTACATATCATAAAAATATATCAACCTTGAAAGATCTCTCAAAGGAAATTAGGCTTCGCCTGGAACAACAAAAAAGAATTAGAAAAAATATATATAAATTTATTTTATTTAGGGGTTCATGGTTTCATTGGAAGAAATAGTGAAACTCATTTTTAGTAGAAGTTACCTTAGGCAGTCTAGTAGCTAACAAACCCTATTTAACAGGGTTTTTTTTCTGTATTCTGATCATGCCTTTTAATGTCACAATGGCAAATTAGCCTCTTTGTGTCTTAGTTTCCTTATCTGCAAAATGAGAATAAGAATAATAATACCTAAGTCTGTAAGGTATTTGGTGAGGATTTAATGAGTTAAAGCACACAAAGCACTTAGAACAATGCCTATCATGTGGTTAGCATTCATTAAATATTAGCTCTTGTTATTTTAACATTTCTATTTCCTAACTTCTGTTTTTACTCACAAGATATTACCTTGGTACTTAGTCAAAATAAGGACTGAAAAGACTCTTTTTAAAAAAAAAATGTTTATTTTTGAGAGTGCATGCAGGGCAGGGGCAAAAGGGATGGTGGTACTGAGGACCCAAAGCAGGCTCTGCGCTGACAGGCCGACAGCAGCAAGCCCTGAGGAGTGGGGCTCAACCTGACCAACTGCGAGATCAGGACCTGGGCCCATTCCGGACATTAACCCGACTGAGCTGCCCAGGTGCCCCTGAAGAAGACGCTCTTTATTTTTTATTTTTTTTAAATGTTTTTATTTATTTCTGAGAGAGAGAGAGTGACACTGTGAGCAGGGCAGGGTCAGAGTGAGGAGACATAGAATCTGAAGCAGGCTCCAGGCTCTGAGCTGCTGTCAGCACAGCCCGATGCGGGGCTTGATTCCACAAACCATGAGATCATGACCTGAGCCGAAGTCAGATGCTTAACCGACTGAGCTGCCCAGGTGCCCCAAGAGGACACTCTTTAAAGTAATTTCTTTCCAATCCCAAAACTGATTCAACACTCTCTTTATGTGGTTAATGTCTTTAAACTCCATCTTCCAATTGCTTGCTTCCTTAAGCTGTTATCCTCTATTGATTGCTAAGGTACAAATTCCTCCTTTCTCCTATTCCATATGGTCTTACTAGTCTAGGTCAGTTTTTCTACTCTTGGTGCTTGTTAACCCATTCTTCTTGCATTTGGAGGTATTCACTCATTTTGTTATAAAGGTATTATATTTCATGTGTCCCTGACCTTTTCCACCTCGGTTTTGTACACTTTTTTTTTAAGTTTATTTTTGAGAGAGACCAAGACAGCATGAGTGGGGGAGGGGTGCAGAGAGAGAGAGAGAGAGAGAGAAAGAATCCTAAATAGGCTCTGCACTGTCAGGGCAGAGCCCAGTGTGGGGCATGACCCACGAACTGTGAGTCATGACCTGAGCTGAAACCAAACCAAGAGTCAGACCCTTAACCAACTGAGCCACCCAGGTGTGCCTCAATTTTGTACTTTGATTGAGTAGTATACTCAGTCTATTCTTTGAGGAGGATTATATTTGTCCTTGCTTCACATTACTACTAGGTATTTCCAAATTGTATTGCCATCACTCTACAGTCTCTTCTCTTAGCTTTTCTATCACTTTAATATCATTTTCATTCTATTCATGATATTTAAAAAAATTTTTATGTCTTTATTTTATTTTGAGAGACAGAGACAAAGAGCAAGCAGGGGAGGGGCAAAGAGAGAGGGAGACACAGAATCCGAAGCAGGCTCCAGGCTCTGAGCTGTCGGCACAGAGCCCAATGTGGGGCTCGAACTTATGAACCAAATCATGACCTGAGCCAAAGCCGTACACTTAACCGACTGAGCCACCCAGGTGCCCCTATTCATGATATTATTAATTAACCTCAGATGCTATCACACCTTCCCCAAAGACTTAAACATAAATTTAAAATCTTTGCATTTCTTTTGAGAATTAGAAACATTTATCACATGACTTATTTTTATCTTGGTTAGAAACTGTGCGGTAACCTGTATGTCTCCCTCCTGCCTTTTAATTAAAATCTAATAGAGGATTTTGTGATGCTGAGGATCTTTACAAATTTGTCACACAACTAGTAAGGGCCAAGAAAGTAACCCAAGTTTTTCTGACCATAAAATTCATATTTATACCATCTTACTCAGCTTCTAAGTTTTCCTTTTTTACAAAACACTTTGAAAGTTGTTAGATTTATTTGAATTATGTTGGGGTAAACAATTTTATTATTTTTTTAAAAAAAGTTTAGTGTTTAGAGAGAGAGAGAGAGAGACAGCATGAGTGGAGGAGGGGCAGCGAGTAAAGGGAGACAATCTAATGCAGGCTCCAGGTTCTGAGCCCAATGTGAGGCTCAAACCCATGAACCGTGAGATCATGCACTGAGCTGAAGTTAGACTCTTAACCAACTGAGCCACCCAGGCGCCCCTGGGGTAAACAATTTTAAAAACAACATGAACTCTTCCAAAAAAGTCTTAAGTTTTAAAGTGAAAAGCGTTAAGTACTTTTGGATGATAGCTAGTATTTGTCAATTGAAACTAAGTTATCGTTCATAAAAAAATTTTTTAGAGTAAAGTATTCTAATGCAATGTAATCATGATTTTATAGATAGTAGTTTTGCTTTTTGTTTCTGAAGTTCATTTATGGCCTTTGATAATATTTATTTGATGTCTGTTCTCATTCTTATTAGTTCCTTGTATTAGTTTCATGGGGCTGCTAGTTCCCATAAACTGGATGGCTTAAAAACATCGACATTTAGGGGCACCTGGGTGGCTCAGTCGGTTAAGTGTCCGACTTCTGCTCAGATCATGATCTCGTGGTCCGTGGTTTCGAGCCCTGCATTGGGCTCTATGCTGACAGCTCAGAGCCTGGAGCCTTTTTCAGATTGTGTCTCCCTCTCTCTGTCTGCCCCTCCCCAGCTCATGCTCTGTCTCTCTCTGTCTCAAAAATAAATAAACATTAAAAAAAATTAAAAAAAAATTGACATTTATCTCAGAGTTCTGGAGGCTATCAGATGAAATCAAGGTCTTGGCAGTGCCATGGTACCTCTGACTGCTGTAGGAAAGAACCTTCCTTGCCTCCTGTAGCATCTGGGTACTCATTGGCTTTTCTTGGCTTGTAGATGCATCGCTCTTACCTCTGCCTCTTCATGTGGCATTCTCTTCTGCTTGTGTGTCTTAAAAGAACAGCAGTCATTGGATTTTGGACCACCTTAATCCAGTATGATCACATCTTAACTAATTACATCTTCAAAGACCCAACTAGTATGTTTCCAAATAAGGCCCTTTACCAATACCAGGATTAGGACTTCACTGTATCCTTGTAGGGGACACAGTTCAACCCACAACATGGTCATATATATTAACCAATTAAATATTATATTGCCAAATATATATTAAAAATAGAAGTTAGCTCATAAAATGTGAGTAGCAGGAGTAAAATTGTTTTTCCATTTTTGTTTGGAGAAGTAGTAAAACTTAATTGAGCAGACTGTAAAAGGTGTCATGAATTCTTTGTTTTAATTTTGGGAAAACATAGTGTCATTATATTCAAATGGATGCAGTGGTGAAATATGGGCTTTGTTCACATTAATTAAATTGAGTTTTGATAATGTGTGTCTGTGTTCCAGAATGAAAGGTGGTTTCTTATTTCTTATGCAGTTTTTCAAAGCATTGCCTTAGTCTCACCTGTTATCAATGACTTCCTTAACTTTGTTTTACTTCTTGATATACATGACAATTTAGGGGAGAAATTGAAGAAAACAGATTGGAGATTGGGAAAGTATGAAGAGCAGCACCAACCAGTGGGCAAAGAAATCAAATGCAGTGGCTTCTAAATTTTTAGATTTTTGTGGACCTGCACAAAATATGGAGGAGAAACAGGGAAAGGAACTGGATTTGAGGGCTGATGTAGAATTGCAGTTTTTAATTTTAGTAAAGCAGGACATCCCAAAACAAACAAAAACCTCTGTTACCTGCTTTTATCATTTCATAAAAGAAAGGACATTTTGACACACATATAAAAGGAAGGAAATAATCTCAGATAAAACATTTTTAAATTGAATAAATTTAGCTTTAAAGGTTTCATATTTTTCATTTAGGTTCAGAAAACAAAATTTTCTAATAGAATGGCAGTGAGTTCTGGAAACCAGTGATTTGGGGTATTTCTAAACGCATTTTTAAAAATGGCAAATAGAGTGGGGGCAGGAGCAGTGGAACTGGATAACTGGGAATCCAGCATATTGAAAACACAGGGAAAGCGAAGAACAAATTCTTTCCTAGTTAGGAAATTAAAGAGCTGGAAGGATAATTGGTTCTGCTCAGAGGGGAAAACTAGTGTTTTGGATTTTAGAGATGGAACTGTTTTAAAAGTTAAGAGAAGCCAAAACATGGTCTTGCTTGCATGTGGCTTTGCATGGATGGAGGTCACTGGCATAGGAAATCGGTTAAACTTACATGGTAAAGGCATTATCGTTGCAAATGAATGCCACAGGATGAGTGTCATAGGGTCATGATTTGCAAAGGATTGTGTCAGAATGGGGAAGAAGAGAAGCCTGTTGAATGATCCAGGTGCTAAAGTTATTAAGGAAATTTTAAATATACCCAGATGTTAACAGACAATGATCACAAGTACTGAAGTGTCAGTGTACACTGAGGTTTGGAGCATGCACTCTGCTGGAATCTCTCTGGACTCTCTGGAATAAAGTCAGTTGGGTTCAAATCCAGGTTCTACCGTTTGCTGTGTAGCCCTGAAGATCTTACTTGACTGTTCTGTGCCTCATTTTTCTTATCTATAAATGAGAATAAAAGTATCTTTTTTAAGTATTTATCGATTTTTGAGAGAGAGAGTGCATGTCTACGTGTTGGAGGGTGGGCAGAGAGAGAGGAGAGAGAGAATCCCAACCAAGCTCTGCACTGTCAGTGCAGAGCCTGATATGGGGCTTGAACTCTTGAGCCATGAGATCATGACCTGAGCCGAAATCAAGAGTCGGATGTTCAACTTACTGAGCCACCCAGGCACCCCTGTGTTAATTATTATTAGAAATATACTTGAAAAGGAAAGAGATGGTTGAGAAATCATAATAAAATATATACTGCCTTTCCCGGTGAGTCTCAGAAGTGAAGTAAGGATTTGAAGGGAATTACCTCCAGGAGAATGTCAAGTTTCATGAAGAAAGCAGGTAAAAGGATTGCTTTTAGAAAAACTGGAAGTTACTGGATAACTTGTTCCTCTCAGAACAGTGGCTCTATAGAGTAGAGTGGCAAGTATTGGAGATGGAATGAGTTTCTTCGATGCAGGCTAGTGCTGATCTAACAGGAATGGGACAGGAGGAGGAGCAGAGTGGCAAGGTGCCCCATTCTAGAAGAGCAGTCATGGAAAACAGGGATGGAAGATGCTAGATTGGGACTGGGAGGTCGCTAGGTGGGAGGAGTGCTGAATAAGCTGTATGACTTGTTAGAAGTTTGTAAAACTTACTAGCTGCTTGTCATATCTTTGTATTTATATATAATTTAAAGGAATACATTTATAAAGCTTACAAAAATACAGCAAGTTTAGGAGTAAAGTTCAGTTTATTTGCTCAATTGTGCTATACCTATTATGTATATTAGGTACTAGGACTAATACAATGGGAAAAAACCCCCAAAATTCCTCTCCTTGTGGGTCTTCTATTTTTATGTATTTACTTATCTCACTGTTTTGATTGGAAAGCTGTGCTATCATGGGTATGTCTGAGTAAATTTCCTTCCTTCATGTTTTGGAGAATTTCACACCTTTCTTTTTTTCTTTCATTTCATGAATATTTATTCTATGTCTCTGTGTTGGGCATTGGAAATAACACAGATCAACTTAGGGTTCCTGCCCAAACATTACAGGGGAGAAAACCAAATTAAACAAGCAATTAATTGAGTCTGAATTGCCTTTGCAATGATCCAATGAAAATGTCATAGAAAGCAAAGCAAAAATATATGTCTGTAGAGAGATTTGTACTGGGAATAAAGATTTGAGAAGAAAGGGCATATAAGTGGAAATTGCAGGGAGGAAAGATCACTAGGAGAAAGTGTGGAGGTTTGGAGGAGGGCCTAGAGCAGGATCTGAGTGGAAGAAGAATCTGCATAGTAAAGAAGGTCTTAGAGGTAGAATGAAAATCAGGAATATAGTATCACTTAAGCCAAGTTGAGATGCTGTTTCAAGAAGAAAAAGAAGTGATAAACCAGTTTTTCAGAGGCAGAATCAGATATGGACTAGAAATTCCATAGAATTTCTACTAAAGAAGTTATTCATGGGGCAGCTGGGTGGCTCAGTCAGTTGAATGTCCGAGTTAGGCTCAGGTCATGATCTCGCAGTCCATGAGTTCAAGCCCCCGTGTTGGGCTCTGTGCTGATAGCTCAGAGCCTGGAACCTGATTCAGATTCTGTCTCCTCTCTCTCTGCTGCTCCCTACTCGCATTCTCATTCTCTCCCTCTCTCTCAAAAATAAGCAAACATTAAAAAAAAAAAAAAAAGTTGTTCATGACTTAGCTCAGAGCAAATTTAGTTAAGAGATGAGTATGTAGTGAGGAAGTAGTCACAGGGTACAAATGAAGACAATTCATTCTTTTTTTGTTTTTATAGTAAACGCTACCCTCGTGAGGCTCAAGCTCATCCTGAGACCAAGATTCACATGCCTTTGACTTAGCCAGCCAGGTGCCCTGACAATTCATTCTTTTAAATTTGGTTTATAGAGAAGCAGCCAGAGATCTATAGTTGGAGTTGGACTTGATCTTAAATGTAGAGTTTTGTTTTAAAGACAAGAGGTTTGAATGTATTTAATATTTAACCCCAATAGGAAAGAAAGAGAAGAAATTGAAAAATTGAAGAAGGATCAGTCTTGGTGCAGTTACCACTAAGTATGTACAGAAAATAAATTTGCTTATTCAGAGTTGAACAAACTTAGGGAGCACAGCTTGTGCTTACAAACACTCAGGAGCATAATTTACAAGTGAGAATACCAGTTTTATGACTGTTATGGGGATCAGAAACTCACCTGTCTTGTTTGCATGTGTCTTTTTTCCGTAAGAAAAACATACACGTGAGAATCAAAATTATAATCTGAAGGCCACATTGTGCTTATGGAATAGGAGAGAGAAGTTAGTTGGATGTTTTTAATGGCAATTGAAGTCAGTGTATCAATGCATCCAGCCTTCACTTTAGGACTAATTAGTAGTGCCCCTGGTTAGGGACTAGTGTCTTTTGGACAGTGTTCACGATCACGGTCAGGTTTTCTTCACAAATGCCCTTTCTATGACCTATTCTTTCCATATTAATTGTACCCCATTGGATTTCAGACAAGTCTTCTGCTTTCTCTGGAGACCTTCTTTTTCTTTTCGTGACTCCCACAACTATTTGATTTATTCCATTGGGTGCTGATTTTAGTAATACAGCTTTGATTTCTGGTAATGCTTTATAGTATCACCAATAGTCTTCAAAATTATACAAGTATTTGAGAATTCAGTTATTTTCATGGCTTTGTAACATATTTTAGGTATAGTTGGCATACTGATTAAAAAAAGAATACCAAGCAGTCTGTTTTTTTAAAAAAAATTTTAATGTTTTTATTTATTTATGAGAGAGAGAGAGAGAGACAGTGTGAGCAGGGGAGGGTCAGAGAGAGGGAGATATGGAATCTGAAGCAGGCTCCTGGCTCTGAACTAGCTGTCAGCACAGAGCTCGACGTGGGGCTTGAACCCACGAACTGTGAGATCATGACCGGAGCCGAAGTCTGACGCTTAACCCACTGAGCCATGGAGGTGCCCGTCTAGCTTCAATATTTTAAAATGACAACATGAAAATTATCTTCATGGGGTACCTGGGTAGCTCAGTCAATTAAGCATCTGACTTTGGCTCAGGTCAAGTTCTCACGGTTCATGAGTTTGAATCCCATGTCAGGTTCTGTGCTGAAGCTCAGAGCTTGGAGCCTGCTTCAGATTCTGTCTCCCTCTCTCTCTGCCTCTCCCTTAGTCACCCTGTCTGTCTCTCTCAAAAATAAATAAATGTTAAAAAATTAAAAAAAGAATATTGTCCTCTTAAAGTTTTAGTGATACCAGATTATTATTTTAGGATAAATTCCTATAAACGGAATTTACTTAGTCAAAAGGGGAGTGGTGAATATTATTATCCTTGCTAGCAATAGTTGAGCATGCCTATTTTATTTACTTCATTGTAATCTGTTAGTGGGAATATATTATTTTAATATATTTGCTAATTTTTTTTAATTTATTTTTTATTTTTTTTATTTTTTTATTTTTTTATTTTTTAATTTATTTCTAGGAGAGAGAGAGACAGCATGAGCAGGGGAGGGTCAGAGAGAGAGGGAGTCACAGACTGAGACAGGCTCCAGGCTCTGAGCTGGCAGTCAGCACAGAGCCCGACGCGGAGCTCGAACCCACGAACCGCGAGATCATGACCCAAGCGAAAGTCGGACGCTTAACCGACTAAGCCACCCAGGCGCCCCATATATTTGCTAATTTAATAGATGAAAAGTTACTTCTTATTTTAATTTGTACATTTAAATATTATGAATGTGAAGTGTTTTTCACTTTTTTGCTGTTTTAATGTGCTCGTGTGTGTAAATTGCCTTTCATTAATATTTTTTGTCAGGGTGGGATGGAGAAAGGAGAGGTTCGGAGAAATGTTAAGCTTTTTTCTCAAGGAGGAATGCAATTAAGTTGTTCCAAGAACATTTGTTACTTATCTAAAATTAAAAGAAACCTTGGTATCTTTTTTAGAGGATTCATTTATTCATCATTTATTCCTTAGCATGACTATATGAAAGAAGAAGAAGGTTTTCCTGAAGATGAGGCGACTGAATCGGAAAAAAACCTTAAGTTTGGTGAAAGAGTTGGATGCCTTTCCAAAGGTTCCTGACAGCTATGTAGAGACTTCAGCCAGTGGAGGTACTGGTGAGTGTCAGTCCAGAGTAAAACTCCCTAACTAAGTGCAGCTTCTCAGTGAGCCAGTCAACAACATACAGAAAAGGAGCCATGAAGAACTCATCAGTGATTGTGTAACTCTGACTGCTCTGTCCTCCTGTCACAGTGTTTGCCCTAATTGTATTGTCATATATATTCTCTTTGGCATCTAACCCAGTGCAGTCTATGCACTTAGCAGTATTCAAACATTACTGAACAACTTAATCCAATTTTACTGCTTTGGTGCTCTTGAGTTATGTATAATTATATATAAATAGAATTTAACTTGAAGGAAGTTATTTAATAATGTTGAATTGCTTCAGTCCGACTTTGGTTAAGAATAAGTCAATTTAGACATTATAATAGAAATTCTTAAATTTCATGTTGCTTGAGAGAGGCAGCATGAGGTAATAGTTAAGAGCTTCGATTCTGGAACCAGACTGGATTTAAATCCCACCTCTGCCCCTTCCTAACTACCTGATTTTGAGGAAGTTAACTTAATCTATCAGTGCTTTAGTTTCTTCTTCCATGAAATGTGGATGATATCAGATTTTCCCTGGTAGGGTTACTTTAGTGATTAAATACATTAATACTTATAAAATGCTTAAAGCAGTACCTGGGACAAATAGAAGTGTTTATTAAAATAAATGATATGAAATATGTAAGAAAAATATGCCACTATAACAGTATTTACTATTATTCCTTTCCCCATTAGGAGCTAATAAAATAGCATATTTCATGTAAGATTGACATTTCATTTGGTAAGGCGTGTAGTAAGGGGTTTGCTATTTCTAATCTGCAATTAAGTTTTGTTAATGAAAATAGTGCAAGTTCTTGTTGCACGATCCATTTTAAGTGTGTTTTGTCATAATATATGATAGTTTTTTCCTTTTGGTCAAATATTTTACCTGCTTTTATAAATGAAGTGATACATTTGGGAGATTCCAAATTAGATGAGAGTTTTATTAGAGATTTGGAGATGTTATTTGAGTTTCTGGCAGATAGAATGTCATGGCTTCTCAGTAGCCAGGAATTAGTCAATTTTTTTTTTTTAATAGATTGGGCTACAGGCATGGATGCATTTTTAATTATGCAGATTGCTTTCAACTTTGTACTGCAAAATTTATGCTTACTTTCATCATTTATCATATCTATGACACTGCTGTACATAAGAAAAGAACAATTTTGTGTCTTGTTAAATTTTGGCAAATGTATTTAGTAAGAGATACCTTGAGTACTGCTGAGGTAAAATGCTTTCTCAACAGTAGAAGTGCTGTGTTTATGTTTCTGCTCAGTAAATCCTCATTTCTGAGCTGTTTTAGAAAGAAATCCATGTGGATATCTTAAGAAAAGCCTTTTAGAGTAGTACCCATTCACATGGCAATCATATAAGGGCTTTCTTTGCTAATTTTAATCTCATTTGAAATAGTTTCCTATTGTTTCCTTTTAAAAATTGTTTTAGGGGCTCCTGGGTGGCTTAGTCGGTTAAGCGTCCGACTTTCGCTTAGGTCATGATCTCGTGGTTTGCGGGTTTGAGCCCCGCGTCGGGCTCTGTGCTGACTGCCAGCTCAGAGCCTGGAACCTATTTCAGTCTGTGACTTCCTCTCTCTCTGACCCTTCCCTGCTCACACTGTCTCTCTCCTAGAAATAAATAAAACATTTAAAAAAAAATAATAATAATAATAAAAATTGTTTTAATTCTTGATTTTTTTTTGTTTGTTTGCTTTCTCAGTTTCTCTAATAGCATTTACCACCATGGCTTTATTAACCATAATGGAATTTTCAGTATATCAAGATACATGGATGAAGTATGAATATGAAGTAGATAAAGATTTTTCTAGGTAACTTCTTTTTTCTTCTTGAATACTTTCAGATTCAAATTGTTTTAAAGATAACATACCTTTTAAAAAATTTTTCTAACTTTTTATATGTGGTTTATTTTAGCTATGAAGAAATAGTACTGAAAAATTCTCTTTAAGTGCATACATTAGGTGAAATATTTCAGAATCATTTCAATACTGGTTAAATTCTAAAAGATTTTCTTCAGTTAATATGAGCTTCTATAAGAAAGCTTAGGAGAACTTAATATGTATTTTTTTAGATGTTTTAATGGTAGAAATTGTTTAATGTTTTGAAACTGTTTACTCTTTACGTTTTGAATTATCTTACTGATTTGTGAGAGTTGGAAAATTGTCTAAAAGCTACATTGTATATGCTTTAAAACTAGATTTAAATTACATCTAAACAAAATTTTAATATAAAAAATGTCACCATTAAACCTTTGAAAATATATTCTTTAATTTATTTGTATTTGGATTTTTTAATGACTGAAGATAACAGGTTTATAATAAGATTGCACTAAAGGTAGGCGGGGCGGTGGGGAGGGCGACATTTACTTCTCCATTCCTATTGCAGCTGTGCCATTTACTAGCTGTGTGACTTTCGGGATGTCCCTGAATCTACATCTGCATGTGCTTCAGTCCCCTTTTTCATAAAATGGGGATAATAGTTATAGCACTTTCCTCATGGGGTTAATGAGAATTAAGTAAGGCAGTACTTGTAAATTGCTGTGTAACCTTGGGCAAATCACACAAATGACTTCTTTTGGGCCTTGGTTTCTTTGTCTATGCTATTAGTAGTATTCTTGATACCATTAGTTTTCAAAGAATTTGTTGTTTTTCTTTTGGTTTTTAATCACCAGTGAATCACTTGTTAATTTTTCTCAAATGAAGTATCTCATAGGTTACCACATAAGCATAGTGGGGGATGCCCAGAAGCCTGGGCCGTTTTCCCTAATTCCCTGGTTCCTACAGCATCTCCTGAGTCGTTTGGAGTAGTTTGAACTCTAGACAATTTTAAGACTCTATGGAAGCTTCAAAATCTGTAATTTCTATTGAAATAAGATGAAAATTATTAAAGTGAAAAAGTTTTGATTTAGAAGCACAGGACGGGACTGATACTGATTTTACTCATTCTGTTACTCACTGGTGAATGATTAATTCTGATATTTGAAAATTAATTTGATTTAAAAATAAGGCATTGACTGAGTCTTTTAAAAAGGTCATGCAAAAGTTTAAAACAAAGTGTTTTGTTTTGTTTTTCTGGTAGTTTGGTGCATTTACCCTGAGCCACACAGACCTAGTTTCCAATACACTGCTTCAGCCAGACATTTACACTGGTTTGAACACCACCAGCTTATCTGCAAAACTGTGAAGCTGTATACTTTATAGGTCCATGATAAAGAATAAAAATTTAATATTTGTAGGGCTTCTGGCATAATGCCCAATATATGATATTTATTTGATAAATAGAGAAGGATTTTTAATTCCTAACTCTTGATTTGGAAAGATTTACATTTCTAAAAGAATATTCTATATAAGGTTTATATAAACAGAGACAGACTTTTCTCAGTTGCTTGGAGTTATTGTTGAGTTACCATTATCAAATTAAAGGATATTGTGTTAAAAACCTGTGAAATCAGAAAGGCTTTTATAATTACAAAAGAGAATTTTTACTTTCAAAGTGCCTTTGTGTTAGCCATAATAAATGCTATCCAGTTTATTTATTTTTTTTAATCTTTATTTTTGAGAGAGAGAGAGAGACAGAGTGCAAGCAGGGGAGGGGGAGAGAGAGAGGGAGACACAGAATCTGAAGCAGGCTTCAGGCTCTGAGCTGTTAGCACAGAGCCCGACACGGGGCTCAAACTCATGAGACGTGAGGCCATGACCCAAGCTGGAGTTGGACTCTTAACCGACAGAGCCACACAGGCACCCCTATCCAGTTTCTAATCATATATTATTCTGTTTGAAATTCAAATTTTCATAGATCAGTTGATTCATATTTCTCATGTTTTGTTGATTAATTGGTAGTACTAATATTTTCTTTCTGTCTTTTAGCAAATTGAGAATCAATATAGATATTACTGTTGCTATGAAGTGTCAATGTAAGTATACATTAACTTAATGAATCCACTTATTTATGGTTTAAACAATTGCTAATAAAAAGTGAAACCACTGGTGGTGCCTTAACTTTATTTTTTCCTTTATGATAATTTAAAATGCTATGGTAATGTTATTTAGTAATGCAGGTTATTTTTTAACCCAGCTTATATTCTTTAAATTTCTTCTCCAAAAAAAGGAGATTCAACTTTCATATTAGTATAATTAAAAGAAAATTGGAGGAAATTCTTGTGAGTCAGAGTTCTAATTTAGGTGTATCATTTATTTCTTTCTTATTTGGAGTACCAGTTTTATATCCATGCTCTACAAACATATCCTGTTTGACTGTTTTTGTTTACTACCCTTTACTTTTATTCATGCATATTAAAATATGGATTCAAGTCTTTTAATAATGAGGATATTTTTTTCTGTGCTCACTTCATTTGATTATACTTGTAGAAGTAGGAAAATGTTAAAAAAAAGTAGGAAAATGTTAATATGCAGATAATGTTTAAATCAATATTACTGTCAAAAATGAAGATGCTTTTGCATGAAAGATATCTTTTGAATTATTGCCTAAAATGTAAAGATCAAGAATTTAGTAGTTCAGACAAAAATTTTTTAACTGTGAAATAGTTTTATCTAATTAGGGAGATTAGTTTCTGGAAGATTTCATCTGAGAAAAACTTTAAACCTCTTTTTACATTTATTTTTTCTTATGGTAGTCATTTAAAGAGTAAGAATTTAAACTATGAGTTTGTGTTATTACTGAATATATCATATTTTGCCTTAGTTTAGGTGTTTGAATACCATTAACATTTTAGCCTTTTCAAAATAAACTTTTTCTATTTGTTGATTTTTAAAAAGTTGTCAGTAGTTTTCTCCTATAAATTTCTTATAATTTCTAAAAATAATTCTTATATTTAATATTTCAAATAGCAGCCATTTAGTACTTGTGATTAGGTTCTTGATCATTCTGGCCAAGCTCTTCAGTTCAGTGAAGGGCGTTTATGCTTTTTACTATAAGATTCTGAGATTGCATTACACTTCACAGTATTTACTGAGCAAGAACTAGAAAAAGTATTCTTGATTTTTTAATACATTCCACCAAAACTATGTAATGCTACTGTTTTAACTTTTGAACAAATAAGTGGTATAGGAAACTGATTTTATATATTTGAATTTTCTAGTATATGTGCTGCTGAAGCTAGCACATATATTTGAATTTTCTGTTAGTCATCTCAGTTTGTTCCTTTATATCTGATATAGTTTGACTCTGAATATAGAATGTAAAACTTCTAATTTTTTTATGCAGATGTTGGAGCAGATGTATTGGATTTAGCAGAAACAATGGTTGCATCTGCAGATGGTCTAGTTTATGAACCAGTAAGTTTAATGCACATGTTTTTTTAAATAATATGCTTTGAGGTATTGTTTTCTTGAAGACAGTTTTGATATTTGCTTTTAGTTTTGTATGAGCTAGCCTTTTTTGTTTTTAATTCAAAAGTAATTCATATTCTTTATGAAGATTTTTGGGAGGGGGGAGTTATCTAATACCAAAGTCTTCAGATAACCACTGTTAAATTGGAGGCTGCAAAGTCTGTTTCATAACGTTATTTGTGTTTTATAGTTTTTGTTAATGCTTCTTAATAGTTTTCTCTTATAGTTGCTTTAATAATGAAATTTTCTCCCTTTCTTCAAATGATTTGGAAATTCTGTCCTATTTATATTGTACTCTTACCAGATTTAAGTCTTTAAACATGTTTGAACTGTATTTCTCTTATAATCAAGAATGAATCAATATGTAGAGGACAAATTTTCTGTGCATTTATTTCTCTCTCCTTCACATCTCCGTTTTGTAAAGCTAGTGAAATTCTGACATTCTACTATTTTCATAACACAAGTTGTGTATAAGACAACCAATTTATCAGAAACATCACCACATGACAGGGGCAGGTAATACATTATAGGAGCAGGTGATAAGTCATGATAACCAGCTCTAAGGAAACTTAGGGAATAAGGAATGGAACTCCCAGCCAGTTGGAGTTGCTCACTGCTTTGTTGGCATTGTGGTACTTATGTTTACCCATGCATTCTTGAGTTCTTTTGTTTATCATTGACAGTTGTGAACACTTCTTTAAGCAAATTGCAAATTGAAGACTAAAGGTGATGGAGAAGGATTAGAAGTAGCTGAATTGTCATGGAAAAAAAAAGGAAGCCTTTAGGTCAGTTTTGATTACCAAATTATTTGTAGCTTATAGCAATAAAATATATTTATGCCTTTTGATACACACTTTTTAAGTAGAAATTTCTAAAGAAAAGGTGACTTTGTTATTGCCACACTGAATCTCTCTGCTCCCCAATTCCTGTATTCCCACTCAAAAAAATTGATTTCACAGTGATTTTTATGAGGTTAGATACCTTATAAATTCAGGTACCATATTATCACATATTAAACTATTATCTAGAAATGTAGATTTCGATAATTATTAGACACTTTTGACATTTGTATTACATTTCATACTATTGTAAGAATAATTATTCAATTTGAACTGTTTTAATGCTTTTAAAATCTACCATTCCATTCTTTATTTTTTATCATTTTGCAGAGGGCTTTTTGAGACTTCTTAATCAGTAAGAATATGTAGGTTATATTTTATAAACTCTAGCGTGACTGCCTATGTCGTTCTGTTCTTCATACATGTAAGTTTGGCTCAGGATATGGTTTTTTGTATTCAAAACTTATAGACTTTCCTTCACTGTTTTCTTTTTTTTCTTTCTTTTTTTTTTTTTAAATGTTTTTTTTAATTTATTTCTAGGAGAGAGAGAGAGGCAGCGTGAGTAGGGGAGGGTCAGAGAGAGAGGGAGTCACAGATTGAAACAGGCTCCAGGCTCTGAGCTGGCAGTCAGCACAGAGCCCGACACGGGGCTCGAACCCACGAACCGCGAGGTCATGACCTGAGCGAAAGTCGGACGCTTAACCGACTAAGCCACCCGGGCGCCCCTCCTTCACTGTTTTCTGATGCAGTTTTTTTCCCTTCATATATAGCATATTTACGTTTGAATGCTTTTTTTCTTTTACTTTTGCTGTTCACATATTTATCCCATATATCCAGGTGTGGATCCCCTTTGGGTGTGGATGTTTTTGTTTTGTTTGTTTGTTTGTTTTTTGGTTCTTGTTGATCTTAATGATCTGACTTTAAAAGTTTCTACATATGTATACATATGTGTGTGTGTGTGTGTGTGTGTGTGTATGCTTTTTGACCTGTTCATTTGCTTTAGTTTTGTTTAAAGCAATGATTTTACCTCTGCTATTTAAAATTCTTACCATATGTTGAATCTCATGGAATGGTTCTCAATATCCTTATCAAGTCTTACATTAGATGAGTATTTCATACTTCTCTGAGTTCTGGGAGATTACCTTCATCCAGCATGACCAGTCTTTTTTTCAGTGCCTTCATTATATTTTAAATTTCAGTGATTATATTCTATATCTTTAATATATCATAGATTATTCCATTTTTTTTCTGTCTTCCTGATGCTAAATGTCAGTGAGAAATAATTAGAAAAACTTAACACTTTTCTTCTTGTTCCTAGGAATGGTATCATAGAGGAAATCAGGTATCAGCCCTCATCCCTGAGATTGACCACTTTTTTCAAGTTAATGAATCTTATTTATTTATTTGTTTGTTTATTTATTTATTTATTTATTTTCTTGTCTATCTTTAGGATGGGAAGATAAAGTGGCCTCTTAAGTGATTGAGAGTTGAAATAGACTGTTGAGTTATGTCAGTTCCTATCTGAACCCCCTTCTCCAACACACACACACACTTTTTTTTTTTCAGACCTAGATGAAATGGTATAAATTTAGATATACTGTTTCTTTTCTTTTCTTTTATTTTATTTAAAAAAATTTTTTTTTTTTAATGTTTTATTTATTTCTAGGAGAGAGAGAGAGAGACAGCGTGAGCAGGGAGGGTCAGAGAGAGAGGGAGTCACAGACTGAAACAGGCTCCAGGCTCTGAGCTGGCAGTCAGCACAGAGCCCGACGCGGGCTCGAACCCACAAACCGCGAGATCATGACCTAAGCGAAAGTCGGACGCTTAACCGACTAAGCCACCCAGGCGCCCCTGTTTCTTTTATTTTTATTATTATTTTTAAATATTTATTTTTGAGAGAGAGAGAGAGAGAGAGACCGAGCACAAGCAGGGGAGGAACAGAGAGAGAGGGAGACTTAGTCACCCAGGCACCCCTATACTGTGTTTCTTTTAAATCATGTTAGACCTTCAGATGCTTTTGGAGAGGAAGGAAGAAGCTGATATTCAGTCCAGGATGATGGAGTGGTCCACCAGGGCACTGCCAAATTTCCTTTTCTGTGTGTGTTTCAACAGGCTAAATTGAGCTATGGTAACTCCTCCTTTCTTTAGCTGATGTGACCATCCTCATTAGCAACCAGCTGTGGCAGCATTCTTGCTTAATTTAGAACACTGTCCAGGCCACATAAGAGCTAGGAATAACACTGCTTCGGAATGTCCTCACCATGCGGTCTCTGGCACTTGATTGAACTCCTGAAAGTGCTCCTAGGGTGGAGACTGCTTCTTCCTTGGGTGTCTTATTATCTTTTATCACTGTTTCCTCTCTCACTCTGAATTAGGGACTTTCCTTGTTTCCTAATATAAACTTCTCTGTCCCATGAAATAAATTGTATATTGGACTCTCTTCTCAATTTAGTTTCCCTTTCTCCCTTGTATGCAATCTTGCATAACTTCTTGATGATTTGTAGCATGTGGATGCTAATTTAAAATTATTTAAAATGATAATACAGATTGTGTCTTCATTTTATGTTTTTTCAAACATTGTGAAAATTTGATTATGAGGAGACTTAACTTGCCCTTTAAACTTTACTTATGCTTTTTCTTTAGCATTCTTTCCTTATTCTGGTGTCTCTTATTCCTACTCTGTTTTTCTTCAGAATTGTTAGGTCCCTGATTTTGTTTACATATATTCTCTGTAGAGGTTGTCTCTCTAGCTACATTTTAAGCTCCTGAGAAGCATTAACTTTATCCTTTCTTCTTTGTTTCACAAAATGTGAATTATAGGTGCCTTGTCAGATATTAGGCACTAAGGAATATGTTAGAATTATGCAGTTGTAACAAGATTGTTGATTATTACACTGTCAACAGTTTGTAATCCCTTTCAGTCATTTGTGGAATAGGAAAGTTTTATTTAAATTTAACTGTATTATGGGGCACCTGGGTGCCTCAGTCAGTTGAGCACTATACTCTTGATTTCGGCTCTCAGGGCCATGGGATCAAGCCCTGTGTTGCGTTCCACACTGAGCATGGAGCCTGCTTGAGATTCGCTCTCCCCCCCCAATATTAAATTTAACTGTCATATAAATAAAAGTCAGGACTTGGCCAGAAAGGTAGGAACTTATAAGTATTTAACTGTATACTTTTTATTAGTAATTTTAAAAATGTTCAGCAATATTTCTGGTAAGTATTTATTCTTTGTCCTAACTTATATTAAAATATTTAAGTAAAATTTACCAATGTAAAATTATTTGAGAAAACTTATACTTGTTTTTATGCTTTCATACTTACTGTCCTAGTATGTGCTCTGAATATTAAAAACCTAATAACTTTACTAGGTTCCAACTCATTATCACACATTATGCTATGAGAGTTACTACTTTGCTCTTTACTATCATATTTCATTACTATTTCTTTACGTAAAAGAATTTAAAAAATGGTGGAAAAGTAAGGAATCTGACAGAGCTCGGTTTATATATAGACTCTTATGGTCTCTGATTTTGGAAAAAATTTTTAAATTGTCCAACAAGTTCTTCACACACACACACACACACACACACACACACACACACACACACACACACACAAAAGGCAAGAATAATAACAAATTCAGAGCTTGTTCTGAAGGTTCAATGAGGAAATTAGTGAATTAAGTAGCATGGTACCTAGCATGCAGTAGGCTGCTCAGCAGTTCCTTTACCCCCACGCTAAGCAGTACCCTAAGCACTTTCGGGAAGTCAAAAGAAGAATCACATAGTCCCTTCCTTCAAAAGTTTTATTTATAAGGTACCTGGGAAGCATATGCATGCAGCCTCCTGTTTGCCACCGCGTGTTTTATAGATGTTAGCATTTTCTTAGTGTGCTATGGTGGGAAAAAGGGTGGGAAGCATGCTGTAGACAAGTTCAGCAGGAGGAGTGATCAGAGATAATTTCATTGTTATCAGAAAAATGGAGGCAGTTTAACCTGGAAGATATGGTGTGTAGGATTTAGATAGCCATGAGGATCACAGTTACAGGAGTTGTTTCCAGGTTGGTTTAATTAAATTACCAAAGGCAGAGATGTAGAGCTGTTTGATAGAATGAATGATTCTTCCACTTTGATTAAAGAACTGAGAATTTTATAGAAAGAGAGTAGTAGGTTAGGACCCGATTCTGAGGGATGACTAATATTCCTAAATTTAAAAAGTAGAATCAATATGCTTTGTTATGAACTATCTATAAAAATCAGAAGTGGCCTTTTTATTGCAAAGTTAAATTATGGATATTGTTACAAAGCATGAAAAGCTTGCATATTTCCCTCTGATTTTACAAGTCACCTAGTCTGACCTTGAATTGATGAAGACAGTACTTAAATACAATTTCTTGACTTATTCCTTCTTTTATTTATACATTTGGGAATTACAGGGAGATTTGTGTGGCTTGTTTCAAAATTGTTGCTTTCATCATGGTATTTTTCTGGCAAGAATATGGGCTTTGGATGCTTGGATATTATAGTTGAGCTTTACGTTTTTCTTTTTCTTTTATAAAAAACTTTATTGCAAGTATCATTTAAATGATTTTAAGTCCTAAAATACCATTTTGTACATATTGACAGATATCAGTTTGTAGTCAATCCTATAAATGTGGGTAACTATAACAGATAAATATTTATGATTAGTAAAATTTCTTTATATTGGTTTTGAGTAAGAGTATTATAGATTGTATTTTTTCACTTACAGAAGATTAAATGTAAATCATGAATACTTGTGTTTACCAGTACTATGAATCTGTTACTTAAAATTTTTTAAAAAATTATGATATAAAAGTCAAGAGAAATTGACAGTGCTAGTGATTATGTTTTCCTTTATTTCAGGTAATATTTGATCTTTCACCACAGCAAAAAGAGTGGCAGAGGTAATAATTAAAGTATTGTGGTCCATGAAATCTAGTTCATATTTTCTCTATTTTGTCCATTGTGAATTATTCATAGATTAACATTTTTCTGGGTGAAATATTAACAGAATATAGTATTTAATCTTTATAATATCAAAAATTTTGTCAAATTTTAGGAGAGTTTTGTATGTTTTAGGAGAGTTTTTAATGTTTTCTCTAGTGTACTTTGAATCATAAGTACATTTTAGTTTTCACTAACAATTTTATTAAATATTTTTTAAAAAATTTCAAGGCAATATGTTCTCATTTAAAATTCAATTTAGGGGCGCCTGGGTGGCTTAGTCGGTTAAGCGTCCGACTTTCGCTTAGGTCGTGATCTCGGTTCGTGGGTTCGAGCCCCGCATCGGGCTTTGTGCTGACTGCCAGCTCAGAGCCTGGAGCCTGTTTCAGAGTCTGTCACTCCCTCTCTATCTGACCCTCCCCTGCTCACGCTGTCTCTCTCTCTCTCCTAGAAATAAAGACATTAAAAGAAAATTAAAAAATTGGGGCGCCTGGGTGGCTTAGTCGGTTAAGCGTCCGACTTTCACTTGGGTCATGATCTCGCGATTCGTGGGTTCGAGCCCCGCGTCGGGCTCTGTGCTGACTGCCAGCTCAGAGCCTGGAGTCTGTTTCAGTCTGTGACTCCCTCTCTCTCTGACCCTCCCCTGCTCACGCTGTCTCTCTCTCTCTGTCTCCTAGAAATAAATAAACATTTTTAAAAAAAATTAAAAAAAATAAAAGAAAATTAAAAAAAAATTCAATTTAAATAGAAAGGATATGAAGTAAATAGTATAAATTAAAAAATAGAAGCCTCTTCATCATTATTCTTAGTGCTGCGGACTAGCAGTTAGAACCAGAGTTAAATTTCTTGTGTCGCCTTCTGGAAATTTTGTGTTCATTTATAATTTTCTGTATGTTTGCCTATTTGCTTTTTTTTTTTCCATAATACAAATGGGATCTTTCCATACATTTGTTCTAGAACTTGCTTTTTTCTACCTAGTGTAGTATTTTGGACATCTTCCCATTTCACTACATATAGTATTCTGTTTTATGGATAAACTATAGTTTTTATTTAATTTATCTTATCACTGGGCATTTAGGTTGTTTGGAAGATTCTAATATTAGAAACAATGCTCAATGAAAATTCTTGAACCTAATTCCTTATGTAATGGTGTGAATATGTGTGAGTGTGTGTGTAGAAATGAAATTTCTCTTTTAGAGGATATTTAATTGGCATATTGATAAGTTCTTATCACAAAGAAAAAAATTAACTCTGAGAGATGATGGTTGTTAACTTACAGGGTAATCGTTTCGCAAAATAGAAGTGTGTCACATCATTTATTGTACTCCTTAAACTTATACAATGTGGTATGTCAAGTATATACCAACAAAACTATGAAAAAATACATTTTGATAAGTGATGCCAAAATATCTTTACTTACACTCTAAAACTGAGAGTACTTGTTTCTTTCTTTGTTTTTTTTTTATTATAGTTTATTGTCAAATTGGTTTCCATATAACACCCAGTGCTCATCCCAACAAGTGCCCTCCTCTATGCACATCACCCATTTTCCCCGTTCGCCCACCCCCATCAACCCTCAGTTTGTTCTCAGTATTTAAGAGTCTCTTATGGTTTGCCTTCCTCCCTCTCCTTAACTATTTTTCCCCTTCCCCATAGTCCTCTCTTAAGTTTCTCCTGTTCCACATATGAGTGAAAACATGGTATCTGTCCTTCTCTGCCTGACTTATTTTTGCTTAGCATTAACACCCTTGGGTTCCATCCACATTGCTACAGGTGGCCAGATTTCATTCTTTCTCATTGCCATGTAGTATTCCATTGTATATATATACCACACCTTCCTTATCCATTTGTCAGTTGATGGACATTTAGGCTCTTTCCATGATTTGGCTATGGTTGAAAGTGCTGCTATGAACATTGGGGTACATGTGCCCCTATGCATCAGCAACCCTGTATCCCTTGAGTAAATTCCTAGCAGTGCTATTGCTGGGTCATAGGGGAGTTCTACTGTTAATTTTTTGAGGATCCTCCACACCGGTTTCCAGAGGGGCTGCACCAGTTTACATTCCCACAGTGTAACAGTGTTGGAGGGTGCCT
Organism: Proteles cristata cristata; assembly: GCA_017311185.1. NCBI lineage: Eukaryota > Metazoa > Chordata > Mammalia > Carnivora > Hyaenidae > Proteles > Proteles cristata. Next base: position 65,911 of record JAESUZ010003722.1, read on the forward strand.
GTTTTTCCACATCCTCACCAGCATCTATAGTCTCCTGACTTGTTCATTTTAGCCACTGAATGGCGTGAGCCACTGAATGAAGAGTACTTGTTTCTATACAACCTTGCCAACAGTGGGTATTTTTTGCCAATTCTGTGGGTGAAAAATGGTATTATGCTTTATTTAATTCACATTTCTTCATAAATCACTTGAATATCTTTATGGATTTTTTTCCTGTTGTATTTTTTTTTATGTGAAACTGCTTGTTCATGCCCTATGCCCATTTTGCTTGGTTGTCGGTTTTTTCCTTAATAATTTTAAATAGTCTTGTATATTAAAGAAAGTAGTCCTTTGTTATAAATGGTTCCTCCACCCTTGCTCCCATATAGTACTTTTTTTTCTTTTTTGTTTCCAAGCTATGTCTTATGCTTACAAAGGCTCTACCTAATTTAACATTATTGCGAAAACTTTTTTTTCCCATTTTTTCTTTCTACATACATTTCAAAGACATTTCTCTTTTAATTTCCAGTTCTCTCATTTGGGAAGATTTTAAAATTAAGGTTGAAATTTGGGGCGCCTGGGTGGCTTAGTCGGTTAAGCGTCTGACTTTCGCTTAGGTCATGATCTCGCGGTTCGCGGGTTCGAGCCCCGCGTCGGGCTCTGTGCTGACTGCCAGCTTGGAGCCTGGAGCCTATTTCAGAGTCTGTGTCTCCCTCTCTCTCTGACCCTCCCCTGTTCATGCTGTCTCTCTCTCTCCTAGAAATAAATAAAAATATATTTAAAAAAAAAAAATTAAGGTTGAAATCAAATGTAGTTGTCTCTTGGCCTCTAGTGCTCTAAGTGCTCTAGCCATCCAGAGATGAAATACATTACTTTAATCCAGAAATATTAAAGTGAGAAGCCTCCTTTAATCTGGAATTTTATTCAGTGTTCAAGATATTGTGTTTTGACTATGAAAATGATGGCTGTTTTCCATCATAGTAGAGTTGGTTTTCTTTATATATATCTTCATATATGGAGTATAAGCTTGGATATTGATATATTTTGAGGCAAAAGTTATACAGATATGGACACACACAGAGTTTACTATCATCAATCTCTTTTTCCACTGCTCAGCATTAAAGTTGGACTCTGGAAATACAAGACACACAACAAATAAGAAACTTTCAATTTCTGGTAGTGTTAGATCTAAAGATTTTAAGTCTTGAGACTTGTAAATCTGAATATGGATTCTGGTTGTTGAATCCTCCCAGATTATCAACTCTGCTTCTAAACAAATATTCTACAATGGACTAGGGACTAATATCCTGAATAATTTGCATATTAAATGCTTCTTTACCTTTAAACTTTGCTAAGAGATTAAGTTTTCTCTCAGTTGGTTTTCTGCTTTTTAAAAATATTTAAGATATCAGTTAATCTCTCTCCTATAGCAGTAAATAAATCTCAAACCCTAGACATAGCCTTTTTGATTTGTACTTTTTAGTTCTAGATTTAAGTTTTATTCTGAACTAAATTTACAGTGTAAAAATGACTTGTTATTTAAAAATTTTTTTTAGCATTTATTCAGTTTTGAGAGACAGAGAATGAGTGGGGAAGGGGCAGAGAGAGAGGGAGACACAGAATCTGAAGCACGCTCCAGGCCGTGAGCTAGCTGTCAGCACAGAGGCTCGAACCCACAAACTGTGAGATCATGACCTGAGCTGAAGTCGGATGCTTAACCAACTGAGCCACCCAGGCACCCCTTGTTATTTTAAATAGACCTATTTTACCAATGTTTTTAGTGAATGGTGCATATTTGATCTTTCACTTGCGTTTCTAAAAAAGTTTATGGTAGGAAGTGAAATATTAAATTTATATTTGCTCCCTTTTGTAAGTGCCTATATTTGTTTATAATTTCCCCAAGTTTTACATAAAGTTTTTTATTAAAAAAATTTTAATGTTTTATTTATTTCTGAGAGACAGAGAGAGAGACACAGTGTGGGCAGGGGAGGGTCAGAGAGAGAGGGAGAGACAGAATCTGAAGCAGGCTCTAGGCTCTGAGCTAGCTGTCAGCACAGAGCCTGATGCGGGGCTTGATCCCATGAGCCATGAGATCATGACCTGAGCCAAAGTTGGATGCCCAAACGACTGAGCCACCCAGATGCCCCAGATAAACTTTTTAAAGAAGACTTTATTTTTTAGAGTAGCTTTAGATTCACAGCAAAATTGAGTGAAAAGTACAGAATTCCTGAATATCCACTTCTGCATTCCTCCCCCCTATGCACAGCCTTCACCACTATCGATACCTGGCACTACAGTGGTATATTCCTTACAATCTGTGAACCTGCATGGATACATCATTATCACCCAAAGTCCATAGTTTACTTAAGGTTCACTCTTGCTGTTGTACAGTCTATGAATTTTGACAAATGTGTAATGACCTGTCTACCATTATAGTATCTACAGAATAGTTTCCGTGTCCAAAAAATTCTGTGTTTTGTCTATTTGTCCCTGTGTATAATTTTTGTACTTGATGAGTTTGAACTTAAATACGGATGATTTTGGGTTTTAGTTACCTAAAGTTGTAGAATTAAAGGAGGTAAAATAGAATTATATTTAAAGATACAAAGTTATTGCTAAAAATGGTAGGAAATAAAATGGCCCAATGGGAGAAGTGTTAGCGAGGGAGAAACCTGTTATCCTTGGTTTTGTTGTTCAGAATAAATAATTTTATAAGTTATTGTGAACAAGAATTTTGTAAAAAAATTTAAAAAAAATCTTCATCTAATTTGTTCTCTGGGGCTAGGTATATTTAAAAAGAAAATCTAGGTATGGGTTTTCAAATGTATACTTTGTTTTATAGTCTTTTAGGCCTATATGCTGATATTCTTTTAAAAAATTATAGGTAGAGCATATATTTTGTTTAGAATGGTGTCATAGAATAATATTTTTCTTTGGAAAAAGAGATACCGGGTGATTTTAAGTGGCACTATGGCCTATTTTGTAATGAGAATTAGATGCTCTTGCTATGGGTTTATAACCCAGGAATATCCCACTTAAGTTCACCAAATCTGTTCTACTTGCCTTATTCTTTGTACCTGTCATACTTTATTCAGTACCTGATAAAAGGTGAGAATTTTGTAATAACTGCATGCATGTGTGAAAGAGGAGTTTAGATACTCAGGTGAGCAGAAGCTCCTCCTTCATGACCCTGACCGCACACCTATTATTAATGCCATCAGATAGGCTGTGGACCTCAGCTGTTAGATCTTTAGCTGCCCTACGTCACTTTTCCTTCTCTTAAGGAAATGGTCAAAGAAAATTTGGTACTTTATTTTAGAATAAAGTCCTGTAATAATAAATATATGGGTTAAGTAAGTCAGCTAACCATTGCTATTTGAAAAAAGTGTTGGCTTTCTTGTATACCTACGTCTGTGTGTAGCCGTTGCTTGTTGATGTTGTTTGTAGGCTGCTGCAGCTGGTTCAGAGTAGACTTCAAGAGGAACATTCACTCCAAGATGTGATTTTTAAAAGTGCTTTTAAAAGTGCATCAACAGCACTTCCACCAAGGTGAGATACGATTTTTAAATGTACAGCTATTTATTAGCAATTTACTATGACTGAGTTTTAGTATTAGTTTAGTTCTCTGGATCTCCTATTTCTTAGACAAGATGTAATCATTCTGTATGAAGATTTCTTTTACTCTTAAATTTATAGCCTGTGATAATGATCAGGATTATCACAAATAATGTTATTTCATTTTCATTTAATTTTTCTCTTATGTGCGTATGACATAACTTCCATATAAAATTATATTAGGTCTTAAGAACTAGTTAATTGCTTTTGTGGTTATTTCATGAGGATGTAGAAACTTTGGTTAGGAAGTTTGCTTTTATTTCACTTTTTTCTCTTTCATAGGTTAGAATAGGTGATATTTAGAAATGCTGTGATCATGAAAATGATCATTTGAATTTAAAACCATTCAGAGGTTTGACATTTGCTTGGGAAGAAGATGTCATTTTCTATTTGAACTTAGATGGCATGCCTTCCCTCATTCTTACTTCCATCTTCCTCTGTCCCCTACAGTACCAGCAACAGCTGACAAAAGTATGTTTTTATTGGACTAATTCTTTTAATCTTTCTTCTCTTATTGGCCTTAGTCCTTTGGTCAGATATGAAGAACCATGGAATCCTTGGAATTTTAGATTTGTGTGACTATAACTTGTGTGACCATATATATGTATAATATAGTTATAATATATATATGAATATAATTGTATATATATATAATTATGTAATTTTTTCTACTTTGTAGATAATATGAGTTTTTATAAATGTGTAGACTTCAAAAAACTGCTGTTGTACTTTTGACACTTAGAACATTACCTAACAATCGATTTCCAGGGACTTTTTTTCCCTCTACAAAATGCTCCTGCCCCAGGATGGTGACTGTGTTGAGTGTGCCATAAGTAACCCTTCCTCTCGTGTTGTAACAGGGAAGATGATTCATCACAGCCGCCAGATGCTTGCAGAATTCATGGTCATCTCTATGTCAATAAAGTAGCGGGGAATTTTCACATAACTGTGGGCAAGTATGTTCTTTTAACTTACTGAAAATACTTTAGACAAGTTGGCAGCTTGGTTTAGAAGTAAATTCTTTGCCAGTCAAATAACGTATAACCACTAAAGGACTATTTACAATGTTTTGTGTCTGTATTTTTGACGTTTTGAGACTTACATTCAGGGCTTCAGTCTCAGGATAGAGAAGACTACTGACTTTCTTTATTAAAAAAGTTTTAATGTTTATTAGAAAAATTTTTTTTTCATTTACATTTTTGAGAGAGAGAGAGACCGAGCATGAGCAGGGGAGGGGCAGAGAGAGAGACACACACAGAATCTGAAGCAGGCTCCAGGCTCTGAGCTGTCAGCACAGAGCTCAATGCTGGACTCAAACTCACAGACTGTGAGATCCTGACCTGAGCTGAAGTCGGATGCTTAACTGCCTGAGCCACTCAGGCGCCCTGATGTTTATTATTTTTTAAATTTTATTTATTTAAAATTTTTTAATGTTTATTTTTTTGTTATAGTTTATTGTCAAATTGGTTTCCATATAACACCCAGTGCTCATCCCAACAAGTACCCTCCTCTATGCCTATCACCCATTTTCTCCTCTCCCCCACCCCCATCAACCCTCAGTTTGTTCTCAGTATTTAAGAGTCTCTTGTGGTTTGCCTAATATTTATTTATTTTTGAGAGGGTGAGAGCGCGAGCGTCCCTGCATGCATGCACACGCACGAGTGGGAGAAGGGCAGAGAGAGAGGGAGACACAGAATCTGAAGCAGGCTCCAGGCTCCGAGCTGTCAGCACAGAGCCTGATGCAGGGCTCGAACCCACCAACAGCGAGATTATGACCTGAGCTGAAGTCGAATGCCAACAGACTGAGCCACCCAGGTGTCCCGTTAATGTTTATTTGAGAGGGAGAGAGAGAGAGAGAAAGAGAGAGCACACACACAAGTGGGGGAGGGGCAGAGATAGGGAGACACAGAATCTCAAACAGGCTCTAGGCTCTGAGCTGTCAGCACAGAGCCCAACACAGGCTTGAACTCAGGAGTTTGAACAGTGAGATCATGTCCTGAGCCCAAGTTGGACACTCAACAGACTGAGCCACCCAGGTGCCCCTATTTATTTTTTAATGTTTATTTTTTAGAGAGAGAGCATGATCAAGTGCATGTTTGTGTGTGTGCATGTGAGTAAGGGACGGGCAGAGAGAGGGAGACAGAGGATCTGAAGTGGGCTCTGTGCTGACTGCAGAGAGCCTGACTTAGGGCTCGAATCCAGGAACTGAGATCGTGACCTGAGCCGAAGTTGGGTATACAACCAACTGAGCCACCCAGGTGCCCCAGGGAGACTACTAACTTTTAAAACTACTTCAAAACAAAAGTACAACAGTCATATTATAGTTTATAAATTAAATGAGCCGTAAGTGGATATGGAGGAAAATCTACTTGCCAAGTATTAGCCCGGAAGCTCTTACCTAGACAATTCATAAATTTGTTCATGTGGTTGGATGGCATTAGGTTTTTGTTTTGTTTTTCTTTTTTTTTAATGTTTATTTTATTTTTTTGAGACAGAGGGAGACAGAGCTTGAGTGGGGGAGGGACAGAGAGGTACCCACAGAATCCGAAACAGGCTCCAGGCTCTGAGCTGCCAGCACAGAACCCGACGTGGGGCTCGAACTCATGGACTACGAGATTATGACCTGAGCCAAAGTCGGCTGCCCAGCCGACTGATTGTCATCAAAATGTAATCCCTGATGAATTTGAGACAACTATTTTGATGTAATTAGAAATTTGTAGTGCCAGAGATAAAGTATGTAGAGGTTAAGGAAAAATATCAGATGATCTGCCTTCATGAGCAGCACCAGTATAGATACTGTCATATGATATAAACACTTGGTAAAGTTCTGAATAAATATATTCTCTGACTCTCTCCCTCTCTACCTTCCTCCCTCCCTCTCATCCTTCCTTTCCTCCTTCCTTCCCATCTGGAGTTGCAGGGCTGAGCAATCCTTCATTATAAAAGACATTTTTTGAGTACTTGCTATGTGCACAGTGCCATGCTAGATACTAAGGGAGAAAGTGTTTTGCCTTTATGCTGCTGACATTCTGTGAGAGAATTCAAACTTTGAACAGTGAATTACACTAGTAATTATTTAATTATAGTTGTTTTGAAGCTATAGAAGTATGGCTGATAAGAAACTATATAACAGGGTATTAGACTTAACCCTGCACATCAGCAGAGGTCTTATTGAGAAAAACCTTTGAACACTAGTGGAAAGATTAGGAATTTTATATATAAAGCAGAAAGGGCATCCAGACTGAGGGAAAGGCCATAAAGCAGGAGAAAACATTACTAGAGATTTTTTTTTTTGTTATATGTACAGATAAATAGAAAAAGTCTTTTATGCAATATTATTTCAGTGTTTACAATGATGAGCTCAAACATTTGTCTTTCTGTCCCATTCTTCTTGACATTCATGTTTTGTTGTTTTCTTACTGTTGCCAGGATCGATTCTGTAGCTGGGAACCTTAGAATTTCTTGATATCATGCAGACAACAGATAATAGTTGGCTCAAAGAAATTTAGAAGATTTTATTGCTCTTATGGATACAAACAATATCCTCCACCCAAACTAACTGAAAGAGAAAGAGGGTAACTTTGACTTATATTTTATGAGCCTCTATATTATATGGCCTTGGTTCCAAATTTCACTTCTCGCTCCATGTGATAATTCATGCCATGAATAAGGGAGACCAGATGGGAAGGTATTTGGTTTGTATCTTATCCTTATCTCTGGGATATCTTATAAATCAGCTCCTAATTTTTGGTATTAGTTTTACCAAGTTCAATATTGATCTTTTTGAAGATCTCATGTTGCTTTCTCAGATAGAATATCATTCTCAACTGTAATATAAAGGAGAAATAAAAAGAACATGATTTGTAACATAATAGTATGTATTTCAATATGCGATGTTTGAGCATGAATACATTAGATAAGTTAATGGAACAGGCAGAGGCTTACCCCTTTCATGTAGAATCATTAGGTATATATCAGCTGCAGATGCAGAATGAAACAGATGTATTGGCAGTTGAAGTATCATGAATGGTATTTCTGTTGATTCTGAAATAGGGAACAATTCTCTAATACTGCAGACAAAACAAAGTATAATATTTTCTCCATTTCCTAGGAAATTTAGTGTATGTTGAAACTACAACAAAGTACTTTGTGTAGCTAAAGGAGTTAAGTTCTAGACTCAGATCATTATTCATACATTTTTCACCTTCATGAATGCCACTTCAGGTGTTTGGAAGTCATGCAAGATGAGGGCAGTATTTGTGTGGGGACTGTCCCTCCATTGCAGCATGCCTCGCTTCCCTAGCTGCTGTCGAATAAATGCCAATAGTGACTCCTCCCCCCGCCCCCATAATTGTGACCGCCAGAAATGCCTCCTCCCAACCCTCCAGTTTTCAAAACAATCTTTCCTTCACTGAAAATCACATGGAACTATATATCATAACACATGAAACATAATACGAAATTCAGATTTCACTGTCCAGAACTCAAGCCTTACTGGAACACAGTCATGCTTACTTGTTTGCATGTGGCTACTTTCACATTACAGTATGAGGCCTGAGTAATTCTGACAAAGACTGTATGTGACTCCTCACTCTGTGCTGCTACTCGGGGTGCGCTACAAATTAGAACAAGTTCTGGCATTTACAGCCTGACAGCGTTACAGATGCCCTGTGTATTGCCATCCCACAGCATTGTCTTTATTAATTGTGTTACTCTGTCAGAAAAGAAAAATATGGGTTTCAGATATACTTTTAAGGCACAGTGGAGTGTGGATTATTTCATCAAACTTGACCTTAGTGTACAGTATGTGTATTACATAACTGATGTACATACTGATGACACTATAGCTATGCTATATGGATACAGGACATGTCATATTATCAGATTAAGCACTCATGACAGCATCACTAACTTTTGGAAAAAATTAAAAAATTTTAAATGGGAATATCTAAACACAAGCAGCATTTTTTTTGTAAGAATAGAAAATGAAACTGAGGACTGCAAACACAGTTAAGTTTACACGTGATTCATGATTAGCTAATGCTACGGAAGGAAAGCCACTTACTGGTGGGCTGATAGAATTGTGTGTGTGTGCACCAACCAAAGAAATGCACCCGGGGAAAACAGACTGGCTTTGGATGGTTAGCTTTTTGGTGAGAAAAGTGCTCTAGCAACTGAGGACATTGAGAATAGTAGCCAATAGTCAGTTAAAAAGCATGGCAGGTGGTACTGAGTGGGTTTCCTTAGCTCTTGATGAGTGAACAGGAGTTATTAATATTGCTTGTTGATTTTTTTGGAGTCAATTATGTGAGTTTCAAGCGATTGACGAATTACTGTCTGTGAATAGCCTGTGTGGAGCAACTGTAGACAAATAACTTTTAAAGAAATTGAGAGAACATCAGTGTGTTGCTGGCAGTAAATATGTATGAAGCAGAAAAAGGCTTACGTGGATAAATTTTCAAAGCCTGTGAAAATGTAAGGTGCTTAAAGCCTGTTCTTATCCACTGTATCATCAGCAGTACTTCACAGAAAAATCAGCATCTGGCATGTATTATTGAACTGATAGTGTTGATGGTGAACTTCATTTGGTCTCATGGCCATAAACATTGTCATTTTCATGAACTTGTCAGAAAGAAAAGCTATACAACTTGCCCTACTACATAACAGCTTGACAGCTTAGCAGTGGTAAAGATTTTTTTGTGATTTTGGAGCTCGGGGCCAAGATTGAGATTTTTCTGAATAAGAAAACTATTGTCAACCATTATTATTGAACACTGAATAGCTTTGAAAGTTAAGTTTTGTGCAGATTGGATAATGTTTCTCAGTGAAGTTAGCCTAAAATTATAAGCAAAAGCATTATTTATATATGAAACTCATATTGTGGTAAAGTTATTTCAATGTTAAGTAACATCAAATGATTTTAAGAGGTTTTCCTTGCTCCCCATGCTTTGGCAGCCTGCGTTGTCAAAAGTTAAAACAAGAAATGAGATCTCCATTCTTATACTTGTATATATTTTCCAACCTCAAACTATAGTTCCTGACGTGTTATCAGGTACAAAGGAAATTTACATGTTTCAAAATCCATTTAACTGTGTACTTAAAGAAATTCCACCTTAAATTGCAAGTGATCAATCTGTGTTACGTAACACAGAAGGAAATACCAAGAAAAGAACATAAAAGAGTTCTGTTCAAGCAATGAATATTCCATTAAAAGATATACTCATGGATTAATATTTTCAAAGATAAAACATATAACATTTCATTATAGATAATCATAACAAATAAATCTTTGTGATAAATTTTGAAAATAGGGAACCCTAACTCTAAATTCTAATTAATGAAAGGTTATCTCCCAGTAAAAATACCTGAACTACAAAAAAAAGTACTCAGTTATTACTGAGTTTGAGCACCTGGCTGGATCAGTTGGTTAAGAGTCCAGTTCTTGATTTTGGCTCAGGTCATGATCCCAGGGTTGTGGGATTAAGTGCTATGTGTGGCTCCATGCAGGGCATGGTCTGCTTAAGATTCTTATTCATTCATATTCTGTCTCTCTCTCTCTCCCTTCCCCTCCACCCTCCCTCCATCCCTTACCCCTTTCCTCGCCATTCATGCATGCTTGCTTATTCTCTCTCAAAAAATATATCATTGAGAAAGATTCGTGAAAAATTTTCTTCTTGTATAACTAACTACATATATTTTAAGTGTTGCATATTGGCCCACAAAGCCTAAAATACTTACCGTCTGGCACTTCACAGAAACAGTTTGCCAGCCCCCAGTTTATTGCATGGCTAAGATGAGTAGACTTAGCTACTTCAATCATAGGACAAACATGTTTTTATTATATATTAAGAAAATTGTATAACTTAGGAAAGATCCCCTTTTTGATTTTAGTTATATATTTAAATATCATGACTTTAATCTTTTTTTCTTCCTTTCAGGGCAATTCCACATCCCCGAGGTCATGCACACTTGGCAGCACTTGTCAACCATGACTGTAAGCAGTTTCCGAAATTTTTTCCCTGAAGATGTCATTGAGAAACAGTGTAGTGTGGGGGGTTTTTGTTCTGTTTTGTTTTGAATGCAGATGCAAGGAGTATTTTAAAAGTGGGCTGTTGTCAAAACAAATATCCAAAGGAGAAAATAAATGATTAAACTTATTGCCTCTAATCCATTTTCTCTTTAAATTACCTGTGTTTCTATTTATTTATAGCTCAGAAGTTGCTGGGGTTAGGGAGCAGAGCCTTAGTGTGCTTTATATTACTTGGAACACATTTCTGCTAAATTTTATGGATAATGAAGGGAATCTGTTTGAAGTTTATTTCAATATGTAAATGGACACATGCATACATATAAAGTATTCAAGTTTTGTGTAACGATTGTCATGAAACTTAGTTTTTAAAGTCTGTCTTAGAGAACAAAACCAAGTAACAAATACCATAAGAAGTCAGTTTTTCACATGTAGCAATGGCGTGCATTAAAAATATATCTGATCAGTTTCATTATTTGGCTACATGGAAATCATTCCATTTGTTCTTTTTTTTAAAAATATTTTTAATTTATTTCTAGGAGAGAGAGAGAGACAGTATGAGCAGAGAGAGGGAGACACAGACTCTGAAATAGGCTCCAGGCTCTGAGCTGGCAGTCAGCACAGAGCCCTACGCGGGGCTCCAACCCACAAACCGCTAGATCATGACCTAAGCGAAAGTCGGACACTTAACCGACTAAGCCACCCAGGCACCCCTCATTCCATTTGTTCTAACAACACGTCCTATTGCTATATAAAGATATGGGCCAGGAAAGACTCATTATTATCTTTGATTATCAAGGTTAGCTGTAATATTTCACAGAAGTTAATTTGTATGTAATTATGAAATTTAAGATATATCATTTTATCAGAATGTGCTTACCATTATACATTTAATTCCACATATTGATACGCATTTTCTCAAAATAATATGGTTTTAAATACTGTATTATTGGGGCGCCTGGGTGGCTTAGTCGGTTGGGCGTCCGACTTTCGCTTGGGTCATGATCTCGCGGTTTGTGGGTTCGAGCCCCACGTCGGGCTCTGTGCTGACTGCCGGCTCAGAGCCTGGAGCCTGTTTCAGAGTCTGTCACTCCCTCTCTCTCTGACCCTCCCCTGCTCACGCTGTCTCTCTCTCTCTCCTAGAAATAAATAAAAAACATTAAAAAATTAAATAAATAAATACTGTATTATTATATCTGAAGATTGAGATACTTTTATTTAAGATTAGATAGAAATGTGAACCAATCTGTAATATATAGTTTTGAATAATTTAATTTCTGTACTTAATTTTGTTTTATTCTTCTTAGCTTACAACTTTTCTCACAGAATAGATCATTTGTCTTTTGGAGAGCTTGTTCCAGGAATTATTAATCCTTTGGATGGAACTGAAAAAATTGCTGTAGACCGTAAGTATTTAATAATTACTATTGGAATTTGTATGTAGGAATTGTTTTTGTAACTTTAATATTAACATATTTTTAATAATTCTCTTTAGCCCCTTGTAATAAATAGATAAGAATTAAGTGATAATTTTATGTGGTAAGGTGTGTAAGAGAGAATTTGTCCTACTATTGGGTAAAATTTAAATGTTAAACAATGAACCATAACAAAAGAAGAAATTAGAGTAACAGGCAAGAGAAAGAGTTGAATTTAAAAACTCTCTAAATATAGGAAAGGTTAATGTGCTAATAGGGCATAACTCCTAATAGGGCACTAAAGAAAGAATAAGAACTAAAGAAAGTTGCAACATTATAAGAAGAAATGTTTCCTTTGTATAGGTTCAGAGTTCTAAAATGCATATTTACCATTTTAGAAACCTCTTTGGGGAATTTTACAAACATCAGAAACTTGGAGTTTTTCTAGAATAGTTTGGTTATTAACACAGTCAGAAGTGGTACATTAATGGCATAGATCCCTTTTATTACTGTTTGAATCTTGTATTCCATTTAAAATATCAGTTTATCCAAATATGGATGGGTTATTTTCTTAATTTTATAACAAGCAGTCTATCTTGTGTTTCTTGAAGGTTTTTGGTTGCCTTTCCTCTACTGAAATAGTCCTGTATGACATGCCCCACCCATAGGACCTTTTAAAGATGTGCAAAGGGTTCATGCTATTAGGAATTCTAGCTTTTGCAAAACTGTAATTAAGGATTTCATTTTTTATTAATTCAAGTAGATTTATTAATATTATTTTCAGTATTTTACTCTTGTAGCATAGTGTTAGAGTCAGATACATCAAAGGTGTTTTACTTAGAATCCTGACTTGCATTCCTGAGTATTTTGTTTGTATGGAGCTGCTTCACTTAAGGAAATTTGAGGCTACTAAATTTGGAAATGTGTGACTAGAAATATTCTGAGAATTATAAGCATTATCAATATATAATCTCATTCTTATGTGTATGTTTGTTGTATACAGAAATACACTAAATGTTATTTATGAGAGGATCATTTGAAAACATATTGGTTAATACTTGGTTTCAGGATGCTAAAATGAATTTGAATTTTTGTACATAATCAGTTCTACATTAATTTTCCAAAGGCTCTTTTTGAGTTTACTTGTTCCTAAATCCACAAAGACTAAGAGATTTTTAGAGTTATGTTATAAAATGCTACCAGATGAGTATCAGTAGGTTACTCAAAGCTTTAAAGCAGGTGCACACTTCTCCTTAGTAATATATGTTCTATTGGGCTTCATTTTCCAAAAAGAAAAAAGAAAATCAGCATTATAAATGTGATGTGTCAGGTAACCACTCCTTGGATGTTCCCCAGAAGTTTTGAGGGGATCACTTACTACTTACATAGTGAAATCTGTACCAATTTGGACAGACACACAGCATTTGGAACAATTTGTGGCTTGCAACAAAACTTCATTCAACTGCTGCTCCACCCCACCCCCACCCCTAAACCTAGCCATTAAAGTATCTAACCAATTTATAGCCTTTTCTTGAATTAACATTGGCAAATAGGTCTTTAATTGTTCTCTGGCCACAACTTAAATGCTTTCTAATTTTTCATGTCATATTTCATTGACCCTTATGGTTAATATTCATTGTGCTTCACTCCTCACAGGTAGTAAGATTCTCTTTGTCCCTCATATTGTCCCCCAAGTAATTATCCCACTCATGTCTATAGCATAGGTTATTGTCTCACTGCTCTCATTTTCATCTTTTTTTCATTAATATGTAATACTTAAATGCCTTTTTCTCTTAGCACTTCCAGCTCACTACCTCTGTTTACAACAAAGTAGAGTTTATTTGTAAAACACCTCAAAACTGAGCACAGACGAAGCAATTCATTTTACATCAAGGGATGAAACTGAAAACCACCCACAATTAATAAGCCATCTATTGGTGGTAGACAGAGTTGACCGTTTTCTTTCCTAATCTTATCTGTAATGTTTAGTCTACTATGTTGATATTAATAATAGAAGAACTAGTCAAACACTGTTCATGTATTTGAAAGTTATAGTGGTACATACAGATGGTAGGTGAAGTAAGCAAAGTTGAAACAGGTTTTACTCTATTTTGTCAGAAACCTGTTAATATTCATGTTTGAAGACATCGTTACTCTTAACCTCTCCCTCCTATCTACAGTTTATGCTTCCCCCCGCGCCCCCCCGTTCTAAATTACATTGAGATAAGGGACAGAGAAATTGGAATGATAGAAATGAAAATTCATTAACATTGAGCAAAAGAAGATAGACACACAAAAGTACTTACTGTATACTTGCATTCATATGAAATTCTAGAATAGGCAAAACTAATCTGTGATGACAGAAGCTAGATTAGTGGTCGGCCTGGGGTCAGAAATACAGGGTACTGACCACAAAAGGGTAATGGAGGAACTTTTTGAGGTGGTAAAAATATTTATATTTTGACAGTGTTGGGCAGAGACATTTGTTAAAATTTATCAGACCGTGTATTTAAAACTGGTGTATTTTATTCCCGTAGTTTCCACAGAGAGTTGTTTTCATGTCAAATGTAATGGGGCCTATTACTTATCTAATTGAAACTCTAGATAGTTATATCTAATTCTAAATTTTCTACACTATAGACCTAGAAAATTAGCCTGTTTTTTATTATGTGAACTGTTACCTGTTTAAGGTTAATTGATAATTGGTAATACACTGCTATTGATGATTTGTATTAAACTTAGAAATGCCTAAAGACTGTGTAAATATGGGGCACCTGGGTGGCTCAGTCAGTTAAGCGTCTGACTTCAGCTCAGGTCAGATCTCACGGTTCATGGGTTCATCAGGCTCTGTGCTGACAGCTCAGACCCTGGAGCCTGTTTCAGATTCTGTGTCTCCCTCTCTTTCTGCCCCTCCCCCATTCATGCTCTGTCTCTCTGTCTCAAAAATAAATAAACTATTAAGAAAAAGACTATATAAATATGATCCTTTTGATTATGCAATAACCTTAGACCACCATGGGGTAGTAGGTTCGTTATCTTCCTCCTTTGGTATCCATTCCTTGTATGCATCCAAAGTCTGGCTAATTTAGTTTATTTATATATCTTAAAATATTAATAAAAACTGAAAATATGTCTTGTGGTTATACTATTATAATCTTATTCTCATTAGTTTCTGTACTATAAAGAAATGTTACTTTTATTTTTCATATTTGATAAAAGGATAATAATGTTATAAAAGGTATCTAATGACTAGTTCATTTTTTTACATTATTTTGAGAGACAGAGACAGAGAGTGTGAGTTGGGGAGGGGCAGAGGGAGAGGGAGAGAAAATCTTAGGTAGACTCCTTGCCCAGTGCAGAGCCTGACTTGGGACTTGGTCTCAAGACTGTGAGATCATGACCTGAGCCTGAAATTAATGAGTCAGACCCTTAACTAACTGAGCCACCCAGGCACCCCATGTTTTTAAACAACTAATAGATGTGTATACATGACTATTTTATGCTTACTGAGAACTTGTTTACAAGTATGAGTATATAGCTTTCTTTGATTGTTTAAAACTTTTTTTTGTTAAACACTGTCATCAGTAGCATTAAATTTCAAGTTAAGCATATATAATAGAAAGAAGGAGGGTGTATTTGGCAGTAGTATTGTTGCTATTGGATTGATGGAAAAAATTTTTGTTTTTATTCTAGACAACCAGATGTTCCAATATTTTATTACAGTTGTGCCAACAAAACTACATACATATAAAATTTCAGCAGACACCCATCAGTTTTCTGTGACAGAAAGGGTAAGTTGAATCTAACTGATAAAGTTATTTTTTTATAGTATTTTTTAGTCCTCTACAGAATAAGGTTAGATTTGGTGCCCTCCCCCAGTTAAAATTTTTGGAAGTTTTGAAATGCATTAACATTTTATTTTAAGCTGATAAAAGATTAGAAATGGATATTATGTATGCTGTAGAGCAAGAAAAGGAGTAGATTTTAAAAATTTGGAATGTCTTCTCTTCAATTAAAATAAAATATTAAACTATGATGGTATTAATGATTTTATCCTTACTATCTTAATTTTGTGATTTTTTTTCTTGTATTGATATAATTAGTTCCTACTTGCCAGCAGATTATCTGATTTTGTGTTATTTATTTTTTAATTAATGTACTTATCCTGAAGTATGCATGGTTCTTCTGGCACAGATGTAGACTAAGAGGGTTTGCCTTCCTAAGTTAGTGCTTTTTATTCATATAAGTAAAAGGATAAACATTCTGCAATCTCAGGGAGAGTGGCCTTATAAATATGTATTATGAGGAATAGAGATTTGGAATTGGAGTTTAACAGACTTCACATTTGTTCTGGGGTCATGTTTTCTAATTATTGTGTTTAAGAATGGTGGATATTTGGGGTGCCCCGGTTGATCAGTTAGTTAAGCCTCTGACTCTTGATTTTAGCTCAGGCCCTAACCTCTGGGTTCATGAGTTCAAGCTCTGCATGGAGCTCTGTGTTGAGAGTATGGAGCCTGCTTGGGGTTTTCTCTCTCTCCATTCTTCCCCCGCTTGTATGTTCTCACTCTTACAAAATAAATAAACTTAAAAAAAATATTTTTTAAAAGAATGCTGAATATCCAAATATTATTATCCAGAAGAATTCCAAGGCAAAATATAAGTGCTTTTAAAAATTTACTTTCCTCTCTATGTGGAATTTTCTTTTCACAGTTTTATAGCTTATGATGACTATGTCCTCAGTAATTATAGAATTTCCCTTATTCTTAGGAGATGAAATACTGAAGTTTTTAGAGGTGAAGTGTCATGTTTGACTTTCAAATGGTCTAGGGTAAAAAATGAAGGGTGTGTGTGCATGTGCATACACAGAAAAACTAGGGAAAAAATATATATACAATATATATTGTGCTTCTAAGTGGGTTTTTGTTGTTGTTTTATTTGACTGTGCACATGTGTGCGCACACGTGCGTGCTAGTGAGGAAGGGGCAGAGAAAGAGGGAGAGAGAATCCAAAGCTGGCTCTGCACTGACAGCTGACATGGGGCTCAATCCCACAAAATGGGAGATCATGACCTGAGCCAAAACCGAGTTGGACACTTAACTGACTGAGCCACCCAGGCTCCCCATCAGTAATTTTAGGGGTTGAATGATAACATTTTTCATTAAGATTGGCAACATCTGAACATTAGGAAGCCTGTATGACAGCAAGGCTTTGGGGAAAATAGTCACATATATGTTGCTATGGGAATGCAAGACAGTACAGTCTCTATGGAAGAGGGTTTGGCAATATCTGCAAAATTATATATGCATTTATCTTTTGATCCAGCAATTTCACTTCTAGAAATTGAATCCAGGGTTATAGTGAAAAAATACAAAAGTGATGTATATGAGGCTATTCATTATATTATTATTTGTAATAGTAGAAGATTATAAACAACTCACATGATACATCTTCACAGTGTATCATGCAACTTAAAAAAAAAACAGAGAAACAGAGGACTTCCATAAGATTCAACAAAAACTGACCATCAACAAGGCATATCATAGTCAAATTCACAAAATAGGCAAGGAAAGAATAAAGAAAGCAGCAAGGGAAAAAACATCCTTGACCTACAAGGGAAGACAGATCAGGTTTGCAGTCGACCTATCCACAGAAATGTGGCAGGCCAGAAAGGAGTGGCAGGATATATTCAGATATATTCAGATTTTGATTCAGATGAATCAGAAAAATATGCAGCCAAGAATTCTTTATCCAGCAAGGCTGTCATTCAAATTGGAAGGGGAGATTAAAAGTTTCCCCAAGAAACAAAAAGGAAAGGAGTCTGTGACCACTAAACCAGCCCTGCAAGAAACTTTAAGGGGTCTCTCTTGGGGGTGAAAATACAAAAATAAAACAAAACAAAAGCAACAAAGACTAGAAAGGACCAGAGAACACCACCAGAAACTCCAACTGTACAAGAAACATAATGGCAATAAATTCATATCTTTCAATACTCACTCTAAATGTCAATGAATTAAATACTCCAATCAAAAGACCTAGGGTAACAGAATGGATAAGAAAATAAGATCTATCTATATGCTGTTTGTAAGAGACCCACTTTAGACCTAAAGACACCTTCAGATTGAAAGTAAGGGGATAGAGAACTGTCTCTCATGCTAATGGCTGACAAAAGAAAGCTGGAGTAGCCATACTTAGACAATCTAGACTTTAAAATAAAGACTGTAATAAGAGATGAAGAAGGCATTATATCATAATTAAGGGGTCTATCCACCAAGAAGACCTAACAATTGTAAACATTTATCCTCCAAATGTGAGAGCACCCAAATATAAATTACTCACAAACATAAACTCGTTAATAATATTACTATAATAGTAGAGGACTTCAACACCTCACTTATAGCAATGGACATATCCTCTAAACAGAAAATCAACAAGGAAACAATAGCTTTGAATGACACATTGGACCAGATGGACTTAACAGATCTATTCAGAACATTTCATCTTAAAGCAGCAGAGTATACATTCTTGTCCAGTGCACGTGGAATTTTCTCCAGAATACATTACATACTGGGACACAAATCAGCCCTCAGCAAGTACAAAAAAACTGAGATCATACTGTGCATATTTTCAGCCCGCAATTCTATGAAACTCGAAATCAACCACAAGGAAGAAAAATTGGAAAGATAACAAATCCTTGGAGACTAAAGAACAGCCTACTAAGGAATGAATGGGCTAAGCAAGAAGTTAAAGAGAAAATTAAGAAGTACATGAAAGCCAATGAAAATGATAACACCACAGCCCAAGACCTGTGAGATGCAGCAAAGGTGGTCATAAGAGGGAAGTAGATAGCAATCCAGGCCTTCCTAAAGAAGGAAGAAAGGTCTCAGATACACAAACTAATCTTACAACTTAAAAGACTGGAAAAAGAACAGCAAATAAAACCCCAAGCCAGCAGAAGACAGGAAATAATAAAGATGAGAGCAGAAATCAATGCTATTGAAACAAACAAAAAAAAAAAAAAGTAGAACAAATCAGTGAAAGAATTAACAGTTGATAAACCACTAGCCAGTTTAATCAAAAAGAAAAAGGAAAATAACCCAAATAAATAAAACCAAGAATGAAAGAGGAGAGATCACAACAAACACCATAGAAATACAAACAATAATAAGAGAATATTATAAGTAATTATATGCCATAAAATTGGCCATCTGGACAAATATCGATGTGATTCAACACATCGATAAAAGAAAGAACATGAACCAAATGATCCTTTCAGTAGATGCAGAAAAAGCATTTGACAAAATACAGCATCCTTTCTTGATAAAAACTCTCAAGGAAGTATGGATAGAAGGATCATACCTCAAGATCATAAAAGCTATATATGAAAGACCCAATGCTAATATCATCCTCAATGGGGAAAAACTGAGTTTTCCCCCTAAGATCAGGAACAAGATAGGGATGTCTACTCTTGCTACTGATATTCAACATAGTATTGGAAGTCTTAGCCTCAGCAATCAGACAACACAAAGACATAAAAGGCATCCAAATCGGCCATGAGAAGGTCAAACTTTCACTCTTTGCAGATGACATGATACTCTATATGGAAAACCCAAAAGATTCTACCAGAAAACTGCTAGAACTGATCCATGAATTCAGCAAAGTGGCAGTATATAAAATCAATGCACAGAAATTGGTTGCATTCCTATACACCAATAATTAAGCAACAGAAAGAAATTGAAGAAGACACACAAAAAAGGAAAAATATTCCATGCTCCTGGGTAGGAAGAACAAATATTGTTAAAATGTCAACACTACCCAAAGCAATCTACATATTCAATGGAACCCCTGTCAAAATAACACCAACATTCTTCACAGAGCTAGAACAAACAATCCCAAAATTTGTCTGGAACCGGAAAAGACCCTGAATAGCCAAAGCAGTCTTGAAAAAGTAAACCAAAGTAGGAGGCGTCACAATCCCAGACTTTAAGCTGTATTACAAAGCTGTAATCATCAAAATGGTATGGTGTTGGGACAAGAACAGACACTCAGATCAATGGAACAGAATAGAGAACCCAGAAATAGACCCACAAATGTATGGCCAACTGCTCTTTGACAAAGCAGGAAAGAATATCCAATGGAATAAAGACAGTCTCTTCAGCAAGTGGTGCTGGGAAGACTGGACAGCAACATGCAGAAAAATGAACCTGGAGCACTTTCTTAAACCATACACAAAAGTAAACTCAAAATGGATGAAAGACCTAAATGTAAGACAAGAAGCCATCAAAATCCTTGAGGAGAAAGCAGTCAAAAACCCCTTTGACCTTGGCCGCAGCAACTTCTTACTGAACACGTCTACAGAGGCAAGGGAAACCAAAGCAAAAATGAACTATTGGAACCTCATCAAAATAAAAAGCTTCTGCACAGGGAAGGAAACAGCAGAACTAAAAGGCAACTGACAAAATGGGAAAACATATTTGCAAACAACATATTAGATAAAGGGTTAGTGTCCAAAATCTATAAAGAACTTTTCAAGCTCAACCCCCAAAACACAAATAATCCAGTGAAGAAATGGACAAAAGACATGAATAGACACTTCTCCAAAGAAGACATCCAGATGGCCAACTGACACATGAAAAAGTGCTCAATGTCACTCACCCTCAGGGAAATACAAATCAAACCACAATGAGATATCACCTCATACGCATCAGAATGGCTAACATTAACAAGTCAGAGAACAACAAATGTTAATGAGGATGTGGAGAAAGAGGATCTCTTTTGCACTGCTGGTGGGAATGCAAACTGGTGCAGCTACTCTGGAAAACAGTATGGCGATTACTCAAAAAATTAAAGTAGAACTCCTCTATGACCCAGCAATTGCACTACTAGGTATTTATCCAAAGGATACAGGTGTTGTGTTTGGAAGGGGCACATGCACCCCAATGTTTATAGCAGCGCTATCAACAATAGCCAGAGTATGGAAAGGAGTCCAAATGTCCATCATGGATAAATCGATAAAGAAGATGTCGTATATATTTACAATGGAGTATTATTTGGCAATCAAAAAGAATGAAATGTTGCCATTTGCAGCTCTGTGAATGGAACTAGAGGGCATTACGCTAAGCAAAATTAGTCCACGAAAGACAAAGATCATATGACTTCACTCATATAAGGACTTTAAGATATAAAACAGATGAACATAAGAGAAGGGAAGCAAAAACAATATAAAAACAGGGAGGGGGACAAAAAACATAAGGGACTCTTTATTTTGGAGAACAAACAGAAGGTTACTGGAGCGGTTGTGGGAGGGGGAGATGGGTAAATGGGTAAGGGGAATTAAGGAATCTACTCCTAAAACGTTGTTGCACCATATGCTAACTAACTTTGATGTAAATTGAAAAAAAAAAAAAAACTAAAAAAAAAAAGCAGAAAAAGATCTCTTTATACTAATATGAAATTAACTCCCAGATATATTTTAAACAGGAAAATTAATTAAAAAAGAAAAAATATATATAATCTCCAAGCGTTTGATCTCTGTTTAGTATGTTTGTGCTGATAGGGTGACTAACATAGTTGTGTTTCACTTAAAAAATAAGTGTAGTAACTAGAGTTGGTTAAGTGGGGGATGAAGGTGGGCAAGAGGAGGAGCGCTGGGTTTTATTAGTCCTGAAACCAAAGTGAATCATTATCAGTCTTTTGTTACGTGAACCCCGGATCCTTCATACAGGTGATGAAGGATCTTCTACCCATATAGGTGATGACAATATAATTATGGTATCATAGGGAACATATCAGAAGTTTAAGGTGAAATCACTTTATTGGAAACTTGATCAGTGGCTTGTACGGCTCCGTTCTGATGGGAGGGGGTTTGTAATGCCTCACATGAAATTGTTTTAACTTCCCTCGTTATTTGTATTCCTAAAGCTTTCAGTTTAGTTATGGCTTAATAAAAATAGGGATTGTTATTACAAAAGTCAGCAAGGCACTATGGTAGCATAATTGTTTCACGCTGTAACAGAAATTTATTAGACAGTTTGGAAACTTGATTTTTGAAGTGTAAACAGGATGGAATGTATTTTCTTGGACAGTATACACACTATGGTAGGTTTATGATTTTAGTTCCATTCCTTTCAAGAATAAAACTATCTTTAGAAACTGAACCAGTAACTCAAATATTGATATGTTTCAAATTAGTGCATTCTGTTTTCTTCCTGGATTGTATCTCCTATGGCTTAAATAAAATGAACAACAGAATTACTTGTTTTTAAATCTGATCATTTCAATGACAGGAAACAAATGTAATTATTTTGTAAATTCTTAGCAAAGAATTCTTACAAAAAGTATGTCAAAATATGAACTTAGTTTCTATGGATTTGATCAGTGAAGAAGATGCCATTCACTTGTAAGCTCTTGAACTCAGTACAGATCGCTTGTATGTAAAGTGACTTTTTTGAGAAAATAGGAGAGAATGACTCTGCTCTTTTGATTCTTTCAGAAGCTAACTACACAAAGAATACAGAATAATTCAGTTGTCTCTGAAGAGCTCAGTCTAGTAGGACAATTGATAAAGAGATTTGGATATCCCTCCTGTATAGTTGACTGTAGGGCTTCATATTGACTGTGCAAGTAACCCAATGATGTGAATCCCGTTTTTCTCCTTCTCTTGTCTCTCCCCTTGCTTTTAGGAACGCGTCATTAACCATGCTGCAGGCAGCCATGGAGTCTCTGGGATATTTATGAAATATGATCTCAGTTCTCTTATGGTAACCGTCACTGAGGAGCATATGCCTTTCTGGCAGTTTTTTGTAAGACTCTGTGGTATTGTTGGAGGAATCTTTTCAACAACAGGTTAAGAGTCATTCCTTTTTTTTTTGTCTAATTTCTAGAGTGTTACACTGAAATTAAGATACTTAGCAGGAGCAAGAAATACATACATTCCCATGTTTTGATATTTTAAGAATTTTTTCTTTAAGATAGAATTCCACCTCTCCAAAATTAATATTGAATAAGCATTAAACATAACAAAGTTCACTGCATTCAGTAATTTAAGGGAGATGATTTAGTGAGCTAAGAATCCTAAAATTGAATCCAGGTTCTGCCATCTGCTATCACTTGGTGATAGGCTTGTGTACAGGTCACCTACCTTTTCTGAAAGTTTCTCATCTATAAAAATGGGAAGAATACTATATAACTTACAAGTCTGTTATAGGATTAGATGAGAAAATGCTTAGAAATAGTAGACACTTGAATATTTTTTTTTCATTTAAGGTATTACAGTATGTAAAAATCATATGTTATGGTCTTTGAACCATGTAATATGTGCAACCAAAAATTCAAATTGTTTTCATTATTTTGGGGGCTTTTTTTGCCCCGAGATTATGAGATTCTCTCATAAATAACTTTTAGAATCATCATCATGAAAACTTGAGAGTTAATCACAATAGATAAGAAAGGAAACCATTCTTTCTTTATCCCCAACCCCCATTCAGTTTTACATGGAGCTATATAGTATATATACTTTGAATTATTTTTTTTAACTATGTTTCTGAAATGAATGAATAGGTTTTCTTATGAAAGACTTTGTCACTGCTTCATTTGAATTTGTTTAAATTTGTGGTGCTGATGTTATTTATTTTTCAAAATGCTATGAGTATGAGCTGTGTAAAGCACCCTTATGAGACTGTATGGTGAAGATCATGAATCATGTGGCCTTGTGAGTTTGAAAGGAAATCCATTTGTTTTAGAATTCAACTGCCTTGTTATTTTTAACCATAGAAATGAACAAAGCAAACTGCTTTGTGTATTTTCTTAATCTATTCCATTATAAATAGTTGTTTTTTATTCTTATGTAATAATTTAGGAAATAATTAACTTAGGAAATGATTTCATTAAACCATAATTTAATTGAAAATGAACTTTTTTTATTACAGGCATGTTACATGGAATTGGGAAATTTATAGTTGAAATAATTTACTGTCGTTTCCGACTTGGATCCTACAAACCCGTCAGTTCTGTAAGTGCTACAGTGGAAATGGTGCTAAATGGTCACAGCATCAGTGTTAAATCTGAACAGTAGCCTTTGGTGCTCTGAAAGAAATTGCCAAAATAGAGCATTGGGATTAGAGGCTAGTGTAAGGATTAAAACTAATGCTTTGGTCTTTTTTCTCCTTAGGTCCCCTTTGAGGATGGCCACACAGACAACCACTTACCTCTTTTAGAAAATAATACACATTAGCACCTCCTGAGTGAAGGAGAAAAACTTTTTGCCTGAGACCTAAAACCTTTTTTAATAATAAAATATTGTGCAATATATTCAAAGAGAAGAAAATATGAATGAGAAGTGGGAATCACACCTAGGAAAAAGAAAGAAAGGAAAACCCAAACTGAAATCCTATATATGTTGTGTCTGTTATAAATGTCCTAAAAGAAATTATGCAGTTAATCAGTGAATAAGCCTAACTGGAGTATTGCTTTGAAGATGACCCCTTCTGATATTTTCATAGCAAATGGGCAGTATCGAAATCAGACCTTGCTTCTTGGTGGCAAACAGCCTGAAGGAAAGAAGTCAAACCACATCTAAAGAAAAAGGCATTAATAAGTGCAAATGTTTGCGTCCTTTTGTTTTTAAAAGATATGTCAGAATAAAATATGTAAAACATATGGAAAACTAGTCTAGAGTTTAAAAAGTTGTGATCAGGTCACACTGTTAATAAAGGAAAACAGGGATGGGTCCCTATGTTATAGCCATATCCATGTTAAGCCATAATGACAAGACCATTTATCCAATAATTTGGTCTGAGGAAGGTAACTGCTTTTCTTTAAACTCTGGCTATTGGCTTTTTCTAACTGTTCGAGGCAGGGTCGTGGAAGATTAACATGAATTATTACAGGGGCAGGTACCCAGGTGCTATAATAAGTAACAGAGGTATCATTCACAAATTGTAGAGGGGGCACTTCTACAGGGAGAAGAAAGCACATTTTTAAAAAAAGATGCTAAATTTTCTAATCTGATCCTTCTATATACTTAGGAAGCAGGAGGTGAGTAATAACAAGGTCCACTACTGATGATGAAAATTATCAGCTTATAAAGTATTAAAAGGAAAAGTAGTCTATTTTATACATGTTTGGGTGAGGGGCAACAGGGTAACTTTAAATATAAAGTAGAAACATGAAGCAAATATTTAAATAAGGCAAGATCATGTCAGATCTGAGAGGTTATCATTAAACAGTGTCCGTTAAGCTATAAAACTGGATTATGAGTGTTTGCATTCAGAGTGTCCTGAATAGGATTGATTTTGTTAATTAGTTTTGTTTTGTGTTGTTCTAGCTTTCTTAGTATTTAAGGATTGATTTTAAATTTCCAAACTATAAAAGATTAAAAATGAGAGAGATATCACTCAGGTGCCATTAAAAACTGTATTTGGAAAATGTGTGCCAACATCAGTTTTCCTTTTGTAATACTGACTGATAGTAGAGGAACCAGCTAGCAATCCCCGGTTTAAATCATTTAGAGAAATGGGAAAATAAAATTCCAGGTAAGTAACGAGCAAGTCTAAAAGACTAGATTTAAAATGGTGGTTTTTAGAAAACGGGATGTCACAAATTACAGTTTGGAAAAATCAAATCGGTTTATTTTAAAGGTTAAAAAATGTCTTCTTGAAAATAGTTGGGACAGATAATGTCAATGGAGAAGAGAAATACTGATAAAACTGCTTTGAAGTAAAGCTTATGTTGAATGGTATTCTGCAGCAAAGAACAGAAGCATTATTGTTTAAAATATAGTTTGTCATTAAGAGCCATTAAGTTAACTGATTAACATAGGTGACATAACATGCTCTGAAAGATTTTTTATTCCAGAAAATTCCAAATAATGAATGAGTCTTCTGTTACTGATTTTTTTTTCAGATACTATTTCCAGTAAAGTTAGAGTAGGAACTAATAGAACATTTCTCAAAAGGAATTTGACTAAGAATTTTAGCTATTTGAGACTGAATTTTGGTTCTGTGAATCTGCTTTCCAGACAGTTCATTCAAGTTTCAAAGTTGTTTTCTTTAAAGGTAAAATAATACTGATTTAAAACTATTTTCTTTCAGTTAGGATATTAACAGTTAAGTGTCTTTAAAAAGGATTTTAAGATTATTTTGGTACTTACATATGATTTTTAATTGTTCCCATGTTTTCTAAATATGATATGAAAAATTTAATGTAATTAATCTGTCCTATTAAAGCTGACTTATAAAAGGAATTTCTTTAAAGCAAAATCCTGCTTTGCCATTGATTTACACTTTACTAGATAAGAAAGGTTTCTATATGAGACTCCTCAGATAGTCAAAATCAGGTTTCTGGCAATCAAAGTAGTAAGATTCTGGCAAGCCTTTGGGATGAGGAATGATGAAGTCTGCCTGTGTATTAGGATTTGCTAGGAGTTTCTGACCTCACCATGTGTCTCTTTTCCATTTCAGAGAATACTGTACTGACCTCCTTATTCTGGAGCTTTGGCTTGTGCCTGGGGAGGGCATCTTCAATAGGGTACCCAACTTTATTATTCAGCCTTCCTTTTTCATTTTATTAGGGTATTCATAATATTTATATATTCCAGGCTAAATATTTTAAAAGTTGAGCCTTCAGCTTATATGAAATCAGTTTTTTAAAAACTGTTTTGTATACATTGGCCTGTAAAAGGAGATGAAATACCTAGGTGGATAATTCCCTGCTGCAGTATTTATACAATACAGACTACTACCTCTTAGGAAAAGCTTAACTCAATCTTAGAATTACAAAATTACTTCCAGTTCTCAATTTAGGTGATTAATATCACATTTCTCTCACATTTTATGATAGCACTGCATTTCATAGTAAATTTATTAATGCAAGCAAAGTTTGCAATCTTTAATACAAACTCGACTGGAGTTCTTTAATGACTAAGATCTAATTTTTTAATGGTAGAAGTAGGGATATATTATGCACTCTGTCTTTTTATATCCTGGGTTAGTAATGTGAGTACCAGAAAGTAAATTTATATGCAACCTGTTTAAAAATTTAGAACTCAAGTTCAAGATGTCTATTTTTGACTGTTTAAAAATTACTTAAGCCTGAGCCAGAGGACTTTTAAAATTTCATCAGTCCCTCCCTTTCTGCTTGGAGCTCCATTGCAAACCTTCTGCAAGCCAAAGTAGATAGTTAGCACCTAAGTATGCCCTTATTGTAGTTTTCCCCTCATTTGAAATAATTTTTAGTGATGAAATCACCTTGCATTATCTTAAGATTAGGAAACTACCTTAGATTTTTTTGGTTTTCTTATGAGTTTTTTTTTTTTTTTTGGTTTTGTGTTAAGAAAAAACACACATGACTCACTTAGTGTCTCAGTCCTGAACATTTGGACTCTAAATAAGACGACAAACATAAAACTATTTGTCCTTTTACAATCATGTATCCCCAAATAAGCCTCAGTTTCTCATATTTAAGCTTCTTTTTCCTCTTAGGAAAACTATGGCAATCTTTAAATATCAGTCTGTTAAATTTGCTTTTGCTCCAGATGGAGCTAAATTACTGTATGAGATTGAATTTATTTTGTATTTTCATATTAAAAAGTGAATGAGTGATGCAAATTGAGCAGTTGACTCAAGTCTATAAAACTGTCAACAGAGTTGAATCTATGATTATGATCGGTGAGACATTTAAATAGTTTTGTCTTAGCAACTCCAAATTGTAGTGGATGTTTATCAAAAGGAATTAGATTAACAGCTCCCAAATATCATAACTCATTTATGCTATTTTGTGTAATAATTTTAAGGTAAAACTGAGTAGGTGTGGGGAAAGTGTACCTTGATGAAAGCAACGTACTGAAGCAGACCTTCAGCGACAACTGATCTAACTAAAAGATAAGTTCACTTCTGTTTTCAAGCAGTTATGCAAATCAATTTGATGATTTCTTATACTAGATATACTAGACTTATTTTTAATTTCTTTAAAGTAAAATTGACACAGTTGATCAGCCTCACGTTTCCCCACGTAGCCACAGTTCCAAATTAGGATCGATATTTCAAATAAAGTAAGGCCATACCCAATTTTTTAATTTGTGTGTCAGAAGAACTGTTTCTAGCTGTTAAAATCCAATTTCAGTTAGGCGTCCTTTACCATAACTGTATCTCCACTACTGCCTCTCAAGCCAGTTACATTGTAAAACCAGCGATTGCAAGTTTTATTTTTGGTAAATTTTAAAAAATATATTTTTACAAAGTAAGCAGTGAGCATTTCCCTTACCTCTATGTGAGTATATGGGACAACCATTACTTTTCACTACAGAAAGTTGTTCATGTTTCCAGAACATAATTATTAGATTTACACTCCTAGAAAACTAGCCATGTGGAAGTTTACATGTGATTCCTGTGAACTTTGAAAATTACTGATGTTTTTGGAAACTTTAGGCTGACCTGCTTTGGTATGTTCATTGTGAGATAACACACTGGGGATTAGTCTCTTCTAAGATCACTCTATTTACTCTGAGATTCTAAATCAGCTATTTGAAAGAGATGTTAATTGGAGATGATGGTGTTGAGTTAGTATAAAATTGTAAGAAATGTTTTTCTGAGTTTTATGCCCACCTGCCTCAAACTTTTTCTAGTATTAATTGCTTTAGGTGGGGATTGTCTTAAACTCTGAAATCTTCATTACTGTAACAGGTATGTTGAGGTACAGAAATTAGGAATTACCAAAACTTCATTTGAAATGTAGATACCTTTTCTTTGTATTTACCATCCATCCCTTTCTCCCCAAAAGAAGGCTCTTTCTCATTGCATTGTGTGTATTAGACATTCAAGTAATTGTCGGTTGATCTTGATATGAAATAATTAGGGATTTTCTTTCATACAGATACCTAATTTTACTGCTTAGTCATCACAGAAGTTTATTCACATCATTTCTTTAATGCCACAGATAAAACGTGCTTCAGCATGTAAATGTAACCTTATTATAGTATCAGAAAAAAGTGAAGCATTATGTATCTATGTGATAATTTGTATTCATCTGGTAGTTTCTTTGGAAGATTTTATCTTTTTCTCAGGGGAGGGAGGAGATCTGTAGTAGTCAGCAGTTAAAGATACAACACTAGAAGAGGAAAACTTTTTTAATTCAAACTTTCATTTAATCAAAAGTCAAAATGAATACTTTATCAGTGGAATTTATGTAACTGGTGAAACAAAAATCAAAAGATAGTAAATCGTTAGAATAATTATGTTTTCTCCAATCTCAGTTATATCTTGATTTCATTTTTATTATATCTATAGTTTGTATCTTTTTTTTTTTTAAATATTTTATTTATTTCTAGGAGAGAGAGAGAGAGCGTGAGCAGGGGAGGGTCAGAGAGAGAGGGAGACACAGACTCTGAAACAGGCTCCAGGCTTTGAGCTGGCAGTCAGCACAGAGCCCGATGCGGGGCTCGAACCCACGAACCGCGAGATCATGACCTAAGCAAAAGTCAGACGCTTAACCGACTAAGCCACCCAGGTGCCCCTATAGTTTGTATCTTAATCAATCAGTGTAACTCAGAAGTATCAGATAGAGATCTCAAACCAAAAATCACCAAGTGCTTCGTTTCAGAGCTGGGGTGTCTGCTCTGGAAATAAGTTCCCAGACCTTAGATGAGATTGGAAAAGACATTGCCCAGAAGAGTTCCCCCAAAATGGTCTTTTTGGTGTTCAGAAAAATCTCCAGTAATACCAGGCTAGAAGCTGCCTTCAAGCCCTGTGCACTTCAGTTACTTGAATGTGCTTTCTGACTATTACTGCTCATTCCAGAAAGCATAAATATAACGCCATCATTACCATTTTATGCTTGTGTCATTTTCCAGTAGTTGTGGTTATTTTTAGTTGCTTAGGCCCCAAATAGTATATAATAATTATTCATGTTTTTAACATGAAATGCTGCAATCCAGCATGCATTAGTATCTCAAATATGAGAAAGTCAGGATAACAGTTATATTATTAATATAGGAACTTAGGAACAAATACTATTAATCCATTGGTATTATACATAAAACATTTTTAAATAAAACAGCTATTATCTAAACTTAGAGTCACTTAGTGAAGTCTGTCCTCTTCTGTACAATGTACAGTTAACATTGTGCACTTGGGATGATCAAGATACTAGTAAGTCCTGATGATCACAGAGAAGGAATTTTCCCATTATACAAAAAAAGACTAAAACTAACGTTTACATTTGTATTTGGAATTTTGCTTTTCTCACTGCCAAAGATCTGGGAACTGTTTTTTTATGATTCTAGCCAAGTACCTTCCTCCCGTTAGTCACTGAGGCCTGAGCAAAATAAGCTTAAATATAAGGGGTTTGGTGACTACAAAGAAAGAGAAAGAAACTCTTGAGAGAAAGTTATCAGGAGAATGGGTAATTGAAAAGATTTAGAAATAATAGTTGTCAGATTCAAATCATAAGAACTAATTTTTACTGACAAGTATAGTAGTCCCAATGCACATATACTTGAGCCCTCATTCTATATACAATTATTTACAACTCTTGTTTTATTTTTTGTTTTTTAGATTTCAGAAGTATAATTGAGGGAAATGCTAAATGTGAGCCCACTTTGCTAACCCCCTCAGCCTTCAATCAGGTTTCCATGGTGTAACAAAAAAAAGGATTTCAGTGGACAGTTTTTTCTTTTATAGTATTTCTGAGGATGCAGAGATCAATCTTCCTCTTTTTGAATGTTTATTTTTGTGAGAGAGAGAGAGCAAACACACACGTGTGTGCACACGGAGAGAAGAGGCAGAGAGAGTGGAAGGGAATCTCAAGTAGGCTCCAAGCTATCAGTGTGGAGCCAAATATGAGGCTTGATCCCACAAACCATGAGATCATAACCTGAGCCGAAATTAAGAGTCAGACATTTAACCAGCTGAGCCACCCAGGTACTCCTTAATCTTGACTTTAAACTTTTATACTGGCTACCCCTGGAATGGTTCCAAGGTTAGAACTGCCTTTCTTTAGCATATTTCAGCTTCTATCATATGTTCTTCCATGTTCATTTAGTCAAAATCAGTCCTTTCAAGAAAAAAACAAACTAAATATCAACAGACAGATGTACTTTGGTCTTTTATGTTCAAGGGCATAGAGTGTTAGGAGGCAATCTGGAAATAAATTTTCCTAAGATATGTATGATTGTAGGCTAGGATATGACTTTCCTTCTCTCACTTAAATAAAAACAATAGGTAGGTAAGAAATAGGGATGAATACATGACAAGACATTGACAGTTAATGAGCTTGGGCATATTCTTTGTTACTTCCTAATCTTGAGAACCACAGTTTGCTGTTTTAGAGGTATCCAGGAGATTCCAGATAAAAGGATATTGCTGAATGTTCTTAGACCTTAAGCGTGCTGGATGCCCTAAAGTAGGAGAGGAATTTATAACAGAAGCTCACAATGAAGAACCAGACATTCCGAGCAATCTGAGATCTTGCGATGAGAAGGCGCCAGGCGATGAGGAAGAGGGCAGTATTAAAGAGGTAGTGAATATTTCGGAGCCTGGGGAACAGACATACAAAACCAAAGTTAAAACAGCATCAGATACCCAGCTGTGCTGTCCGAAGCATAGATGCACCATTTTCTGGCTCGTTAGGTGCTCACAGGTATGTGGCCGTGACCTTATGACATTTTGATTTTTTCTCTCCTCTTTCCACAACATGTCTTCTGAATGATCAGATTTCCATAATATTCCTGACTAGTTTCTCTCTCCCATAGCTTTCTCTAATCTGTCTTACAAACATGACTAACATAAATATACTTTAATCATATTGCCATATCACAAATTTTCACTGGTTCTTGTCCACTAGAATGTAAGTTCTAAAGTTCTTAGCCTGCTATTTAAGGTTCTTCTTTCTTTACAACTTACTTTTCCATCCTTAAAATCGTTGTATTAAAAGCCCCTTATTTCTACCAGAATTATATCAGACTGCTATAGTTCATTTTCCCTTATGGAACAATGACTGAAAGAAACTCGAGGCGGTTTAAGGACTTGAAGAGTGGTTGAGTGAGTTGCCTATGTTAAACAGTACAGTCAGATTTCCTGCTTGTTGGGTATTCTTTATATCCCATTATGATGGGATGTGGTAGAAGAAACAGAGAAACTTGGGTTCAAATCTGGCTCCTGTACTTCTCATGTGTTCCCATTCACAAGTTATTTACCTTCTTTGAGACTAAATGTCTCTGATAGGGAAAGAAAAAAAAAAAAAAGGGGAGAGGGGAGGGAATAACAAAATACCTCCCTCATAGGGGCATGGTGAAGTCTAAGTGAAACAGTGTATTATGAGGGCCTCGTATTCAAGGAAGGAACTGTAATGTAGTAAATGCTTGAGAAATGTTAATTCCTCCCCTTCACTCAAATTTCATGTTTGGTATAAAATCAGATACATGTGGGAAGTGCTCAATAAATATTAACTGTTTAGGCTTACCTTCTCAAATGTTGTTTTGCTTCTGGGATCCCAGCCATATCCTCTTTCAATAAGTACTTCTTAATTCCTAGAACATAATTTTCAATGTATTCCAACCAGTTCAACTGGCGCACATCAAAGTTGAATACCTGAAAGGCAAGAGGAGATTATGGATTGCTAGAATTAACACTGCTGGAGACAATCACTTTGTCCTTTTGAAGAAGTTTCTTTTACATAAATGAGTGACATTCAGTTTGGAAGACTTGGGTTGGACCCCTCCAAAAGGAGATTATTTGAACAATTATTTCCAAGGCACTGACCATATGGATTACCATTTACATAGAAATATTCAAACACAGGTCAAGCACAAATAACTTGACCTTTAGGAAGCCTTGTGAGGGAAATTTAAAGGAACTGGTATTAGCTGGTGAAAGCTAATTTCATTTCAAGTAAATTGGGATTAATTATTTTTAAAGGTGATGGAATAACTTTGGGTAGGGACCCAAACAAACTGTGCTTCTCCTCTTTTCCATTCTTTAAATTTTGGGGTTATTTTCTTGGCCTACCCTCTTTTCCTACAGTGTCATCACTTCATTATGCAGATTAAGGTAAACTGAATAAGCAAAACCGTAAGGAATGGTTTATCAGAAATTATAATCTGTATTTGCTTTAGAGATGTTATCTACTATGTGTGCTGTTAAATGAAGCCCTTGAAAAACATTTCTTCTGGAGTTAAGTGGTAAGAGTTCAGTTTCTCTGGGACCCTAGTGTGTTTCCTCCTCTTAGATACAGAATGCCACAGAACTATATTTTCCCTTTCACTTTGCCACCAAAAAGCTCAAAAACAATTCTCTGCTTAACTGCAGTGACTTAGTAAGATCTTGTCGACTACATATGAATGGACATCTTATTTTTTCATTCTTATCTTTGACTTCATATTTTAATACGTATTTTCCCTAGTTTGATGTTTTATTTCTATTTTGTTCTTTTATTATACAGATTATATAACATATATATTACATTTATATATAATTTATTATATGTTACATGATATATATTTTTATTGCAAGTTATCTCAAATAATATGGAGTATATTAACAAAGAGCAGATGAGATTATTGAGTTCCAGGGAGCTTCATAGACTTGTCCAACAACTGAAATGCTTTCAAAAGTAATTCTCCATCACTTTGTCTGGATATGTTTGTTTTCTATAGTATCACTAAAGAGAGGCTTTTATTTTTATACTATTTCACATTTCTAAGAGTTCAGTAATGTCCTAGTTTGGAATCCTCATTCCATATGGCAAATCAAACTGAATTCTAAGCCAATTCTAAGCCAGAGTTAGGCAGTTGTATGCAATTATTCAGGAGTATTACCTTTGCTAAGATATTTTGAAAGCATATGTTAAATCCATAGCAGATTTGATTCTTTTCATTTTCATAAAATTTTTGGTTCTTTTAGGTTAAAATAGTAAAACATCAAAAAAAAAAAAGCTCTAAGCTTCCTTTTGAATTATTTAGAGGGATAAATTACATGGAAAAATGCAATAAAGATAACGATACATAATAACTGTAGCTAATTTTAAAAATTACAATAGCTGGAGTTTTTTTTTAACAACCTAGTTTGATAATTATCTATGCATTTCAAACAAACAAGTACTTAGAATAGCTTTGTTACAAGGGATGTAAATATTTCTGAAAATAGCTGTGTTTCATGTCAGTTTTAAAGTTGCTGGGCAGTGATTTCAGTGAAAATCTCTCTTTCTCACCTGGTGTATTTAATATCAAATTTATGGTATTTGAGTTTGCGGGTAACACTTAGGTTCCATGACCTGAAGTAATTAGGGCTTGGATTTGAATTACACTCTGCGAGGCTGGTCTGTGGGAGTAAAGCCCGTAGCCGGCACGTGAGGCTGGCGGCAGCCTTCTTGCATTTCTTTCTCAGTGTGATGTGGTCCCTTCTACAAGCTGTCAAGTACTAGGTAAATAGAGAAATAATTTTTTCTTTAAAAAAATTTTTCTTTTAAATTAAAAAAAAATTTTAGAGAGAAAGCATGAACAGGTGAACGGTAGAGAAAGAGGGAGAGACAGAATCCCAAGCAGGCTCCACAGTCAGTACAGAAGCTGACATGGGGCTTGAACCCATGAGCCGTGAGATTATGACCTGAGCTGAAACCAAGAGTCAGACAATTAACTAAGGATATGATCAAGGAACATATGACTCTGAGGGGGGGAAAAAAACAACTGGGTACACGCACAAAGTACAAAAGATTTCTGTATTTGTGAATTTCAGAATACACCAAGATTTCAAGATTTCAAGACTTAATGTTTGTAACTGCCAAGAAGCTAATGTAAAGAAAATACATGGCACTGATACTAAGCAATTAAAGTGAAGGCCTGTCTTGAGAAATAAAAGTCTGAATTATCAAAGGTCATTAAAGGAAGAGAGAGGCTGTATGTGCTAGAGAGGGCAGTGCTGATGGAGGGAGGTCATAGTGGGGTGCACAGAAGAGTAGGGGTTAGCTTGAAAAAGTAGGAAAGAGGGATGCCTGGGTGGCTCAGTCAACTAAGTGTCTGACTCTTGTTTTGGGCTCAGGTCATGATCTCAGTTTGTGCGATCGAGCCCTTGTGTCAGACTCTGCATCGTCAGTGTGGAGCCTGCTTGGGGTTTTCTCTCCCCTTCTCCCTCTGTCCCTCCCCTGCTCTCTCTCAAAAATAAATAGGGGCACCTGGGTGGCTCAGTCAGTTAAGTGTCTGACTTTGGACTCAGGTCATGATCTCACAGCTCATGGGTTCAAGCCCTGTGTCAGGCTCTGTGCTGACAGCTCAGAGCCTGGAGCCTGCTTTGATTCTGTGCCTCCTTCTCTCTCTGCCCCTCCCCACTCGTACTCTGTCTTTCTCCTTCAAAAATAAACATTAAAAACTTATTTTGAATAAACAAACATTAAAATATAAAAAGAAGGAAAGAACTGTAGCTTTGGAGATGGAGAACGATCTTGACTTAACAACAGCATGCCTGAGTTTATGAGCAATAAAACTGATTTTTCATTGACGTCCTATGCTGTGGGGTTAGGGAAAATACAGAGGTGCTGAGGGTTTGCTAAGGACAAACCAAGGGTGAACAGGGATGGAAGCAAAGCATGTGAAATGTGACTGCAGAATAGCAGTGAGGATCTCATCAACATCAAGAACCCAGATCTCTTACCTACATCTTCCCTACATTAACTTATTCCCTACAATTGTGTCAATAGTACTGATGGATTTTCTTAGCCAAAAAAAAAAAAGGGGAGAGAGAGAGAGGAAAGAAAGAAAAGAAAGAGACAAGAAAGAATTCTGTGTATGTAACTAAAACTTCCTTCAGCCATCAGCTTTCCAGGTCTAATAATTCTAAATTCTAAAGATTTTCCTGTTTTCTTGTTGGTTGTCAGCACTCTACTCACTCTCTGGTCTTCAGGACTCAGCTCAGACATCAGCATTTCCGTATTGTATGTGCTCCATTCCCAACTCCGGTTGATAAAATACTCCAGCATGGAAACTGTTCTTAACAGCCGATTCATGAGCTTTGTCATCCTGAGGTAAAGATCAGATAGGAGCAAATGTCAGCACACCGCAGATGGCTGCTTCCCTGCTACTGTGTAGGATGGAGGACGAATTATTTTTTGAGAAGATAGAAAAAATTTCCCTCTTTCCCCCATTTCTTCATTAATACATGGATTCGTTTTTCTCTTTCCACATTATCTCTGTTGAATGAAGGAAGGGGATGAAACTAAAGGAGTCCATTCTATTAGGTATTTTAACACCAGCAACCTCCTCCTCTTCCTCTTTACTGCCTTGTCCTTCTCAAGAGTAGCAAACATTTAAAAAACTGAGCCAGATACTGGAAAAGAACTTACTAGGTGATCACTTACTGTGTGGCAGAGGAGTGCTGATACTTTGAAAAAAATATTTCAGCTAGTTCTTATAATATCTCTGTCAGGTATGTATTTATCTACATTTTATGAGTGAGTAGAATGAGCTTAATAGAGATGAAGTGGCCCTGATAACAGAAGCGTCAAAGGCAAAACTCTAACTCAGTTTTGACCACTCTCAAAAAGCCTCTGCTTTTATGATCTCACCACTCTGTGTCCCATGACTTCAGATGGCCCACATCTTCCAGTCCTGTGGTCAGGACTTGGACCGGCTCTGCTGTATGAACTTCTCAACTTTACAACAATTTATAGAAAGCTTTCACATGTGCTCTTATTTGATCCTCACAGTACCAGTCTGTGAGGTCGTAAAGATCTGTATTAGTCATCTTCCTTCATCTTACAGAAGGGCTAACAGCTTCAAGGTCACACAAGCCTAGTGATCTGGCTACAGACGACTTTGGCCTATAGAGCATTTCTCTTAGGCCAGTTTTGCCAATAGTGATTACTATAGTTGACCCAGTAATGACTTAACGCTATTTGGGGAATTTGGTTTTATTTCTGGTCAAATCCTAATGCTCATATACCTAATGACTTATCAGGGACTTCTCTCATTGTATCATGGGAAATTCTTAGGGTGGACTCATTATTCCCTGCTACAAGCATTATAATAGGGTTCCATTTACCTATTATCACCTAACATTTTTGCTATAGACTATTTGTATGCCCCTCCTCCCCAAATTCATATACTTAAACCTATTCGCACCAGTGTGATAGTATTTGGAGGAGAAGACTGGGGGAGGTGATTAGTGCCCTCTTGGGCTTGACAGCATGTGAGGACACAGCTAGATGGTGACACAACTGCCTCAGCGTCCACGCATTTCATTCTACCTTGTTCCCTTTACTTCTTTTCTCACCTCTAGGTGGCAGTAAATCTGGTTCAGGTCTCTCCAGGCCTTTCCTCTGTCTCCTGGAGCCTACTTTAAATTCTTCCCCATCGCTTCTATATCCTATTTGTAAAATTGGCAGGCTGAGAATATCCTCTCTGCGTTGTTGTGAGAATGAAAACGAGATCATCCCACATCATTCTGTGTGTGTGTGTATGTGTGTGTGTGTGTGTGTGTGTGTGGCTGTTATCATTATTTTAAGATTACCTAACAATTTAGAAAACCCCAGACTTAGAGTTTCAGTTGTTTTCCTTTCGGTGAATGATTACTTGCTGAATTTACCAAGCAAGATCTTCAATATTGAGCTTCCTTTATTATGATGGAGGATTTTTAAGGTAGGCATCCCTTTGGGGCTTCTCACTCCTGCTTTGGTTGGCTCCAAATGTGTGTGCGTGTGTGTGTGTGTGTGTATACACACATATATACACATATGCGTGTGTATATATATTTATATACTTATATACATATTTATATGATTTAGTTTGTCACCTTTGATCCCCAGATGAAAGGAGGGCTAAGGATTTTGGGATCCTAATCTTCCATGTGGCAACACTCTTAAAAACAATTGACCGAGCTTCTCACCTGGGCTTCCTTCCTGTGAGCCGCAGATAGAAGTCATAGATGATGGCAGGGGCTCGGTGGCTGACTGCATTCCAGTACTGGCTTATGATGATATTGGTTGTGAAGTCAGCATTCGGCCTCCTAAAAGCTCTCTCAAATGGAATTTTTTCAAAGGTTGCCAAGACTTGGAATCCTGCAGAAAAAATACAGTATCAAGTCCAGGCACATATAAGCCCATTGTGGTCGAGGTTGCAATGGGTAAAAATGATAAAGACTAATGATTTGCTGTGTAGAGTCAAGAATCAATCTCTAAGAACAATGTTTAAGGTATTTATGCCATGCAAGAGGTCACCTGCAAAAATCAATGAGAATAGTTACACAGTGGGTCTTTTTCTTGAAATCTTACTTTAAAGCAACTTCTTGGGGAAATAGTTCTAGTCAATACGATGAAGTATTGTTCAGAAAAACTTAAATCCATCATTCAGTTCC
The DNA here is from genome assembly GCA_017311185.1 of Proteles cristata cristata. NCBI lineage: Eukaryota > Metazoa > Chordata > Mammalia > Carnivora > Hyaenidae > Proteles > Proteles cristata. The sequence continues at coordinate 104,277 of JAESUZ010003722.1, forward strand.
AAGGATTATCTAGTCTATTCTGAAGGCCCCAGGACAGAACCTGAGGGCCTTATTTCCTAGGTTGGATCATTACTTAAGAGAACCATCCAGAAAGCTTCTTCACATTTTACTTAAACCTTTACAAAGAGTTACTTTAAAAAAATTTTTTAATGTTTATTTTTGAGAGAGAGAGAGAGAGAGACAAAGTGTGAGTTGGGGAGGGACAGAGAGAGAGGGAGACACAGAATCTGAAGCAGGCTCCAGGCTCTGAGCTGTCAGCACAGAGGCCGACGCGGGGCTTGAACCCATGAACTGTGAGATCACGACTTCAGCTGAAGTCGGACACTTAACCGACTGAGACACCCAGGCGTCGCTATTAAGAGTTAAAACTTCATAAAGTTTAAGTAAAAGAGAGAGTATCAAGGCATGATTCCCTTATGTTGGTTCACTTTAAATGCCAGTCTTTTACTTGGGTATTTATGCTTCTCTGGGAATATCCCAGACTCAATTGTCCACCCTTTTCTCCAGACTTTTTTTCGCAATAATTTTTTATATTGTTATTTAGATAAAACCTACTTAAAAAAACTTAATGTATATTTGTAAAATAAATATTTTCAAAAGAACCTAATTCAAATTCTGTAACTAAAATTTTCAAAGACTGTGCCTGTTCATTCTTCAATTATAGTGAAGATATCAGTTCTTATGGTGATATGATTATTGTCCTCTTTAAACAAGATTACCTGGAAATCTATATAAAATATATACACCTTACACAGAAAAGATTCTCAAGAAACATCTGGCCCAGGAATCTGGACACTTTTCCTTCCAGAGTGATTCATAATCATCTTTAAGAATCATTAGTGCAGTGATTACTGACCATCCGGGAGAGGCAAGAGACCCATCTTCTACTTCTATTTTAGGTCCCAGCCTCCATAGGAATTTGAATAGATCTTTTATTCCCCTGGGGCCTCCTATGTAAAATAAAGCAAGGCCACTAGATTATTTTTAAGATTACGTTCAACTGTGACATTGTATAATTTGATAAAACAGATAAGTTCCAGCATGGAGGAAGAATTTTGAATTTCAGAAATGTAATTTACGTGTTTTATTTAAGAGTGTAAGGTATCTTGTTTGCATCTATGAATGCCTCTTTTTTATGAGGATATCAAAGCGCCGTTACTGATGTAAAGGAGATTTATTTCCAACTATTTTCAGAATTATTTATATGATCTAAAGAGCTGGATATATGATCTGAAGAACTTTGATGGTAGTAAATAATTTCATTTTTACTGACAACTTTTCAAACAGAATAGTATAGCTGAGTGTTCTGAATTGGAAATCAGATTCTAACAAATGAAGTACATTTGATTTTTTCTATAACTAGTATATAAACAAAACTAGATGTTCCAAAAGTTTCAGATATTTGCAAGACAGTCGACTCCTAAATTGACAAAGTAGTACAAGACTGGTTAGCTAATTTTCTATGACACGCAGGATTAATTACTTCAGTTCAGCAAGATACTCTCAAGGTCACATGTAAGGCTCACTGTATAAATCAATGAAGAGTATTGCCGACTCAGTAACACAACTTGGTATTTTTGAACTTTTCTAAATCTACTTGATCATTGATCATTTCACAGCAAGGGGCACGGGAGACACACGTGGGGGCGGCTGGCCCAGCAGGACTATTTCATCACAGACGTTACCTAGAATTGCTGATTTTTGCTCATTGTCTTGATTTTTAAAATCTTTATAGTCAGTGGGCCTCTTATTGCTTACAATCATGTAGATATTCCACGGAGACCCCCTTCTTTGATATACCACCGTACATTTGAGTTAACTCTTACACATTTATAATTTCTAATTATTTTATCTTTCTTATTTTTTGTTTTTTTCTCCCATTAGACTCCAAGCTCCAGAACACATTTTGTCAATCCCGCCCCGCCCCAGGGGCGCCCCAAGTGTAGTTATGCACTTACATCTCTATGGACACTTACCCATTTTGCCCCAGTTACAAGGATTGAGGTTACCAGACGTGCAGTGGTAGATTAATGTTGATTTAGGTCTGAAAAATGAAATAAAATATAAATACAACCAAATGAAAGACTAATGAAAGGAATATAAGGAAGAGTAACATTTAAACAAACAAGGTTGTTTCAGTAATTTCCATAATGAAGGCAGCATGTCCATAATTTGCTCCTCCTTTGAGTAAAAAAGCAAAATGGAAGACGGCTAGGGAATTATGGGTGTTTGTGCATGTGCACACAGATCTCACACAGGTGGATGTATTTAAGCAGCAGATGGAGGTACCATAACAATGAGAAAGCGGGTCACATTCCTTACATGGTTCTGGGGTAAAATGTAGGCTACGTTCTCTCCTAAATCCAGTTAAGCCCTACTGCATTGGAAAACATCTATATGGCTAACTTCAAATAAGAAAATTTTAATTCTGTTTGTCATTTACTATCAAAGCCAAATATATAAACAACCTGTGTGTGTGTGAGTGCACGTGCTAGGAAGCAGCCCCTCATATGGTGATCTGAGCTTTGGGCATTTATCAGGAAATGAGCAGTTCTATAAAATATAAAAGATGCCCTCATTTCACCCACTCTTATCTCCTTTCCCTTAAAAAAGGAAGCTGTACTTTACTAGAAAAGCTTTTCTTTGTTATCAATTTTATGGTTAAACGATTTAATGAGTTTGTACATTATGATCAAAATACACATCAGTATTTATAAAACACCTCCATGCATACATGATGGCATATTTGAAACTGTAAAATATTAAATCCTCTTTCACATCTGGGGTCTTCTACAATCAAATGCATATAATAAGCCTGACATGTTCACCCCCCTCCTCATCGAATCTTGGCAAGCTGGCTTGCGTATGCACACCTGTGGACTGCTGTGTACCATCCAACAGCCAGCGTGAGATTGACGACTGTGTCAACTGGAATTAAATCTGCCACCGCCATTGGAGTAGCTCTTATGGACCGAAGAAACCCCTTCCCAGCCTGCATAGGGAAAAAGAACATAAAATGGGTTTTAAGTAATAACTGGGGCTAATACTAATGCTGCTAGTAATCACAGTTAACACTGACCCGGTGCTGACTAGGTTATTGTGCTAAAGCTGACTTCTCTCAGCCTATCCAACCCCCTCGCCGAGTTCATCCCAAATGCCAACATTTCCATAGTGGTCCTCAGGTTCCTTTAGGGAGCAGAGTTCCTCATATTTGTGAGAGGTTAATCTATTTAATTAGTAAACACCAAAGGTAGTTTTTTTCACATTTAATAATCCGTAAGAGATTTTAAGAATTAAGGTTTCCCAAATTTCCCACTAATATTAGTTTACCATTTCTTAAGTGATGTCATTTGCTGCTAATGCCTACTAGCTTACAAACAATAGTAGACACTGAAAGTTCAAGAAACACTTTTAAAAATTAGGGGCACCTGGGTGGCTCAGTTGGTAAAGTGTCCGAACTCTTGATTTCTCATGGTTTGGGAGTTTGAGCCCTACATCAGGCTCTGTGGTGACACTGTGAAGCGTGCTTGGGATTTTCTCTGGGGACCCTTCTCCCTCCTCAAATAAACTTTAAAAAAATTAATAAAATTCTACCATTCCATAAAATTTTTTTTATTACTTAGGAAAAGGCTACTGCTTTTTGTTAAGTATCTTAGTTCACCAATCACCGATAGTATATAGATGTAAGAAATGGGAATTATTCACATTAATAAGTCATTTAATAAATAGTCATGTTTATTGACTTTATGAAGTTATGGATGCCCTGCATATTCCCAGCATCGATTTGCAGTGGTTAGTACTTTCTTATGTTCCTAATTTCTATTTTCTTGTAACTGATTCCCCTTCCTTTGGACATAAGAAATCAGTTTGAAAAATTTTAGAAAATCTGAATAAACGTGCAGCTTTATAAATAATGAAACTCATTCTAGGATCATGTTAAAATAATTATGTTCTAAGTTACCAAATATTCACCATAACTAAGTTTAAAGGAGAAAGAATTGAAGGCAAGTAGAGAACAAAAAGTGAGGGGCTGCTAGAAAAACAATCAGAAGGAAGCTCACTGTTACCGTCTTTGACAAGTAGTCATAATTCACTATCTTACATTTGTGAGGTAGTTCACATTGGACCTAGCTTTGAGAACAGAAGCAGTCTGAAGCATGAGATTTCTAATAAGATTTAAATTCAGGGAGAGAATTGAGTCCCTATTCATTGTCCTAGAGAGTAGAGTTATGGTTCTGGTCTTACAATGTTTCAGTGGGAACTGTGAACTAGGTCACACCTCGTGTCAACTACATCAGCCTTCAGTGCAGGGAGAAGCCCACTGATGCTGGCCTACAGGCACCACTGACATTTCTCCTTGTTTGTGGGAGGATTATTGGTGAAAGGTATTTCCTATATTCGTCAACTTTTATATGTGAAAAATTTGCTCCAATGGGTAGTTCTCTTTCTTGTATCTGTTGAGAACCAGTTATTGGTGTTTGTGTGCGTGTGTGTGTGTGTAAAATTTCTATCCACACAAACTCTCGTGTATTATAATAAAAAATTTAATAATCTTTGAGAATGTGACTTTTATTTAAGCATCCCCGATTTGCTGTACTGATTCAAGCTATTAAGAGCAAAAAGGGGGAAACACCCCCATCTTGTGGTAATCAAAGGAAAATACAGACAAAAATAAAACTCTTAAATTGTAACTGATATCACAGTACCTGTTTTCCTGATAACAAAATCTACAAATAATAGAAATAATTTTTATCCTGCCTTTATTTTCCAATCAGCAAAACTGAGATTAAGTTGCTTCAGTAATAATAAAGAAACATTTATGGTTTTGGATCAACGAAGCTAAAGCAACACTAAGCATTTCCTTACCATTCCTCCACTACATTTCAGGTAGTTGTTTCTACAGTATTATACATACCGCAATAATGAGTCCACTAGGTCCATTTATGTTATCAACCCAACCCTAAAAGTAAAAAGCTCTCTATTAGTCATACATGTCAGAAAATCATAATATACTGGTAACATCTGCAGTCAGATCTTAATAAATTTCAAAAAAAAAAAAGCACTGAGACTGCAGCCAATAGAACAGTCTAATCTAGTTTTTCGAAGACCAGAAACAAAGATAAGTGGCAAAGCAGTGGATATTGCTTCACTTGTGCAAGAATGAAGATTCTGCCAGCGTTCTGGAAGAGTCATGGAGAGTATCAAGTTGTTTTATGACACCTTACAGGCTAAATTGCACCTTGTCTTGATATCATAACCTGCCAACCCATTCACTGCCATTGTTTTTCTCCACCTCAGGCTTGATTTTAATTCTCCAGGGGAACACTACAAATTAAACATGATTTATAGGAATTATCCAGTTCTTGAAAATTTGAAAAGTCATAGTGTCCATACTCTACTTGCATTAGCTTGCTTAGAGATGTTAACGATAAGAATACGTTCAGGAGGAGTTAGAGGAAAATGTCTTTTTGAGTTTGTCTCCTAAGCCCAAAGCAAGTCAGTTGACCTTATTATGTCTGTTTATCTGTAAAAGTCAAAGTGTGTGTGTAAAATAGAGGAGGAGAGAGAGGAGAAGATGAAGGGATTGTTGAGTCTTCTACTAAGGACCAGGCACTACACTAAATATTCCTCATACATTGTTTCATCTGACTGACTCTCCAAAGTGGGCCCAGTATTGGGCTAAAACAGTATTAGCCCAGTTTTATAATTGAGACTGCTCAAAAGACTCCATTGTCAGTAAGCAGTACAGCTCAAATTTTGGGGGCCCTAAAGCTTCACAAAATTGCTTCAAAAAAGATGGTATAATTTAGTGTACTTTCAAAAGCATATTGCAATATACAGACACAAAAATTATTATGCCTACACTGAGAATGTTCTGTGAACTTTGTGATTCTTACTTACCCTGGCAGTTGTAATACTACCGATTTGGCCATCAAGAACATTCGGGTACATTTAAACTATAGAGGGGAAGCCAAGAACTAAAACTATCTCCTACGGTATTTTCAGACTAGGGTTAATGAGAAGCAAATTTAAGTTCTCCAGCCAACTCTAGGCTCCCAGAGGAGCATCATGCTGGACAGATGCTGAACCAAACATGGAATTTTGTCCTAATACAATGGGTTCATGTTCGATTTGCTGCACTCAGCTGTACATTCTGAAAAGAGAAAGGCAGAGAGAGAGGGGCAGGACATCAGAAAACAACTGGGTGAGAAGGATGCTGGCTTGGAAGCAAAGCAAGGAATCTGGAATCCAGGTGAACGGCCTTACCGGGAAAGGCTCCTGCCAGGTGGCTCCCACAATGGAGGGCCTTATGATGGCAATGTTTAGGTTCCCACTCTCCTGATGCACCACCATTTCTCCCAAGGCCTTGGTGTACGTGTAAGTATTGGGCCGATCCCCGATCAGCTTGGGTGTGATCTCGTCAATAATAGCATCATCTAACCACCTGAGGGTAGTCAAGAGTACAAAGAATTCTAGCAACATGTGTTAGACAATAGCCAAAAAAAAAAAAGGAAAGAAAGGAAGAAAGAAAGAAAGAAAACAGAAAAAAGAAGAAAAATTGAAGAGAAAACAAACAAAAAATCCCCCAAATAAGACCCTGTGAGACACAAACAACACTTTTCATTTCTCGCTTGAGTTCGGAATTCAGAACAGTCACAGGATACCAAGGTTGAGGGTGCGTCTGTCCAAATCCTGTGTGCTGAATGAGCTCTTCTTTGTTCTGTACTGCTAAGCCCAATCTTACCAGCTGAATCCTGTTTCCTCCCCCTTAGATCAATAAATTCAACAGCGATGCAATCTACTACTTTATTACGCTCGATCTCTAATTATCACCAATTATTTCCTCTCCAACCGGCTCAGGAGCACATCTGTGAGCCCCAGTCACGCCCAGCAGCGCAGCGCGTGCAGGATTCACAGAGCTGAGAGGCTCACATCCGGGCTACTTCAGTGGCGGCCCCACTCGTTCGGTGCTGTCCAATTAACACCTAGTGCACCAATCTTGCAACCTTCGGCTTTCCGCTTTTAAAATTCCTTTCAATGCCTCAACAAATAAAAGCAACTACATTTGGCAGGCTTACAATCTGTTTCAGCAAATCTATGAAATGCATTTTGAGGCTCTATTTGCAGTCTATGGTAATAACTTGGTAATTATTTCCAGAGATTTCCCATGAATTCTGAAGTGCTCTAGTAAACAGCCTGTCAAGTGGAGTGATTCTAGTACGCTGAAGCCGCTTTAATAGAGTGATTATTGAATACTTGTACTTACAGAAAGGCATGTATCACGAATAACTGAGTTACCATGACATCAACCTAATCTCTTTTTTAAAGATGTCAGAACCATTTTGATAATCCCAAAGTCTATCTGCACTTCTCAAAGAAACCAGTAAAATCATCATCAATTAAACATTTAACGTTTCTCTTAACTGGCAGGTCTATTTGGTTAAACATTTGATCTCATAGAGTTTTTAAAAATTAGGCTGCCTGAAGGGCGTCGGGGTGGCTTAGCCGGTTTAAACATCCAAGCCTTGGTTTCAGCTCAGGTCACGATCTCCTGGTTGGTGAGATGGAGCCTCGGATCAGCTTCTGCTGACAGTGCGGAGCCTGCTTGGGACCCTTTCCCTCTCTCTCTCTCTGCCCCTCCCGCTGTCGCTCTCTCTCAAAATAAGTACACTTAAAAAAATTACCTAAATATGCCAGTGTGATTTTTATAATCAATGTGTTTGGTGCATTTATTTCTATCTTAAAGGACTGAGCTCAGTCATACTATTTTGATTGTAGGAAAACCTTAGCTGTTACTGCTTTGCTCCTATGACAACTTTTTGAGCACTTAAGATGTGCTTACGCCAAGAATGCAGGCACACAACTCTCAATTTTAATACCTCCCATTGGGTATTGGAGTGTCTATAATGTTCTGCTTTTCCTTGCTTTGCTGCTAGTAGTGCTGCATGTTCGCTAGATACTCAAATGCCTTTTGATTTAAATTGAATAGGGAGAGGTCGGGAAATTCCCAGAATAAAAACAACTCCAAATACATAGAAAAATTGAAGATGTTCCGATTAGACAGCCGCCTGAGGGTTGGGACAAAGCATGTGGGATGATCCGGGCACCTCTCCATTTTATGTTGTTACCTTTACCTCATCTTGTTTGATGGTCAACGGGGGATTAACTGACCTAAGACCATTTTCTTTCACCTGCAGACATACACAGATGACATAAACTGGGTCAGAGGAAATAAAGCCTGATTCCAAGAAGGTTGTAAGGGAAACAAAAAAATCAGCACCTCGCCATGCACTAGGGTTATACGTCACATGGCTGGCGCCCGCTGTGGTCATTAAGGCTAGTGTGCATGGAAAGAAAGGGTAATGCTTGGCAGCTTTACCAAGCGTGGTGAGTTCGCTTATCTGAGAAAAGGTTGGTTCTATAGGATTCTAAGAACACAAGTGCAAAAGAAGCGGCAGTGCTACTGGTCATAGTGCTACCCGTGTTCTAGAGCGTTGTCTTTCTATTCTATAGCATCCGTCTTTTTTCCTTGTGAAAAATGGCAATTGTTCCATCTCTTCTACATTTTCAGGTTATCATGAGAACAAACAGGAATATTCACAACGGCTCTTAAAGCTATTTGGTAAAACGAAATGAGCCAATAAACCGAAGGCATTTTTATTTTTGGTAAAACAACCAAGGGGCATGTATCTACAAAGTTAATAGTTGGTTTGAAAATACCTTTTCTTGGGTGCTTGGGTGCCTCAGTCAGTTAAGCATCTGACTCTTGATTCCGGCTCAGGTCATGATCTCACTCACGGTTCATGAGATGGAGCCCCATGTACGCTGATGGCACAGAGCCTGCGTCGGATTCCCTCCTTCCCTCTCTCTGCCCTTCCCCTGCTAGCGCTCTCTTTCCCTCTCTCTCTCAAAATAAATAAACTTAAAAAAATAATAAAATAACTTTTCTGTTTTTTAATTTTAAAGTATTTTTAAAAAATATTTATTTTTAAGAGAGAGTGAGAGTGCATACGTGGGGGAGCGGCCGCGAGAGAGGGGCACACAGGACTGGAAGCAGGTTCTGAGCTGCCAGACAGCAGAGAGCCTGATGTGGGGCTTGAACTCATGAACCCTGAGATTATGACCAGAGCTGAAGTCAGACGCTTAAATGACTGAGCCACCCAAGTGCCCCGAAATACCTTTTCTAATACAGACAAACAACCCCTCGCCTATCTCATCCAAGCACTTCCTGGGTTCAAAGCGACACTGGTGTAACAAGCACACACATGCATTGGTTAAGTGATACCCTTTTGGGGACCTAGGATCAGCCCATGTTCTTCTTTACCAAGGTCTGCTTCGCTGCTGGTGTTCTCAATTTGTTTTTAAAATAGTAAATAAGATGGCACAGAAAAAAGACACTCTATAAATAAAAGTACATTTCTAAAATTAAACAAATGCTCTTCAGTGTATCTAAGATGTTCTGAACCCATGGATCCTAGATTCTAAACTTCTACGTAAATTGCTGGGGCTCTTGGGTGGCTCAGTAGGTTGAGCATCTGACTCTTGATTTCGGCTCAGGTCACAATCTCACAGTTCATGAGTTCAAGCCCTGTCAGGCTCTAGGCTGCTAGTGCAGACCCTGCATGGGTCTCTCTCTCTTAAAATAAAAAAACTTTAAAAAAATCTTTAAAAAATAGATAAACTTCTACTTAATTTTTTTCTAATGTTTGTTTACTTTTGAGAGAGAGAGAATGAGAGAGAGAGAGAAGTGAGAGTGGGGGAGGGGCAGAGAGAGAGGGAGACACAGAATCACAAGCAGGATCCAGGCTGTGAGCTGTCAGCACAGAGCCTGACGTGGGGCTTGAATTCACAAACCATGAGATCATGACCCAAGCCAAAGTCAGATGCTTAACTGGTGAACCACCCAGGTGCCCCGATATACATCAACTTAAGTTGCTTCAAAAGAAGCAAAAAGTTAGATTGCAGAAAGCAACGTACATACAATTTCCTCTAAATATTACTATCTTGGGGGGGGGGGGCTTGAGACTGAATCATTCTCCTACTGCCAGTCATTTCATATGAGTACAAAGTAAAATAGTAAGAGGAGGGCGTATCGCTCCTCCTGGGTTTCTTACGTAACACGCAGGGCAAGGCTAGCGGTGTGCCAGGTGAAGCTGTCTGTTGCCTCATGGTTCATTCTCCCCTCTCATCCCACGACCATATTAATGTTCCTAAAACCCACTTTCGTCAAAGTCTTTTTTTGATTAAAAAGAAAATGGATTAAACAACAAAGCCATCCCTGTGTACACACACACACACACACACACACACACACACACACGACCCTCCGTCAGTGGATCCCCATCGCCTACAGAATGAAATACATTCCTCTACATGGTACTCAAAATCTTCGTGTGGCCCCAGCCGTCTTCCCGGCTTGACCTCTACCAGCTTCCCTGCATGTAACACACATGTGCGGCCAGAGTGGACCGACAGGCAGAACCCAAACGTGCCCCCGTTTTCCTGCCCCAGCGGCCCTGCCTCGTATGTGTCCCCATCTCACCTGCCCACACTGTGGCTCCTCGTCCAAGTCTGTGTCCTATGCCTGCCTTTTTTAATTTTAATTTTAATTTTATTTTTACAAAGAGTTTATCGTCAAGTTGGTTTCCATATAACACCCAGTGCTCATCCCCACAAGTGCCCTCCTCCATGACCATCCCCCCCATGCCTGCCTGTCTTTATAGAGCCTGTCTACCTCCGCCAACTCCATCGAACTTAGTATGTCCCCCTTCCTCTACCACACTCCATATATAATTCTACCCTGTTCTATCTTGTGTTTTATTATGAGCTCCGTAAGAGCACAGTCTATATTTTAAGAAAGCACCTTTTACTCTCTCACACTGCCAAGTACGTGGGTGTACCGAAAAGACTGCGGCCATGTGACCAGAATCATGTGGCCATGGAGAAAAATGGTGTCTCTGTAACTTATTAGCTGAGAGACTTCTGAAGAGTTACTTAGCCTCTCTGAACTTTTTGTTCCTTTATTAGCACAGCAGTAATGATAATATCAAGCCTACGAAACTGTGGTCAGGAACCAAACGTCTGTGAAAGTGTCTTTACTCAAAATAACTGCTCAGTGATGATTCATAGCTGTCCTTCCCTTCTTAATGCATATTTACTAGACTGATTTAAGTATGCTAAATAAAGCAGTAAATATTTATGGATCTACTTTTCTAGTTCCTGACTCTAGTTGTTTCAAGTTTTTATACAGGTGCAAAAATCCTTTTCTTCTGTCTCCCCGATGAGATGGTAACTTGGCCCCCAAAATATGGAAAGCACCAATCCCAAGCCCTATCTTTTCTGGTCAGTTATGTGCATTTTTATAATAGACATTCTAGGGGCACCTGGGTGAGCTCAGTTGGTTAAGCATCTGACTCTTGATTTCTGCTCAGGTCATGATCTCGTAGTTGGTAAGATCAAGCCCCGCATTAGTGCACAGCCTACTTGGGATTCTCTCTCTCCCTTTTTCTCTGCATCTCTCTCTCTGCCCCTCCCTGGGGCTTGTGCTCACTTGCACTCTCTCTCTCTCCCTCTCTCTCTCTGTCTGTCTCAAAATAAATAAACTTGAAGAGATAAATAAACATTCTACTTAAGCTGTTATTCTGGAAGACTAGAATCTCATTGGCAATCCCTCATCTAATCATGCACAGGGGCTTCTAAGGTAAATATCACCAACTTTAGAAGCCAGAGACACAAGGCAGGGAAACAGATGGGTAATAATGGTGACACAATTCTGAGACCAAATAAATGTCTGCGGTAGTTGGGACAAAGGAAGAGGACATCAGCAGGTAGAAGAGTGAGGAGAGTTCATTGTATAATGTTGATTAAGAAGCATTAGGGGCGCCTGGGTGGCTTAGTCGGTTAAGCATCCGACTTTCGCTTAGGTCATGATCTTGCAGTTTGTGGGTTCGAGCCCCGCGTCAGCCTCTGTGCTGACTGCCAGCTCAGAGCCTGGAGCCTGTTTCAGTCTGTGACTCCCTCTCTCTCTGACCCTCCCCTGCTCACGCGCGCGTGCGCGCGCTCTCTCTCTCTCTCCTAGAAATAAATTTTAAAAAAAAAGAAGAAGAAGCATTAAGTCCTACTTTATTATTGAAATGTGGCCAGGGCACTTGGGTGGCTCAGTCAGTTAAGCGTCCAACTCTTGGTTTCAGCTTCAGGTCATGACCTAAAGGTCATGAGACACAGCCCCACATTGCACTTTGTGCTGAGCATGGAGCCTGCTTAAGATTCTCTCTGTCTTCTCCCTCTGCCCTTCCCCTGCCTGCATGTGCTTGCACTCTGTCTCTCTCTCTCTTAAAATAAAGAAACATTTTTTAAAAAGAAGAAAAAACAGGCTGTCAGAAATAGGGATAAGACATGGACATATAGGTATCTTACACACAGGACTTCACGTCCCCAGATATAAGCTTGCTATGGAATTCTGCCATCGAGTCTCATGTTTGTCTAAATGAGCAAAAAAGCAAACACACATCAGCCAGGACAGTGCGAACAATGGTCGTCTCATTCTGTGAACAAAATTTCATTCATTCCGTAAATATTTGAGTCCCACCAAGAGCTCATAGCGAAAGTGAGAAGAAATGAGAGACGTTCTCTTCCTTTGTGAAACTCACTGCACAAGAGAGATGTAGATACAGAACCAGCTATTTAGAATGACCCGTGTCAGAGCAATAATAACGATGGGCACAGGGGACGGATAGCAGCCCAGAGGAGGCCACCTCGATGCAGCAGCCTCCTGGGGACAGCTCTGATGTCTGTCTGAGTAGGAAGGAACCAGGGAAGAAGAGATGGAAGTAGTTTCTAGAAACAGAACCATCATAAGCCAACGCAGAGAGGTGTGAGGGAAAGGACTGATTCCTTCAGTGTGGCTGCAGCACATGTGTGAGGGAGCGCGGGCCGGAGGAGAGATGCTGGCAAGGTGGTTCCGGATGTAAGACTGTGAGTGAATCAAGTGCGGTTGTTGTGACTTTTCCCTCTTTTTTTTTTTTTAATCAAAACCTTGCTTCCTTAACTGCATGCAAAATGTCTTCTGTGGAGACAAAATTTATTTCATTTTCAGTTCTCTTTGTCTGTCTATTTTTAAAAATAATTATACTCTTTAGAGAACAGTACATGACGGGGAGACATAGATTTTGTACAAATGTCAATTACAGTTTGGTCATAAATCAGGTAGCAACTGCCTGCCTTTACGGGGGGATAGATGGTGGCGAAGGATAGAAAGTGCTGAACACCTAGAGATAAATCAACTCTTCTGGGAGATGAGTTTATTCTTGTTTGAAATAGAGGGGTATCGAGTATTTGGACACAGCCTGGGAGGGAGGAGGTGCTAGAGAGTGTGTCTGGAGGGGCCCCTCACTACGGGTGAGCTGGATCTCATTCCCTGTCTCTTTTCTCCGGCAAACTCTCCGAGACTTTCCATGCCTTGCATCGCGCTGTGATCTGTCAGGGGTTTGGATGTGTCAGCAGTGGAGTGAGCCTTTGGAGTCTCGGCAGTAGAGTCTGGAATCTAAGCACGTGCGCCCCTCTCCTGGGCACAGCAAATCCGTCAGTGCCACATTTACCAAGAGACAGCACTGTAAGGGGGCAGCTAACGGATGAACAATTCGATTCTGTCTGAAAACGCTCGGGGTGTCAGAGCATCTTTTTCCAGCCAATCTGACATGCTCTGCACTCGCAAGGTTCCCTTGTACCAGTTGAGCAAATCATCGCTTGTTAGTGACTTTAGGTAACCTCCGGGTCCTTTAGATGACTTTCATTCTTCTTTGTCCCGGATATTTTAAAATGACAGGTAAAAATATCTATTCTCAGAGTGTCGGAGATAAAAACGTTTGCCCTGAAGGGAATGAACTCTTGATTTAGCTAAGCTTCATTTTAAAAAGTATATCTTAAATAGAAATACAGTCTTACATGAAATTAAAATCTGACACACTTCACTGTGAAATAGTCTATTTTCTCTGCCGTATTACTTTTTTGCAGAGTTTTTTTTTTAAACAAGGAAAACTTGGTAAATTGGACAGAAGACTGAAGACACAGAAAACAAAAATGTACTTATTCTGAGACGATGGTCACATCCCAAGAAGAAGTGCTTCCTGTTAGCAGGTGAGAAGAGAAAAAAGCAAAGTGCATCTGGGCCTAATAGACCAAGAGACTGGCAATTTCTGCCAGATCTGGGAGGATTTCTGCTTACCTATTAGTTCTTTATTAACATTTTGATTAACTATTTTTTTTTTAATGTTTTATTTCTAGGAGAGAGAGAGAGACAGCGTGAGCAGGGGAGGGTCAGAGAGAGAGGGAGTCACAGACTGAAACAGGCTCCAGGCTCTGAGCTGGCAGTCAGCACAGAGCCCGACGCGGGGCTCGAACCCACGAACCGCGAGATCATGACCTAAGTGAAAGTCGGACGCTCAACCGACTAAGCCACCCAGGCGCCCCCATTTTGATTAACTATTAAACAGTCTCTAGCACAACTGATTTCCATGACTCAGTTTATCATCACTTTTACAAAAGGGGCACTTACTGTTAGCCCCATTTCACAAATGAAGGAACTAGGGCTCAGAGAGGCCAAGGAACTCACTTAAATATAAAGATATATATTATATATATCACAGATATAAAGCTGCTGTCACACAGATATAAAGCTGCAGAACCCCTGTGGGTCTGACTCCGAAACTTTCTTCTGCACTTTCATACGGTACGCTCTACTTCTTTTCTCTAGTGACCATGTGAGCTCATTAAGAAGTGAGAAACCACCTCTATGGAAAGTATTCCCATGTACCTCTTGCAATCCTAAACTATTTAACGAAGCTTTTCTGTGGGATTTATCTACGCCTGGCCTCCGCCCCCCACCAAGCTCTATACTTCCCCACCCTGGGAATGACAGGAATTGCAGGGACAGGGTAGTGAAGAAAACAAGCACCTTTTCAAAGCATGCAGTTTCAGGGATGTCTCACTTTGTTACCTCATTAATGAATGGCTACAAAGAATCAGAGAGAACAGCAATCTGCCCACCTTTTAACACCCCCCACCCTCCCCCACCCCCCCGCCATCTGACCCAACTTACTCCATGGAGTCGATGATTTTTTTTGGCTCCACAGGGCATGGATAGATGACTTCATCAATGTGCTTCAGGTTACAATTTGAAAAGGCAGTAGAGATGTGTATGAAGGCTTCAAGCTTTGGCATCTGACTGGCCATAAGTAAGAGCTGCTGGGTGGCAGTGACATTAAGTTGCACGGCATGCCTGCAGCAGGTGAAGCAGAAGGAAGGACAGTGAGGGGCGCCTGGGTGGCTTAGTCGGTTAAGCATCCGACTTTCGCTTAGGTCATGATCTCACAGTTCGTGGGTTCGAGCCCCGCGTCGGGCTCTGTGCCGACTGCAAGCTCAGAGCCTGGAGCCTGTTTCAGTCTGTGACTCCCTCTCTCTCGGACCCTCCCCTGCTCACGCGCTCTCTCTCTCTCTCTCTCCTAGAAATAAATAAAAAACATTAAAAAAAAAAAAAGAAGGAAGGACAGTGAGGCAACCCAGCATCCTGCCTTGCTGGGACTGTCCCACTCCAGTAACTTGCATGTCCATCTGACTTTTGTGGCTGCACCATAGGACAGGGAAGATGGGGCGCCTGGGTGGTTCAGTCAGTTAAGCATTGGACTTCGGCTCAGGTCATGATCTCACAATTCATAGGTTCAAGCCCCCTCTGTGCTGACAGCTCAGAGCCTGGAGGCTGCTTCAGATTCTGTGTCTCCCTCTCTCCCTGCCCCTCCCCCACTCAGGCTTTGTCTCTTCCCATCTCTCAAAAATAAATAAAACATTGAAAAAAAAAAAAGGACCCAGAAGAAAAATATGAGTCTTGGCTACACAGTTACATGATTCCTGGAATGTGTTATATATTGATTATGCATTCTGTGCACATAAATCCTATTCAGGGAAGCATTGTACATAGTGCATGTAGAGATCACTTGGTTCTAAATCAGTCGGAAGAGGGAGAAATCATAATCCTCTGAATTTGTAAAGGGGTTTCTCAAGCAGCCATTAAAAATATAAAAATACATTAACTGAGCATTTGACTCAAGAAGCTGAAAAATTCAAATAAACTGTAAGGGAGAAACAGTGGACACAGAATGAGAAATATATGGGGCGCCTGGGTGCCTCAGTCCATTAAGCGTCCGACTTCAGCTCAGGTCATGGCATCCAGGTAAGTGAGTTCGAGCCCCATGTTGGGCTCTGTGTTGATGCTCAGAGCCTGGAGCCTGCTTTGGATTCTGTGTCTCCCTCTCTCTCTGCCCCTCCCCTGCTCATGCCTCTGTCTCTTGCTCTCAAAAGCAAATAAACATTAAAAAAAAACTTTTTAAAAAAGAATGAAATATACATTTCTACTGCAAAGGTCTGGTTCAGACATAATAACTGATTCAAAATCCTGAATTTTAGCTAACAGAACACAAAAATTGTGTTCTATAAACACAATATGTGGGGACAATGATATATTTCATTCTAGAAATAATATGGCTTATGATCTAACTAAAAAAAGAAAAACTAAATTATCCTCTATATGTATTTTGATAAGTTTTAAAATGACATTCAATATCCATTTCCAATTTAATTTTTAAAATTCACTACAGGAAGAATAAAATGATTAAAGTGTATGTATTTCAGTTTGCTAGCTTGTATCTTGCTTCATGGTGAAAAGTCAGGACCAATGCTTTTAAAGTCAGGGCAAAGAAGGAAGTCCGCCACCACTACTACTAAATATTGTGCCAAACTCCTACCTTGTAATTAGAGAGGAAAATAAAATTAATTAACAGATATAAAAATTAGAAAGGCAGACACAAAAATTGTTTTCAGATTACATAACTGTATTTCTGGAAAACAAACAAAGGAGCTAAAAAAAACTATTCTGGGATATGCAATAATTAATTCAGTAAGGTGTCCATTTATAAAGTTATGTAAAAGGAAAAAAATTAGAGAATACAATGGAAGAAAGGCACACATTCAAAACTGAACATTTGAAAAATAATTCAAGAGAGTAATAAATGAATAGACTATATAAAAAAATTATAAAACTTCATGGAGGGTCACAAAAATTGAATAAATAATTCTTGGTAGGAAGAACAAATGGTTTAAAGATGCTAAGTTTTTTAAATTAGTTGGCATATTCAAGGTAATCCTAATCAAAATCCCAACTTTTTAAGAACTCAGAAAAAGTATCCGAAGTTTAATCAAAAAGTGTAGCAGATGAGAATAGTAAGGAAAATTCCATAAAAGGAAAACAATGTGTGTATACTTGTCTAATAAAATAAAAATTACAGTAATAAATACTGTGGCATTGGAAGAAACGCCTAATTAATGGAACAAAATAAAGAACTCAACAATGGAAATTTAGTATAAGAGTTTCATTTTAAATAAAGAATAAAAGCAAATCATTTAATAATTTAATAAATGTTGCTTAAGACGTAGCCATCTGTTAGAAATTTTTTCAAAAGCTACTCCACATTCACACCCTCACCACTTTTCTTTTTATAGAATTTTCTTATTTCTCTTTACAGGCAAATAAACTTGAAATGGGTCAAAGACTTAAACATGAATACGAAGCAAAAAAAATATTCTAGAAGAAATTATGAACAACTGCATAAATAATAAAAATAGTTGAGGGCAAATGATAAAATATTTGGAGCCTTATAAAAGGCAAAAAATTAATATGCTAAATCTTCCAAGAAGTCTTAAAATTGACAATAGAAAAATGTTTCAATAGAAAAACTGTCAAAGAACATGAATAGGCATTTCACAAAAGAATAAAATGCTAATCACTATTTCAACATCTTCAACTTTTCTAACTATCAGTGAAATAAAAATCAAAATATGCAATGGCATTTCCATTGTATTGGCAACATTAAAAATAATTAAAGGATTCTAACACAGTGCTACAATGCATATCAGAAATAACCCCATTCATGTGCACAGCGACAAGGTAAATCAGTAACTCCTTTTTGGAAAACAATTTATCATTACGTGCCAACACATAAACTGTTTATAATCTGGGCACATCTGGTATATCTCTAACAGTTTTACTTCTGGACATTTACATAAAGTAAAGCACACAATGGTTTACAAAATGCAAGCACAGAGATGTTCATTGAAGAGTTTTTTATAACAGTGAAAAATTAGAACTATCCAAAAATATCCACTACAATAGAACTGGTCAAGTATATTATATACATGGACAATGGAATGTCATGTAGTCATTAGAAATTTTAAAAGAATATTTATTGATAATGAATGAAAGGCATCCAAAAGTAGAATTGAGCAAGTTGTTAAAACATTATTGATACGATGCCATTATGTTTTGGCAACATTGAGCATAAATCTATCATATTATGGATGTGTAAAGAAAAGTTGGAATTGGGGTGCCTAGGTGGCTCAGTTGGTTGAGCGTCTGACTTCGGCTGAGGTCATGATCTCACAGTTCGTAGGTTCAAGCCTCGCATCTGGCTCTGTGCTGACAGCCAGTTCAGACCCTGGAACCTGTTTCAGATTCTGTGTCTCCCTCTCTCTCTGACCCTCCCCTGCTCACGCTGTCCCTCTCTCTCTCTCTTTCAGAAATAAATAAAACATTAAAATAAAAAACATTTTAAAAAACACACAATTATAAGAAAAGTTGGAATGGATGCTCTCCATAATATTAAATGGTTACCTCCGGATGATGAGATTTTTGGAGAAGTTTTACTCCTTTGTATTTTTTTTTCATAGAGACTATATGTATTTTTAAGAGAAACCACAGAGGAAATCACACACGCACATGTGTGCGCACGCATACATACTCACACACATAAGCTGTGAGAGGGAGAACGTACCTCAGAGGGTCATCGAAGCGCACAGTGGCCGCACAGTGGAAGATAATGTTCGTGCAGGAGAGAAGCTCTTGCATGTCCTCCTTGCTGATGGCGAGGTCATTCTGATTGAGATCTGCGTAGACAGCTCTGATCTTCTCATGCACATTTGGACAAACTTCTTTCACCTTTTCAAACAGCTAAAACATAAACATAAATCAATCTGCAGACAATGGCATCACGACATTGTTCTTGTTTTGCTGACTTCTTTCATGATCATTCCCCAAACCTGTTTTTCTTTCTTTAAATTTTCTTAACGTTTTATTAATTTCTGAGAGAGAGAGAGAGAGACAGCGTGAGCAGTGGAGGGTCAGAGAGAGGGAGGCACAGACTCTGAAGCAGGCTCCAGGCTCTGACCTAGTTGTCAACACAGAGCCCGACGTGGGGCTCAAACCCACGAACCGTGAGATCATGACCTGAGCCCAAGGCAGACGTTTAACCGACTGAACCACCCAGGCGCCCCTCCCCAAACATGGTTTTATTTGTAACATCACTCAAAGAAGGCACTGACTCAAGACCCATTTGTTTTCTTTCATGAGACTTGGTCAGCGTAGAACAATTTCTGCTCCTCTTAATTTGATAAACATTCGAAAAATCAGTTCTAATTACCAGTAAGGAGTATATTTTGAACTTTTCCTGCAGGGGAAAGGAGTGACAGTAAGTCATCCGTATCCTGCCCCATTCTCTTCCCCTACAAGGCAGCTTTGTGTTTATACGGGGTGACTGTTTCCATTTTGAGCTGGGAAATGTGGTTTTCAGTGCAAAATGACCAGCCTTTACCAAGTACCAGCAAAATCACCGGCCTTTACAAAGGAGGTCTTATGGGCACAAGTTCAAAACAATTTGGTTAACTGGCCCACATGAACAAGATGTCTCAGCAGCACAAACATAATTAGAAAATAACAAATGAAGCAACTTTGTCAGAGGGAAAACAAATAAAACTTTCATATTATCTCATTCTAATATCAATGGCAGTCATTGTCTAGTAAGACAATTACATGAGCCTTTGTACCTTTTATGGGGTTTTAATTGATTTCTTAATATTCTAATTTATAAAGGGAAAAGGAACGAGCCTTGGCAGTTTTAGATTTTATTACAATTACTCAGGTGGAACAGTCTCTACTTCCCCCTCCACACAGAAGTCCTGAGGTTAAATTGGTATTTTCCATTTTCTCAGCAAATACAATTTTAATAAAATGGTCTTTGTTTCAACCTATTCTGATAAAATGAAATTTCACTGTAGGATTGGTATGGTGAACAGAAAGGGAAAGTAAGGCTAACTGTTTAAAAAGGTTAGGAACAGGGGCGCCTGGGTGGCTTAGTCGGTTAAGCATCTGACTTTTGCTTAGGTCATGATCTTGCGGTTCGTGGGTTCGAGCCCCGCGTCGGGCTCTGTGCTGACTGCCAGCTCAGAGCCTGGAGCCTATTTCAGAGTCTGTGACTCCCTCTCTCTCTGACCCTCCCCTGCTCACGCTGTGTCTGTCTGTCTCTCTCTCTCTCCTGGAAATAAATAAAAAAAATATTAAAAATAAAATAAAATAAAAAACATAAAAAGGTTAGGAACACGGAAAATTAGTCTGTGGTTTTAATCATAATACAGTAGCAGAGACTGTCTTCTGCTTTTCTTCAGCCCAAAAGAATGTTTTCATTTATTCTTGGATCCTGAGTAGCAGGTTTCTGTTCTCCACTGGAGATCTACCCGAGGCTTTTTTAATTGGATACTAAGGATCTTAGGTAGTCAAGAGATTATGTCTCATCTGAATCAGGCAAGACCATGTTCAGTTTTCTAGGTGTGCAAGATGATTTGGCGTTGATCTGGCTGCATTGCAGGGACATGAGAGGCAAAAATCAAAAACAAAAACAAAAAAACCTTCCATGCTGCTCTGCCATCTTGATCCCTCCCCAGCCATGACCACGTTCATCTGCCCTTCAGGGAATCCAGGGAAGGTGACTAGGGAAGGAAGTCAGATCCACACGCTGGCCTGGCAAGTTAATAAACTTCTGTCTTGACCTACCATTTTCCTGTACTGAACGATCAGCCTTTTCAGTAGGGGGCTACTACAATCTGAAAAGAATTTGGAAGTTATATCCTCAGTGTTTTTTTTGACATTTGGGATTGATGAGGTGGATAAAGTGTCTGAGGGACACTCTCAATAAAGGTCATTCTGGTTCTTCCAGAAAGGTTTTTTTTTTTTTTTTTTTAAATTTTTATTTGTTTCTAGGAGAGAGAGAGAGACAGCGTGAGCAGGGGAGAGCCAGAGAGAGAGGGAGTCACAGACTGAAACAGGCTCCAGGCTCTGAGCTGGCAGTCAGCACAGAGCCCGATGCGGGGCTTAAACCCACGAACCACGAGATCATGACCTAAGCGAAAGTCGGACGCTTAACTGACTAAGCCACCCAGGCACCCCTCTTCCAGAAAGGTATTTAACAGCTTTTCTAATCCTGATGAATCATAAGCATCTTAAATATTGGTTTTCACAATCAAATGCTTTCCTTCTTATAGCCCATGTTAATCGTACAATGAATTGGATATCTGGGGATAAATTTATCTAAAATTTGCTTAATTTCCCCATTTTTAATTGGATTTGTTGAAGGCTGTTTTGAATCTATATGATAGATTTTATTCACAAGAAATTTATTTAGGGTTTCTGTGGAGTCTTTGACTTTGGCCTGTGTTGACTTCTGGCTACATAAGAGTATTAGGTGGAAAATGACAGTGTGTCTGTCCTTCTTGCAATGGGGCTCCTCATACGATGTAAGATACCATACATAGATTTTCTTTAAAAAAATTTTTTTAATGTTTTATTTATTTCTGAGAGAGAGAGAGAGAGAGCAGGGGAGGGTCGGAGACAGAGGGAGATGCGGAATCTGAAATAGGCTCCAGGCTCTGAGCTAGTTGTCAGCACAGAGCCTGACACGGGGCTCGAACCCATGAACTGTGAGATCATGACCTGAGCCAAAGTTGGACGCTTGACCGACTGAGCCATCCAGGCACCCCAAATTTTCTTTTGCCTTTGGTTTTTGTGACTTTAAAAGGCAGAGAATACTGTTCTACCACATTGTACTTTCAGACCACCTGCAATGTCAAAATACCAAATTTACCACATTATTTTTTACAATAATTTTTTTACATTTATTTATTATTGAGAGACAGAGAGAGACAGAGCACAAACAGGCCAGAGGCAGAGAGAGAAGGAGACACTGATTCCAAAGCAGCTTTTAGGCTGAGCTGTCAGTACAGAACCCCACATGGGGCCCAAACCCATGAACCGTGAGATCATGACCTGAGCTGAAGTTGGTTGCTCAACCAACTGAACTACCCAGGTCCCCCTGCATTATTATTTTAGGAGATAATCACCATTTCAGGAAATAGTGTTCCAATCTATATTCTATTTATTAATTTACATTTATGAGAGGGCATATCTGAGTGAACGCAGTGTAATTTATTTTTTAAATGTCTAAGTTTTCTGACCCAGATGGGATGTTTCATGGCCAATTGGAATAAACCAGTGAATTGGCTGCATCAATTCAAACCACAGTGCTAAGTGAGGGTCACATTTTACAATATCCAGGCCTAATAATACAACTGGCCTCATCTGGAATCTCACTATTTTGCTACAGCCTCTAACAAAACAATACTTTTTAAATAGAGTGCTGACATTACAGCCAACCGCCATCCAACAGGTCAGTGTTTTTCACAGTGTTACCTACCAGGTGAACTGCACTGGAATCACCAAGATACATATTAAAAATGTGTATTTCTGGAGCCCATCCCACGCCCACTAAATAAGAAATGACTGGGGCACACCAGGAGTCTGCATATCACTTCAGGCTCTCTGGCTGATTTTAACTGATCCCAGGATAAGTTTAGCTGGAGGTTAACATGGATAAATGCAGGTGAATAATGGTGTATGACTCATCTTCCTTTATAACTGCCCAGAACAGTTACGAGGCATCAGTGGTTTTCACACTGTGTAGGCACAAGAAAAATCTAGGCACCAATTAAGAATGACTTCCTTAATCCACCGTCAGAGATCCTGACTCAGTCGGGTTGGCATGTAACCCAGGGAGCTGTATTTCTTAACCAGCTCCACCAACAGGTCTTGATGTCCAGATACCATACTTGGTGAAAAATTACTTTTGAAAATTTGTGTCCATTTTTAAAGTCAGGGGCTTAAATGTCCCCCTCTGGTGGGTAAATTCCTTGATTCTTGTTTATTTCATTATGCTCGACAGCATTCAGTTCACTGAAAAGACTCAAGTGTTGCCTGTTAAATTGAAATGAATTACTGTAAGAACAGTAACAGAATCTCGAGCGGGAGCCCGATTCCTGAGATCCTTTGGTTACCAGCTCTTTTGCATGCTGGCGGGATGAAAGGCAGAGGATATTTACCACAAGCAGAAGAAACAAAGTGTTCCCTTCAGTCCTCTGCATCGACTGCAAACGGGGGGCTGCAAAGGCTCAGCGCAGGACCTTTGCTTTTGTAATATTGACAAAACTGGAGGACAGAGGAAATGTTGCAAATGGGTCCTAGGTAGATACCAGGTCTTCTGGAAGTTTCCTTTACTGCTATGAGACATTAATTAAAGGTAAGAAAAAAAATAGATGGAAAAAAATGAGTGAAGAAAAGAAATATAATTTCAAAAATTTCATTGAAGATCCACCAATAAGGAACTTCATATAATTATTTCAGATCCTAAGCGTTTATCATATTCCTTCTCATATATATATATGCCATTTTTATTTTTTTTTAATGTTTTTTTAAATTTATTTCTAGGAGAGAGAGAGAGCGAGACAGCGTGAACAGGGGAGGGTCAGAGAGAGAGGGAGTCACAGACCGAAACAGGCTCCAGGCTCTGAGCTGGCAGTCAGCACAGAGCCTGACGCGGGGCTCGAACCCACGAACCGCGAGATCATGACCGGAGCGAAAGTCGGACGCTTAACCAACTAAGCCACCTAGGCGCCCCTATGCCATTTTAATTTAATGGCATAGGACTGAGAAGGTAAAGGCAAGTAATTACCTGCCATATATGAAAACTCAAGCAGAGGACTGCTGTGTTTCCATTTTCTGAAATCCTGTTCTTGACAGAGGCAGGACACTCTTCTGTGGTCACTGGAAGATCAGAGCTGAGAGGCGATCTGACCACTTCAAACTGGTAACAAAGCTACACGTTTTTCTTGGAAATGTGTTCTATTGATTCGATGTTACACAGACAAGTGTTTCTCTCTCTTAATTTGTTTCGAACACAAATTTATGGCAATAGTTACTGACAGCCCAGAGGCAAGAGAAACTTTGCAAATCTGAAATGAGACAATTCAGCAGAAAGGAGACCAAAAAGAACCATTTTCTGGATTCAATAATCTCCTTGGGTAGGACTTCTGTAGCCAGACACTGTGACTCTTGTTTTTACTAGAAGCAGGAATTGGACAAGGGGTGGGGGGCATGGCATTTATATTATGTTTTTGAAACAATGTAGAGGTGCTGAACTTGAATTTCTACAATCAACTTTGTTATCCACATGATCTGACTTTGGAGATATCCACAGGGGGTTCAGTTGCTATTTCCTGGGGGAGTATTTAATAATCATGAGCGTCTTTGATCTTTATTCAATATACTGAGTCCCTCTTTTCAGATATAGCTATGTTATTTAGTTCGAGTAGCCCATCAAAATTTGCCTAATATTTTTATTTGGGGAAAAAAGCTAAGGTCCCTTAACCTAAAGGGCAATCTCTGTGGAACACAGGTGTCCTAATGCAGAAGGGAGCGTACAAAATTAATGGGAGAAATCTTTGAATGCTGAGTAAGAGCAAAGCAACGGATTCTGCAAGGCAGCTCTTGAACAAGAAAGACTTATCAAGAAAGGATATGATCTCAGTTGAGAACAGTTAAACACAAATAAATGAAAGTAAACTAAGGCAGAAGCTATAATGAAAATTTACAAAATGTTATTTTGCTAGTTCATGAGTAACTCTCCTAAGATATAAAGGATTAACCTAGAAGTGTTTATTGCCTCAGTGAGGACCATTTCTATAGGACCATAAAGCAGTACGGTACAGCAGTGTGGTTACTGAACTTTGGCATGCAGCTGGCTTAACCAGAAAGTTGTTTGGAAAAAAAACAAAAAACAAAACCCTGGATGTCTTGAACCTGGAGATTCTAACTCAGTTCTGAGTTGAAGCTGGGGCGCCTATACTTTGAATAAACTCTCCAGCGAGTCTGACATACACTGGAGACGAGAGCCACGAGGGTACTAGAAAGATCTCAGGCTCTTTGAAGTCAAGAAGGCCTGGGTTTGAACCCTACTTCTGCCATTTATTAGCTGTGCGACTGAGGCAAGTTACTCACCTCTTGGGGCCTCAGTGTTTACATCTGCATACTTATCTAAAATGCTAATCGCTCAACCATGTCATTCTGTGTTCTCAGAGAACTAATGATTTAATATATATTCTGCTATTCTTAAAAGCAATTCTACATTAGGTTTTTTTAGTTCACTTTGCATAAAATGTATAATAAACACCAAAGATGACACAGTGGTTAGTCCATCATCTTGTTATGTTTTATGCCCCCAAGGTCATTTTCACTGAGTTCCTTTTTTTTTTTCTAAGTTTATTTATTTTGAGAGACAGACCGAGTGAGTGAGTAGTGGAGGGGCAGAGAGAGAGGGAGAGAGAACCGCAAGCAGGCTCCGCACTGACAGTGCAGGGCTTGAATTCATGAACCGTGAGATCATGACCTGACCCAAAACCAAAAGTGAAATGATTAACTGACTGAGCCCCGCAAGTGCTGATCTTAAAACCACTCGTTAGCAGAATTGGTGCCATTTCTGCATTGTCCATGCTAATGGACCGGAAAAGTGATGATGCTAATCCACAGGTGGCCATGGTCGTACCTTCCTACTGACGTGGTCGTCACTGGGAAACAGACCGCCCAGAGAGCAGCACTTGCTGCCAAGACGATCCGGGCTTGGAGGACGCTGCTTCTCTGGGAGGCAATGCAATGCGGTGGGGAAAATGTGAGCTTTAGAGGTAAGAGAGCAGTGTTTAAATTCTTTGTCACTTCCTTGGCATTTCCTTAGATGGGTGACAACTTTCTTGGATTAGTCTGTCATCTGCGACGTAGCAAGAAAGCATACCACAGAGTTGGGTGAGGGGTAGAGAGGGTCAGGAAAGTCAGATGTCTAGCACAGTGTCTGCTACTTAGCTTCGTGATAATAAGAAAACTCCTTTTCCACCTACACAACAATAGTCAGGTTTCAAAAGCTGCTAATCAGACAACTGTGTGTGTGTGTGTGTGTGTGTGTGTGTGTGTGTGTGTGTGTGCGCGCACAAGCATGCGTATTTGTTGGGTCATCGAAAGGTTTCTGATTATACCATGTGATCCAGATATGTCTGCAAATGGAATGTATTCCAGCGTCAAGTTGAATCTTGTGGCTTGATAGCTTTTTGAGTGAAATGAGTATGGGCAATTTGAAGCTTTTAAGAAAGAGACCTGATATCACTGGAAGAAACTGAAAAAGAAGCAAAAAAGTTGGATGTGTGAAATCATGCCAGTGATTGAATTACCTAGTAAATTGTATTGTAAAAGGAAATAAGAGATTGAGAAAATAAATTGCTTCTGTTTCTGGGACTGTTATTATATCCCCAGGACTAAATCAATTTCTTTATTTTTTTTTTCTTAAAAGAAAGGAAATGACCCACAGGGGGCTGACTTAACATGCTTCAACTAATCTGAGTTGAATAACTGTCAAACTGAAGGCCAGTTACACTCTTTTAAAATTGTGTATTTGTTAAACATGGGAAACTTAAATTCCTGGCAAGATTATATTCTTTCTAATTGTCCTAAGTTCATAGAAGCCTCTTGCTTTTTGTGGGATGGTTTCTCAGGAGGAATAAAATACAGTAATGGAACAAAACTGGCTTTGGGAATTTAAAATACAAACTTCTGTTTCCAATTGTCTTTGCCTTATATAGAGATTTAACAGAATCATTAATGCCAATCAGAAATTCATTTTTGAAAATTGAGAACAAGCAGATCTTACACAGGGTAGCCTTGAACCAAGCATGAAAACATTATGAAAAAGTCTTTGAAAATTAACAAGAAACTTTTGCGTAAAATGAAATGAACATTTCTGTTGAGCGTTTCTTAATATTCAACAATGTCAGATCGTTGACTTTTCCTTTGCAGGTGTTAGTTGGTTCAAAGTTAACTTGTTTAAATGCCCTATTTTTGCTCTCAACGATTAATTTCTCTAATGTCTTCTAGAAACTACCAAACAGTGATAGTTTATGAAAGGAGTCAATTACTATTTCATAAAATGTTACTGTCTTCTGTTGCCTTAAACCTGGTTAGTTCTGTGAACTGAGAGCTCAGTGTGTGACCTTGAATGGTTCATTAACCACAGCTCTCCAGGGTATTTCAGGGTTGATTTATCTCCAGGGCAAATAAGGGCTTACTGAATAATTCACATTTTTCCAGAGAAGTTGACTTGAAGTATCTAGTGCAAGCTGACAAGCTCTTTGTTTAAAAATCCACTTCCGGGGCACCTGGGTGGCTCAGTCGGTTAAGCATCCGACTTTGGCTCAGGTCATGATCTCATGGTTCATGGGTTTGAGCCCCGTGTCGGGCTCTGTGCTGACAGCCAGCTCAGAGCCTGGAGCCTGTTTTGGATTCTGTGTCTCCCTCTCTCTCTGACCCTTCTCTGCTTACCCTGTCTCTCTCTCTCTCTCAGGAATAAATAAAACGTTAAAAAAATTTAAAAATCCACTTCCTAGTGACATTGTACAAGATAGTCCTGCCCTAGAAACCTTGAATATTGCCCGGTCTTCTCAGATGATTAATTAAAACCCAGCATAAGGTCATTGCAATCCTTCCCTTATTTGATTACTATAGTTTAATAGGAGAAGCCCAGTCTTTTTAAGGATTCTCTCAAAAAGACCTTTTTTAGATACTAACCTCTCGATCACTCTTAATTAACTACCTCACTCAATATAATTCAACTACCTGGGGCTTTGTCAAATATGGACATTGCCTCCTTGATGTTTTTTCTTAAACAGTTATTAGGAATAGATTACAACCAAGATCCTAAATTGGTATAAGTGGGACATGATTGCTGTAGAAAGGAACACATCTTTAAGGCACTAAAGCACCTGAAAACGCTCACATTTCTTAGAATTGGACAACTGAATGAGTTATTGGCAACTTATTATCTGTTGTAGTGGGGGAAAGCCATGTCTTGTGAAGCAAAGCCATATTCAAGACAGCAAAATAGATAAAATAGCAATTTCTCCAAAATTGTTTTTGCTACAATGAAAAGCTGGCTGGGTCATAATGAAATGAATACATTTTTCACAAATAAGAGACTCAGTGGCCAGCCTGGGAGCCCTGGGGACCCATGAGTTGAACAGCATGGGTCTGTGACAAGTATATTCACAATTCAGCACATGAAATCTGGCTTATTTTCCTTAGAACTTGCTCAGATTTTATGAAAGAAACTAGAAGATTAAAAAAATAACAATCTGGGATCATATTTCTAATACAAATCAAATCCAATTATTTAATTTTGATAAACCATTTCAATACTCACAAGCAACTGAACTTATATCTGATGACCTAGTTCTGGAAATTCATGATTGCCTTGTGGCCTTGTCTATTTATTTTTTTAAAACGTGGCTGTTTTCCCCCACTATAAATGTGAAGCATGTTCATTGTTATTGTATTTGCAAAACTTTAGGAAAATGTTACCGCTCTGATTTGTTCACTATGAAAGAGGTGCTTTTTTTCCTTCCTATAAAAGTAAACATGCTCACGATAATTGTAATTTAAAAAGTTGGAAGTGCCAAAAAATAAAATTAATTCAAGGTCCTACCAACATTTAAGGATATTAGTTGAGGTGATAGTGAATATGGTTTTGCATAATTTTTTTTTTGCACTCACTATATTAGAAGTGTTTTCTCATGTCATTACATAGTTTATAAAACATGAGCTTGAATGCCTACATACTAGTGTAACAAATGTATGTATTATTGCTTATATTATCATTCCTCTACTGTGGAACATTCAGATTGATTCTAGTTTTCACTACTATAATTTATACTACAATAATATATAGGTACAATATTCATGTGTCTCTAATTGCTTTCTTAGAGTGCCAGCTTAATTATCTTTGTGAGAAAGTCATCGAGAATCTGCCATTAATTCAGATATCTTTCCCTCTATTGATATGTTCCCTTAAGTGCTCTGAAAATACTTCAGACACTTAGTTATATATAAAAAAACTGATCTGATTCTTGAGCCCCACTTCCATGTGGCCAAAGGATTAAAAACAACCTTTTTTCCAAAGCATCTCCCATGTAATTGTCTCCTTCTGAAAGCACGGAACCAGGAAGTGAGAGGGTAGCTGTCCATACAATGAAAGGAAACAAATGTATTAGATGCATGAGTTTTGATAGATACAACAGATGTTCCCTTGTCTGTGTTTCCTGGGGACATGGCTGGATGCAAAGGCAAACTGATAACATTTAAGTTTATTATGTCTTAAAGAAATATTTCCAGGGATACCTGAGTGACTCAGTCATTTGAACATCCAGCTCTTGATTTCAGCTTGGGTCATTAACTCAAGGTCATGGGAGTGAGCCCTGTGTGGGGCTCCATACTATGCATGGAGCCTACTCAAGATTCTCTCTCTCTCTCTCTCTCTCTCTCTCCCCCTCTCTCCCTCCCTCCTCTACTCACGTTCTCTTTCTCTAAAATAAAAAAAAATTTTAAAAGACATACTTCTAAGCCTAACTTACCTGATACGACATAACATACCTTAACCTACCTTTAAGATTACTGTTGTACTTTGAGATGGGTTAGAATTCATACATTGCTACGTGTGAATGAAGAGAAATATTGCTTAAGAATAATACCAGGCCCTACTTAGGAATAAGGTATGACAGGGGCGTCTGGGTGGCTTAGTCGGTTAAGCGTCTGACTTTCGCTTAGGTCATGATCTCGTGGTTCATGGGTTTGAGCCCTGCGTTGGGCTCTGTGCTGACTGCCAGCTCGGAGCCTGGAGCCTGTTTCAGAGTCTGTGTCTCCCTCTCTCTCTGACCCTCCCCTGCTGTCTCTCTCTCTCCTAGAAATAAATAAAAATATTAAAAAAAAAAAAGGAATAAGGTATGACAGCATTTCAATCACCTTGTTTAGGTCAAAATAATGTTAAGTGACAGAATAGAAACTGGGTCTTGATTTGTGGATGATATTTAATAAATATTTGCAGAATCAGAGGCCTATCAGGAGAAACACTAACCCAAACAGTAAAGTTCTTCTGAGTAAAAACTAGAAGGAAGAGTGACCACACAAGAGAAGTAAAATTTGGCCTGGAGTCAGACAAGACTGTGGTAGGAACCCCTCCCTAAGGAGAAAGAAAAAAAATGAAGAGAGAAGAGAAGACTTCAAGGTCACCTAGTTATGAGTCCAGCTGCCTACATCCCCCATGTTCTTGTAAACTGAAACAACTTAATCAGACTGCATGTTTATGTATATTACCATATATGGGAGACAAAGAAATAAAAAATGTATAAAAAAACCTATGCCATATGATGTGGGCCGCTCAGTTCTTTTGGGTACGAACCCAACTGAGCGGTGCCGGCAGAATAAAGTTGCTTCCTGGAAAGAAAAGTCTCAGTGTCACGACTCTCTGAGCGAGAATCCTGCAACAAGACCAGGAATTCTGAAAAACTAGAATGCATTAAACTTGATCATTCAACAAATTTGGTCGATAATGTACCAAGTGGACAGTGATACCACATGAGAGTAATGACAATAGATAGGTCTTAGACCTAAAATTTAGAGGGAAAAATTGGGGTAATTGCTGGGAGCCGCACTGGCCTCGCTGGATGACAGTCACAGCAAGGATATGGTAGCGTTTGCACAGCTCCTGCCATGAGAAACGAAAACTGGTATCTCCTTCTGCTACTACTGGCTCGTGTTGGAAATGAGGCTGCTGGTATTGACCGGGCCTCACAGTATTCCAGATCAGACTGATGTTCCCCACACAGATTGCTCAAAAGGAAAGCATGTCCCTGCCTTTTCCAAAGAGACTTCAGATGAAAACATTGTGGATGATTGTTAAAAGGCTCTTCCTAAGGGCCTTGCAGATCCAAGACTTACATAATAAAGGGGGCTAAGAACACAAGTTACAATTGAGTCTGGCCCTGAGACAAAGAGCCTAATTTAGAGTTAAGGGCAGATATCCACCCCCACCCAACTGTTTCTGCTTGGAGCACCAGCCCCCCAAGGCATTTGTGATCAGTATTTGGAGTGACTTATTCTGGCCTTGAATATGCTGATTGCTCCCTGTGAAGGAACCTATTGAGGAACTTCTTTTGTGATTATGGGAGGAGAGGTGTTTCCTGAAAGACCTGTTTGACCTCTGCTTACAAAGTAACTTCACCTTATTTATGCTGAAAACATTGTCTTGTATGCTAAAGATACCTCCCTTCCCCATAGGCTAAGCATCTAAATCACCTATCTCAATCACTAGTGATAAAGGTTATGCAGAAGTCTTCTACAAATCTATGTTCTGAGAAGTTCTTACATATCAAAGAAGTTTGTTTTCAGAAATCATTGTCTAAGGCAAATGCCACTTCTGTGCCGTCCCCCAAACAGTTAATTATAAAATAAAGTTGAGCCCCAGTCAGAGCAGAGATCCCTTTCTGGTGACCAGAAAGACTCTTGGGCCTATTTCATCCCTCTCTCACCAACACCATCCATCCTTCAGGGATCCCTGGACCCTGGCTGGAGCCAGTCTCCAACAGGTAATAAATGCGTTACTGGTTTTGGCTAGCCCAATACACTTGAGAAAATCGTGTATTATCTGCCAAACCTAAGACTCTTTCACTCTCACTGTATCTGACATTAGGAGAGCATAAAAGCAGACAGAATTATTAGGAAATCAAAGGTTTATGGGTGTGTTCCCTGAAGCATAACTATCTTGGAAAGTTGATTGTGGCAGCCCACGTATTTGGAATAACCAACTTGCACCTTCCCCTCTCCCCCCAAATTCTAGCCAAATAGAGAAAAATCAGAATTCATTTGGAATATTCTCACTTTTAAAATATGATGCTGCAAAAATGTTAAACTACATGTTTCTTCTTTTAGGTAGAAGCCCAAGATCTGTCCATTCTACATGCTTCTATTGGACCACATACGTCAAAGATTTATGAAAGAATAATGAATGCCTTTGCTACAAAACCAGAAATAGCCAGAAACTAAAGAAGACTTTTCCATATTTCAATCTCTTGAGCATTTTGATGCTACACTAATTGTTTCCTTTTAAAACACTTATTTATACGTATCTTTACTAGTTTTACTTTATAACAGCAAAGTCTCCTTTAGGGAGAGGACAAAATTTTAATTAGAAAAAGAAAAATACTTTCATTCTGATGTTGAATTTAGGAGATTGTGCGAAGAAAGTCTTAGCAAAGGGCGGGTATGCGAGTCTGATTGTTTACAGAAAGCTAACTTTGTAAGCTGGACCTGATACTATTGGGACTATCTTGAAAAATATGGAGAACAAGTTTAAAAATTGCAACTAGAAGGCATCTATGACACTAGAAATGGAGAGTTCTAAGCACTCAGGGATTCAGCAATTGACTGCGGGTTGGTTTTTTCTTGGTTTTAAGTTACAATTAAGCTCCTGTTTAGTTATCTCTGCATTGGAGATGACCAGTTGATGGGTATGTTTTGGATTAGTCAAAGTCAAAAGCTGATTTTATGCCTTACATTAACAAAACCCATAAAGAAATTCTGCTTCACCTTTTTAACCCACAGGTCAGGTTTGGTGTCTCTTCACCTTAATTGAGTTATGATTGATTACAGTCCCAATTCAAGATCCTCCCCAAGATTATTCAGAATTCTCAGGTGGCTAATTTTTCATGGTTGCCTCTGCTCTTGCTTTTTCTCTAACTCAGTGATGCACTAAGATTATTTTATGAAAATATATTTTGTCTAACACATTTAGGTATTCTATGTCCAAATGCATTTTGCTGATTCTCTATTCCATGACTAGGCAGATTTCTTCCACAAGGGGCAAAGTTGGTATGATTTCTGTTGCAATTACTCAACTAAACTCATCACAGAGATCCTACAATTAATTTCCCATCTTAGTCAGCTGAGTGCTGTTTTATTACCATTTTTTAAAATAGTAGGGGAATCATCTAGCTTTCAGAAGACAAAAAAAAAAAAAAAAAAAAAAAAGAGGCCTTCAACTGGAGTGCCATCCCCTAAAAAATAAAGCTCAAGCTTCCATATTTGAATAGCAATATTAAAAACCAATATTTGCTGAGCTCTTACCATGGTCCAGGCACCATTCTAAGTGTCTTTCCTGTATTAGCTCACTGATGTCTCCTAACAGTGTGGAAGAAAAATAGCCATTAGTATCCCCATTTGAAACTGAGGCTCAGTTATGTAAAGGCACACTGCTTGGTGGGGAGAGGTCACCAACTCAGGTCCAGGTGACTCCTGAGACATTGCTCTTCTCAGTATGCTTGCTTCCTAACATCCATTCTTCTGGGTCTTGATAAGTATCGGAATCATCATTCAGATGTTCCCCCTTCTCCATGTAGCTGCTGTGCTACATCTGGGAAGATGGGCTCACCCCAGCCCCAAGGGAAGACTTATTGATCTAAGTGTACTACCCTCTGCTCAGCGGTTAGTGTAGATCTTGAGTTTCTGAATAAATCAGTACTTGTCATAGCTCATGCCACAGGGGTTAGTCTAGAAATAGACATACAGTCTAACCCAGGCTGGTAAGATACAGGGGTAAATATGAGGTTTTCCAGAAAAGAGGTTTCATCAATCTTGAAGGAGAGCTTCAGGGAGAGCCAGCCTCTCTTGGTCCAAAGGCTGTCACCTATATACATATGAATCTTGCAATGATAACAACCATCTTATTCATAACTGGGATAAAACTAGAGAAAATTGGCAGAGCTGAGAGATTCACAGACCAAGGTGGCCAGAGCTCTAGCCCACTGCTCATGACTGTGGTCCTGGAGTTTCCCATTGTAAAATCAATGTATCTTCTTTTTTTTCTAAGTCAGTTTCAATCAAGTTTTCTCCAACTGAAAGTGACCTAACTAATACAATTGTGTGTAGTCTTTCAGAATCTGGCCTGAACTACCATGTTTTTCTAGTTCTTAAAAACTCACTTGTTTGGTGGAAAGAGCCTAAGTGTCCATCAACTGACAAATGGATCAAGAAGATGTGGTGTATCTATACAACGGAATACTACATGGTAATGAGAAAGAATGAAATCTGGCCATTTGTAGCAACATGGATGGAACTTGAGGGTATTATGCTGAGCAAAATAAGGCAGACAGAGAAGGGCAGATACCATATGTTTGCAAGAATAGGTGGATTAGAAGGAACTTAATGGAGGTCCATGGGGGAGAAGTAGGGGAAAAATAGTAGGGGAGAGGGAGGGAGGCAAATCATGAGAGACTCTTGAATGCTGAGAACAAACTGAGAGCTGATGGAGGTGGGGGAGAGGGGAAGGGTGGTGATGGGCATGGAGGAGGGCACTTGTTGGGATGAGCACTGGGTGTTACATGGAAACCAACTTGACAATAAACTATTTAAGAAAAAAACCCAAAAACCTCACTTGTTTGGGACCAAGCAAGTCACCCAGAGGTTTTCAAATATCCAAATATCTTAAATACCAGTTATCCATTTGCAAGTGTGGTTCTTTCTGCTTAGATTGCCCTTTGGTCTCCTCTCTCTGGAGAACTCATTGCATCGTAATCATGTTTTACACGACTATCTCCATCACTTTACTTGGCCATGTCATTTTTGTCTTCATATCCTTAACGCCTAGCATTCTTGTGACACATAAGCAAGCACTTCCGTAAGTGTAGACTTAATAAAAACGATGGGCAGCATGAAAATCTGAATCACCGTATGGTCTTTTTATATAAGACACTTAATCATCTAAATTAATGCTGTGTAAAATTCTCTGTGACTATAAAAATGTTCTATACCTGTACAATAAGGCAGTCAGCAGCACAGGTAGCTATTGAGCACTGAAATATGGCTCCTGTGATTAAAAATCTGAATTTTAAAGTTCATTGTTATAATTAATTTGAATTTAAA
Organism: Proteles cristata cristata; assembly: GCA_017311185.1. NCBI lineage: Eukaryota > Metazoa > Chordata > Mammalia > Carnivora > Hyaenidae > Proteles > Proteles cristata. The sequence goes on from JAESUZ010003722.1 coordinate 139,324, forward strand.
CAGCCACATAATCTAAGTAAAACAAATATAATCTGGAAGGGTTTCTTTTTTTGTTCAAAAGGAGTCTATTCACATTTTAAAAATGTAATCTTAAGGTTTGTCTTTTTGAGTTTTTAGTATCAAAATAAATATGAGCAATAATACCTTATATGTCACAGTCAGTAATAAGGACTGCAATGTCCCTTCCCTGCACACAGCTTTCCTGACAGCCAATCAGCAAATGCATCCTCATTTTCTGAGGCCAGCATTCATGATTTTTGTAGTGGAAGCTTTTCAGTGTTTGAATGCCCAGAAATAAAATAAAGCACATCATTTTTTTTCCCCATGGAAAATCTTTTGTTTAAGGAGTGAGGGGGTCTGATACCCAAATGCTCATTTACACCTATAATATTTCATATTCCATGTTTTCCCCTTAGAAGAACCTATGGAATAATACAAATACCAAGTTACTGCAGACAAAGTATGTAATACATAAACCTGCTCAGTGTGGAGAACTGTCAAGCATTACCGCATGGCTACTTACTAACCATATCTGTAGAGTGTATACTGTGGAGTGGAGTGGAGTGGAGTGGAGTGGAGTGGAGTGGAATGGAATGGAGTGGAATGGAATGGAATGGAATGGAATGGAATGGAATGGAATGGAATGGAATGGAATGGAATGGAATAGGACTATCCAAAAATTGGTGGGGAGGGGGAACTACCTAGAAGTAGCAAAGGGTTCTGCTGAACAGTGACAGATATCGAGGTTGGAGAGTCCACTTTAGGAATTTTAGCATTTTGATTCTTAGTAATTCCCAGAACATAGAGTATCTGCTCACCTGCAGATAGACACAGCCTATGCCCTCTTTCTTCTTCTACAGGAAAACACTACAGATTTCTGTGAGCAGTTGGCTCTGCTGCTATGAGACAAGAGGGCCATCTTGTCTCCTCTCCTCCACCTGGCAAGGCACCCCAGCCCCCACTTGCAATCTCGGGCTGTCAGGGAACACTGTAGTGAGTCATCTTGTCCCAGGCTCTTCCCCTAAGGCATACCTTACTGTTTAGGATCTGGAAAACCCTCTGCTGAGTTGTCTGGCCAGCCTTGGGCCTCACAAGGATGTAAATGACTTTCAGGTCGGGACTGGTGCGAAATAGCTTCTCCATCAACACTTTGCCCATGAAGCCTGTGGCCCCAGTAATGAGAATGGACTTGCCACCATAGAAAGGCGCAATCATGGACATGATTCTTCTCTTTGTCTTTTACAGCTCCGGAAAGAGGTTCCTGAAAAGGAAGGGAAATAGCAAAACGTTACATTCTAGAAGCTCTAAAATACAGTCATTTAAAACGTTTCTGGTGCTTCTAGGAGTTTTGAATGCAGAAAAAGGTCCAAGTGAGAACATCATGCTTTATTGACAAATGATTCATTTCCATCAATATTTACTGAGATCACTTTATATGACAGACTCTATGCTAGGCATTGTGGGCAGAAAATGAGTGAGGCACAGCTCCTGCTCTCAAGAGATTGCTCTTAGTGGAACGGAGGAGAACTGACACCTAAATGAACATTAAATATAATATGTGAGGGCTAAAACAAAGGGGTCACAGAGGCAGGGTGGGTAGCAAGATCTGGAAATTTCAGGCCGCCCATCGAGGTGGTGATGCCTGAGGTGAAACTGGAGAGCGGAGAAGGGCTGGGGTAAAAGTCCCAGTCCAAAAGGCAAAAGCAAAGGTACAAGGTGTGGCGGATCGTGCTGTAGGGAGGAAATACAAGGAGTTCAGGGCTACAAGATCGTAAATGATAAGGCTAGGAGTGGCCCCACACCTGTGAAAATGAAGCTGAGAACAGCCATCGCATTTTTTTTTTAAACGTATGACGGAATTACTATTACAGCGGCAGTTACATTTAGAGAAAATGTGGGAGCAAATAGCTTGGTTTCACTGGAACAGGCCTACCTAACCATTTCTGAATAAATATGGTTTTCTCTTCCTTGAGCCAAAAAGGGGCCTAGTACCTCCCTTTCCTTGTATGTTAGCTATTCTTAGGGTTGAAACATGACAAGAGATAAAGGGCAGAGGAGGTTGAACATGTGAAACCACAAACCAGGGACTTGGTTAATCCTGAAGTGGCCCCAGATGAATCTATTGTCCTGTCCATTTAAAGCCATAGCCAGGAGCACAGAGAAGAAGCAAATCTGTAGGGGGAAGCCAGATGCAGCTCTCTGGATCCTGGGCCTCCCAAAAAAGGCACCAAATGTGGTAGGCATGCAACATGAAGTGTTTTGTCTTCAAGCTCAGGTTTAAACTTGGAAGCAGCAGTGAGAGCTTTGAATGAAACGATGCTGTGGTGTGGGTGCAGACTTCTTCATGTCACTGTCACCGATGGCCACCTGTAGCCATTTCCAGGTGATCTGCTGGATGGGGTTGAGTTGATCTTGCAGAACACAAGCCCAGGGACCGGCCCTGACATCAGCGGTCGTGACGAAGGAAAAACAGGCAGAAGAGTCAGCACTGTGCTTTGTTTAGTCTGGTCAAGATTTCTCTGTCAGTAACTCCTCAAGGAACTCCTTAACTTCTCATAGTCATAATTTACAAATTGTAATTATAGTCATAATTTATACTGTAAAAGGATTTTGAGGCTGTTCTTGGGAGGAGCTCTTTGCCTTTGGAGGACTCATTCACTCATGAATTTACTCAACAAGTAATTTTGAGGACCTATCATGCCATTCTCTGTGTGAAGTTCCAAAGATTAACAGACGTAAAGCAAATAGACCCCCACACTCCCTCCAGCAGAAGAGGCCAGCAATGCAAAGTAAGTATGCAAACAAGATAATTACAGACTGTTACAAATGCAAATAAAATAGGGATCAATGACAGAAATCACACCCAATCATCAAGACTATTTGCTTCAGGAAATCTGGATTTCAAATCATGTTAGCTATATTCCCAGCGTTCCTACTTAAACCCCTCTTATTGAGGGTTGATGTGAAAAATACCATTTTGAAGAATACATTTGGACTTGTGAAAAACAGCAGTCATAATTTTGGTCATGTTCAATAATGTTATTCAGGCTACAGTGTATCCAATGATTTTTCTCAAGATTTTATCACTTGGGAAAAGTACTGACAAGTCTTGTCTTGTCTGCCTTGAAGCTCAGGAAAATGCTGTCAGTCACCAAGTCTGGAAGGCAGTATGATGTCTCAGTTTAGTGCACAGGTCCTAAGCAAGATGATCTGAAATCAAATTCCAGTTCTATCACTTATTAGCTCTGTGACCTTAGGCAAACTGTGAATTTCCCTATGCTCTAGTTTTCTCATCAGTAAATGGAGATGACAAAAGCATCCATTTAATAATGCTGTGGTAAGCATGACATGAGTGAATACATTAAAACTCTTAGCAATCATCTGACTTTAGCTTGGGTCATGATTTCATGGTTCGTGAGTTTGAGCCTCAGGTCGGGTTCTGTGCTGACGGCTCAGAGCTTGGGGCCTGCTTTGATTCTTGTTTTCCTCTATCTTTGCTGCTCCACCCCTACTTGTACTCTGTCTCTCTCTCTCTCTCAAAAGATAAACATTATTTTTTTTTAACTTTCAGCAATAAAAACAGTATTCTATTGGCACAAAATAGACACCTAGACCAGAATAGAGAGGCCAGAAATAAATCCACATTTATATGGCCTATTAATCTTTGACAAAGGGGGCAAGAATATACGATGGAGAAGACAGTCTCTTCAGCAAATGGTGCCCAGAAAACTGGACAGCCACATGCAAAAGAAACTGGACCTCTTTCTTATGCCATCCACAAAAATAAACTCAAAACACATTAAAGACCTAAATGTGAGACGTTGAACCATAAACTAGAAGAAACCATGGGTGGTAATTTCTTTTGCATTGGCCATAGAAACATTTTTCTTGATATGTTTCCTCATGCAAGGGAAACAAAAGTAAAAATAAACTATTGGGACTATACCAAAATAAAAAGCTTTTGCACAGCAAAAGAAACCATCAAAACAAAACAACAAGACAACCTACTAAATTGGAGAAGATATTTGCAAATGATATATCCAATAAGGACTGAATATCTAAAATAAATAGAGAGCCCACACAAGTATACACCAAAACATCGCAAATAATCTGATTAAAAACGGGCGGAGAACCTAAATAGACATTTCTTCAATGAAGACATCCAGATGGCCAACAGTCACATGAAGGGATGCTCAACGTCACTCATTCTCAGGGAAATACAAATCAAGACCACAGTGAGATATCACCTTACACTTGTCAGAATGGGTAGAATCAAAAAGACAAGAAATAACAACTGTTGGTGAGGATGTGGAGAAAATAAAATCCTTGTACACTGCTGGTAGAAATGTAATTTGGTGCAGCCACTGTGGAAAACAGTATTAAGATTTCTCAAAAAATTAAAACTAAAATTACTATATGATCCAGTAATTTCACTATTTGGTATTTACCCAAAGAAAACAAAATCACCAATTTGAAAGATATACACAACCCTATGATTACTGAACACTTACTTGGCATTACAATAGCCAAGATATGGAAGTAACCTAAGTGTCCATCAACAGATGAATGGATAAAGAAGAGTTGGTATATACACACAATGGAATATTACTCAGCCATAAAAAGAATGAAATGTTGCCATTTGCAGCAACATGGATGGACCTAGAGGATATAATGTTAAGTGAAATAGCGAAAACCAAATACTATATGATCTTACTGATATAAGGAATTTAAGAAACAAAGCAAACAACCAAGGAAAAAAGAGACAAGCAAAAATCAGACCCTTAAATACAGAGAACAAACTGATGGTTGCCGAGGGCAGGTGGGTGAGAAGATGGCTGATATAAAGGGATTAAGAGGACACGTAACATGATGAGCACTGAGCAATGTACAGAATTATTGAATTATTATATTGTACATCTGAAATGAATATAACATTGAATGTTAATAATGTCAATAAAAAAGATATCTCTTAGTTTCCTATAGTATATACTCAGTAAGTATCAGCTATGAATACAGTCATTGGTTATACATTTTTCCTCTTAATAATTTCTGGTTTTTCCTTTTGACTTTTTTTTTTTTAATTTTTAAAAATTTTTGTTTATTTGTTTTGAGAGAGAGAGAGAGGGAGGGAGAGAATCCCAAGCAGGCTACACACTGTCAGAGACTGACTTGAGGCTCAACCTGAGCAGAAACTAAGATTGGGATACTTAACTGACTGAGATGCCCAGGAGGCCTCCCCTTTGACATTTAAGTACTGTCTTATGCATTTAAATACCCTCTTTTGTGTTACAAAAACAGACACCTAGACCAATGGAACAGAATTGAGAACTCAGAAGTGGACCCAAAAGTATACAGCCAACTAATCTTTGACAAAGCAGGAAAGAATATCCAATGGAAAAAGACAGCCTTTTTAACAGATGGTGTTGGGAGAATTGGACAGCAGCATGCAGAAGAATGAAACTAGATCATTTTCTCACACCATGCACAAAAATAAACTCAAAATGGATAAAGGACCTGAACGTGAGACAGGAAACTATCAACACCCTAGAGGAGAAAGCAGGAAACAACCTCCTTGACCTCCACCGCAGCAACTTCTTACTTGACACATCCCCAAAAGCAAGGGAATCAAGAGCAAAAATAAATGATTGGGACCTCATCAAGATTAAAAGCTTCTGCACAGCCAAGGAAACAACCCAGAAAAGTAATAGGCAACCAACGGAATGGGAAAAGATAGTTGCAAATGACATATCAGATAAAGGGTTGATATCCAGAATCTACAAGGAACTCACCAAACTACACGCCCGAAAAACAAACAACCCAATGAAGAAATGGGCAGAAGATATGAACAGACACTTCTCCAAAGAGGACATCCAGATGGCCAACAGACACATGAAACGATGCTCAGCATCGCTCCTCATCAGGGAAATACAAATCAAAACCACACTGAGATACCACCTCACGCCAGTCAGAGTGGCTAAAATGAGCCAATCAGAGAACTCTAGATGCTGGCGAGGATGTGGAGAAACGGGCACCCTCCTACACTGTTGGTGGGAATGTAAACTGGTGCAGCCCCTCTGGAAAACAGTGTGGAGGTTCCTCAAAAAATTAACACTAGAACTCCCCTATGACCCAGCAATAGCACTGCTAGGAATTTACCCAAGGGATTCAGAAATGCTGAGGCATAGGAGCACATGTACCCCAATGTTCATAGCAGCACTCTCCACAATAGCTAAAACATGGAAAGAGCCTAAGTGTCCATCAACAGATGAATGGATCAAGAAGATGTGGTTTATCTATACCATGGAATACTACATGGCAATGAGAAACAATGAAATCTGGCCATGTGTAGCAACATGGATGGACCTTGAGGGTGTTATGCTGAGCGAAATAAGTCAGGCAGAGAAGGACAAATATCATATGTTTGCACGTATAGGAGGATTAGGAGGAACTTAACGGAGGAACAAGGGGGAGAAGAAGGGGGGAAATGGTGGGGGAAAGGGAGAGAAGCAAACCATGAGAGACTCTTGAATGCTGACAAAAACTGAGGACTGATGGATGTGGGGGGAAGGGGGGATGGGCATGGAGGAGGACACTTGTGGGGATGAGCACTAAGTGTTATGTGGAAACTAATTTGACAATAAACTATTTGTAAAAAAAAAATAGTTATGATAACAATAGTAATATCAATAACAACTATACAACATATGGATCAACACCACACGGTCTACCAGTTACTCCACCACATTACTATTCCTCAGACATTGTGTTGTTAAGTATTTATAATAAATTTTTCATTTAAAAAAAAAAGAATCATCTCATGGAATTTTTTATTTTTATCACTATGGAAAAAATAATCTAGTTGCAATTTAAAGCCAAGCAATGATTAATTTGTCCTGTACTGTATATACCTCCTCCCAGGACAGCATGCCTGCATCTAATGGCATAATCTTAATGAAAAAAGAACAGCAAGTGATTCTGTTTTTTTGTTTGTTTGTTTGTTTGTTTGTTTAAATAAAAACTACCTACAAAAGAGGGAAAACATATTTGGACAATATTTTAAAACACTATCCTAATATCTAAGCTAAGTTAAAAAATAGTCATCAGAAGCTGTGGGTTCTGCTTTTAATTGTATCTACTCAAAGAAAATAAAAATTGGTTTGCCAATAAAAATAAATAAATATAAATAAATAAATACCCTCTTTTGGAAACAGGAGGTGATTTACAACTCAATCATCCAGCCAGCCAAGTAAACTGTTTCCCCAAATGCAACTTTACTTGATGATGAACCTTGCGAATTCCTTTTTATATAAAGATGTTTTAGCACCATATTCCTTTAGTATATTAGGCATAAATGAGCATGGATGGCAGGAAAATACAGAAGAGAAACTGAGTTTGGATAGGGTTACTTCCCAACCTCATTTGTTCTAAAGATGTCATGTTGGGAGCCATTCTGAGCCCACTAGTCGAGAAAACTCCTGGTGAGGTTAAAGCAAGTTTGCACGGTCTCTTACCAATCAAATGCTGACCGATATCCACCCCCCACTCAATTACTTCTGCTTGAGCACTGACCCCTAGGGTACCTTGTTGATCAATATCGGGAGTGACTTGTCCCCTTATTCCAGCCCTGGTATGATGACTGCACCTTGTGAAGGAACTTATTGTGGGAACTTGTTCTTTTGATTATGGGAACAGACATCGTGTCTCCAGCAGGTCCTGTTTCCCTCCATACTTTCCCTTGAGCTATGAACAGGCTAATGACCCCTAGTCATAAAAGATTGACCTTTACATGTACAATTCTGTTTCTACCGTTGCATTAGTCCAAGACGTTCATACAGCTCAACATGTAAATCAACTAACGAAAAATGTCTCTCATGCCCTAGCTATTCTAGAAATCATAAAAGTAGACACAAAGGTAAATGCACTCGAAGAGGCTATTCTATGTATTGGAAATAAGCTAAACTCTTTAAAGGTATGGTTGGCTCTCTGGTGCAATAAAGCATATAACTGGAAAACCAAGTCTTGCCCAGAGACAAAGAGCCTAACTTAGAGAGAAGGAACAGATAAGGGCAGAAGATAAGTCACTACATACACCTTTGCTAACTGATGGTGTATAGCAGCCCCTTCCCTAAGGCCTACTTTCCACAAACACCTTCCCTTACCCTGGCAGCTGTGATGAGGATGGATAAGAGTATCTACAAACCTATGACTTAATCTTAGTGTTATTATAATGTGAACACCTTGTTATTTTCTTAGTTACTCAACGTCACTATAATTGGGGCTGTTCTTCAAGAAGACTTCTGTAAAACCTGTTTCTGTACATTTTCCAAAAACACCTTATCACAAAGAGCTATCCATTGTAAAAATTCCATTTCCTGATGCCATGTTAACATTTGACCTATAAATAAAGACACCAAAACTGACAGGACAGAGATGCCTGCCTGGTGATCAGAAAGGATCTCGGGGCTCTCTCATTCTCTTTCGCCGACACCATCCATCCTTCAGGGACCCCTGGACCTGTCGGAGCCGGCGCGGCCTCCGACAATGTCAGATGATTGTTTTGCAATACCATATGCTTTAGTGGAGTCATATTTTCTAGAAATGCAAACATACTGTTAAGATATTTAAAAAATTCTTTAAAATGTTTTTAATGTTTATTTGAGAGATAGAGAGAGAAAGAGAAACAGTGTGAGTAGGGGAGGGACAGAGAGAGAGGGAGACACAGAATCCGAAGCAGACTCTAGGCTCTAGGCTCTGAGCTGTCAGCACAGAGCCAGGTGCGGGACTAGAACCCATAGACCGTGAGATCATGACCTGAGCAGAAGTTGGATGCTCAGCCGACTGAGCCACCCAGGTGTCTCTTAAAATTTTTTTTTAATGTTTCTTCATTTTTGAGAGAGAGACCGAGACAGAGACAGAGCATCAGCAGAGGAGGGGCAGAGAGAGAGGGAGACCAGAATCTTAAGCAGGCTCCAGGTTCTGAGCTGTTACTACAGAGCTCAACATGAGGCTCGAACTCCCAAACCATGAATGAGATCATGACCTGAGCTGAAGTGGGAAGCTTAACTGGTTAAGCCACTCAGGTGCCCATTACTGTTCACATATTTTGATCACAGACACAGTTTTGTAGTATGTGATAAAAAAATTTTAGGAAGCAGGTAATATATTTCTAATGAGCAAAGGAAGGATTTCTTTTGGAACAAAGGAAGGATTCCTGTATCCCCCAAGAACGGAATTTGTCTGCTGTTTGGAGTCCAAATACTTCTGAAATACAACCGAAATCATGGCAGAGTACACGGAGTTCTCCGACAGGAAAAAAAACATAAACCAGTATTTCCTGGCACTCATTACCCAATTGTCAAGAGCAGGTGGCAGAGGAGTGTGGCCAAGACGCTGACCAAGGCAAGTGATTCAAAAAAATGTCAGGGAATTCCTTATCCTCTAATCAAAGTTGTGTCCGAGATGCTTCCTCTGCTTCTTGCTTCCACTCTCAATACATAGCTTAACACTGGCCCCAGAAACTCCTATATAAAATTTGGCTCCCTGAATTCTATTCCATATATTAAACTTGCAAAGTCCAGAATTATATCCTGAATATAATTCATTAAAATAATTATTTTAAAAATTAAAAGAACCTTACATTCAGAATGGATGTTATGCAACTCTACAAGGAGGAATATGTTTAGGACAGCTGGCCAGGTCATAGTTTGCCATTCATATCTTCCAATTGCCAGTGCAGAGAGCAAAGGACAATTTCCTGTCCCTCATGCTCATGATATGGCTTATGAGAAGCCTATGACATTTTGACAATTTCCAGAAATATCCTGCATAATGTACGATGTACGATGCTTGAGTAATAAATGAAGGGGCCTATGAAAGTCAGCCAGTGCCTGTTTGTTGAACACCTGTTAAGTGCCTCATACTAGCTGGGCACTGGGAACAGTAGTGAATAGGCTGTAGGCAGCTTAGATTCTTCCTTTCCAGTCTGGAGCCTTCTTTCTCCTTAAGATCATTTCCCATGGTCATGAGTAGTAATAGTTAGTTTTTACTATCCTTTTGGTAATAAAATGAGGCTGTTCTTATTTCTAGAGAACAGATGTGAAAATACTGAATCATAATTGTTGTGCCAAGTTATATACATTTTTTTGCTCATTTCAGCATATAAGAATTATTCTTTGAATGGTTCTTCTGGAAAATAAAAAATCAAGATTCAAAAATGTAAGGGAGACAAGTTTACCCAAATTTCTTGATAGTCCCTTAGAAAAAAAAATATTAAAAAACAAAACAAAACAAGGTCTTTGCCTCTCAGGAATCTTATACAACCAAGGTTTCTTGGTCTTGGCCTATTAACATTTAAGGATGGATAAGTATTTGGGGGAGGCAGCTGTCTGGTACAATGTAAAGTCTTTAGTTGCATCCCTGGCCTCTACTCACTAGATAGTAATGACATTGCTCTTCCCCAGCCAGGTGTGACAACCCAAAATGTGTCCGGACTTTGTTAAATGTGCTTTCAGAAAAAAATGCCTCTTCAGAGAATTATTATTCTTGGATCTTCTTCAATTCCTGTTTTATATTATTCAGCACATCATACTAAAAAATCAAGATTCAAGGCTCAAATTTATGCTTGTGAAGTTAAGTACAAATAAGACCCACTGCCACCCCTATTTTACCTTCAGAGCTAAGTATATCTACCCAAGCAAATCACAGGTGTAGCAAATCCTGATAGTACTCAAAGTGAAGATGAAGGAAGATTTCTTCAGAGGAAGATGACCCCCTTTTTATTTAACCAAATCTCTTCTGGTCTCTGTGCTTGAAGTTAGACTATGAACCCCACTTTCATACAGATGGAGGCTCTCAATTTTATCCATCTAAACTGATTACTGGGAAACTCTGGAAAGAATGGCAATTGGGCCAGCAGGATATCAGCCAAGGAAAACCATTTAGTATTGGCTACTGTATATTAATAATTCTATAAATAATTGAGCCAGTCTCATCTATTGATGATTCTGTTACCTCTTTCAAAGATTTAGATGTGATGTGTATGAAGATGTATCTCATGTAGGCAAATGGAGTGTCGGTTGGCAATGGGAACTGTAATATGGGCTGATCTACTGAACAAAATTGACGTTATTTTGTAAAACTCGGTACATGAAAATTGTTCTGCTTCATCCAAATCAAACAGGTAAAATTCTTTCAATAAGTGTGTTGAATCAATTGTATAAATTAACAAAATATTATCCAGTGAAAAAAAGGAGACCACAAACTTGTGAAAACATCATTAATGTCCATTACAAATCTCTATGGGAATGATTGGGGGAACAAAATAAATGACAGCTGTATAATAGTGTGACAGGATTAAAGGGAAAGAGTCTCTTTTCATGTCTGTTAATTTCTTTCCATGATATCAAAAGGTAGTTTAATAATACATACTTTGAAAAAGTTCTCAGAAAGTTATGGCAGCTGGTATTTTTATAGGCTCTTCTTTTGTTGTGGGCACTAAAGATACAAAGAAATTTACAAAACCAACCTCCTCAGTTTATTTTATTTTTCTTTTATTTTAGAGAGAGAGAGTGCAAGCTGGGGAGAGGGGCAGAGGGAGAGAGTATATTAAGCAGGCTCCATGCTCAGCATGAAGCTCCTTGAGGGACTCAATCCCATGACCCTGGGTCTTGACCTGAGCAGAAATTAAGAGTCAGATGCTCAACTAACTGAGCCACCCTGGTGCCCCCAAACCTCATTTGTTTAAAATGTGTTTAAATTATTTTTGAAAACGTGGCTCAAATGACATTAAACACTGTTATATCCTGAATTATGTCCTCTCCAAATGCATAAGTTGAAACCTTAACCCCTATTGTGATGGTGTTTAGATATAAGGTCTTTGGGCTACATGAGGTCATCAGGGTGAGGCTCTAATTCGACAGGACTGGTGTGCTAATAAGAAGGAAGAGACACCAGAGAACAGTCTCCCCTTAAACATTAGGCACCAAAGAAAGGCCATGTAAGTATGTAGAGAAAAGGCAGTTGTCCACAAGCCAAGAAGAGAGCTCTCACCAGAAACTGAATTGCTGGCACCTCAATCATGACTTACAGCCCCCAAAACTAGAAGAAATAAATATCTGTTAAAGCCACCCAGTCTGTGGTATTTTATTATAGCAGCTTGAGTAGACTAATGCACACACATGAGCGGGGACATGAACATTTTTGGATGAGTAAAATAACTTGACAGTAATTCCTGTCAATCTTACTCCAATTATGGAATAAACCTTTATAGTGAAGTAAAAGTATCTGTCTCATTTTTCCATCTTTGCAGATAGAGGTAGGCTATTGATTCATGGCATTTACATGTTTGTGAAAATATGGACAGGCCTTTTACAATAAACTACAGAGAACTCATGAATCCAAGCCTTAAAAGTCTACATATAAGTCACATATCTGTTTTCAAGTACTTACTTGGGAAAAAAGAGTTTTCATCAGAGAGTTCTTTCTTTTTTTTTTTATTTAGCTTTAGTTTCCCAATTACACAATTCAGCAATAAACTTAGATACCTTTCATTGTGGGCTTGTTATAGAAAGTCTTTCTGCAAGAACTTTTAAGTTCTTGATGGAAACATATTAACCTCCAGGGGGATTGTGGGCAATTGCTGGGGGCACAGTCCTCACTAATCAGATTAGCAATGAGCCATTGTCAGGAAAAAAACAATTTGGAAAAACTTCTGAAGGGGGAAGGACAGTCCAGGCTGGCTTCAGGGACACAAAATTACTAATCACCTTAACACATTCTTCCTAGTTTCCTTGTGCTTAGCTCATTAGTAAGTGTTCCAAAAAACCCTCCAAACTTAACAAAGATGAAAAAGGAAAAAATATGACCTAAACTCATTATTTCATCATAATTCATCATATTTCATCATAAATAGGTGTATAGACTGCCTACAATGTGAGACCTATTAGGTTTGGTGTGAATAATGAAAATGTAAACATTCTTCCTAAATGGTAAAGCATTATGAAAATGCATGGCATCATTACTATTGTTTATAGGTAAGTCAAACAATAGGCAACATGTGAATGTTCTAAAATGGTGTCAAGAGTCACAAGCAAATGAAAATTTGATGCTTCCTATTTTGTCTTGATGAATTATAAATTGGTCATATTATAAATAAAAGAATGATTGATCTATTAACGCAATGACCAAAGGAACCCAACTGAATGGATAGTAAGCTAATCTACTTTTTCATGCTCTGCTTGGAACTAAAGACTATTTTTTTTAAGATGACATGACATAGATTATCTATGTATCCATCCATCCATCCACCCACCCATCTTATCAACAGAGTGAGAGAAAGATAGAGAGGGAGGAGAGAAATTGGTGAGGGAGAGAGGAGGCAGGGAGATGGGGAGAAAAATGTGTGTGTGGGGTGGGGGAGGAATTTTAAGAAACTGGCTCATGAGATTGTGGAGGCTTGGCAAATTCAAAATCTGCAGGCTGGAGACTCAAGGAAAAGTTGCAGTTTAAGACCAAAGGCAGAATTCTTTCTTGGGGGAAGTCAGTCTTTGTTCAGTTGGGTCCTTCAACTGATTGGATGAGGCTCACCCACTCTATGGAGGATAATCTGCTTTACCCAAAGTCCACTGGTTTACATGCTAATCTCATTCAAATACACCTTCATAGAAACATCTAGAGTAATGTTTGACTAATATCTGGGCATTGCGGTCTAGCCAAGTTGCCATATAAAATTAAACTTCATAAGTCTATCCTTGTTGACTTGGCACCCACACAAATCTCCTTAAACCATAATTTCCAAAATAATGACAACAGCAAACTCATACTTCTGCCCAACATTATATGACTATCCTGCATACAACTAAAACATATTAACCCTTCCCCCAAAAAAGGATGCAGAGTCTTTGGGTAATATAACTCTTCTTCCTGACATCCTATAACTTAAAATACTATGACATAAAGTTAAAAGAAGTTAAATACTATGACAAAAAATTAATATATCTTATGTCAAATGGTAAAGGATTAGATAGTGAGGAAAACATTTGTTTTATACAGACATACACACACAAGTGTATTCATAACAAAATAAATAATCAATGATAATTACAGTCATCATTTCTATAACCAGTCACATGGCTGCAGCTGGTATTGTAACTACATTTTGGTTGTCATTTCAGTGGGCCAGGATTCTTTACTTGATGGGGGTGACCCAAGCCTTCATTCCTGAATGGTCTGGGCCATCAGCAGTCCTCTCAGAATTGGACCATTGTAGTTTTTCATTGACCTTGATCACAGGGCATTATAATGCTAAGAGATGCCCTGAGGGATTTCCTGTATTTCAGACACACTCTTCTTTTCCTCCAAGTGTTTCCTATTGGTAGATAAGATCAATACTCACCCAGCCAGCACAGAGACTGCCCTCTTCGCCTATGGATTCAGAGGCATGAGAAATTCAAAGTGGCCAGAAAGTAGTCTTAACTTCCAGTTCAATGGAATCATTGTTGTGTCTCCTGGTGGAAACATTCTTTCCTTTGGAACTAAGATTTCTAGGCCAGCAGAACACAAGGTCATGGGGAGATGGAGAAAATTTTTGATAGTGGGCCACCCGGGGTAATAGTGAGTGGTGACACTCTCATTTCTGCCCCTTAACTTATCAACCTGTGAATCTTGGCTATCGGAGAAATAGCATCATCTATTGGATGCAGATTCAGAGCATATACAGCCTTCTGGAGAATTTTGCCCCTTTCATTCAAAGTATTGCCATATAACTGGCACTATAAATGAGTCTTCTAAAGACCATTACATCATTCTGTCAAGTCAGCTGCTTCGGAATGGTTCTTACCATGTTCTCCATGGTAAGACCAGTGAATTCTATGAGCATGAACCCATTGACACACTTCATTTGCTCTGAAGGGAGTTCCTTGATCAGAAGCAATGCTGTGTGGAATACCACAATGGTGGGTAGGCATTCTATCAATCTGATCATGGTAGTTTTGGCAGAAGTATTACATGCAGGGATAAGACCCGGTTCATGATGGGCAGCTCAAGTTGCATGATAACTTGGTGGCCTATGGTTAGGTGTTCAGTTTCCACTAAGGCCAGTAGCAGGCCTAGGGCTGCTTCTTAAAAGGAACATAGTTATCCATAAAGGACAGCAGGGTTTTACTCCTCAGAGTCTGTGCTGTGACTCACCAGTAGGGGCCTGCTGAAGGCTCCCAACAGCCTCCCTATCTGCCATTGCCACTTCAAATACCATGGGATCCACTGGATTATATGGCTCAAGTGGCAGAGTGACTTGCACAGCAGCCTGGACCTATTGCAGAGCCTTCTCTTGTTCTGGGCCCCACCCCAAAATGGCACCTTTTTGTGTTACTCACTAAATGGGTCAGAGTAACCACCCAAACAAGGACGATGTCGCTTCCAAAATCCAAAGAGGCTCAGTAGGGCATCATACCTCTTGTTTGGTTGTAGGAGAGACTAGAAGCAGCAACTTATCCTTTATCTTAGAAGGAATATTTCAACACCACCAGACCCCTAATCTCCCACTGAGATAGAAGATTCTTGAATTTTTGTTGGATTTTACCAATAAAGTTTTTTTTGGTTACCATCCTCCAGTAACAAGTATCTTACAAATAAGTCTACAGTACTTGCTACTTCTTGCTCACTAGGTCCAATCATCATAATGCCATCAGTGTAATGGATCAAAATGATAGCTTGTGGAAGGGAAAGGTGATCAAGATTCCTGCAAATTAAATTATGGCATAGGGCTGCAGAGTTGATACATCCCTGAGGTAGGACAGTGAAGATGTCTTGCTGGCCCTGCCAGCTGAAAGAAAATTGTTCCAGTAGTTTTTATGAACATGTATGAAGAGAAAAGTATTTGCCAGATCTATAGCTACGTACCAGGTACCGGGAGATGTGTTAATTTTCTCAAGCAATGAAACCACATCTGGTACAACAACTGCAATCAGTGAATTATCACTGTGTTAAGCTTATGATAATCCATAGTCATTCTACAAAATCCATCTGTCTTCTACACAGGCCAAATAGGCAAGTTGAATGGGAATGTGGTAGGAATCACCAACTTGGCATCTTTCAAGTCTTTGATGGTGGCACTCATCTCTGCAATCCCTCCAGTAATGAGGTGTTTCTTTTGGTCTACCATATTACTAGGTAAAGGCAGTTCTAGTGTCTTCCACTTGGCCTTTCTCACTCCACAGGTCAGGGATCTGTGGGGATTATGCCAGCTACTGGGTATCTCTATTTGAATTATGCCTTTCTGAATTGAGGAAATAACCACAGAATAGGTTCAGACACCTACTGAGCCCACTGTGAGATGGTTCTAACATAACACTCCCCTGATCACCTGACCTCCATAAGTTCCTCTTCTGACTGATGGGACTGCAGTGCTTTGGGTGTACACTGCTTAGTGTTTTGCGTTTCCTAGAATTATTGTCAGTTCAGAGCCAATGTCTAGTAGTCCCCAAAAGTTCTCATTATTTTTTTCTCAGTGTACAGTTAACCCGGTTAAAGACCATAGGTTCCTTTGGGGATGGGGGGCAAGATTGCCAGAATATATTTTTAGCAATATACAGGGGACCTATTTCAAGGGGAGCTGGCTTCCTCTTCATTCTGGATCTGTAAATTGGCTTGTATCTGGGAACTGATTCAGGGGTCATAACTCTGTTTTTATGATTTAAGCTAGACTTTTGTTCAGTTGACCTAGAACATTTCTGCCTATACAGATCAAGCAAGAATTTAGTAGGCTTCCCATCTATTTCACTTCTAGGAACACCATGATCGACCAGTCATTGCCCTAGCACTCTATGTCAGATTATATTCTTTTTTTTTTTTTTTTTTACAAATAGTTTATTGTCAAATTAGTTTCCACATAACACTCAGTGCTCATCCCCACAAGTGTCCTCCTCCCATGCCCATCCCTCCTCCCTCCCACATCCATCAGTCCTCAGTTTTTGTCAGCATTCAAGAGTCTCTCATGGTTTGCCTCTCTCCCTTTCCCCCACCATTTCTGCCCTTCTTCTCCCCCTTGGTCCTCTGTCAAGTTCCTCCTAATCCTCCTATACATGCAAACATATGATATTTGTCCTTCTCTGCCAGTCAGATTATATTCTGATTTCTGCTTCATTCTGCTGTCCATTATGGAACCATGACCACTTTGACTTTGGCAATGGAGGGTCATCACTCAGCTCCTGCCACGCCAGGATCCTCAATGCATTTAGGTTTCCCAATTTAATGACAGCAGGCCCCATTGTAAGTTCTGGCCTACAGAGAAGAATGATTACTTAGGTCTTCAAGGATCCTGGGGCTCCCTTCACAAATTTATTTCCATAGTCCAGCCAAGTTGACACATAAAATGAACCATCACAGTCATTAATATTTTCTCCTAATACATTCACCATATGTAAGACTTCTCCCATAAATTGTAATGAACAAAATCCTTGGTTGATGGCTTGGTAGCTGAATAAAAAACACATATTGACAGGAAGGAAGTTTTTCAATCCAAGTATTCACTGCTGGTAAACTCTTCTATCTCTGAACAGTCTCAGCTTAAGTAACAGCAACAAAAAAATTATGTGAGGTATTATAGCAGCGCAGTGAGAAGAATACTGGTGTAGGAATTAGCAGCAAAGCAGATTTTGTTTCTAGGACTCAATTTTTTTTCTCTTTTGTGAAATAATATTCTATTTCACAGGGTGGTTCTAATAATCAAATAAAGTTAATAAATGAGAGAGATTATTACTCCCAGTGTCATCTGACCAGAACAGAATGAAGTTTCTCTTGTTCTGGATGTTACATACTATACTATTAATGCTACTTTGATCCTGAATCCAAATACCTTGTGCTTATTTATTAATAGGCATTAAGGGTACATCTTGTCACCCTAATTAGATAGTAAAACACTTGCCACAGATGTATGTTATATTGTATTATTCCTTACATGCTAACTAGTACAATACTAAGCGATGAAAAGTGGCTTGATAAAATTGTTAAGTCAATGAATGAATGAGTCAGAACTGAAGGACTGATTCATTTAATCAATGAATAAAAAATCAGGGGTTGGTTCACAAAGCCTAGTGGGTATTTGAATTATCTGGAAAGCTTGCTAAAATGCCCTTTTTACCAGACTCCATTTTCTGAGATTCTAATATAGAAAGCTGAGGCAGGGCCAAAGTGGATGCATTTTAATGAGTACTCTACTGATTCAGACGTAAGTGGTAAAAGAAATGCAGGTATAAGGAATTTAATTGTGTTCTGATCATATTTTGTACCTTAGCCTCTATCCTTAACATAAGCCTATGTTGTCCCTATGATTTTTCTACTTAAAACAATACATAAAATAATCTGCTTACTTAAGAATTCTCATTTCTAACAACAGTAGAATGTGACTAACACAGGACACTGCAGACCATGGCTTCAGTCCAGCCTGAGCCTCAGTCTGAGCTTCCAGGACTTCCCACTTGCATGAAGGTAATTTCGATCTACAGACTTTGTACATATTTGCTGCCAGCATCTGAGTTCACAGGTGCTACCCATAACAATGCATGCATTAATAGAGGTAGAATGGGGACACATCTTTTCAAATAAATAACTTAAACTTATTTTTTTCTTTGTATTCTTTTTTCTTTGTATTCTTGCTTCCAATACTAAAAGTTGAAAGAAATAGCTATTTAATGGATTTTTAAAAATATAGTGCAAGTAAGATAGTTGCAAATGACATATCAGATAAAGGGTTAATATCCAGAATCTATAAGGAACTCACCAAACTCCACGCCCAAAAAACAAACAACCCAGTGAAGAAATGGGCAGAAGATATGAACAGACACTTCTCCAAAGAGGACATCCAGATGGCAAACAGACACATGAAACGATGCTCAGCATCCCTCCTCATCAGGGAAATACAAATCAAAACCACCCTGAGATACCACCTCACGCCACTCAGAGTGGCTAAAATGAGCCAATCAGAGAACTCTAGATGCTGGCGAGGATGTGGAGAAACGGGCACCCTCCCACACTGTTGGTGGGAATGTAAACTGGTGCAGCCCCTCTGGAAAACAGTGTGGAGGTTCCTAAGGAAACTAACAATAGAACTCCCCTATGACCCAGCAATAGCACTGCTAGGAATTTACCCAAGGGATACAGAAATGCTGAGGCATAGGAGCGCATGTACCCCAATGTTCATAGCAGCACTCTCCACAATAGCCAAAACATGGAAAGAGCCTAAGTGTCCATCAATGGACGAATGGATCAAGAAGATGTTGTTTATCTATACCATGGAATACTCCATGGCAATGAGAAAGAATGAAATCCGGCCTTGTGTAGCAACATGGATGGACCTTGAGGGTGTTATGCTGAGCGAAATAAGTCAGGCAGAGAAGGACAAATATCACATGTTTGCACGTATAGGAGGATTAGGAGGAACTTAACTGAGGAACAAGGGGGAGAAGAAGGGGGGAAATGGTGGGGGAAAGGGAGAGAGGCAAACCATGAGAGACTCTTGAATGCTGACAAAAACTGAGGACTGATGGATGTGGGGAAGAGGGGAGGGATGGGCATGGAGAGGGGCACTTGAGGGGATGAGCACTGGGTGTTATATGGAAACCAACTTGACAATAAACTATTTGTTAAAAAAAAATATGTGTGTGTGTGTGTGTGTGTGTATAGTGCAAGTACATGAACAGATATTTGTATAGAATAGCATACCAATGATTAATAAACATATTGTATAACCCCAGCATAATAAAGGTTATATACAAGGTACCCTAATTTCTTCTAATAAGATACAGTCTGACACTCATACGGGTTCAAAGACTTATTCAGAATCATTCAAGCAGAGCTTAGAGATAAGGTTGGAGTTTTCTATTTCCCAGTCCATACAACCATATCCCAGCCTTTTATTCAACCAAGGAAACTGCATGGAAACAAAATAGCCAGAATGTATAAAGGTCTTTAACAGCAAGGCCTGATTAAAAGGAAATTAATTCGACATCATGAATTCAGTCCATCAAATAGACAATTGATTCATAATTAACACTGAGATACTAGTACAAAGCCATAGCACAAATTATTTTTTGTACCAAAATATTACAATGGTGTATATGTAAAAAATACACGTGGGATAGCAGAATTTGCTACTGTCAATGATCTGACACAGTATTTGTTAGCTGTATCCATCCAAAAAAAAAAGACCCAGCGTTAGTTGCTTCATGTACTGAGATTCCAGGAGCTTAGTCATTGCCACATACCAGCTAATTATTCTTGAACCACATGGGAAATTATATTTTTTAAAAAGGCTAATATGAAGACTAATTATATATAAATCAATATGGCAAATTGGAAACCTTATTTTCTAATGGGCTTTACTGATCCTGACCTATGCCAATAAAGTGATAGTCTCTTGATAGATATAGATATAAATATATAGATATAGATAGATACAGATATAGATATAGATATACTATTCAGAAATGGACAGTTAGGCCTTCATGAAGGATTCATTCTGGATTAAGGCTAATGCTCTTCCCTGTACAATCCTCTCCATAAGATCTTATTCTGTGTCAGAAGCAGAGCAGGCCACAAACAGCATTCATTCTTTTTCTGACAATGTACAATGAGTTCTATTAAAAAGCAACAAAGATTTTAGGCATTTATCTTTAAAATAATGGTACTCATAGAGCTGAAAAAAATATTTCATGTCTTTATTAACTGTGTGTAGTAGCTGTATAATAGCAGAAGAAACATAACAGGTTTGTACACCAAAGTGCAAGCTATCAGAAAGACAGTCCATCAAAGCTGCTTTTGGGACAACTTTCTAGGTCTAATCATTTAATATCACTGTAACAGAGAAAAAGAGGCACTCTGTTCTCTCCTCTGGTTTCTGTGTTACTTAAACAGATACTAACTCCATTTGAAACTCTCTTTCACAATGTTAATTGATGTGAACTATCCAATCACATCACCTATGTTTCACATGCTTTTCACAGTATTTACTGGAATTTTAATTCCACTCTCTGTTCATTTTACTATGGCCTGGGATAGAATATCTTTCAAATTATTAAGGCTCCTATTACACCATCTGACCTCTGCTGTCTAGTTCTAAATGTGAACCATTATTTCATAATTTATAAGCCAATCCAATTTATTACTAACCTGCTTCATATCTAGGGCAAACACCTATGTTTATTTATCAATCAAAAATAAAGCTATAATAAAGATGCGGGGCTAGGGAAAAGAATGATAGGAGAATTTCTGAGTCTGGATTCTTGTCTGCCTTCTAAGGGTCTGCCTCTACTTACCATGTTCTATTTTGTATATTTGTGTACATGAGTTTTCTGCTGTATGAGTGTTGAAGTTCTTCAAGGGCAAAGGCCTTAGTCATCATTTTGTGCTTAATAATATTATAGCCGAATGACTAAATTCTGTCAGATCCTGTCTCTAGCTGCATTTATGTTCATCAGTGATCTCACATCAGAATCCTGAGCTCTTTGAGGGTGGGAACAGTAGACTCACTTTTTATTCCTACTGCCTGATAAACTCTACGTGGCCAATCAATGTTATTTAAGTGAATGAATACATGAGCAAATGAATGGATAAATGGATGTGTGCAGTCAAATGCACCCCAGTGATGGCTGGATGCTAAGCCATGTCTCTTGTCTCTGAAATCCTTGTCTCCAAGGACTCTGCCACACAAAAGGCAACATGCTTGGCCTGTCACATTGACATATATGGTCTCCAAAAGGCTGTGTGAACCAACTGGCTTGGAATATATATCTGTGAAATCATTTGAATAACTTTAACATTTTTAAAGTTCAAATCTGGTACCACCTCACATGGATGTTAATAAGAAGCTGCTTTAAATTATCTTTCCTGTTCACTGAACACAGCTTTAAAATTCCATTTGATGTATTCATTCATACTTCCTTTCCTGAATTCAGCAACTTGGGGGGGGGGTCGAAGGGACCAAAATAGTCATTCTTGATTTTGCCTATCATTGTACATTTTGTGACCAACCTTTGATTACTTTTGGCTCAGTCTGATTTTAGGAATTCTAGTATATATATATATAAGAACATACAGGAATGTCTAAATTACATAGCAAGTAGCAGGTAAGGTGACACCTGTTATTTTCATAATAGTTACTTGATCTAAGTTGGGAAATTCCTTCCTTCCTTCCTTCCTTCCTTCCTTCCTTCCTTCCTTCCTTCCTTCCTTCCTTCCTTCCCTTATTCATTCATTCAGCTGCTGGCTAAGTATATATTATGTTGCAGGCATTGTGCTAGATCCTGGGGATATAATGAAGAACAAGACATCTACCTGTTCCGAATAAGGTGCTTTGTCTCTCATCACATGAAAGAACTTCTAACACCTGCAACTGGCTTAAAGCTCACTTGTATCCTCAGAATACGTCCTAAACTCAGGATGAATTTAAAGACCCATTTAGACCCCAGAGTTTCTTTTGGACTTGGACAGTTCCAAGAAGTGAAATGAATGGGATGGACAATTTCAGAGTCTCCCCATGAATCCGCAGGTGTTTTGTCTACAACTGATAAGCCTTCTGACTCTGACCTAATTCCACAGAAAGTACCTTGTCATACCAGCACAATCTGGCTTCTCCGACATCCACTCAGTTCTGATCCAAACTCCAGCACAGACGAAAGAAAAATGCACCAGAGAGCAGTGGTTTCAAACATCTGCAGAGACTGTATTTCTATTTATTGATCATGTGCTACATGATAACACCATAATGACACAATTGAGAGACCGAATAACCGGGCAATGGCCAGAACATGTATTAAAATAGAACTTTGACCTACCATCTGTGACAACCTGCCCGGGAACCCATACCCTTATCTGCAATAAACAAACCAGAATGCCAACGTGCTATAAATCAGATTTGCAGGAAGTCAAATTGCTATTATCTAGTAACAGTCCAGGAAGCTGAACTGTAACATTTCTGTAACAGCTGGTCCAGAACCACGGGGACTTGAGTAACAATTGGCAGCTTCTCTAATGTCTGTTCCTGTTTCCAACTTAGAGAAAGCCAAGGATGTGCCTCTCACCAACCACGCCAGGACACCCCACTTCTAATAGGCCACCTACAACTTCTCCGAGCCGACAGCCCCCAATCAGGACACACATAAAACCTTCCCGTTTTCTACTAGAACGCTTTCCAGCTCGTCTGTTTTTGGGTCTGTGCCAAAACACAAATGACTGAGGCTGACTCCCTTGCTAGAATAAGCTCTCAGAATAAATTGCCTCTGCTTGTTCTCATTTGGATAGTTTTCCTTTATTTCCACACAACCGTTATACTCATTTTCTAGATAAGGGAATTTACAGAGATTAACTTTTAAATGGAGCCATCCAAGCAGCAGAGCTGGGTTTTGAACCTGATCTCACTAATTCCAAACTGATTCTATTAACCATTACCCAAACGTAGAAAAAATAAAAGTAGCTTTTCCTCCACTGTCCTCTGGTAAGCTTAATTTGCACTTCTGGAATACTTTTCTCTTTTCTTAAAAGAAAGGGATTTGAGTATAATGGTATCAGTCTACTGGCCTGGTAGTTAAACAGAAAAGTTCAATTCAGATGCAGTATTAAGAGTTTAAGGAGATCCTGAGGGTTGGAATGTGACCCTAATTCCATATTTCTTTACCATGATTTGACTATCTGAACAGGTCTAGAGCCCAGGAGGTGGCGAGACCTGGGTCGCTCGTGGGGCAATAGTTCTGAATGTGTGGTCACTGACCCACGGGACCACAGAGCTGCCCACTTCCGTTGCATCGACTGAACTAGGGCAATTCCTGAATGTGAACTTCTACAGAACTTTAAAAGCATGGAAAAATAACATGCTAGCTCCAGAATGCTTACCTGTAGCATGTGTAGAGTACCGGGTAAACTTGCTAGTATACTGATGTTCACAGGGCAAGGGCAGTTGGTGAATGATAATATATCTTTAAGGAAAAGTTTTTATTTTAGTTAGTCCCTTTGCCTGTTATTTTAAGCTACCTAGCTCTAATGGAGTATAGGTGCCAAGCGTAAGGTCTCAAACTCACACAGACTTTTCTCTCCAGTGCCCAGAAATCCCGAAAATCTGTGTGAATCCTTCTGTGTCACACAAAAAGTTGTGCACTGAAAGGAAGGCACAAAGATCTCTGGAGGCAAGTCCACACTGAGCAGTCACACTCAGCACTCCAAGAAGAGATGCTACCCCTGCATTTGCTGTTGTTTCTCTGGCACTGAGTGTATTGACTGAAGTGATTTCTCTGTAGACTCTGGGAAGGAAGAGGAGTTTCGTGGCGGCGGCCACCCCAGGGTATTCCACTACACCCAGCAGCCATTCTCTCAAGAACCAGCCCCCCCACACATACACACACACTTGGGCAGCTGAGGTACCTTCTCAGGAATGAAAGGCAGGAAGAACAGAGCCCAGAGCCCCTAAGCCACACCCGTCCCACTGCTGGGACACACAGCAAGCAAAAGGAGACTATTTGCTTTTTACTTCAAATGCTGGCACAGGAAGGAAAGAAAGGATTTTACATTTTACATGTATTTTTTGAAAGGTAACTCAGAACAGAAACATCAAAGGAAATGTTGTGAATGTTATCAGGTTGCAGTGAAGTCTGCAAAAACACCTCAGCGTGTGGGACTAAAAACAATAAAGGGATGGACCTGGAGACTCAAGAGGAGAGAGGAGAGCAATCGTGTATTTTTTTCTCCCTGAAGAGAAGGACAGGAAGCAGAGTAGTGTATATACACAAATAAAAGGCACACATTTGCAGACTGTCTACAATTTTAAGAAATTTCCTTCATGTTCTTGAGAAAGTATTTTTAGATTTCCATCGAATATAAAGTAAAAAGTCACAGTAATATTAAAGGAAGAAAAAAAGAGAAGTGGAGACATGCATTTTTTTACATACATATGTGAACGTCACACATTATCCCTGTGCACACATACTCACTTATAGATGTAATATATACATAACTTGGTCTTTCTTTAGTACAAATTCAAAATGGCATTTGCAAAACTAGCCTGTAAATATTCAATGAAATTCCTAGCACATTAGAGAAAGCATGCCTTTTGTCTGTGAATAATGACACAATTCAGTTATCTTTTCCATCTATATAGGCTCTTCCTTCTTCTTCTCATCAAAAACAAACAAAAACAAAATACAAAAAAACCCCACCATATCTGGAATTGGTGTTGGCCTAGATGTTCTTAGAAGCATTAAAATTTTTTTTAATGTTTTATTTATTTCTGAGAGAGAGACACAGTGTGAGCAGGGGAGGGGCAGAGAGAGAGGAAGACACGGAATCCGAAGCAGCTCCAGGCTCTGAGCTGTCAGCACAGAGCCTCACGCAGGGTCAGCACAGAGCCTGACGCAGGGCTCGAACCCATGAACCATGAGATCATGACCTGAGCCAAAGTCGGACGCTTAACCGACTGAGCCACCCAGGCGCCCCCATAGAAGCATTTTTACCACATACAGTCTCTTCTTAACAAAAGCTTACAGAGAGAAAAAAAATAATGCTAATAAAATGTAAAGTGATAATATTGTGCATAGAGAATTATAATTCAGAGGAAAGAGAAAGGCAGGAAACTTCTCAGGAAGTTCTTTTTTTTTTTTTTCTTCAAGAAAGGAAAGTATGGGCATGTTTAGTCATGGGAACCATCACCTCTCAACAACTTTACCAGAGAGAGGGGTGCGGGGAGATAGGTAAGAAGAAGGAAGAGGAGGGGGCGCCTGGGTGGCTTAGTCGGTTGAGCATCCGACTTTCGCTTAGGTCATGATCTCGCGGTTCGTGGGTTCGAGCCCCACGTCGGGCTCTGTGCTGACTGCCAGCTTAGAGCCTGAAGCCTGTTTCAGTCTGTGACTCCCTCTCTCTCCGACCCTCCCCTGCTCACGCTGTCTCTCTCTCTCCTAGAAATAAATAAAACATTTAAAAAATTAAAAAAAAAGAAGGAAGAGGAGGAGGAGAAGAAAAGAAGGGAACAGGAGGAAGAGGAATTCCAGGGGGAGAGAAAATGCCTGAATCCATTGGTGGGAGAAGGAACGAGAACCAAAAAATCTGTGCTGTGAATGATGAGGCAAGAACAGTTAAGTGAAATTGAAAACCAAACCAACCAACCAACCAACCAACCAAAACGCTTCCCATTGTGTGCTGTAAACTCCCAGTTTCCCTATAACTTCAAGAAGGGTCTGCTATACATTTAAGTTAGTGGTACTCTTCATAAAGGGAGGAGTCTGCTACTGGGCAGTGTCTGGAAAGAGCAGCCAGCACAGGCGGTGAGGAATTAGCAGGCGGGTGAAGGATCCAGTGGAGGCAGGAATTCAGAATGAGAAATGAGCAGGAGAATGGGAGCCTGCCAGGAATCCCTGGAAATTTGGGTGCAAATTCTGATTTCACAGAACCTGGAAATGGAAGCTAACCTATGCTCTTTGCATGCTCAAGGAAATGTTGACTCCAGCCAGACACCCGGAGGAAAGATACCTGAAGCTCTACTTTGTATAAGCAGTGGTGAAAATAAATCTTGTGATTCCCTGTTGGAAGCTGGACTCAGAAGAATATGAACATTTGTCTTGTTGATAGTGGAAGGACGATTTTGGAAGCTCTTGGAATGATGGAAGAGATAAAGCTAGAAAATTGGAGCAGCAGATACCATCTCAAATATAGGATAAAAGTAATATTGGAATTAAGACCAAGATGAATTAATATAGTGAACACATAATTCCTAAAGTATCTTTATGTTTAAAAACAGAAAAAGCTAACTGCCCCCTTTCATAGAATGTTGGAATGGTGGAATGTTGACTAGATAATCTAGTCAATCAATTGTTGATACCAAAGGCAAGTCTCTGATAGCTCTTAGGAAATGGAAAATGACTTTTTCCCCTTTCTAAGGCTGATTTTATAGCCATTCCTTTGACTGTGTGGCTACTTCATTTACTTCTTTTTTTTTTTTTAATTTATTTCTAGGAGAGAGAGAGAGAGAGAGAGAGAGAGACAGCGTGAGCAGGGGAGGGTCAGAGAGAGAGGGAGATATAGACTCCGAAATAGGCTCTAGGCTATTTCGAGCTGGCAGTCAGCACAGAGCCTGACGTGGGGCTCGAACCCACGAACCGTGAGATCATGACCTAAGGGAAAGTTGGGCGCTTAACCGACTAAGCCACCCAGGTGCCCCTACTTCATTTACTTCTAATAAATTTCTTGTTTGTTTATATTGCCATGGTAGGCAGAATTCTAAGATAACCTCCCCCGCCCCCCCGACCATGCTCTGTAGAATTCCTGCCTCTTGAGAATGGGCAGGACTTGTAATTTGCTTCTGACCAACAGAATACAGCAAAGGTGATAGGCTTTCACTCTCATAATTGTGTTCCCTTAAAAGGCAGAAGTGAATGGATTTTATAGATGTAAGTAAAGTCCCTAATCAACTGAAATGGGAGATTATCCTTGGTGGACCTGATCCCTTTATATGAATGACTGTCTTCATAAGAATCAGTTTCTTCTCCTGGCTTAGAAGAAACAAACTTCCTTGAATATGAAAAGTGCATGGAAACTGTGATATAATAATTACATTGTTGTTTTAAGCTGGTAAATGGTGGGTAACTCGTTACATGATGGATCCAGGTACCCTGGCTGGTTTCTGTTGCTTACAACCAAAGAACTCTGACTGATAGAATACTGGATCTCTTTGAAAATTCCTTGGCTGACATCTGTGAAGCATATTTTAATCAATAAGTAAGAAAACTGTTTATATTTCTCTTGGGATTAAATGTCCCAAACATGTCTTCTGTGTACCTGCAGTTTAGCCTGAGTAAAACTCCCTCTCTCACTATGATCCGCTATAACCTAGATTTATCAAACTTTTTGTCTCAAGATCTCTTTATACTCTTAAACATTACTGAGTACCCAAAGAGCTTGCATGTGGTTATATCCAGTGACATTTAGCCTATTTGAACATAAAACTGAGACATTTAAAAAATATTTACTTATTATTTAAAATGGTAAACCTATTAAATGTTAACAGAAATAACAGCTCTTTTTTTGGAAAAGTAACTATATTTTCTATAATGAAAAAAACTACATTGAGAGGATTGGCACTGTTTTTCATTTTTGCAAACCTCTTTAATATATGCCTTGGCAACTAGATTTTCATATCTGTTTCTGTATCCAATCTGTTGCTATTGTTTTGGTTGAATATATGAAGAAAATCTGGCCTCATGCAATATATAGTTGGAAGAGGGAGGAGTACTTTGAAATCCTTTCCAAATAATTGTGGATATTTTTCATATAATACCAAAAACTTGGAAAATTGCAGTTTCTTAAAGTTTAGTAAAATGTGGAATCTACAACCATATGAATTTTTCATGTTCTGTTACTCTAAGATCCATTGGTCTTTCTCATTATTTAGATGG
Source organism: Proteles cristata cristata (assembly GCA_017311185.1). Lineage (NCBI taxonomy): Eukaryota > Metazoa > Chordata > Mammalia > Carnivora > Hyaenidae > Proteles > Proteles cristata. The sequence continues at coordinate 167,748 of JAESUZ010003722.1, forward strand.
ATGTTTTAGTTATATGCATAATTTTATAACATCATGCATTGGTCATTTGGAAAAGAATGATTAACTGAGTTATGCAGATCTTCTAGATGTTGACAAATTTCATTATATGATATAAAAATATCATAGGTGTTAACATGATCACCAATCTCATCAGAAAAGCCTTCAAGTACTGGGAAGCTGTCAAGCTCTCAGTGATTGACACAAGTCTTTTATGACTCTAACCTTTATTTGAAAGCTCAAAGTCTGTCATTGGCAAAAATACTCAGTTGTTTACCTAAGGGACAGGGTCACTTAGTTTATTTTGAGGAAATGTGTGCCAAATACCCAGATCTGAATAACCAGAGTTTGCCTAGGAGTCATTCTTGCAGATAAAATGGTATTTTATGAAAAAAATCAACTAGTTCAGTTCACAACCCAATCATACAGGTGCTCTTTTTTGGTATGCAGAAGTTCTTTATATGTACTATTTAAAAAAAAAAATTTTTTTTTGAGAGAGAGAGAGAGACAGCGTGAGCAGGGGAGGATCAGAGAGAGAGAGAGGGGGAATCACAGAATCCAAAGACAGGCTCCAGGCTCTGAGCTGTCAGCACAGAGCCCAACACGGGGCTCGAACCCATGAACCATGAGATCATGACCTGAGCCGAAGTCAAACGCTCAACTGACTGAGCCACCCAGGCGCCCCTGTACTTTTCATTTCATCACACAAAATAGTAAAGACACATAAGCAAGGGTTGAAATACAGTTATTTAAAAAAAATTTTTTTTAATGTTTTATTTAATTCTAGAGAGAGAGAGACAGCGTGAGCAGGGGAGGGTCAGAGAGAGAGGGAGTCACAGACTGAAACAGGCTCCAGGCTCTGAGCTGGCAGTCAGCACAGAGCCCGACACGGGACTCGAACCCACGAACCACGAGATCATGACCTAAGCGAAAGTCGGACGCTTAACCGACTAAGCCACCCAGGCGCCCCGAAATACAGTTATTTTAATGTTCTTCAAGGACATTCTTAAATGAAACTGGTCATTTTTTTAAGCTTGGAGGGGCTGATGATCACAAACACAATGACTATGAGGACAGGCCTGGGGGCACTGCCATGATCTGCACTGTTTTACCTCACATCACTTTTGCACCATTGGCACAAATGTCAACACAACAAAAAGGACAGCTAACATCTTACCATTTTTATAAAACTACAGAGACCTGCAGACCACACTTTGAGAACTAATTATCTATACTATTATTTGAGGCCCTATTCCAAATGTTTTTGCACTTAGCTCAAGATGGATTTCATAATACTTTTCAGTTTGAGTTTAGAATTCTTTAGATATTTTCAAGTGGAAAGGAATTGCCGGTCCTGTTCATGAGCACAGAAGTCCTTATCTTTAACTTATTACACAAATTTCTTAAAACAAGGCAGGAAAGGGGCCCTTGGGTGCCTATGTCAGTTAAACCCACGTTTGTCTCTTGATTTAGGCTCAGGTCATCATCTCATGGGTCGTGGGTTTGAGCCCCATGTTGGGCTCTGAGGAGACAGTGAAGGGCCTCCTTAGGATTCTCTCACTCCCTCTCTCTCTGCCCCACCCCTGCTTGTGCTCTCTCTCTCAAAAATAAGTAACATTAAAAATATTAAAACAAGGCAGGAAAAAGAGTTTCTTTATATTTTAGATTGGGCCAGTAATTAGCAAGGGTTAGAAATACGGTCTTATCAGGAGCAATGTAACTAGCTTTAACTAAAGAGTTAAAGCTAAAATGGACAATGTGTCAGCAGTTTAACATGGTTGATACTCTGTTCTCTGGTTTTCCTGTTTCAAAAGAGTGGGCGTTTTGGATTCGTTGTTTCCCAAACCAGAAACTGAGTCACAAAGTTACCAAAGGATCCAGTCTTTCTTTTATTCCTAGCTGTCTGTGTCCTGGTTCCCTCTCTTTGGTTCAGGTTCTGATTCGGTACTTCAAAATGTTAAGAGAAATTCTTTCTGAACATTAAAGCTTCAATAACAAAAGCACATCTGCTCTACCAGCCACGTCTCTCAATCATCTGATTGATTCCACAAAAGATTTCCTGTTTTTTTAACTCAACCTAGAATTCACTGGAATTATTGGAAAAGCAACATGGTATAGACTAGCAGCACTTTTATTTCTTGACAAAATATATAACTCGTCTCATTTGCTCCCATCACCTACCACATTCCCCCCTTCCCCAGATCTGGGAATAGCACCTATTATAAACAATGCTTTGTGGATTGTAGATGCCCAGTGATGCCAGTGGAACTGACTGGTACCTGGGCCAGGGTGCATTCAGAAAATGTGATGTGTGGTGACTCGTTCTGGTATGGCTTCCAGGTCTACTGTAAGGGAAAAAAGCCCAACCACTGGTGAATGTATACCAACTACAGATTTAGCCGAGCTGTACTCCACAGTGTACTTCTTATTTGGCCACACACTTTCAGGACTTACTACAGGAAGTGGCTCAGTAATAGTCAACTTTCAAGTGAATGAAGTATGGAAAAATACTGAGAGATGCACAAAGGTAAATTTCCACAACACACAAAGCTGCTTAAGTTGCATTCCCAGCATGTACTACAGTGAAAATATGATGAGATTTTCTAATTTGCACTTAAAAATATTCCCACCACTGCTTATTCCGTCATCCTGACTCAGGATCTTTATTTTCATTCTAGTCTATTAATCTTACCCAGCCTCTCTAAGAACATATTTCCTATTGCCTAAATACAATAAGACATTGATAGAAGCCCCCAAAAAGAGAACACAGAAATGTAAATACAATCCAAACTGAGTTCACACTTTACTCTTGACAGGAGATGTGACATCTATTAATTTGTTATAAATATAGATAAATTCATGCATGTATATGATTGCAAAGGGGAAAGGAAGGAAGGTGATGGATTATGCAGTTTATCCATGAGGGGATAAATTGACAGGTTTCCTATATTAAGGCTTCTATTTTCTTTCAAAGTGGGAGAAGAAGTCAGTGCTGAAAACAGCATGGGAAATTATGGGTCAGAGGGCTTGAGGAGGAGGATTAAGGAGCTACTGTAAGTGCTTTGAGAAGAAGGTGTCCAGGGCCAGCAGAAGTACGGCTGAGCCGGATTGAGGGTCTAGGCAAAAGTGAAGACAATTAGTGACAGTGGCCCACACACATGTGCAATTTCCCACAGCTGTGCTTGGCAGTATATGAATCGGTGCTGTGAAGCTGGACAGTGGAGATTTTTGGTAAAGTACAGAGGGCAACTAGAAAATTGAGTGTATGTTTTAAGAAAATGGTTAAGGAGAATGATTAAAAATTATATAGTCTAGGCCATGTAAGGATGAAAATAAAGTCACGGTGGGGGTAGAGCTGATAGATTGGGAGAAAATGGAGGGGGGCGGCCAAGGGACTAGAACACTCATTGAGGTCAAGGAATAGGTGTAGTGAAGAAACACTGAAGGCTGAAGGCTTCGGTTTTTCAATGACAGATTGTTTTCAGAGAGTGAGACGCTGGAATTCACGATTCCAGAAGTGACGCAGCTGTGCGTGGCTGTGTCCATGATGCGGGCATGGGAATAGCTGTCGACGAGGAGTTAACCTGAAGAACACTGGAACTGAATAGGTCTAGGAACACTGGTGGTGATGGGCATACTTGTTAGATCATCCACACTGATATAGAAGAATCTGAAGTGAAGACGGGGATGGTGACTCAGATGCCAAAGCTATGGAAGAGTGCGGAGGAATAATCATGATACGGACAGATGGCAGAGATCTTAGGTAGAACAGTAATCAGATGCCATGGCCTACAGAAAAGATGTCTGAAGATATAATGCTTAAACCATAAGAAGATGCTGAACACTCTCATGACCACAGGAAAGAGAGAATAAGCTATTTGAGATCGTTTCTAAAGGGATATTCAAATTTCAGTTAAAGCAAGGAGGTAAAAAATGTAGAGGGTGTCCGCAAATGTAATGGAGACTAGGTGAGAAGGATGCAGTAGGACAGAAAAAACCAAGAGAAGACAAGAAAGCATGAAGGAATGTGGATATGGGAATATGAGGGGGGACAGATGTCATGGGAGATTTACAATGTGGATCTTCGCCAAGGGTGGAAAGGATGAGACCAGCTGGAAAGCGGCTCAGGGTCAGTGCAGATCTATGGAGTGCTGGAGACTTGAATATGCACAGGCTGACGCCTTTGCTCTAGTTTTCCAGGACAAAGTTAGTTAGAAAATGTCTTCAAAGAAATCAGCCTAGCACTGCAAAAATTAGATCAATCCTGGGCTCTTGTCTCTTCCCAGGGATAAATCAAGAAATCTGAATTCTTGGATTGAGGTTCCCAGCCCCCTTGAAATGTTCTCTTTTTCAGCAACATAGGCCACAATATCATACCCATCTCTTCTCTGAACTTTTGGACATTTGACATTCACGAAGTTTCAGGGTGTGTATGCCCAGTGTTCCCATGGTTCTCATGAACGCTGTTCTGTTGCTAGCCTTGGACGATATCGCCTATTGGACCGGGGGGTCCTTGATGGAGAGAGTGGTTTCTTTTAAATCTCTGTATCCCCAGAAGTTTGATCTGTGTCTGGCACATGACAGGCACACAAACTGTGTTTGTTGAATGAATGAAACCACATAAATAAATCTACTTAGATCTGCACCCGTCCTTTTCAATAAAGAGAAAAGCTGCCTCTCTTCCTATCCAGGGCTCATTCCTCTACTCGGGTTTGGATTCCATTTTCTTCTGTGTTTTTTGAGAGATATATGATTGATGATCCCTTTCTTCCCCTGCATATCAATCAACCCCACTCAAAACTATCCTTCCTTTTAAGCTTTAGAATCATCTCTCTTAAATTTACCCTCTCCTGTCTAGACCTTGCCCTTGAACTTCAGACTAATGTGTGTGCTTACTTGACATGCCCACTTGTATATTATAAAGATTCCTTAATCTTAAGATCTTTTTCCTAAAGACTAGTTCTCATTCCAGTTTCTCCTGTATTCTTGAATGAAATCCCTGTCCACTCTGTTCAAGCCTGAAAGCCAAGAGTCACCGTAGGCATTTATTTCTCTGCCACCTCCATATCTACCCACCACTTCCTAACAGCCACCTCCTAAATTCATCTAATTCCTTGCCTTTCCATGCCTACGACTACCACATGACTTAAGGTACCACATCTTGTCTGGACTGTTATGTTTACTACTAAGTTTTCTGCACCCATTCTCACCCACATTGCTCTCCAACACCAATCTCTTTGCCACACTGCAGCCAGTTCCTATTTGGAAATGACAATCTGATAGCTTGAAATATCCCTTAATACCTCATATCTTCCTGCTGCTTCAAGGATAAAGGCTGAAATTTCTAAGGTGACAGGTCTGATGTGGTTTGGTACCAGCCTATTTTCTCCAGTACATTGGACAGCATGTTCTCCTGTGCTTGCTTTGCTCAGACAAGATGTTAATCAAACAAATCAAGCCTCTCCTTAGGCTTGGCCCATGTCTAAGAGGTAACTCTACATACCTCAGAACAAGCTCGTGAACCACCTCCCCCAACTTGCTCCTCTAATAACTTTTCCCATCTTAGTAAATAAGGCCTTGGTTCTTTGTGTCACTCCATGCAGAGATCCTGAGGCCATTCTTGACTCTCTCTCATGCTCTCTCTCCCTTCTCAGCAAAGCCCCCTTTTTTTTTTTTAAATTTTTAATGTTTTATTTATTTCTGAGAGAGAGAGACAGCGTGAGCAGGGGAGGGTCAGAGAGAGAGAGGGAGGCACAGAATCTGAAACAGGCTCCAGGCTCTGAGCTAGCTGTCAGCACAGAGCCTGATGCGGGGCTCGAACCCACAAACCGTGAGATCATGACCTGAGCCGAAGTCAGATGCTTAACCAACTGAGCCACCCAGGCGCCCCTCAGCAAAGCCCATTAATTCTACCTGCAAAGTGTATTCAGGATCTGACCACTTCCCACTATCTTTTCTTATACCAAATTGGTCCAAACCATTATCGTAATAACCTCTTAACGGTTCTTGCTACCCTTAGCTTTGCCCCACTAAAGGTCTCTTCTCTATATATTAGCATAAGTCATCCTTACCAAAGGCAAGTCAGGTCTATCATTTCTAAGCTAAAATTTTCCAATGCGGTCCTCACATAAAAGGGACTGAATCATGTGACGCTATTAACTTCCCCGATGGCCTTTACTATCACTGCCTCCAGTCTCTCCCAACACATACTCAGACATGGTCTCATGTGTCCCTGGGGCATCCCAAGCATATGCTCCACTTGAGGCTTCAGCTCTCACTTTGCTCAGATACGCCTCTGCCGCCCATAGCTGCTTTACCTGCTGTCTTCCTTTCAGGTCTCGGCTGAAAGGTGGCTTGCTAGGGGGACCTTCCCCCAAAAGCCCCCTGTAAAATATCTCCCTTACCTCCACACCCTGTACACCTCATTCAGCTTATTCTTTTTTTTTTTTTTTTTATTTATTTCTAGGAGAGAGAGAGACAGCGTGAGCAGGGAGGGTCAGAGAGAGAGGGAGTCACAGACTGAAACAGGCTCCAGGCTCTGAGCTGGCAGTCAGCACGGAGCCCGACGCGGGGCTCGAACCCACGAACCGCGAGATCATGACCTAAGCGAAAGTCGGCTGCTTAACCGACTAAGCCACCCAGGCGCCCCATCATTCAGCTTATTCTTTAGTTTTCTTCACAGCACTTATAACCAGCTGACACCATTCCTATTTATTTGGTCGTTTGTTTATAGTCTGTTTTCTTCCCCAGCCAAAATGTAAGCCCCACAACGGCAGGGAATTTGTTTTGTTCACTGCTGTATTCTCAGCAGCAACAACAGGGTCGGACACATAGAATGACTGCATGATGAATATTGTCCTCTTTACTGGCATGCTCTCCAGCCCATCTTGGTCTTATCAACTCCCAGTCATCCTTCAGATACCAGTTAAATCATCATTTCTTCTGAGAAGCTTTCACTGACCTTCCATATTTGGTCTGATCTTTTTATTATCTTTCCATGTACTTTTCCTTGTTAGCTTCTATCACAGTTGTAACTGGATGCTGCTGTCTATGATGTATTGATTAAAACTGCTCTCCCTGCTTGTGGGGATGAGCGCTGGGTGTTATATGGAAACCAACTTGACAATAAACTATTTGTAAAACAAAACAAAACAAAACAAAAAACTGCTCTCCCCACTAGACTTTAAACTCCATGAGGACAGGAACACTCTGCTTTGGCTCAATACTGACTTTTGCATTTAGGGCAGAGCCCAGTACTTACTAGGCGCTCAATAGATTTCTTGAATGAATCATAATACAAAGGGAAATGGCCTTTAAAAAAAACTTTTTGACACTTTTACTTCACCAACCAATTGTTTTGTTGCTCAGAACTACTTTATTTTTCATCGTATTTTCTTTAAATTGAAAGATGAAACTGTCAGCAGGTACATCCTGAATGGGAAGTGGGGCTGCTAGAACAGTGGTGCCCATGTGGACCGCCCACAGAGCTTGTTTAAAAATCCGATTCCCAAGCCTCACACCTGAGTCTGTCATGTGGAGCTATTAAAAAATACCAGCCACCTTGCAGGAACCTCAGACTTTATGTTGTTTTGTTTCTCTGTCATTAGAAGAATTAGAAATGGACTACAAGATTTATCAATTGTCAGACAACAGGTAAGCTGCAAATGGAAGCTTATCATGCCATACTCAGTGGGGAAGACTGGCTTTAGAAATACACTCGATCGTGGGTGGATTTGCTTTTAAAAACAACCACTGTTGACCTAACTGCAAGGAATGTCAAAACAGAGCAACTACAGAAAGAACATTGCTGAGTTTCTGTAAATAAAGAAAAAAAAAAAAAGATCTTTATAGTCTCAGTTTTCCTCTGCCCCAAACAAAGAAAGTCTTTTATGAGTTTCACCCTAAGTCGCCATGGATGCCAGTCAGGATAGACACACCTTGGGGAAGATCAAGATTTTCTGTGAGAATATGATGGCGAAAAATTGGAATGAATCACTTCAAAAATATTGTTATAGCAAGCTTCTCAAAAGAAGGTTTTTGGTAATGCAATACTTAAAAATAATAACGTGTTTAATATTTAAACTTTTAAAGTAAATATAACCCTATGCAAGAAGGTGTCATTTTTCAGAAGAGAAAACAGAGACATCATGCTCATATTTTACAATAAAACCTGGCAAAATTTTTTGTTTCGTTTGGAAACAAAACAACCTATATCAAAGGTAGGGCTCTTAAAATATTTTGCTGAGGAAAAGGTAGATTTGGTTAGTAAAGGCTGTAAGGCTTAAAAAACTCACTCTTTAAAAGAAAAAAAATGGAAGCCAATTGTATTGACCTTAACAGAGTGCCAATGCAATATACATAGTTTGTAGATATCTGTCCTGATGTTAGGTCTAGAACAGGGCAGGTGTTAATTGCTCTGGAAAACAAAATGCAACATAAAAATTCTCAGGAGAAACATTTCCTTCCCCTGACATTAAGAGAATGTTGGGTGGGTTTTTTTTTTTTTTTAATGTTTCCTTGGCTGACACTAAAATTTCCTATTTCCTAGTGTTCTTGAAAAATTAATTGCTTAATAAAGTAATTTGCCCAGATAAAACTGTTGGAAGACAATCAGTGTAATATGCTCATATAAAAGGCAAAATGGCAAAAAGGATGAGGCAGAAGGTCTCGAGGAAAATACTATAAATACAGAGTATCTTCTCAGTAGACAAACAAATCATGCAAGAAAAGAGACCTTTTTTTATGCGTATTTTAAAATTGCCCATTCAATGCTCATTAACCCTAAGAAAGATGAAAGGGTGATATTCAGGTTAATTGAAATGGATAATATGAATAATTAAACAGATAATATGAATTAAACAGATAATATGAAACCACTGTATCAAGGATAATGGATAAGCCATAATTGATTGTATTGACTTTGTTTTATTTCAGAGATCTTCATTATGTTTCTATTTGCTTTAAATATCCTTCTCAAAGTTGTTTAATAAGTTCTTTTAAATGTTGCCAATCAAAATGCCTTGAACAAAATGTTTCCCTAGCTCTTAGCAACCAAGGAGCCAAATCTGTTGACAAGCAACAGAAAGTCAGAAATATAACAATTACAGCACAGAGGGTGTCCTGCAGAAATCAGGGTACCTCTAGACTGTAAGAGATCGCTCACTCTTCACCAAGATAGAAAATATTACCTCCTTTTAAAGAAGGAAAGTGACATTTGCTTTGAATTTTATTTTCTAATTGCATTTTTAAAGACCTAAGTAAAATAAAAATACTGTTTTATCTTTCAAATATACCACTTCATCATGCTTTTTGATGATGTTCCACCAGGATATCTCCAACATCTTCTCATTTTGCACTAAAAGAATTGAGTAGTCTTCTACGTCATTATTCAAAATATCTCTTTAGAGGAACTCAGAGCCTCCACATACTGGCTCCAAACCAGGATGAGACTAGGACTAAAATGATTTTGGGATGAAAAGCAGTGTGAAAATTAGTTGTATATCTGAACTCTCTGATAAGATAGGCAGGAAATACATGCTTACTCTACAATACTGCATCAAAATGGTTTGGGATGGATTAGAATTTCATTTTAAAAGAAAGTCATCAACATAAATAGGTTTGTATTTCTAAAGTTGTCTGGAAAAGGGGCTTAAAGTTTAAGCTTTTAACAGAGCAAAATTTGTATGTGAACTTTTGCTAATTAACTCCTTACAGTTACTTTAATGACCAAGAGCTTGTCCTCATGTTTTGAGAAACTTCACTATGAGATGTGAAAAGAGCAATAGCTTAACACTTAAGACAGTGTGCAGATCCTATGTGATGAAATTAATTGCAGAAATTATAGCAAGTATAGAGGCTTGACTATGGGTTTGAGGAACAAGATTTCTAATTTTCCTTTCTCTCAGTTTCTTTACTCTGAGTCAAGTTAACTCATGGAGGAAACTATGTAATGAAACCAGAATAATACCTAACTTCTGTTAAAATAATTAAGCAAGGAGGCCTTTAGACTGAGGTGGCTTTAATGCCTTAGTACCCTACGTAAGCAAACCAAACCCAAGCCTATAATGCCTCAAAGTTAAGAAACTGAAACCTAGGCTTTCCCAAATAATGCAACCGCTTAAGCTATTGCCAATCAAATAACTTCCTTGCTTTGCTTCTGGCTTAGCACAGCCCAATTCAAATGGATTTTTGCTCAGATAAACTCCTAAAATATTTAATATGCCTTAGTTTATCGTTTAACATCTCCCAGTACAAATATCATCCAACAAAAGAAAGAAAATGATCACTGACATTTATTCAGCACTGTGTTGTAGACAAATATCCCATGTGTCATATAATTATTTTCTCATATAAGCCTTACAGTAACTCTATCAGGTAACAAATGACAACTCTCTGCCCAGGAGGAGTTTAAGTAGCTTGTGCAAATCTGACAGCTGAGGGAGGAATAGTGGCAATCTGAACCTGGGAACTCTGTCCACAGAGTCTGTTTCTTTCTACATGAAACCAGTAAGATAACCATGGTTAAGTGTTCTCTAGGGTAGAGGGCACACACTTTTACCTCCACATATGATTTAGTTTAGGAATCAGGCAAGCTGTAATCATTTCTGGAGCCGAAACAAGGTGAGGCCTTGAGGTGTCAAAGATGTACTAGTTGACAACTGCTGAGCAAGGCTCTGGCAGCTCCCCTCCAGGGAAATTGTCATTGCCCCTCATTGTCCACCCATTTCCAAATTTCCACATTCGCATTTGTCTTATGGGCTTATCAGGTAACCAAAAAGGCCAGAGACCTGTATGAGCTCTGATCCTTCCTCAAGGTCCCCTTCACTGAAGTTATTATTACAGAGCATTCCAAGAGCACCTTCATCCAATTTTCCCAGGGGGGGGAAATATATGCTAATTGTTCAGAGCATAATGTATTTAGAACTATCCTATGACCATAAACTTTGATCCACAGTAATAACAATAACAACATCAGTAGCTAAAACTGAGTATTAAGCCTTCTGCTAAGGGCCTCATATGTATGATTCCATTTAAGATGATAACAAGTCTACCAGGCAGGCATGGTTATTACAGATGGGAAAACTGAGGCTCAAAGAAGGTATGTAACTTGCCCAAATGTTTCATATACACAAAGTTAACCAGTTACTTGTTAATTCACATTGTTTTTATATCCCTTTGCGCAAAAGAACATGAGGCAATTAAGTACTCACTTGGTGACCCTTCTGTTGGCGAAATCATACATCTTTTGTAATGTGGCATTAATTCCACTTTGCAATTTCAATATACTATTAATAACTTGTAAAAACACTGCTTAAAGTCTAACAAATCACTACTTTGGTATGTATACGGTTTGAACATGTTTCACGGAGAAGCCAGGTGAAGCAAAAAAGAAGGTGAAGTGTTTACAGAATGAAGGTCCCATTCCAATCCCCTCAGACCTGACCAGAATAGAACAGTCAGCCTTCTGCATTTTGGGCTTGACTATTTAACAACACACACATACGTTCACACGCGTGCACACACACATGCATGTGTGTGCGCACACACACACAAACCTATCGTTAGGCATGAGCTCTGAATGAATAATCTCTTTTCTGAGTATGAAAATTAAATTCTGTTTTTTTTACTGATTTTTCCAGGAAAATTTAATAAAATGATCAAATACAATTGAAGCCTCATATTTTTCCCCAGAGCTCTGAAGTTCCTTTTCTACTATAATCAATGTTCAAATCCCATATGAAAACCCTTAGACATTAAATCTGCACCAGATGTGCCAAAGTGACACTGGTAATGCACACAGTCAGGGCAGAACTGAGTTTCAGAGACTGGTGACAGCCATCTCTGCCCCTTCCCTGGCTCCACAGAAAGGTCAGCATTTCATGTCATGCAATCATAGTGAAAACCATTTTTTCTTCATTCAAACAGTTAAATAACCTGCAATAATTGTTTGGCTTGTACTTCACAGCCCAAAGTAAACCAAGCACTCATTTTTAACTAATGTAGAACGTTTTGGATTCATTGATTCTACTTCACAGGAAATTAGTCATTGATTTCTCAGGTTAATTGAGTTCTGGTAAGCCAAGGTGGAGATCAAGCACAAGTGAAAATGAGGTAAAAAGACCAGTCTCTCACCCCAAGACACATTTAGTTGTCATTCCTACTATTAGCTTTTGCTAACATCTGGGACTTCATTCATTGCTTGATTTTCTCTTACCTTCTTGTTGTATTTCTTCTACTCCAGGTTTCCTTAGGACCAGAAGAAGGTATGAGTAAGAGCTGAACAGGGAAGGTGGCAGAAAAACTTAAACTGTGTCTACAGAGCAATGGAAGGGGCTCCCATAGCATCTCACGACCAGCGGCCTTTCATCAGGAGAAGTCTAGAATCTCAGGAAGAAAGGCTCACTGCACTATTATATCAATGTGCCTGAGGTCCAACTCATCCCAAGCTGACGTTGGAAGATTCTGTGGGCTGGGCTTCCATGGACATCTGCAACCACCTGTGTGTTGTGAAATGCAAACAATGACTTCTGTCCTAAAATGTTGCCATTTCAATTCTTGCAAGCCAGAGTTTGAGAAACCTAACTTGGTTATTGCACTGATGATCAGAAACTGGACATGATCTTGAAATTTATTCAATCATTTCTTTATCTAGCAGTTAAAATTAGTGATGACTTGTTATGTTTTAAGCACTCTACTGGGTGGTGGAGGTAAAGCATTCTGAATGTGAACAATGCGCCAAAAGCTACGGACCCCCAGAAATTTATGTCCATCTGCTTCCCCTTTACTATGTCCCAGTTTTATGCACTTGCTTGGGGATATGGAGAGGAGGTTTTATACAGGTAGGAATGCACAACGGTTGAGAGAACCATCTCGAGGTCATGTTGTTTGGGTCCCAATGACAACCCTCACATATTTTAATTAAGTAACTTTGGGCCAGTTTTGTAACTGCTATGTGCTTCAGTTTCCCTGTCTGTCATCCTGGAATCATAATAAGAGTACCTCCCTCAGAAGATTGTAGCAAGGATTAAAAGTATTAATTTATATTTGTGATTCAGGGCAGAGCCTGGCAAAGAGTCAGTATAATGTAAATATTACAAATATCCTCGTTATCCTCTGAGGATGATCAGATTTCCTAGATTTCCTTCAGAACAAATTGTCAGTGTGTGTGCAATTCTATTAAAAGATTTTGTTCTGATGAGAATAGTTGGTGTCATTCATTTATACTAGCATTATGAATCATGGTGGAGGAGATTTTCCAGAGCTACAGAACTAGTACAGTACCTTTAGCATTCTAAAGTTGGCCTTATTAGTGGGTAAATCTAAACTTAGAAATGTTGTGGTGACAAAGGATCCCTCCTTAACCAAACTGTAGTCAGGCTTCTCTGACCCCTTTTCTCCACCAGGTCTTGACCTTGACCTTGACCTGCTGAACCCAGTTTAAGAAAAAAAAAAATCCTGCTAACCCAGGGAATCCTCCCCATGCTTGATCCAATCAAGCTTTCTTCCACCTTTGATAGTGAATCAAGTTCTTCTCCCCTCCCCCACCTTAATATCTAAGCAAGTTTTGCATTAATTTGCCATCCTCTGCCTCATCCTGTCTGCCAGCAGAATCTCCACTTGCCCCTATTTGTATTCAGAGTTGAGTTAAATCTCGCTCCCCAGTTGCCATAGTCTTGGCTCCTATTGCAACTGTCTTGAATAAAGACTTCTTTGCAGTTTTCAACAAGTGTCAGGGTAATTTCTTTTAACAGTGGAAATAATCAAATATCACTGTCATTGAGATACAGTTAAGTCTTTACATATGCCAGTGGGAAAAAATTCACATAGACTGGAAGAGTTTGTGAAGCTTGTAGACAGCCTTTCCTATGATAGTAGTATGATAAAGGTATGATAAAAGTAGTATGATAACGAGGGTCAGATCATAAAAGCAAGGAGAGAGAACTCAAATTACTGCCCAGCATCATCTGCAGTTGTTTTTCCCATTTAAAATAAGAGAACTACTTGTGTTAACCTCAAAACAATCTCCCGTTCTAATATTGGTGGACTAAGGATATGATATTTTAAGGTATATAGCATCATGCCTGACTGCAGGGTTGAAAAGGGGAGAAAGCTGGGCTAGACCATTTATCAGGAAATAAGGTGTCAAAAAGTTGATAAATTGGAAAGACAAAAACTAAACTGAATCGATGGGGTATTTTATTTTTTAGGTTTTATTTTTGATGTTAAGCATCTTTTTAATTTTTATTTTTTAATATTTATTTTGAGAGAGAGAGAGAGAGGGAGAGAGAGAGAGGGGGGCAACAGGGGAGAGGCAGAGAGAGCGGGACAGAGAGAATCCTAAGTAGTGTCCATCCTATCAGCACAGAGCCCCATGTGGGGCTGAATCCCACAAACCGTGATTTCCCCACCTAAGCTGTAATCAGGAGTTGGACACTCAACTGACTGAGCCACCCAGGTACTCTAAACATCTTTTTATTTTTTTAAGTTTTCTTTAAGTAGTCTCTATGCCCCACAGGGAGCTTGAACCCACCATCCTGAGATCGAGTCACACATCCTTCTGACTGAGCCAGCCAGGCTCTCCTAGTTGGGGTATTTTAAAGTGATTAAATTTGAGCTCAAATTGATATATTTTGAAGAGAAGGAATGAATAAGTAGTTATGATATTTGTATTTTTCTAAATGAAAACAGCCACTTAGTTTTCAAAATATGTTAGTCTCCTGAAATCTTAAATAGATAGGTGATAGAAAAGTGGTAGGAGGAAACAATGAACAAAGAACACATTGTATACTTACAGTAGTCATCATGATTATTTACTTTTTTTAGAAGGTAAATCACCATTTTCCTGAAGGAAGTAGAGTAAAACCCTGGATTGTGAATAACTTATTCTGTGAGTGTTCCACAAGATGAGCAAACATTTCTAATAAATTTTTATGTGATAAGCGAATAGCATATGAGTAGCACGTGACGCCAAGTGTCACATGATCACAATTGAGCCAAGAGTTCTTGAATTCGCTTTGATATATGAGCGCTTTGGATTATAAGTATATTTTGAGAATGAATTATGCTCACAATCCAAGGTTTTACTGTACTTATAAATAGTAAAAATTCTGATTTTAAGTTCAAATTGTAGATTTATCCATACTGTTAAAGCTATCTACTAGATGAGTAAAGAAACACAGCAACTCATTTATGAGAATAAGGTCTACCTCCCTTTAGAATTACTGCAAATTAAAACTCTTTCCCTAATACTCAAGGAAATTTACTCATAGGATTTCTATTGCTTCCTATTTATGGGAAAAAAAAAAAACAGTCTAAACCTCCCACTGTATTCCCAGAAAAAGGTTTGATACTACTCTTGATCTACCTCTGTATCTGACATCCATTAGCAAGAAAAAGTTAATAGAGAACCGGTCTACATGGAGAAAGTAAGGGAGGCCTTTATGAAAAAACTGTCAAGGCCAGAGTCCATTAAAAATTCACCTTGAATGTCAAAGAAAAGCCCTACGTTCTAGCCCAGCCCTGTTTCTAAATAGCCCTGTAACCTTACCGAGCTCAGTTTGCTCAGGTAATGTGCAGGGATGGTGATTTCTACATACTCCCTTAGCTCTAAAACTTGTGATTTGTAATACGGAAGCACCACAATAAAAGATTTGGTCCTAAACATTTCAGACCTCTAGGTTTCTAAATCTTGCTTGACTGCTTCTTTTTTTTTCCAGTCAATTTTTCAATCCCCAAAAGAAAAAGTTTTCTGTATCTGAATTATAAAAAAAAAAAATAAAGAAATAAAAGACAAAAGCAAGGCTTGTAGAGAAAGGGAACCAAATGATGCTATTATATTCCTCCCTGGGTTGTTGTATTTTTTTAAGCTGTGAGAGTTGATATATGCATTACAGATTATAAGCATTTGCAGAATTACTTATATTCTGCATAGTTTTTAAGGATTGAAATTGGTCCAAGCTTTACTTTTTTATTTTTTATTTAAAAAAATTTTTTTAACGTTTTATTTATTTCAGAGAGAGAGAGAGACAGCGTGAGCAGGGGAGGGTCACAGAGAGAGGGAGGCACAGAATCTGAAACAGACTCCCTGCTCTGAGCTAGCTGTCAGCACAGAGCCGGACGCAGGGCTCGAACCCACAAACTGTGAGATCATGACCTGAGCTGAAGTCGGAGGCTTAACTGACTGAGACACCCAGGCACCCCAAAATTGGTCCAAACTTTAATTGTTCATCCTTTTCGTTCTTTCTACTCAGTTGCAACATCATAAATTATTATCAAGAAAAGATTTTCTCATATCCATGATGTGAGATAGTTTATTGACTATATAGGTACTATTCTAGGTGCTGAAGTATGCAGTCAACAACACAAAGTCCCTGTTCTCAGGAAGCATATCTTCCATCAGAATTGTCCTGTTTAATAATATTAATAGTTCATGATTGTAGAAAAGTATGAAGAAGAAAATAAATATCACCTATCTTAGAGTGTTTGTCCATTATTTTTCCAAACATTTTTTTCCAAGAAAGATTGTAGCTATTTATAATCCTAATTACCATGTAGTTTTTATTTTGCATAACGAACACTTTTTTTTTAATGATTTCAGTAGTAAAATTTAGTGATTCATCATTTACATATAACACACAGTGCTCATCCCAACAAGTCCCCTCCTTAATGCCCCTACCTATTTAGTCCATCCCCCCACCAACACCCCTCCAGCAACCCTCGGCTTGTTCTCTGTACTTAAGAGTCTCTGATAGGGGCGCCTGGGTGGCTTAGTCAGTTAAGCGTCCGACTTTCGCTTAGGTCATGATCTCGCGGTGCGTGGGTTCGAGCCCCGCGTCGGGCTCTGTGCTGCCAGCTCAGAGCCTGGAGCCTGTTTCAGTCTGTGACTCCCTCTCTCTCTGACCCTCCCCTACTCACGCTGTCTCTCTCTCTCCTAGAAATAAATAAAAATATTAAAAAAAAAAAGTCTCTGATAGTTTGCCCCCTGTTTTTATCTTATTTTTTCCATCCCTTCCCCTATGCTCATCTGTTTTGACAAACATTTCTTTAGAGTATATTATGGGCCAGATCGTGCTCTAATTGTTTATAATATTAATACATTTAATTCCCAAACAAGTCCCATGAGGTTGGTAGTAGTAATAATAATATAATAATGTAACAATAATAGTACTAATAATTCTTGAGTACAGAATTTTAAGTTGCCAGGCTTGTATTTTTAACATTTTAAAGCTATTGTTCCATTATCTTCTGACTTCCATTGTAGCAATAAAGTCAGTCCTCATTTTTACTGTGATTTTTCTGAGCATAACTTTTTCCCCCTTCCAGCTGCTTTCTAAGATTTTTGTTTTCACCTTTGCTTTACAGCAATTTTCTAGGTGTCTATGTTTTTGTAATTGAATTTCTTTTTGGCGATCGGGAAACAGGTGAGGGCTGGACTCAAATCTGGGGGTTATCTGCATATGGAATAAACAGATAACTTTGCAAAGTGACCGGAAAAAGATACAAGAGAAGAGAGCGTTCTGGGTAACCCTAAGTACAAACATGAAAAATGGGTCAGAAAAAGAGCAGCAAGAGAAGTAAAATAGAAACCAAGAGTAGAGGTCACAATCCTGAAGAGGAACTACCAAGGATGCCAGGGAACAGTGGTAAATGGAATAGACAGGTCAGCAAGAATAAAGACTGGAAATGGGTCACCAGATTTAGCAATTTTTTTTTTTCCCAAGAGAACACATTTGTTTTGTTTATAGGGCAGAGGTAGAAGTAGAAGCCAGGTTTTTATTTATTTTTTAATTTTTTTATTTTTTTACAAATAGTTTATTGTCAAATTAGTTTCCACATAACACCCAGTGCTCATCCCCACAAGTGCCCTCCTCCATGCCCACCCCTCCTCCCCCCCACATCCACCAGTCCTCAGTTTTT
The DNA here is from genome assembly GCA_017311185.1 of Proteles cristata cristata. Taxonomy (NCBI): domain Eukaryota; kingdom Metazoa; phylum Chordata; class Mammalia; order Carnivora; family Hyaenidae; genus Proteles; species Proteles cristata. The sequence goes on from JAESUZ010003722.1 coordinate 185,661, forward strand.
GTCAGCATTCAAGAGTCTCTCATGGTTTGCCTCTCCCCCTTTCCCCCACCGTTTCCGCCCTTCTTCTCCCCCTTGGTCCTCTGTTAAGTTCCTCCTAATCCTCCTATACGTGCACACATATGATATTTGTCCTTCTCTGCCTGACTTATTTCGCTCAGCATAACACCCTCAAGGTCCATCCATGTTGCTACACATGGCCAGATGTCATTGTTTCTCATTGCCATGGAGTATTCCATGGTATAGATAAACCACATCTTCTTGATCCATTCATCTGTTGATGGGCACTTAGGCTCTTTCCATGTTTTGGCTATTGTGGAGAGTGCTGCTATGAACATTGGGGTACATGTGCTCCTATGCCTCAGCATTTCTGTATCCCTTGGGTAAATTCCTAGCTGTGCTATTGCTGGGTCATAGGGGAGTTCTATTGTTAGTTTCCTGAGGAACCTCCACACTGTTTTCCAGAGGGGCTGTACCAGTTTACATTCCCACCAACAGTGTAGGAGGGTGCCCGTTTCTCCACATCCTCGCCAGCATCTAGAGTTCTCTGATTGGCTCATTTTAGCCACTCTGACTGGCGTGAGGTGGTATCTCAGTGTGGTTTTGATTTGTATTTCCCTGATGAGGAGCGATGCTGAGCATCGTTTCATGTGTCTGTTGGCCATCTGGATGTCCTCTTTGGAGAAGTGTCTGTTCATATCTTCTGCCCATTTCTTCACTGGGTTGTTTGTTTTTCGGGCGTGTAGTTTGGTGAGTTCCTTGTAGATTCTGGATATCAACCCTTTATCTGATATGTCATTTGCAACTATCTTTTCCCATTCCGTTGGTTGCCTATTAATTTTCTGGGTTGTTTCCTTGGCTGTGCAGAAGCTTTTAATCTTGATGAGGTCCCAACAGTTTATTTTTGCTCTTGATTCCCTTGCTTTTGGGGATGTGTCAAGTAAGAAGTTGCTGCGGTGGAGGTCAAGGAGGTTGTTTCCTGCTTTCTCCTCTAGGGTGTTGATAGTTTCCTGTCTCACGTTCAGGTCCTTTATCCATTTTGAGTTTATTTTTGTGCATGGTGTGAGAAAATGATCTAGTTTCATTCTTCTGCATGTTGCTGTCCAGTTCTCCCAACACCATCTGATAAAAAGGCTGTCTTTTTCCCATCGGATATTCTTTCCTGCTTTGTCAAAGATTAGTTGGCTGTATACTTTTGGGTCCACTTCTGAATTCTCAATTCTGTTCCATTGGTCTATGTGTCTGTTTTTGTGCCAATACCATACTGTCTTGATGATGACAGCTTTGTAGTAGAGGCTAAAGTCTGGGATGGTGATCCCTCCCGTTTTGGTTTTATTTTTCAGGATTACTTTGGCTATTCGGGGTCTTTTGTGGTTCCATACAAATTTTAGGATAGCTTGTTCTAGTTTTGAGAAGTATGCTGGTGCAATTTTGATTGGAATTGCATTGAATGTGTAGAGTGCCTTAGGTAGTAATGACATCTTAACTATACTTATTCTTCCTATCCATGAGCATGGAATGTTTTTCCATTTCTTTGTGTCTTCTTCAATTTCCTTCATAAGTTTTCTATAGTTTTCATCATACAGATCTCTTGTATCCTTGGTTAGGTTTATTTCGAGGTATTTTATGGTTTTTTGTGCAATTGTGAATGGGATCAGTTTCTTGATTTCTCTTTCTGTTGCTTCATTGTTGGTGTATAAAAATGCAACCGATTTCTGTACGTTGATTTTGTACCCTGCAACTTGGCTGAATTCTTGGATCAGTTCTAGTAGGAGAAGCCAGGTTTTTAAGCATTTGCCTTATACTGTTTCAGATTCAGGTTCATATATTTCTACTGTATCTTGATGAGTATGTATGTATTTCAAAACATACTGTGGGAATTTCTAGCTACTGTTTTTAAAAAGTGGTTAGCCAAATATCACTAATACAAACAGAGGACGTGTCAATTGCAGACAAGTAGTTAAAATACATTTTCTATTCAGGTCAAGTGAAGTCTTGTTGATAGGGTCTCCAGCTACAGGCCTTTCTGCTACAGTCAGGGGACCTTTCCCAACAAATAGAAGGATGCTTTGGGAAGGCTTGTCTTGGCCAATAAAGTATACCCCTGACATTTCCCCTCTCTTCCTGTTGCCCATTTTGTTTCCATTATCAGACCTCCAAGGCTTCTCCCTGTATCACTCAGGCATTTTATGTTTTTCCGTTTTCTGAGACATGACAAGGCTGGTCCCATGCTCTACAATTTTATATTTTCTCTAATAGCATTTTGTCCTTGTTCATTGTAAAGCACAATCATTGTATTGCTTCTAATATGGGAAAAAAACCTAAAAGCAAGTATCTGACAACAGGAAAGTAAAGGAGTTAGCTTAGCCATGTAACTAAATACTATGGAATAATTTAAAAAGTTTTCTTTAACACTTTTTCATTTTTGAGAGATAGAGAGAGGCAGAGTGTGAGTGTGGGAAGGGCAGAGAGAGAGGGAGACACAGAATCTGATACAGGCTCCAGGCTCTGAGCTGTCAGCACAGAGCCTGATGTGGGGCTCAAACTCACAGACCGTGAGATTATGACCTGAGCTGAAGTCATATGCTTAACTAACTGAGCCAACCAGTTAATTGGGATAACTTTTAGGCATAATTAATAATATGGAAAAGTGTCAATATATTAAGTGAAAAATATGTCAGATCTGCATTCTGGTTCATAAACTAAGAATACACTTTACAAAAATGATAGAATATTTGAAATTGGGTTTACCTGAAAATAACATACGACCATGAGCACAATGTTAAATAGTTTGGGGTAAGGAGTCCCATGTTATTCCAAAATAGATAACCATTTAAACAATATGCTATAGTAATAGGCTATCAAATAGTTATACATGAGTCAGCTTTTCATTTCTACATCCTTTGAGTGGTTTATAGAGAATGTCATATCCAATACAAAGTTTGAATTTTCCATTAGCTATTTTTTTTTAAAGTTTGCTAGCTCTTCCAACAAAGACAAAATGGAAACCTCTTGAGTTGGTGTTCATTACCATTTTTTGGGTATACTCGTAGTTGATTAATGTGGTTTCATTTTATGCCACTAAAATAAAACCTCTGGAACATCTGTTTTTATGATTTGTTTTATTTTTTAAAAATTTTTAAATGTTTTATTTATTTTTGAGTGAGAGATAGAGACAGCATGAGCAGGGGAGGGTCATAGAGAGAGGGAGTCACAGAATCCCGAAGACAGGCTCCAGGCTCTGAGGTAGCTATCAGCACAGAGCCCAATGCAGGTCTTGACTCCATGAACCATGAGATCATGACCTGAGAAGAAGAAGACGCTCAACCAACTAAGCCATCCAGGCGCCCCTTATGTTTTGTTTGAGAACTTCTGATTGACATTTCAATGGAAAGCTGAAGATTTATTCATGTTTCATAAAAAAAAAAAACTAACACAAAACATTTCCTCATTTAGATGAGGATAATTCAATTAATTTGATAAAAAGGCAACTAAGACAGCCAATACATGTCAAATAGAGAATTCAAGCATTACACAATATTTCTTGTGAAAAACTACTTATTTAGAAAAGAATCTGAAACATTGATTTGTCTTGTATATAGAGGTATAGAGAGGATTCTTGTCTCTATTGAGATGCTGTCAAAATTAATTTTCCTCTAATTCATATAGTGCTTTATGTATAAATCCTATCAGCCCTTTTATCCTTGGGGTCAAGGAGAAGAATTTTCTGAATTTTCCTCATTTAATATATAGAAAATCTAGCACAAGAGACTGACTCAATTATTTTAGGAGACTGAATAATTCATTGGGAAAATGGAAATAGAATGCAGCTCACACTTTTTCCTCCTTTACATAAAGTTATAGTTTTGGCTTGTTATATACATACAGGCACAAAACTCATCTCCTAAGTCAATACATTAAAATTATAACTACTAACAAAGGACTCAATACAGCCTTTTTTATTAGTGTCAAAATCCTGATATGTAGTCATCTATAAATATGCATACATATAATCTACTAAATTCATATACACACACTCCATATTATATTAGTACCATTTTATAGATGGAGAAAGCAGACGGTTTAAATACTTGTCTGGAATATAAAGCAAGTCTTAGCTGATGAACAGATATAAACCAAGTATTCAAATGGCTATTTTTCTCAATGCTACTGCAGTGTGCAGAAGAAGCAATTTTCAGACAGAAGGAAGATTTTGCTGTCTGGATGATATGTGATGAGTAGTAGGATTCTTGTTGGCTAGCAAGTATTTTTCTGCTTGAATTTGACAGGACAGGGTACAATAAGTAAGTTTCTCTCTTTGTAACTATAAAAATAAAACTGGGAAAGTTCAAGGGGAATGTATGGTTTAGTATTAAAACTCTCTCTATATATCTGTCTCTATCTCTATACCTAATATTCATTCATTCATTCATTCATTCATTCATTCATTCATTCATTCATTCAATAATGTGTCAGCTCCTATTTTCTGCCAGGCCGCTTATGTATGGCTTGATGATCAAGCCAGAGCTTTTCATCATGCAGCTATCTAGTGGGAAAAGTGATTAGGAAATTTTAGTTAATTTCAGTGCAATATTACTGAAACTGTGCTGAGCCTACCCAAATTAATATAACCTTAGGTTGCATTTATTTAAGAAAAACATCTAGGATAATAGTCTATTGAATTCCAATCTGCACTATTTTAATTATAACCAAGGTCTGGATGTTCCACTCTAAAAGAGATATGATAAACTGGAACACATTTCACGAGGTTAAAGCACTAAAAACTATGTCATATGTGCAATAGTTGAAAGAGCTCAAGGGTTGGTCTAAGGAACAAATGACTTAGAAAGGACACGATAGCTCTCAAACAAAAGGACTGACATGAAAAAAGAATTAAATTTGTTCTTTCTTGTTTTTAGAAGCTAAACTACAATAAATGGGTGAACGTTGTAAATAGGTACAGTTCAGTTTAATATAAGAAATCATATTTTAATCATCAGAGCTGCTAAAGATAGACAGCTTTGCCTCAGGAGTTAGCAGATGTATCCAAGCAGAGGCTGAAAAACCACTTTGCTGGTACATTGCTGAAGATCTGTAATTATCCAATGGATGACTGAGCTATGTGACCTGATTATTCCTTCCAGATATGAAAGTCTATTAATCTATGATGCAAATTAGGATGTATCAGGACGACAATTTCTTTATTGTTTCAGAGTGTTTGATTCTATCAAAAGATTTACTTTCGGAATGGTCCTAATCGACATTGATGTTCGGAGAAAGAGCTTATGTTTACTTTATTCGTGCCATGGTTTATACTACCTTGTTGCACTTTTTTTCTTCATTACTCACTGTATTCATTTGCTAGGGTTGCTATAACACAGTACTGACAACTGGGTGGCTTAGCACAACAGATATTAACTGTCTCACAGTTTTGGAGACCAGAAGTCCAAAATCAAGGTGTTGGCGAGGCCATGCTCTCCCTAAAGATGCTGAGGGAAGGTCTCTCTCTTAGCATCTGGTAGAGCCTTGGCTTGTCACAGCATAGCTCCAATCTTCACATGGTTTTCTCCTTGTATATTTGTCTCAGGGTCCTCTCTTTTTAAGGACAGCAGTCATATTCGATTATGGGCCTACCCCTCTTCAATATGACCTCCTCTTAACTAATTGCATCTGCAATGACACTTTTTCCAAATACAGTTATATTCTGAGGCTCTGGGTTGGGACTTCAACATATGAATTTTGGAGGGACAAAATTCAACTTATTACACTCTCACAACAGTATCTTTTCCCATCTAACTTCCTAACGCTGTGGTTAGGGAAGCTACCAGAGGTTGATCATCTGGTGAGTCATTTGTTTATGATGACACATCCCCTGCAGGAGCAGTGGACACCCCGGACTCTCTTCCTGGCCCAGCTGTGTATTAGACATAGCACTCACCTCCTATGAATACAGTTTTCTCAATTCGTAGATATATTTATCTTGCTATTATATACTCACATGACAGAGTTTGCTGTCAGTCAAATACAATGCTGTGCATGTACTCTGTAAATGTAAAGCACTCTGTTAAGGTCTTACAAAGAGGCTAGGAGGAGCTCATCTAAACTTCTGCCCGGGTTATTTAAAAATATCAATAAGAAGAATGTGACTCAACAGAACCCAGAGTAAAGATTAGCCCCATGAAGAGCAGTCTGGTACCTGAAGACTTATATATGGCTAAATATATGTATATAAACAATATGGACATTAAAGTACTAAAATGGCTTTCCCTGCCTATATATAGAGACAACATACTTTCATAAGAGTCAAATTCAAAAAATCAAATTTGGGTTAGCCAGCACCATACTGATAATTTGGTATCAAGATGAATGTTTAATAAAAAGTCAAAGGAGCTGCAAAAGGATCAGCCATTCTTATTGCCACAGCCGATGCATCCAGACTCTATCGTATTTTTATCTGTAGAGCTAATAAGGCCAAACCACTGCCAACTGCAGCGATGGCCAGCATGATATAAGCTCTACCTGACCATTGGCATGAGATATCACAGGAATTTGTGGTTGAAAATCAGTCCTAGGTTACACTTACAGGTGCTTGACTTTGGACAACTCTTTGCGTTTCTGTCTCCTTGATTACAGTGTCTACCTCACAGAAACACTTACCAACTCTCTCACCCACAGTAACAATTGTTATGATGCTGATGAGATGAAGTATAAGAGAAGTACAAGAAATAAGAAGAAATTAAATGGCTTGTCAAGGTCACAAAATTAGTGTCTATGAATGGGGGGAGGCAGGGAAGAAACTGAAATCAGCTAATTTGATTGAGTTCATTATTCCTTCTTTTACGTGTGTGTGTGCGCATGCGCATGTGCACGGGCGCTCGTGTGTGTGTGTGTGTGTACTGCCTAGGAGCAGAAAAGCTTTGATACACTTTTTCACTCATGGCAAGGAGGCAGGCCTACCTTACTTCAACCCAGCCTGTCTAGTTACTCTAACTTCCAGTTTTTTACCAGGAGTGGAACAGTAGCAGTGAGGACCTCTTTCCAGAGTTGAGGGTGGTGAAATCACCACTCCCACAACTGACCTGATTGGCCTTCATAAACTATGAAAAGGTATTGTTCTAAAGGGAGGCATCATTTCCTGAACTGTACAAGTTCAGTTTTAGGTGAGTTGGAGTCCCGCAAGCTAGTCCAATCTCACAATCAGTACGCTGATGATTGACTTAATCAACCCCATCCATGGAGAAAAAAAAAACCAAAAAGGCAGTGAAAGAAAACTTTATAGGAGTACATTTTATAGAGTCCAAAGCAGTTTGAAAGACAAAAATCTTTGCTGAAAACACTGATCCCAGAAGAAAACACCTTGTCATGCATTAAACCATATGGTCTCCAACGTTCCTTTTTAATTAGAGACATATGATCTTTGGACTCTTCCAAGTGAAATTCTTGGATCATCCGCCCTTTTTCCTGTGCAGTGCTTTGTCCTTAGTTCAGGCCCAAATTACCTCATGGCTGAATTTCTGCAACAGCCACCTAGCTTGTCATCTGGCTAACCTCATTTTCCCTTATAGAGTATTCTGTGTATCTTCCCCAGGCTAATTCACCTAGGGCAGATTGCTTTTCCCACATTAGTTCCGTATAGTTTCTTGCATTTTGCAACTGGAACATTCTCCCATGATTCTGTTCCTGTTCCCCCCACGACTCGGAAATTAAGGTCCCCTCATTAGTCTGATCCCGTGTTTGAGACAAACACGTCAGTCCACATGATCACTTCCTTTTCAAAACGTGTACTACAGCTGTGGTAAGTATCTCTCACTTTGGTGGTATTCATTTTCTAACGGGCTCGTGTTTTATAATGTTGTCCCTGGAGCTACACTGGCCAAAAAGCCTCTTTTGTCTTTCTTCTCTCTAGCACTTAGCTCCAGACAAGAGTTCTCGATAAATACTTTCTCATATCTGAATACCAGACAATTGAATTTCTTATGAAATGAATCATAATGAACCTGTTAATAAAATCTGATAGTGGAAATATAAATGAAGGATGAACAAGATAACGAGTGTGATACTCATGCAGCCACATGCCACATCCTGTCAAGGAAGGCTACACAGAAAAATTAGAGGAAAATTCTTTGACTCTTCCCTGATAAAATCTGTTGCTCCTGTTTCGGTGGAATGAATGGTGGGCTCCAATCCCTGTGTCCCTGAAGTTTGGGCAAACGACTGCCCTGTCTAGCCTGCAGCTGCTCAGTAATGAGTAGATGAGTGTGAACAGATGGCAGAAGCTGACGCATTCTGTGGCATTCACCAGAAATGCCTGCAGTCTTCAAACTTCAATTCAGAGGAAGAAGCACAGGAAGAGGACTTCAGTTGCTCTCAGACTGTGGTGGTTTCTTGCCCCTGCATGCAGGTTGTGACACTGCTCAAAGCTCTTGTTCAGCCAGGAAATGCTAAGCTTCTAGTCAGTCATCTTTTAAGTTATTATATGAATAAGCAGATTCTTTTTTTTTTTTTTTTAATTTTTATTTATTTCTAGGAGAGAGAGAGAGACAGCATGAGCAGGGGAGGGTCAGAGAGAGGAGTGACAGACTCTGAAACAGGCTCCAGGCTCTGAGCTGGCAGTCAGCACAGAGCCCGGCGGGGCTCGAACCCACGAACCGCGAGATCATGACCTAAGCGAAAGTCGGACGCTTAACCGACTAAGCCACCCAGGCGCCCCATGAATAAGCAGATTCTTATGGTGAATATGCTGTGTTCAAGTTCTGAACTCATGCAGTGGTGTGAAATTTACCTCCTTTTAAGATCTGGCAGAATTGGATCTGGAAAGAACATTATGAAATGCCAGCTGTCAGCTCTAAATCATTTCCTTCTAGCTAGGTGGACTTCAGAAAAACGATCTATCTATCGATTTATCTACCATCCATCCATCCATCCATCCATCCATCCATCCATCCAACCTCTGTCAACCCAATATTTGCAGTAATATGATAGAAACTTTACCCAGGCCTACCCTTCAAACAAGGAAAAGGAGAAAGAGGCAGAGAGACAGCAAAAACAATCCAAAGTAATAAGTGGACCCAAGCCATGGTGAAACATGTGTGTTATTCAGGCTGTGCCAGTGCACAGTCCCCTCATCTCAGGCAGAGGGATAAGAGCTCAGTGTGGCCCGGCTACCCTGTAAGAGACACTAACTCTGCTGCCTCAGTGGATCCCCTTCTGGCTATCACACAAGGGAATTCTACATGGCCGTTGTGCTTTGGTGTGAATCACCACATCCCCATAGTGACAGTGGGAATCCTGTATCTGCATGAGGAACTGGTGAGGTATTAGCATCTGTCGATGCTTAATTTCTATCACACTTAGGCTTCCAAGCAGGGGGTGGAAGTAGGAAGTGACGTGATATAGAGGAGTTATGTGATATAGAGGAGTTCTAATATCCTTTTCCAGCTGTAAAAATCAGTTTTTATGGCTAACTATCCTGAGCCAAATATGTTGCCAAAATTCCTTGGTCTGGCACACCAGGCCGTTTAAAAACCAGATGAAATCCTACTTTTCTACCTTCTCTCTTTTTCTACTCCTCTACCAACATTTTGCCGTGACCAAACAAGCTTTGTTTCTTTAAACTTCTTTTCCTTCTCATGGTACCCCCATTTCTCTTTTCTTCCTCTCCAAGCATTCCTGGCCTCTCCAGATGGCCCTCCTGACCAGGGAAGGTTGGGAACCATTGGCCCATCCAAGGTCCAAATCAAATCCCACTTTATCCATGATACCTGCCCAGGCTTCTCTGGGATCCAGGCCTGTGCCCTTCCTCCACCAATCCCACTGCAGCTACAGCTTAGGTCAGTCCTTTGGCACATGGGGATGGACTGCCTGTCATTTCATGTTATGGTCTTCTTTTCTTCTCATTTAGCACTTTCACTGTTCTTTCCCTTCCTTACATGTCAGTGTGTCTTAATCCCCCAATTAGAAGTGGAAACAATGAGTGTTGAATCCCACGGTGCCTTCCATTTAGTTAGGGCTCACTAAATATTTCTGATCCCCTGGAAGGGGTCAAAGGCAAAGCCACACATGACTTTATCCACGGCATCCCAAGATGAACCTCGTGGGAAAGCAGCATGCTCTCCAGCGTTGTGGGGGCACATGTCAGGGTCTGCATCCTCATCCCACACCGAAGACAAGCCAGTGTCTACAAGATACAGCACAGTCTTAAGTCTGATGAGTTTCTCCAACAGTCTTAAATCTGATGAGGCAAGAGTGGGTGTTAGGTAAACCTGGATGTCACTTTTAGCATATACGTTACTTGCTCTGAGTATTGAGCCTTGTAGGACTATTGCAACAATTTGAGGGAGTCCAGGTCCAATTTTACACAAAGGTGAGAACTGTTGGATCTGTTGGTAATTCTCAGACCGGTGGTAGAAGACTGTTCTCACTGGATAAGAATGTGCTCTCATGGAACGTCCTGCCCAGTGATGTCAAGCATTGGAGAGTAAATCTGAGGGAAGTACCATCGCAGAAACTGTATCTTAATTATGCTTCTTCTTCTGGAAAATGCCATCATTAAGACATAGTCCCTAGGCTCTCATCAAGACAGAGGAAATTGATTTTTTTTAAAGGAGCTTTTCATAATGGGCAGCTATAGCCACAAGTCAGAAAAAATAAAACACAGTCTTTTTAAAAGACAAGTGAAAAAAAAAAGAAGAAAAAAAAAAAAGAAAAAGACAAGTGAAGGGGCACCTGGGTGGCTCAGTTGGCTAAGCGTCCGACTTCGGCTCAGGTCATTATCTCACGGTTCGTGGGTTCGAGCCCCGCGTTGGGCTGTGTGCTGACAGTTCAGAGCCTGGATCCTGTTTCGGATTCTGTGTCTCCCTCTCTCTCTGACCCTCCCCTGCTCATGCTGTCTCTCTCTCTCTCTCAGAAATAAATAAAATCTTGAAAAAAAAAAAGACAAGTGAAAATAAGAATCAATACTCTCTGGACCACTAATTCCCTGCTGTACTTTCCTCACTATTCAGCTATATGACATAGAAGCTATTTCCTAGAGATGGAGACTCCTGAGAATTTCACTGGTCTCTGAGATCCTTTCAAGCTCTAAGGATGCCTTTGTTCCTCCCTCTATGTGAGAGTCTTTGAGTGTGGCTAGTACCATTATTTCATTCATATTTAAAGGATCATATGTGCTTTGTTCTACATTTCATTGGTCTCCATTTCTTCAGCGCCTGCCCTGCATTTTGGCGCTACGTCTTTTTCTTTCACTACGTACTTACCAAACACCAAGAGCTTAAAATATCACATAGGTTCTGTTCTGTTCTTTTCTTCTCTCTTCTTTTCTTTCTTTCCTTCCTTCCTTTCTTCTCTTTCTTTCTTCCTTTCTCCTTCCTTCCTTTCTTTCTTTCCTTTCTTTCTTTCTTTCCTTTCATTTAATCATTTAATAAAAATTAATAATTTCCTTTCATTCCTCATCTAATCATTCAACAAAACTATGACGTTTTTGTGCCTTCAGATTAGCAGAACAGACAGGATAGGAGAGCAAAGACTTATATAACACGTTGATACACTGAAAACTTCCAGGCCTATTCTTTGCTGAGATAAGAGAAAATAAACATTTTATTCCTATTTGAAAGACCTGTCTCTATAATCTCTGAAAGCATCTGTAATGATTCAGGTGTGGTAGGGACTGATAAGCAGCATTTCCTGAACACAGTAAAATGCATACAATTTTATTACATGCCCAATCATGGGTACGTGGGGTGATTTTTGTAGACAGAAAGGAAAAGATACTTCCAAATGGCAGGTTTCAATGTACAACAATAATTCAATGGAAAATTTTTCCATGAAGGCAACAATATAACAAACATTTATAATTTATTATAATATTATAAAGGAATCATCAGATGGTTCTGTCAGAAAAAAAAAAAAAGACTTTGTAAAAGCTCGTGGCAGCTGTGTAGGTAGTAATCTCACCTCAGAGCCTTTGTACAGACTCCTCCCTCTGTGGGGAACACATTTCATAAAGCTAGTTCCTACTTTACCTTTCAGGCATCAGACTCAATGCCACATACCCAGAAATGCCCTCCCGAACACCCTATATATAGTAAACGAGGCTTCATGCTTCCTTCTTTCAGCTTTGTATTAATTTCCTTCATAAAATGTATGGCATTTTAATTCCTTCATTTTATATGTACTTTTGTAAGTCATCCCATGAGACTATCAGCTCAACAAGGGCAGGGCCCAGGGCTCCCCTGTCTTTCCAGTGCCAGACTAGCCGTGGCTTAGGGGAGACCCTTAGGGAAAAAGCTAATGATCCACATTTATATAGAGATTACATTCATTCCCTTTTAACACTCAGATCTGTTGCTCATTTGCTTCTATGCCCAAGAAACAAGTTGCTGTGAGTCGACTGTGGTGTTTGTTAAGTTACTGATTACAAAATCAGGCTGCATCTTACCGCTTTGGAACCTTTTGAAAGATTACATTTTACCTCTGACATATTTCCTATCTAACCCAAGTCTTCTGCAATTTGTAAGGTACTGGTGGTGATCAAGGCCCCACGCATTTACAGTCTTCATTCCTGCACTAACACACACACAACACTTTTCATGCAGTCAAAACAATATTGTGGGAATTAAAAAGTCTTCAGTAATCTCAGAGATGGATGGCCTTGCAGTTACCATGACTTCAAGGTATTCTTGGGACCCAAGTATAAGTATGTAGACCCTTCCCACTAAGATTTACACTGGAAGCTTCACTTTTGGGTGATTCTACCATAAGAACCTAAGAACCAAGCAACCTCTCACCTAGGTATTAATTCTCTGCAAAGGAGGGTAGATGTGCAGCATGAATTGATTTCCTGCAAAAATGATAAAGGAAAAACAATTATATGATGGTGGCAGAGTTGCTGTTTTTTATTTACTTTTCTGTGGTTTAAGGAGGAGATTCCTTGCTTGTAAGAATGTCACATAAACCAAAGACCACAGTGTTAAGCCAAAACTTGAGCAAAATTACATTTAATAAAGTGCTTCTTTTCTCTGTGTTCTGACAGCTCAGAGCCTGGCACCTCCTTCAGATTTTGTGTCTCCCTCTCTTTCTCCCCCTCCCCTGTTCACACACTCTCTCTCTCAAAAATAAATAAACATTAAAACAATTTTGAATATCCAGATGTGGCTACTGTATTGGGCAAAGCTGTTCTACTGAATAATGAGCTCAAATGTGACCTAGGTATATCCAAGTCAGCATTCACAATTAATTGACTAATAGCATTATACATGTAACTTATGACTAACCAATTTATGTTATCACAAGTTAATAGAAAATGAAGTTCTTTTCTTGACAAGTCATCTTCTTGACCTCTATTTACACTCTTAACTTCTATGTTAGATGAAGAAGGCAGAAATCTCATTTGATTTCGTATGAGTGTCTAAAATTGGGCTGATAAAATTTTCCTTATCCAAAAAGATGATAGTGAGTAGTAAGAAGCTCTTACTCTCCCTTTTATCCCTGTTTCGAATGTATCTGTATTCAAACATAGATGTATGCCCACAAGTATATCTGAAGGTCAATCGATGTCTATAGGAATTGTGACTGAAACCATCCAATATGTTTTTTGAAAGCCTAATGAGAAACGGGGTGTATGGGTCAGGTGGAGATGTGAATGGCCAAAGGAAGGAGGGCAAAACAAAATGTATCAAGACTCCAAATATGAGATAAAGCTCTCACAGCACAGGTAAGACAGGAAGATTACGTGTAGAGATTCAAATGGTAGAGAGAGTAAAGGCAGAACAGTGAGTGGCTCGTGTCACAGCATCTGCAAAAGATAGGAGAAAGAGAACATCCCAGATTTGGGAGCGGAATTACTCAGAGAAGGGCTCTGTCTGAAACTGTGCCTCCTAAGATGAACCAGCTCTTTGATGGAAACTTTCAGACTGCATTTACCTGACTTCTGAGATACAGTTGGTAGGTAATGTTGACTACTCTTCTGCTGTGAAACTCTGTTCTTATAGTTTCTATGTACCATTTGATTTCTTCTTACCTGCCTGGTGATGCCTTCTTAATCTTCCCAATTGATATTTTACTGCTCAGCTCCAGGGGTCACCATTCACACTGTAGACCTCAGGAATTTATAAATTGATAACGACAACTTTCTGATGGATAGTTAAGAAGGTGTTCTCTAATTCACGGAAAGGCACCATGTGACCTAGAAGCTCCCCCAGTTTGACCGTTAGGAAGGCAATACTTCTCTTAGGTGCCACCCCAGGCACTTGGCTGTTTTCATTTTTAATTAGCTACTGCTAACCTCATTCGTACACACCGCTTCAACCACTGCTTTTACACCATCTGTATGGCTCTTAAATTGTTACATTATCCACAGCCCAGATTTCCCCCCTGAGCCTTAGACTCACATCAAATTGGGTTTTACACAGTTCTACTCAAATGTTTCAGTGGCACCAGTAACACAACATATTAAAAAAAGAATTGATCTCCAATCCTGATTAACATCACCACCATCCACCTGGTAACTAAAGCCGGAGTCTGAGAATTATCCCTATCTCACTCACTCCCAACATAACTTCAGTCTGTGAATCCTGGAGATTCCGCCTCAGTTAACCCCTTCCATGTATGTCTCCATTATATCCTGTTGCAGCTGCTTGGGGCCACTCCACGCTCCCCTCCACTACTGCCATCTTTCTTGTCAATCGCATCCATTCTACCTCCACATAGCTCCTGGTGAGATCTTTCCAAAATGCAGATATCATTACGTCACTCTCCTGCTAAAGTTACTTCAAATTTTATGCCTTGTTAATGTGATTCATGATAAAGTTTGAATTCCCAATTGTAGCATATAATAAGGGATAGGTGAGCTGGTCTTTGTATGCTTTTCCATCTTCAACTTCTCCCACATCTCCTAACATATGCTTGCACTTTAGGCAAACACTTGGCTTTCTTAATAAACCCAGCTCAATCCCCCACACTGGTCAGTGGTATTTACCAGGGGACACTGCAATTATTTCCAAATCTATCTTTCCCTTTAGACCTTAAGTACCTTGAGAGCAGGAATATGATTTTATCTTTGTATCTCTAGCACCTGCCTACTGCCTGCTAATTTAGAATAAGTGCTTAGCAAGTAGATGTATGAATGCATAGGTCAAAGAGAAACCAAAGAGGAAATTAAGGAACTTCAAATACTCCCAGAATTTCAGGAAAGGTAGGGAATGTGAAGATCTGGGGAAGGAAAGAAAACAGTGGCTGTGATGAAGAAAGTATCTTTGGATTCAAAAATCACTACCTGTATAGGTGGAAGTATAGTGTTGATAGGATCACTGCTTCACTGAGACACATATTTTTATGCTTCAGTTTTTTAATTTCAATTTACAAAAGGGAAAAATTATATCAAAGCATTAAGACTCTAAAGTCTTTGTCCATTATGACAGAGCTATGGATATTAGTGATAATCCTTAAAAGGAAAGTTGCTATGATATTTAAATGTAAAAGAATAATGGGAGAGAACATAAATTGCCTTTATACAAAGATATTTCAAATAGTAAGCATAAAAAGAAACTCCCTAAGCATAGTTTTTCTTTCTCTTCTACTCTTGTCTTTTAAGAAAGTTTGTTATTTTGAAAGTACACAGCTGTTCACAGCTATAAATGAAGAAGTAGCAATGTCACATCCATTTGAGGTACACTTAATGTCACCATTAAGCTATATCAATTATTTTGTGTATGTACAGACAAGAGAGATTAATTTTGGTTCATAGAAATTGTCTTGTATTAAGTGTGAGATTTTGTTTTGTCCTGAATTAAAATATCTGGGATATATCTGTTTGCTTGGTTGCCACTATTAACAAAGCCTGTAATAGAATACGTCATTTTTTTTTTTTTTTTTAATTAGAGGCAGAGCACAAGCAGGGGAGGGGCAGAGAGAGAGGGGGATACAGAATCTGAAGCAGGCTCCAGGCTCTGAGCTGTCAGCACAGAGCCCAACATGGGGCTCAAACTCATAAACCATTAGATCATGATCTGAACCAAAGTTGGATGCTTAGCCAGCTAAGCCACCCAGGCACCCCTGAATACATCATCTCTTAAATGAACACTTGTAGAGTTTTAGAAGTCAATTCTCCATATCTTTAGTCTGGGGTATCATTAAACTACAAGGCGAGAACATAATTTCAAATATAGACATACTGAAAATACAATTAATTAAGACAAAAAGCTTTTAGTATTTTATGACAGAGGGGAGGTGGGTAGGAACAAGAAGAATATACTTAATTGTAATGAGCAGTGGCTAATGTATAGAATTGCCAAATCACTGTATTGTGCACTTGAAACCAACACAACACCAAATGTTAATTACTGGAGCTTTTAAAAACTTAAAAAGAAACTTTTAGTTTTAAAAGCTTACTGGGTCCATGTTTTATTTCATTTGCATCTTCCTGTCTAGTATCAGATGTTAAGAAGGTGCTTAATGAATACTCAGGCAAATCACTGCATCTTTCTAAGCCTCAGCTCCCTCATCAATAAGTGGGATTGATAACCACATCATAGAGTTATTAGAGAATTAAATGAGATACTGCTTTGTATGCTGCCTGGTACAAAAGGTTGCTATTATTGTTTGCATATCTGATCCTATAAGCCTTTGTAGGTTATAGGGCCTTTGCACCTTCAATCTGTTATAGAAATATAAGACTATGCATTTTATATTTCAGTTCCAAAAATGAGGTAATAGTTGAGTAACACAAGACAGGCTTAGAGACAAACTGGAAAGTGCAGATGAATACAGCCATCTGACTATGAGAATGACTGGTAAGGACCCATTACCTTATGAAACTAATTCTTGACCTTTGGAATGATTTTTATTTGTCACAAAGCATAAAGTTATTATTGAATAACATAACGCATGTTATAGGTCAAATGCAAATTTCGTTGCTTCATATGAATTTTCCCTCCACTGAGGACTTTAAGCAATTCTCCCATAGACCTGACTCCAAATAGGTGAAGAACCACTGACTTAAACTGTTATAGTTACAGAATCTACTTTGCTATCCTTATAGGCAGATTTAAAATAATTTATTACTTTTTTAAAAAAATTTAATGTTTTATTTATTTCTGAGCGAGAGAGGGAGACAGTGTGAACAGGGGAGGGTCAGGGAGAGAGGGGGACACAGAATCTGAAGCAGGCTCCAGGCTCTGAGCTGTCAGCACAGAGCCCGATGCAGGGCTCGAACCCATGAACCATGAGATCATGACCTAAGCTGAAGTCAGACACTTAATTGGCTGAGCTACCCAGGCGCCCCTAAAAATAATTTTTTAAAAGAAACCTTTTAAAAGAGGGTTTTCTCTGAGTCTTTCCTGTTTTTGCAGATATAAGTGTATTCTGAATCTTTTCTATTTTGCTTTGAATATATTCTTTGGTTCTCTTCTCACTGGAAGTACAGAACAGTTGGTAACAATCATTCGGAACTTATCTCATTGTTGCTGCTCTACCCTTCATGCATTAAATGCTTGTTTGTAGGAATGTTTTTTGCTGTTACCAATACTCCACAATACATAGTCATCTTCATTTTAAATGAAGAAATTGGAGAATAAGGTCAATGTTCTGAAATAACACGCAAGAAGAGCCTTCATAAGCAATACAAGGGAAATTCACTATCATTCAGTTTAGGAGGAAAAAAATGAGAGTGGTTGTAGGCGGTGGACAGTATAATTTTGTAGAATACTGTGGATTAAAATAATTCAATTATGCCCAAAACAGATGAGTTTTGCTAATCTGAAGTAATCACCAAAAAAGATATGCTAATACCCTACCTAATCAGCAAGAAAGACTGTGTCAGAAAAATTACTGAATTATTCAATAACAAAGAATGTATTTGAATAACTCATGAGCAGAAGTAAATAATTTAGATTTCCTCCCCAATGGTGATTAAAAGATAGAGACCTAAAAACCTGATATTGTGGAAGCCAGAAGGGCTTAAGCTCACACTTCTCCACCACACTATGTATGACTGATTTCAAGCATATTCACTACATGTTGCACTAATTCTGTTAACTAAATGACCTTTTTCTTAAAATCTGAGGACTGAATGTAATAAAAAGTCTGACTTCATTATTTGATATTTGATTACAGGCATTTTTCAACCCTTACCCCATCCTCTCCCCATTCTGCCTCAGATCCATGCAAACTGATAAGAAGACCCAGGTGCTTATGCACAAAACCCATCCCCCACCTCCAGCCCCTAACTACTTCAAAAACTCAGAACTACCATGAAAACTCAAAGCCGGTTTCCTTCTTCCTTTCACAGATCTTTCAAGCTATTTTCAGATCAGCTTGAGAGGCCTGCCCTGCCCTCTATAGAAAACTTCATTATGGGAATAAAAAACTTTTTCACACTTCTTGGTGTGTGTGTGTGTGTGTGGCATCATCAGTTTGGAAATACAAGCCAAATGTTGGGCGGTGATCCATCTCAACTCTACAGACTGGCCACAATACCCAATCACCATGATACTGGAAGGAGGGTTCCTTTCAATGAAGACATAATAATTTTAGTACCTAGGAAGAACTCTGCATTCAACAGAAACCTAATAAACTGAGTTTTAGTTTATATATCAATCTCCTGTGAGTTCATATTCTGGGAATCCATTCCACTAATCCTAATGATGCCAAGACAAAATTTCAGAATCTAAGAAGGTGAAGACTAGTCTTGGAAATGATAACCACTCCAATGGACTCTACATCACATGTTCACTTTTGCTTTCATTTATCATATGAAAACACAACTGTATTTTTGTAAGAAATAATACACAGTCCATCTGAAGGAACAGTTCTGTTTTATGGGAGGTAAACTAGAATGTCTGCAGGGGGCAGTAATTAACTTAAATCAAGTAGGTAAGAGACCATAGATATGGTAAGCTTTTGTATTACAACCCAGGAGAGCCTGGCTCTATTACATTGTCTATTAAATAAGCACTTTACTGTGCTTCAAAAGGCAACACAGGCCAAGCTTCTGACCCACTGCTGTAAATGCTAAGGCTGAAAAGCTGCATAACTAGAAATGTCAGTATTTTAACCCCATTGCTATTAAATTAAAAAAAAAATTATTGATATCTGCAATATAGACACTAATTCACAGGTATACACAGAAATGAGAAAAGAATGCCATTGAAGGAGCCAAGGTCTTTCTTTCAACTCTCTTTTGCTTTATATTCCACATTCACTTTATTTCATGTTGACCAGACTCTTATGTTGTATTCATTGTTATAAAAGCTGATGCTCAAGAAATGGGCCTCCTTCCTTAAGTAAATAAAATGTATTCATTGATTTTAGTACTTCATGCACAAAGTCAATATTTTATAGAACTTTTGAGCTACTTGAAAAACATATAACAAATATTTGGCTGAACTAGAAATTTCCAAAAACATGAATGGATTTTAAAAAACTCTTGGATTTTATGGAGTGCCTGGGTGGCTTTGTCGGTTAAGCATCCGACTTTGGCTCAGGTCATGATCTTGTGGTTCACAAGTTCAAGTCCTACATTGGGCTCTCTGCTGACAGCTCAGGGCCTGGAGCCTGCTTCAGATTCTTTGTCTCCCTCTCTCTCTCTGCCCCTTCCCTACTCACACTCTTTCTCTCTGTGTCTCTCAAAAATAAATAAACATTAAAAAAAATTTAAAGAACTCTAGGATTTTGGATTTATCCAGAACTAGGTTTAAGCGCTGGTTCTACCATTTACTGTGTAATGGGAAAGTTCATTAACCTCATGTGTCCATAGAGAATGTTGAGAGGATTCAATGAAACTGCATACATAAGCATCCATCATCATATCAAGCACAAAGGAAGTGTTTAATAAATGTTATCATCTTTTATTTCCAAGTTAGTCTCCTACAGTCCTTTGGGTTTTGGTACTCTAAAGTGTTATCGGGTTTCATAAAGAACCTGATAATTCATATTTACTCAGAACATTCATATCTGCACAATCATAAATTTAATCGATTTATTTTGTGGAAGTGCCATAACAAAACAATCAGCAGGAATTAATGTGGTATGCTGACTCACCCATTTTTGAATTTGATGCAGAGGAAAAGTGAGACCATGACCTGAGTCAAAACCAAGAGTCAAATGCTTAACTGACTGAGCCCACCCAGGTGCCCCTTTGTTATACATGAATCTCTGCATTTTATCTCAATTATCTGATTTGTGGAATTGCAATCAAGATGGCAGAGCAGCATGGAGATCCTCAGCTTATCTCGTTCCCTGAAATGCAGCTAGATCAGCACCAAACCACTTTGTACACCTCGGAAACTGATCTGAGGATTAACACAATAATCTTCATAACTTGTGCCACAGAACTAGGAAGGTACAAGGTGAGGAGAGGTATACTGGGACAGAGAAAAGCCATGGAGAGTAGGGAGTAGGGAGCTGTTTTTGCAGAGAACGGACAGAGAAAGGGGGAGAGTGCAAGACAAACACTCCCCTGAAAGTAACTGGAGGGAAAAGAAAGAAAGAGTGAAAACACTCGCAGGGGACTGGAAAGAAATCTGTTCCCTAAAAACATTGACGGGAAGATAGGAGAGGGTTTCAATACCCACCAGGATTCTATAAACAGTGAAGCACAGAGTGAAGTTCCAGGGCTTAGTGCCTGGCACTGCTCTGGTGAGGAAGTAAGG
The DNA here is from genome assembly GCA_017311185.1 of Proteles cristata cristata. NCBI lineage: Eukaryota > Metazoa > Chordata > Mammalia > Carnivora > Hyaenidae > Proteles > Proteles cristata. The sequence continues at coordinate 206,303 of JAESUZ010003722.1, forward strand.
CGAGTCCCCAGAAGCAGGTAGTAGGATATGAGGGGTCTATGTGCCACACAGAGAGGCCATACAGCCTCCCCCACCCCTCCACAAAAATCCCAGCAGACCCCAGAGAGCAACCATATTTACTGGTGTTGGGCTAAAGACTCCAGAATGAAGTGAAGCCTGGTGCCGGCTATGTGTTGTGGTTTGCCATAATCTCTGAGCCTCTGCTGCTGTGCAATCACACGAACATTTTCTAGGGCAAACCACCACCTGGCCATTGCTCAGGGAGATCCTCCCCCAGGGGGTTGTTGTGGGTTCAAGCTGCAGAGGTCTCTGAAGTGTGGGGTTCTGAAACACAAACCTATCTGAGATAAAACTCTGGAGGGAAGTGCCACTTGGCAGATGGATAGCTTGGACATGGACAGGGTGGAGGCGAGGGTGGACAGAGGCCTGAGACAAAGGAGGGGTAGTTGATTGTGGGTTGGTGAGGGTGAGAAGTTCCTGTGCCAGAGACTAGGGAGCTGGAAGAAGCCATTTCCACCTCTCCTGTGCATGTGTGTGCGCACACACATGCCCATCACACTAATTCACCCCAGTAAGCTAAGCAGTGCCACCTAGCAGTGCCATTATACTAAGCCCCATCCAAATACACCCTCCAAGCACATCTCCAAGAAGACTAGCATGAGTCCCTCCAACTGCTTAATGAATGGACTTTTGAGGGCTTTATAGTTTTAGTTCTAGGGGAAACTAGATGTAACTTCATTTGGGTTTCATTCTGTTTGCTGGTTCATTTATTGGTTTGTTTAAACTTTTTTTTCTTTTTTCCTTTGTTTTCTTTTTCTTGGATACAGAAGGAGAAAACTTTTTAGTTTTATTTTCTTTTTTTTAATTTTTATTTTTTTCACTTAAAAATCTTTTACTTTATTTTTTCATTAAAATTTATTCTATTTCACTTTCTTTATTTCTGCACTTTTTTTAATTTTTAAATTTTGTCTTACCTTTTTTCTTTTCTTTTCTTTCCCTTTTTTTCTCCATTCCATTAAGCTTCTTTCAACAAGCAGACCAAAGCACACCTAAGACCTAGCTTCTTTTACTTGCTTTTTTGCCTTTAATTTTGTAATTTTTAGTTTTTATTTTATTAAATGTTTCTTCCTTTAAAATTACAAAACAAAGGAATTAACCGCTGAAGAAATAGCATAAATAAATACCAGCCATGGGCTTAATCAACACAGATATAAGATGTCTGAACTAGAATTTAGAACCATGATAATAAGAATACTAGCTGGGGCTGAAAAAGGCATAAAAACCTTTCTGCAGAGATAAAAGAAGTAAAGTCTAGTCAGGGCAAAATTAAAAATACTATAAATGAGATGAAATCTTGAATGGGTGCCATACAGTAAAAATGGATGAAGCAGAGCAGCAAATCAGTGATATAGAGAACAAATTTATGGAGAATAATGAAGCAGAAAAATAGGGAAAAACAAAAGCAAAAGCGCATAGTACAAGACCTAGAGAACTCAATGACTTATGAAAAAGGAGTAACATCTGAATTATAGGAGTCCTAGAACACAAAGATAGAGAAAAAGGGGTAGAAGGTTTATGTGAGCAAATTATAGAGGCTAACGTTCCTAATCTGGAAAGAACACAAACATCAAACTCCAGGAAGCACAGAGAACTCCCATTAGATTCAACAAAAACTGACCATCATCAATGTATATTATAGTCAAATTCACAAAACACACAGACAAGGAAGGAATTATGAAAGCAGCAAGGGAAACAAGCCCTTTACCCACAGGGGAAGACAGATCATGTCCACAGCAGAGCTCTCCACAGAAGCTTGGCAGGCCAGAAAGGAGTGGCATGATGCATTCAACATGCTGAATCAGAAAAATATGCGGCCAAAAATTCTTTATCCAGAAAGGCTTCCTTCAAAATAGAAGGAGAGATAGTTTCCCAGACAAAAACTAACAGAGTTCATGACCACCAAACAGGCCCTGCAAGAAATTTTAAGGGAGACTCTTTGAGTGGAGAAAAGATGAAATGAAACAAAAAAGATCAAAAGCAACAAAGACTTGAAAGGATCAGACAACATCACTAGAGGGGCGCCTGGGTGGCTCAGTCGGTTAAGCATCCAACTTCGGCTCAGGTCATGATCTCACAGTTCATGGGTTCAAGCCCTGCGTCGGGCTCTGAAAGCTAGCTCAGAGCCTGGAGCCTGTTTCAGATTCTGTACCCCCCTCTCTCTCTGACCCTCCCCTGCTCATGCTCTCTCTCAGAAATAAATAAAACATTAAAAAGAATTAAAAAAAAAAGAAAAGAAAAGGAAACATCACCAGAAACACCAACTCTACGGGCAACACAAGGGCACTAAATTCATATCTTTCAATATTCACTCTAAATGTCAATGAACTAAACGCTCCAATCAAAAGACAAAAGGTATCAGAGTAGATAAGAAAACAAGGTCTATCTATATGATGTTTGTAAGAGACCCATGTTAGACTAAAAATACCTACAGATTGAAAATAAGGGGATGGACAACAGATGAATGGATCAAAAAGATGTGGTTTATCTATACCATGGAATACTACATGGCAATGAGAAACAATGAAATCTGGCCACGTGTAGCAACATGGATGGACCTTGAGGGTGTTATGCTGAGCGAAATAAGTCAGGCAGAGAAGGACAAATATCATATGTGTGCACGTATAGGAGGATTAGGAGGAACTTGATGGAGGAACAAGGGGGAGAAGAAGGGGGAAATGGTGGGGGAAAGGGAGAGAGGCAAACCATGAGAGACTCTTGAATGCTGACAAAAACTGAGGACTGATGGATGTGGGGGGGAGGGGGGATGGGCATAGAGGAGGACACTTATGGGGATGAGCACTGAGTGTTATGTGGAAACTAATTTGACAATAAACTATTTGTAAAAATAAATAAATAAATAAACATCAAAAAATTTAAAAAAAAAAATAAGGGGATGGAAAACCATCTATCAAGTTAATGGTCATCAAAAGAAAGCTAGAGTAGCCATACTTATATCAAATAGATTTTATTTTATTTTTTTTAATGTTTTATTTATTTTTAGGAGAGAGAGAAAGACAACGTGAGCAGGGGAGGGTCAGAGAGAGAGGGAGTCACAGACTGAAACAGGCTCCAGGCTCTGAGCTGGCAGTCAGCACAGAGCCCGACGCTGGGCTCGAACCCACGAACCGCGAGATCATGACCTAAGCGAAAGTCGGACGCTTAACCGACTAAGCCACCCAGGAGCCCCTATCAAATAGATTTTAAAATAAAGACTGTAACAAGAGATGAAGAAGGGTGTTCTATCATAATTAAGGTGTCTGTCAACCAAGAAGATCTAACAATGTATTATAAACATTTATGCCCTCAACATGAAAGACTTAAATACATAAATCAATTAATCGCATACATAAAAAAACTCATTGATAATAATACCATAATATTAGGAGACTTCAATTCCCCACCTACAGAAATGGACAGATCATCTTAGCAGAAAATCAACAAGGAAACACTGGCTTTGAATGATACACTGGACCAGTTGGACTTAACAGACATATTCAGAACATTTTATCCTACAGCCGCAGAATACACATTCTTCTCGAGTGCAGGTGGAAAATTCTTCAGAATAGATCACATACTGGGACACAAATCAGCCCTCCACAAGTACAAAAATCGAGATCATACCACACATTTTCAGACCACTATGTTATGAAACTGAAAATCAACCACAAGAAAAACTTGGAAAGATCATAAATACTTACAGATTAAAGAACTCCCTAAAAAAGAATGAATAGATTAACCAAGAAATTAAAGAAGAAATTAAAAAGTACATGGAAGCCAATGAAAATGAAAACATGACAGCCATAAACTGTTGGGATGTAGCAAAAGCGGTCATAAGAGGGAAATCTAGGCCTTCCTAAAAAAGGAAGAAAGTCTCAAATACACAACCTAACCTTACATCTAAAAGAGCTGGAAAAAGAAAATCAAATAAAGCCCAAGCCAGTAGAAGAAGGGAAATAATAAAGATTAGAGCAGAAATAAATGGTGTTGAAATAAACAACAACAACAACAACAGTAGAACAGAAACCAGGAGATGGTTCTTTGAAAGGATTAACAACATTGACAAACCCCTAGTCAGATTGATCGAAAAGAAAGAAAAGGGTGGGGGGCAAATAAATAATATCATGAATGAAAGAGGAAAGATCACAATCAACAACACAGAAACACAAGCAATAATAAAAGCATTTAAAAGTTGTTATACACCAACAAATTGCACAATCTGGAAGAAATGGACAAATTCCTAGAAACATATAAACTACCAAAACTGAAACAGAAAGCAATAGAAAATTTGAACAGACTGATAACCAGTACAAAAATTGAATCAGTAATCAAAAATCTCCCAACAAACAAGAGTCCAGGGCTAGATGGCTTTCCAGGCATATTCTACCAAATATTTAAAGAAGATTAATACCTATTCTTTTGAAGCTGTTCCAAAAAATAGAAATGGAAAGAAAATTTCTAAACTCATTCTACGAGGCCAGCATTATCTTGATTCCAAAGCCAGACAAAGACCCGACTAGAAAGGAACAACTAAAGACCAATTTCCCTGATAAACATGGATGCAAAAATTCTCAACAAGACACTAGCCAACTGGATCCAACAATACATTAAAAGAATTATTCACGACAATCAGGTGGGATTTATTCCTGGGATGCAGGGCTGGTTCAATATCGGCAAATCAATCAATGTGATACATCACATTCATAAAAGAAAGGATAAAAACCACACGATCCTCTCAATAGATTCAGAGAAAGTATTTGACAAAATAACAGCATCATTTCTTGATAAAAACCCTTAAGAAAGTAGGGATAGAAGGAACATAAATCAAGATAATAAAAGCCATATACAAAAGACCCACCACTAATATCATCTTCAATGGGAAGAAAACAGAGTTTTCCCACTAAGGTCAGAAACATGACAAGGATGTCCACTCTCACCACTGGTATCCAACATAGTGTTGGAAGTCCCAGTCTCAGCTATCAGACTACACGAAGATATAAAAAGAATCCAAATCAGAAAGAAATCAAACTTTCACTCTTCACAGATGACATGATACTCTATGTGAAACCCAAAAGACTCCACCAAAAAATTGCAGAATTGATCCATGAATTCAGCAAAGTCACAGGATATAAAACCAATGTACAGAAATCGGTTGCATTTCTATACACCAATAATGAAGTAGCAGAAAGGGAAATCAAGGAATCTATCCCATTTACAATTGCACCAGAAACTATAAAATACCTAGGAACAAACCTAATGCAAGAGATGAAAAATCTATACATTGAAAACTATAGAAAACATATTAAAGAAATTGAAAAAGACACCAAAAAATGGAAAATCATTCCATGAATTAGAAGAACAAATTCATTCATGAATTAGAAGAACAAATATTGTTAAAATGTTGATACACTCAGTGCAATATATATATATATATGTATATATTCAAGGCAATCTCTATCAAAATAACACCAGCATTCTTCACAGAGCTAGAACAAACAATTCTAAAATTTGTATGTGGGGCGCCTGGGTGGCTTAGTCGGTCAAGCGTCCGACTTTCACTTGGGTCATGATCTCGCGGTTCGTGGGTTCGAGCCCCATGTCGGGCTCTGTGCTGACTGCCACCTCAGAGCCTGGAGCCTGTTTCAGTCTGTGACTCCCTCTCTCTCTGACCCTCCCCTGCTCACGCTGTCTCTCTTTCTCTGTCTCCTAGAAATAAATAAAAATATTAAAAAAAAAAATTTTGTATGGAACTAGAAAAGACCCCAAATAGCCACAGCAATCCTAAAAAAGAAAACCAAAGCTGGAGGCACCACAATCCTGGACTTCAAGTTACAAAGCTGTTCTCATCAAGACAGTTTGGTACTGGCACAAAAACAGACCCTCAGATCAATGGAACAGAATAGAGAACCGAGAAATGGACCCACAAATGTATAGCCAACTAATCTTTGACAAAGCAGGAAAGAATATCCAATGGAAAAAAGACAGTTTCTTCAGCAAATGGGGTTGGGAAAACTGGACAGCAACATTCAGAGGAATGAATCTGGAGCACTTTCTTATAGCATACACAAAAATAAACTCAAAATGAAAGAAAGACTTAAACATAAGACAGGAAGCCATCAAAATCCTTCAGGAGAAAATAGGCAACAACCCCTTTGACCTGGGCTACAGCAACTTCTTACTTGACCCATCTTCAGAGGCAATGGAAACAAAAGCAAAAAGGAACTATAGGGACCTCATCAAGATAAAAAGCTTCTGCACAGCAAAGGAAACAATCATCAAAACTACAAGGCAACTAACAGAATGAGAGAATATATTTGCAAATGACATATCAGAAAAAGGGTTAGTATCCAAAATCTATAAAGAACTTAGTCACAATCAACATCCAAAACCAAATAATCCAGTGAAGAAATGGGCAGAAGACATGAATAGACACTTTTCAAAAGAAGACATTCAGATGGCCAATAGACACATGAAAAAAAAGATGCTCAACACCACTCATCATCAGGGAAAAACAAATCTAAACCACAATGTGATACCACCTCACATGTGTCAGAATGGCTAACATTAACAACTCAGGCAACAACAGATGTTGGTGAGGTTGTAGAGAAAAAGGAACATTTTTGCACTGCTGGTAGGGATGCAAACTGGTGCAGACACTCTGGAAAAGAGTATGGAGGTTCCTTAAAAAAACTGCACTACTAGATATTTATCCAAAGGAAATAGGAATGCTGTTTCAAGGGAGCACATGTATCCCCGTGTTTACAGCAGCACTATCGACAATAGCCAAAATATGGAAAGGACCCAAATGTCCACTGATGAATGAATGGATACACACACACACACACACACACACACGCACACCATGGAGTATTACTCAGCAATCAAAAAGAATGAAACCTTGCCATTTTCAACAACATGGATGGAACTAGAATGCATTATGCTAAGTGAAACAAGTCAGTCAGAGAAAGCAAATATCATATGATTCCATTCATACGTGAATTTAAGATCCAAAAAGGATGAACATAAGGGGAGGGAAGCAAAAATAATGTGGAGAGGGAGACAAACCATGAGAGACTCTTATTTATTTTTTTAATTTTTTAATGTTTTCTTTATTTCTAGGAAAGAGAGAGAGAGAGACAGTGTGAGCAGGGGAGGGTCAGAGAGAGAGGGAGTCACAAACTGAAACAGGCTCCAGGCTCTGAGTTGGCAGTCAGCACAGAGCCCGACGCGGGGCTCGAACCCACAAACTGCGAGATCATGACCTAAGGGAAAGTCGGACGCTTAACCGACTAAGCCACCCAGGCGCCCCAAGACTCTTAAATACAGAAAACAAACTGACAGTTGCTGAGGGGTTGTGGGTGGGGAGATGGGCATTAAGGAGGGACACTAGTTGGGATGAGTACTGGTGTTATACGTAAGTGATGAATCAAGAAATTCTATTCCTGAAATCTTTATTACACCATATGTTAACTAACTTGTATTTTTTTAAAAGATGAAAGAATTAATGATTATTATTTCTCACTCATGGCTCCTCAAGGGCCATTGCTTTCCTTCTCTATCTTTCTGACAAGCCACAGAAATCTACCTGCTTAGAGGCTGTAGCCAACATTCTAATCAACCAACACAAACAACCAGGCAACTGGCTTTCTGATAAATAAGAGTCCACTATTTACTTTAAAGGAGTAGTCTCTATATGGGAATTCAGTAACTTTCTTTAAAAAGCACCATTGCAAATGGATTCGACAGAGTAAACTCTGATGCTAGCAGCAGATAAGATTCTGGAAAAAAAGTCATGCTTTCTGTTTTTCTCCTCCTAAACATTTTTTTCAAGTTATTTTCCATGAATGCCTAAAACAAAGCCAGTTACAAACACAAGGAAATGCAAAAGCTTGTTAATACAACGTTATGGTTGAACATGTAAATGTATCAAAGGTCAGGTTTCAGTTGCAGTTCCTATAGCAATTGTAACTTGGCCACTTAACCCGTCAACAGTAACCACCCAGAGTACCCACAACCAGAGAAAGCATTTCTGCAGCAGTTCTATAACTTTCTGCCACTGAAAAGTTTTGGCTATTATGTTGCACTTATTTTTGCTGTGTTTACTCACATTAATATTTCAAAAGCATCCCATTTAGGTTCTACTACTGAAAGATCTTCAAATTGGCCTTTCTGTGTAAGTGGTGATGGCTTTAGCCGCATGTACCTAAAACTGTCCATTTTAACAAATAGCATTTTAATGTGTCTTTATGATTGAATGAAGAAACACAATAAACCCTCTTTAGTAAACTGGAAGACTGTTATGACACTGCGGTGTAAATCAGAAAATTTAGGAGTATTCACCACATCGCAAATGAACTCAAAGTGGGAAATATATTAAAATTAAGAGCCAAAAGACAGGAAGTGATGGACACAAAGTTGTGGATGTGGTTTTATGGCAACTACTAAAATAAAACAACAATAATGTAAACATTGAATAAATTTTGCTTTAAAAGCAGAGGTATAAGTGATTTTTAGGGGCGCTGATTGGCTGTTGGTTGTCTGAATCTTGGTTTTGGCTCTGGTCATGATCTCAGGGTCATGGGATCAAGCCCTATGTCAGGGTCCTTACTGAACATGGAGCCTGTTTAAGATCCTCTCTCTCTTTCTCTCTCTCTCTCTCTTTCTGTCTCTGTCTCTCTCTTGGCCTCTCTCCCCAGATCACACTCAATCTCTCTCTCAAAAAAAACATTTTTTTAAATATATGTAGCAGGAAAACTAGGAACACAATAAATATAATTTCATATTCAGAGAAGAATTAGTGATTTCTGAACTCATCTTCTTTATATTCAAAACTCAGTAAAACAACTCAACATTATGCCTGAATTATAACAGGGGATCAATTGGCCAGTCTATACACTCAAAGTGAAGTGAATGATTCTAGAATATCTAGAACAAGGGGGAACAAACTACAGCCCATGGGCCAAATATAGTCTGAAGTCTGTTTTTTTGTAAATAAAGTAATAAAACCCAATACCATTAAATATTGTCTACGGCTGCTTTCATGCTACCGTGTCAGGCAGATTGAGTAGTTATGACGGAAACCCAGTTGGCTGGCAAGGCCTAAAATATTTGCAGTCGTTATAGAAAATTCAGCCAAAAAGCTTAAATAAAACCAGACATAGATCCACTGCCTGGAATATGCAACTTTCTATGTTGGTTGAGAAGTGGACAATTTAAACAAACAAACAAACAAACAACAAACAGACATAGACTAGAATGTCCACTTATTTTATTTTACTTTTAGGCCATAAGGTTACCAAATTTCAACTACAATATGGAGAATTCATTCCCTTAAAATTCTTCAGACTAGTTCATATGATTTTCCTCTATTTCATAATCTGGACCACTAGTGTACAGGCTCGATACCTTTTAAAATCTATGTCTTATGGGAATTAAAGATTTAAAGTTCAAATGCCCTGGACTCGAAATCCAAATATTAAAAAGCATATTTATGTCTTTTTACTTTAGGGATTTTTTTTTTTTTTATCAAAAGTCAAGTAGAAATAAAACTTTTATTCTTTTTATTCTTATTATTTCATCAGAATGAAAAATGATATGATATCCCAAGCAAAATGTGTTTCATTTAATAACCAAGCTCTAGAGAAATGAGGAAGAATAGACAAAATGGCTATATTGAGGATAGCATGAAAAAATGCCAGAAGGAACATAGTAACACATAAAATTGATTTTGTTAAAATAATGAGTAAGAAGTAAATAGTTTTATTCACTGAAGGAAACATGGGAATACTTTTGGAAGTTTCAGTAAAGGAAAATAGGCAAACTCCTATAAAACACAACCATACGAAGAACTAAAATATGTAAAATTAAGACAAGAAGTCTGGAAGTTTGTGTTCAGGTAATATTCTGAATAATGACAGCATTTACAGCAAATGACAAAGAGATTGCATATTTTTCAGGAAAAAAAGGCAAGCCTGGAATTGTAAAATGGTCAATTTAGCTTCATACCTAAATACTCAAGTGACTCATCAGGAAATCAATTGTCAACTGCTTAGAAGATTCAGAAGATACAAAATAATAATCAACATGCCTTTGGCTTTCTGAAAAACACATTTAGTTAAACCAATCTCATTTCTTTGTATGTTACAGTGACAGGGATAGCTGATGAGAGTCAGGTGAGGTCTTTCACTCACCTGCTTATGACATACATCTTGTCAGAAAGACAAAGATGGTTTAGAACAACACGCAGACTCTTCAAGAACTGCAGGATGCAGTCTGAATTGAGATGTGCTATTATGTCTTGGAAGACTTAGCAAAACCAAAACCAAAACATAAAATGTCTCATTAATGAGTATATGTTATATATTGAAATGATAATATTTTGTATGTACTGGCTTAAATAAAATATATTCTTAAATTAATTTCACCAGTTTTAAAATATTTTAATGTGACTATTGGCAAATTTTAAACTACACATGGCTTGCGTTTGAGTTTCACATGCTATTTCTACTGGATAGCACTGTCTGTAATATAGATGGATACTGAACCCAGTAGATTATGGGAGAATATCTTATCTTACCTGAGCATTAGTTTTTGCTATGCAAGGGGGGGATAGGGGTGGGAAGGTGTAAAGTTGGTGAGTTGGGGGGTAGGACAATTCTCTGATGGGCTATTGAGCAGGTGTGTCCCCTGCACTGAAGATGTTTAGCATTTCTAGGTCCTACCCACTAATGCTTCCCCATGTCTAGTCATGATAGCCAAAAAACATCCCTCTCGTAGATCCAAATGCTCCTAGCCTGAGGTGGGGTTATAATAGCTCGTGTTGAAAAACAGAGGGCTAGGAGATTGCTCATAAGGTCCTCTTCGATGCTGAATTTTTATAACTCTACAGTGTGATTTTATAAAACTCCTTTTTTTGGTCTTGGTTTTATAAAAATTACTTTCTTGCTAATATATTAACACAGTATCTAATGAAAGCTTCTTTGAGGGTTGAACTATAAAATCATTCTATAATTTTTTAAGTTTGTATGAAGTTCATTCATCTAGCATTCTAGCACTCAGCACCAGTTACTTTTTATTTCATTCATTTGTAGACATGTCTTGTGCTCCAAGCAGGATTATAAACTCTGATGGCAGGAATAGTTTCTTACACAAACTTTCTCTCCCATAACATATGAATAATAGATACCAGTGAAGTAAAGGGATCCAGCAGTCAGGATAGCTTTCTGGATTGAGTTAGAAGCTGGTGTTATTTAATATTTTCAGCAGTCCTGACAATGGTGGTAGAACATATCATTCGTTTGAAACTCAACCACATGCTACTTTATGCAGAATGAAACTTTCATAGATTTAAACTTGATTACTCAAAGTAAGAAAAATTACTTGAGGGCAGAGAATTGCTGACTGTGGTAATCATAATATTTAAAAATAGCATTTTGATATCACAAAAATTTTCTAATTAAAAACTGAAAGGACCCTACAAAGCAGATATTGTTATAATCTCCATTTTGCTGAAGAGGAAACTAAGGTTTAAGGAGATTGACCACACTATGACAGAGGTGTCAAAAATTGAATCTAAAACTTGAATTTAGTTCATCTGATCCTAGACCAATGGTTTTTATGTCACTTTAAGACACCATAATGTCTCTTCCTTTGTGTCTGTCGCACTTCAGGTTCCCACAGAAGTTGACCCAAGGAAAGGATTCGGATGGAAGTTTGGGGAGGTGCAGAGAACACCTATAGGGACGTAGAGATGCAATATAGGGAAAGAAAAGCATCTAGTAAGGGATGATATTAAGTCAACCACCACTACATACACATAGGCCTTAATTTCTCAAGGAAATACTGGAAATGGTGTAATACCCAACTGCTGCGAGCTGAAATGTGTCCCCTTCAAAATTCATATGCTGAAACCCTAACCCCTAGTGCCTCAGAATATGACTGTATTTGGGGAGAGGGCCTTGAAAGAGGTGCCTAATCTAAAATGAGGGTGTCAGAGTGGGCTCTAACTCAATGTGACTCATGTCTATATAAGAAGAGAAAATATGGAGACACACAGAGACACCAGGGATGCGCACACACAGAGGAAAGACTGTGAATAGCAATGAGAAGGCAACCAACTACAAGCCGACGAGACAGGCCTCAAAGAAATCAGACCTGCCAATATCTTGATCTTCAACTTTTTAGCCTCCAGAACTCTGAGAAAACAAATGTCTGTTGTATAGACCACCAAGTCTGTGCTATTTTGCTATGGCAACAAGAGCAAACAGGTATACCATGGCTCAGAATTTTCCTTCCCAAGTAGTGAAGAAGTTGGTATACTTGTACTTGAGGTTGGCCCTCTGTACTCATGGCTCTATGTATACATTGTCTCCTTGTCAAACTCAAGCTTCTGGCTGGGTCCCTGACCTGCAAATCACCTTGACCGTCCTCACTTGCCTCCTGTTTCCTACTCCTCCCACCTCCATCCCTGTTCTGTTCAGTCTCAGTATTGTTCCTAGCCATGCATAGTCTGCAACACATCCATTTCCATCTGAATAAGACATTTATGGATAGCCCTTACCAGCTAGGTCTCAGGTAGATGGATGTTTTGGAAATAGCATCAGAATTCAAAAAAGTTGGAAGAGCTGGAATGAGGTGTACAGAATGGATTTTAATAGCAAACACACTATTAAAGCCATTTCAGAAAGATAAGAGCTATCAGTTATAGCAAAAGATTTAGAATTCAAATGGAATCCTAAAGCAGAATATAACACAATTATACAATGGTAGTGTCATTATTGCAAGTAAAGAGCACAGAGCTGACACAGAACAAATGAGGGGTGGGTGTGAACACACATTTTAATTCATCACACCAGTAGTGCTTGGCGGCATGATGTTATTACCCATCTAGAGAACAAGACAATAGCATGCTGGAAGAAGAAATTAATTTTTCCATTACACAAGGGCAACAATTACATCCAGTTCAGAAACTTGTGAAATGGTGTGTGAAATGGTATGTCGAAAAGAGGCAAGAAATGAATAATAAAGATGGTTTAACTTTGTTAAAAAAAAAAACTTTTGAGAGGCTTATGGAACTTGGAGAATGAAGATCTGCAACAACACTGGTTTTGAAGTGGATTCAAGATCAGCTGTAATATATTTCTACTGAGAATTCAAAAGAGAAGAAATGAATTTAAAAAGTTGAAGGAGAGATTTAACTAAGCCTCACAAACTTTGAGGGTCAGAATGAAACACTAGAAAATGTCATGAAAGCTTAAAAAACTCTCTCTTGGGGTCATTAAGAACAAAGATGATGGATCAACCGTTACAATGGATCTTGGGAACCAGCCCATATACTTTATCACAGTGAGAACAAGTAACTCCAAAGTAGTACAGTTCTTGGACTCTGAGTGGTGTTTAAGAATTCAGTGACAATTTAGCTTGCCTACAACTTCTTTATTTAAAGCCTGACCTAATCTCTCCCAGAACTGCAGATTCAAATGTATTTCTGTGGCCTGGATAGACAATTATCCTGGTGGAGTTATGTAAGGTCCTTTTATGGAGGAGAGAGATAAGCCTCTCAGACATTTGCCTTAATTTTTTTATATTATTGAGGTAAAATTCACATAACAGAAAATAAACCATTTTAATGTGTACAATTCAGTAGCATTTAATGCATCACAATGAAACATTATCACCTTCATCAAGTACCAAATATGTGCTGATATTTGCAATGAGGACAATCTTTAGTATGTTTCCCTATGAGATTTCCTAATAAAATAATAATGTGGTACAAAATTTGGAAATCTGAATTAGAGAGTGTCATAGGGGACAAATCCTATCTCTTTGTTTTAGCTTCTGGAGAAATATAAACATACCATATTCCAAAAGGTACATTTCAAATAAAATTTGATTACTGTTAAATATTGAAAATTCAATCTTTATTGTCCAATTTGTTGGTGTATAATTTTTCAAGGTATTCCCTGATAACTGCTTGTATTTCTGAGGGGTTGGTTGTAATAAGTCCATTTTCATTCATAATTTTGTCTATTTGAGTGCTCTCTCTTTTCTTTTTGATAAGTCTGGCTAGCAGCTTGTCAGTTTGGTTTACTTTTTCAAAAAACCAACTCTTGGTTTCATTGATCTGTTCAATTGTTTCTTTGGTCTCTATGTTGTTTATTTCTGCTCTAATTTTTACTATTTCTCTTCTTCTACTGGGTTTAGGGTGTTCTTATTGCTTTGCCTCTAGTTCCTTTAGGTGAGCTGTTAGATTTTGGACTTGCGCTTTTTCTAATCTCTTGAAATAGGCCTGGAGAGCAATGTACTTTCCTCTTAGGACTGCCTTTGCCGCATCCCATAGATTTTGAATTGCTGTGTTTTCATTTTCATTTGTTTCCATATATTTTTTAATTTCATCTCTGAAATGGACAAATTCCTAAACACACACTCACTACCAAAATTCACACGGGAAGAAATAGAAAACCTGAACAGACCCATAACGAGTGAAGAAATTGAATCAGTGATCAAAAATCACCCAACAAATAAGAGCCCTGGACCTGATGGCTTCCCTGGGGAATTCTACTCCAGGGAATTAATCCCAATTCTTCTCAAGCTATTCCAAAAAATAGAAATCGAAGGAAAACTCCTGGACTCATTTTATGAAGCCAGCATCACTCTGATTCCCAAGCCAGACAGAGATTCAGCAAAAAAAGAGAACTACAGGCCAATATCCTTGATGAATACGGATGCAAAAATCCTCAACAAGATCCTTGCAAATCAAATCCAGCAGCACATAAAAAGAATCATCCACCAAGATCAAGTGGGATTCATTCCTGGGTTACAGGGCTGGTTCAACATTCGCAAATCAATCAATGTCATACATCACATCGACAAAAGAAAAGATAAAAACCATATGATCCTGTCGATAGATGCACAAAAAGCATTTGACAAAATACAGCATCCCCTCTTAATAAAGACTCTAGAGAAAGTCGGGATAGAAGGAACCTACTTAAACATCATCAAAGCCATCTATGAGAAGCCTTCAGCTAACATCATCCTCAATGGGGAAAAACTGAGAGCTTTCTCCCTGAGATCAGGAACACGACAGGGATGCCCACTCTCACCACTGTTGTTTAACATAGTGCCGGAAGTCCTAGCATCAGCCATCAGACAACAAAAGTAAATCAAAGGCATCAGAATTGGCAAAGAGGAAGTCAAACATTCACTCTTCGCAGATGACATGATACTCTACATGAAAACCCACAGACTCCACCAGAAGCCTACTAGAACTGATCCAAGAATTCAGCCAAGTTGCAGGGTACAAAATCAACGTACAGAAATCGGTTGCATTTTTATACACCAACAATGAAGCAACAGAAAGAGAAATCAAGAAACTGATCCCATTCACAATTGCACAAAAAACCATAAAATACCTCGGAATAAACCTAACCAAGGATACAAGAGATCTGTATGATGAAAACTATAGAAAACTTATGAAGGAAATTGAAGAAGACACAAAGAAATGGAAAAACATTCCATGCTCATGGATAGGAAGAATAAGTATAGTTAAGATGTCATTACTACCCAAACAATCTACACATTCAATGCAATTCCAATAAAAATTGCACTAGCATACTTCTCAAAACTAGAACAAGCTATCCTAAAATTTGTATGGAACCACAAAAGACCCCAGATAGCCAAAGTAATCCTGAAAAATAAAACCAAAACGGGAGGGATCACCATCCCAGACTTTAGCCTCTACTACAAAGCTGTCATCATCAAGACAGTATGGTATTGGCACAAAAACAGACACATAGACCAATGGAACAGAATTGAGAACTCAGAAGTGGACCCAAAAGTATACAGCCAACTAATCTTTGACAAAGCAGGAAAGAATATCCGATGGGAAAAAGACAGCCTTTTTATCAGATGGTGTTGGGAGAACTGGACAGCAACATGCAGAAGAATGAAACTAGATCATTTTCTCACACCATGCACAAAAATAAACTCAAAATGGATAAAGGACCTGAGGAGAAAGCAGGAAACAACCTCCTTGACCTCTACCCCAGCAACTTCTTACTTGACACATCCCCAAAAGCAAGGGAATTAAGAGCAAAAATAAACTGTTGGGACCTCATCAAGATTAAAAGCTTCTGCACAGCAAAGGAAACAACCCACAAAACGAACAGGCGACCAATGGAATGAGAAAAGATAGTTGCAAATGACATATCAGATAAAGGATTGATATCCAGAATCTATAAGGAACTCACCAAACTCCACACCCGAAAAACAAACAACCCAGTGAAGAAATGGGCAGAAGACATGAACAGACACTTCTCCAAAAAGGACATCTAGATGGCCAACAGACACATGAAACGATGCTCAGCATCCCTCCTCATCAGGGAAATATAAATCAAAACCACACTGAGATACAACCTCACGCCAGTCAGAGTGGCTAAAATGAGCCAATCAGAGAACTCTAGATGCTGGCGAGGATGTGGAGAAATGGGCACCCTCCTACACTGTTGGTGGTAATGTAAACTGGTACAGCCCCTCTGGAAAACAGTGTGGAGGTTCCTAAGGAAACTAACAATAGAACTCCCCTATGACCCAGCAATAGCACTGCTAGGAATTTACCCAAGGGATACAGAAATGCTGATGCCTAGGAGCACATGTACCCCAATGTTCATAGCAGCACTCTCCACAATAGCTAAAACATGGAAAGAGCTAAGTGTCCATCAACAGATGAATGGATCAAGAAGATGTGGTTTATCTATACCATGGAATACTACATGGCAATGAGAAACAATGAAATCTGGCCATGTGTAGCAACATGGATGGACCTTGAAGGTGTTATGCTGAGCGAAATAAGTCAGGCAGAGAAAGACAAATATCATATGTGTGCACGTATAGGAAGATTAGGAGGAACTTAACAGAGGACCAAGGGGGAGAAGAAGGGCGGAAATGGTGGGGGAAAGGGGGAGAGGCAAACCATGAGAGACTCTTGAATGCTGACAAAAACTGAGGACTGATGGATGTGGGGGGGAGGAGGGATGGGCATAGAGGAGGGCACTTTTGGGGATGAGCACTGGGTGTTATGTGGAAACTAATTTGAGAATAAACTATTTGTAAAAAACAAAAAAAGAAAATTCAATCTTTAATGGCTAATTTTATGAAACTTCAGGAAAACTAATATAAAAGTCTATCCTTCAATGTTTACCATTATTATGTGATATAGTGGAAAAATGGTAAGTGTAATGACTTAAGTGTAAGATAAACATTAGTCATTAAGTAGAAAACATGCAATTATATATTTTATAGATAAGTACATAGGAATTAACAAACATTTAAAGGTAATAAAACTAAATACAATGGGTTTTGAGTATGTAAAAATATAAATGCTTGGAAAAGAGAGCAAAAGGAGCTGTCTTCTGACCCCCACACCAAAAATGTAGGGGAGGAAATATCACAAGCTGTTTTTCTTTCTGCACACATAAGGAAGAACGGATGAGAAAACCAAGTGTTCTCTCAGGAAACCCAAGATTTTCCTGTCCTTTGTATTTGTGTGATTTTACACCCAGATGATAGCTAGCTAGCTAGCTACTAAACTCATTAAACAATACATATGACCTTAAGAAAATACATGTAATTTTAGGGGAAGAAATATTTCCCAAACCGAGTATCTCTCCCCTGCAACTCATCCTTGGAGACTGAAAACACTATTAGAAGACAATGAAGTCTCTGGTTATAATTGTACATCTGCATTCTGGAAGGGGTCATATGCCAGATAGTTACCATACTTCTGCAATTAGTTTAAGAGCCTAACTTAGTAGGGCCAAGAGCGAATGGGTAAATTTAGATGCTGAAATTGCCTCAAGGTCAATGATGAGGAGTGAGGGACTTCATGGGGAGTGGACAGTCTGGCACTGGAAAGCCATCCTGTCAGAAGCAAAGAAGAGCTCATAGGGATCCCGAAAACCCTTGAGTGTCTTTATGAGCTAGGGCACAGCTGTGCTTCTGGGCTCTCACAGAGAAGCCTTCTTCTCCTGCATTCAGTCCTTATTACTCTGTGAAACATTTAGGATGTTATGAATGACACTTCCTGTATTTCTTTTTTGGATCAAGAAAAATGATATTGACAGTTTGACATAAGGATCCTCTTACTATTTCCCCAACAGTGATTTGCCTTTGAGTTAGCTAAACCCATCATGCCTTCTGCTGGTAATTCTGAACTGAACATGGGCTGAACAGTTTCCTCACCCTGAAAGTCAAATGTTGAATTCCTAATACCCAGTGCCTGAGAATATGGCCATATTTGGAAACAGAGTCTTCACAAAGGTAATTAAGTTAAAATAAGGTCATTAGGGTGCACTCTCATCTAATATGACTAGTGTCCTTAAAAAAAGAGGGAATTTGGATACAAACACATACAGAGGGAAGACAATGTGAAGACACAGACAGAAGGCCATCTGCAAGGCAAAGAGAAAGGCCTGCAACAGATCCTTCCCTCGCAGCCCCTGGAAAAAAGTAATTCTGTCACCATCTTCATCCTAGATCTCTAGCCTATAGAACTGGGACAAAATACATTTCTGTTATTTAAGCAATACAGTCTGTGGTACCTTTCATGACAACCCTAGCAAATTCATGCAGTTGAAGTAATGTCTACAAATCCAATAAGCATTTATTTATTTTTAAAAGAATTTTTTTGATGTTTATTTTCGAGAGAAAGAGAGAGACAGGGTGAATGGGAGAGGGGCAGAGAGAGAGGAGACACTGAATCTGAAGCAGGCTTCAGGCTCCCAGCTGTCAGCACAGAGCCTGATGCAGGGCTCAAACTCACAAACTGAAATCATGACCCGAGCCAAAGTCAGATGCTTAACCGACTGAACCACCCAGGTGCCCCCCAAAAAGCATTTAAAGCAAGGCACACATTACCAGCAAAAAAGATAATCTTTTACTAAGTTGTCTCGCAGAGTTTCTCTAATTTTTGTATATTCTATTTTAAGAAGCAACATCAAAGAGAAACATTTATTTTGCAAATATTTTTAAATAAATGTTTATTTTGAGAGAGAGAGTGGGTGCATGTGCTCTGTGCAAGAGTAGGGAAGGGGCAGAGAGGGAGAGAGAATCCCAGGCAGGCTCCATGCTCAGTTCAGAGCCCAACTCAGGGCTCGATCTCACAAACTGTGAGATCATGACTTGAGCTGTTATCAAGAGTCAGACACTTAATGGACTGATCCACCCAAGCACCCCTGCAGGTATGTTTTAAAAAATTCTTTTACGGGGTGCCTGAATGGTTCGGTCCATTAACTGTCTGACTACTGCTCAGGTTATGATATCACAGTTTGTGAGTTTGAGCCCCATGTAGGGCTCTGTACAGACAGCTTGGAGCCCGGAGCCTGTTTCGGATTCTGTGTCTCCTTCTCTTTATGCCCCTCCCCTGCTCTCTCTCTCTCTCTCTCTCTCTGAAAAATAAACATAAAAACTTTTTAAAGTATTTTTATGTCATGTAAGTTTTAAGAATGTAAGAGAGTGGCAGTGTTGGGAATCCATGTTATTAAGAATTCTTTTCCATAGCTATTTTTATTGTTGTAGTTGTTATAATAGACCTGCATCTATTTAGACCATTATTTCTGAGGGCCACTAATTTTACACTGACCACCAGAGGAAAATTATTATTTTAGTCTCCATACAGCAGACCATGAGCAAAGTGTCTTATTTAAATTTTTAAAAATTTTTATTTATTTTTGAGAGACAGAGAGAGAGAGACAGAGCATGAACACGCGGGGGGGTGGGGGTGGGTGGGGAGAGTAGGAGACACAGAATCTGAAGCAGGCTCCTGGCTCTGAACTGTCAGCACAGAGCCTGAGGCAGGGCTCGAACTCACAAACCATGAGATCATGACCTGAGCCAAAGTCAGATGCTTAATCGACTAAGCCACCCAGGTTCCCCATGAGCAATGGGTTTTGTAGAGATGCCACTGATTGTATTTGAAACTTTGGGGGCAACGTGTAGATCGCCCACTGTTTTTGTATTGCCATGTAGCTCCTTCATAGAAGTAGCACAGATAAATTCAATTTTCCTTACTTTTTTTTGCATGGCTCTTGTTCATAAAGGCAATCTATCTTCTGGACAGAAATTCAGCTGCTGAATTTCTTAGGTTTCCATTACAATTGTTATTTAATTATAAAGCTGATTACATGTCATCTTGGAGAAATCTTGGGACATGTCTATAAAATGAAGATAGTAATAGCTTCTAGAGCCCAGAACCAATGCCTACCTGAGGCTTGGTCCAGCTGTGAGATCTTTGAATATGTGGATATTATGATTGTTCAGCTACTGTGCTGAAAGCATTTCAATGCTTTTTTCAACCCAGTCCCCATTTGAGTCATTCGCAAATACCTTGTTACTCCTCAAACTGTAAGAGAAAACCCTAGGCTAGCCCTTTCTATGCTAGCTATAGAAAATTGGGTCATATCTTGATTCTTGCCTAGAGAAATGCCCCTGTGGTGGGGAAGAGAGTCTCTGGCATAGTTCTCAATAGTTCTATGCATATTTTCCCACAGAAACTTTATATAATAATATGTTCTAGTAAAAACATAAATAGAAACTGAAGAGTCTCCCTTAAATGTTCCTAGTCACGGCAGCAGCCACAGTCTGCTCTGTTGTCTGCTCTGTAGACGAGTGGGAGTTTATGCAGCAGGTGCCCACCTGTATCGCCAGCCTGGATCCAGTGCAGCCAGAAAGGACTGCAATGAAATTGATTAGATTTGCCCAAGTGTCAGAATGTGCAGGTGCCCTCCAAGGGCATGCAACACTGTAAGTGATTTGGCTCTGTTCTTTGTTGCATCATCCATAAACTTCTTCAGCCTCTTGCCTAGGATTATTTTCAATTAGCTGCACTTCAGAAAGGTCATAGATGCAGGTGAGATTGGCCATTGCTTCATTCTATGATGTAAGTACTGTGTGTAGGTCTGTTTTGCTTAACCATGTTGACAAAGGACAGGGCGTCAGCACGGCTGCCTGATATTCACTGGTGGTTTGTTAAAGAAGAATTTCACCTGTAGTTACAGCCAAGCCCACTATCTTTTTCTCTGAAAAAGTATTTAGTTGATTAATGTACAATTCCCTTTTTGTCATTTTCTATGACATTTTCATGGGAAAAAGCTCAAGTGAAACAGAGTGGCTAAAGCAGAATCAAACAGCTTAAATGATTACACACTGGATTAAAGATCTAGGACAAAGGTAACAAATCCATATTCTGTATATATATGTTATATTTGGAGCATCCTTTCTTCAGCTTGTATCATAAGCAATTATATATATATATTTTAAATGTTTTTAATGTTTTTATTTTATTTCTGAGAGAGAGAGAGAGACAGTGGGAGCAGGGGAGGGTCAGAGAGGGAGGGAGATACAGAATCCGAAACAGGCTCCAGGCTCTGAGTTAGCTGTCAGCACAGAGCCTGACGCGGGGCTCGAACCTACGAACTGTAAGATCATGACCTAAGCCGAAATCAGACACTTAACCGACTGAGCCACCCAGGTGCCCTGCAATTATATATTTGAGATTTTTTTTTGTTCAATTATCATAATTGTTACTATTAAGGGTGGCAGCCCAAACTGTCGCCCTTATAGGTATTATTTTATTTTTATTTCTTTTCTTTTTAAAATTTAAAAAAATTTATTATTTCATTTTTCTCTAGATTTTCAATTGCTTCATCTAAACTTCATTTCTTTTAAATAAAAATGAGTTTTTCCCCTTAAAGAGCTCTTTCTTGTCTGTGTTGAAGAAAATAATGCACACTAAATAAAAATGTTCAAACTATGGTCTCTGCCACTAGCAAAATTACCTGTCTGCTTTTTCTGTTCTCATCCAAACTCAGCTGGAGGAATACTGACTGTATGTCACAGAACTCAGTGGCAGATCAGTGGCCATGATGATATGATGCAACCCCAGGGTAAAATGACTAAGAAAAAGCAACTTGCACCTTGATTTAGTAGCAATGGCTACCTTTTGCAATTACTGAAGAATAGCGTTCATCTCTTAGGAATTAAATTTTCTCTCTAAACAAAGTTGCTTAACATTTCCCCAAAATTTTCGTATGTGGCAAGAGCAATTTAGGAAGCCTGAAATTAAAATGTGGTAATGAAGCTCATAAAAGTGAT
This sequence comes from Proteles cristata cristata, assembly GCA_017311185.1. Taxonomy (NCBI): domain Eukaryota; kingdom Metazoa; phylum Chordata; class Mammalia; order Carnivora; family Hyaenidae; genus Proteles; species Proteles cristata. The sequence goes on from JAESUZ010003722.1 coordinate 228,506, forward strand.
CTCTTATGTTCAGTGCTTTTAAAAACTTAAGTGACAGGCACATAGTTTTATCAACTAAAGGAATGCAATATTTAAGCTTTTGATTCGTTAAATTTCATAAACTGTGATCACCTAGTTCTTAGCCTCAATACTGAATTTTAGTATTTTGTTTTCTTTTTTGATTTTTACTCTAGCATTTTTAAAAAGTTTCATAGAGTTATAAATCTAATTTTTGTCAACAGAGGTAAGGGTTCATCTTACTGCATTCTCTCCTTTTATGAAGCAAGAACCAAAGTTCAGCAACTCCCAACTGGTTTATCTCTGGTTTCAAGCCAGGATAAACTGTAAAGAAAAGGCTTCCTCTGACATCTGTGTTTAATCTTGACTGATGCATTATCAAGAACTCACCTGGTACTTTCTAGAATCCTGAGTATAGAAACTATTTGTATTTCACCTGCAAAGACATGCACATTTGACTCTATTTTTTTTTTTTTATTTTTGATGGGCCATTTCTCCAAGAATTTCATATCATTAACTGATAATCAGAAATTTCTTTTCAGAATTCCTGTCACAGTCCTTCAGGTTCTTGTTTTCAACATGAGGTTTCACAGTTAGTGCTCTGATACCATGTCTAGGTTTTAGTCAAAGAAGCACACCATGCTTGCATATTCATCTAAAGCAAGCATTCTTCTTAAGTAACGTGATGTATCAACATGGAAGAAAGTGATGAAATAAAGCACCAAATGGTCAGAATAACTCATGAGCTGTTTTTTGATTATAGTATTTATATGACAGCTCTGGAAAGATTACTTGATTAGAAGATCCAGTGCAAATTGCCTCTGGGAATAGTTCAGCTATAGAAGAAAAGTAATAGAGGGTGACAGGGTAGCAACAGAAGAATGGAAAGAAAAACACAAAATAAGGGTGGGTGTGTGAAGTTCATTTGTTGGTGAAATAGGGTGTTTGAGGATCAGCTGAGTCTGAGAGGAATTAGACCAAAAAGAAGGAGAGAATGAAAACAAGTGGAACTGAGGCTCTGGAGGAGCTCCGAGGGAATAGAATTAGTAAGAAAGATGGAGCAGTCAGCCCTGAGCACAGGAAGATTATTCATCCTCTAGAAAGGAGGAAGGGCACCTGGCTGGCTCCGTTGGAGGAACATGCAACTCTTGATGTCCTGGTCATAAGTTTAAGCCCCACATGGGGTATAGAGATTACTTAAAAAGAAAGAGAGAAAGGAAGGAAGGAAAGAAGGAAGGAAGGAAGGAAGGAAGGAAGGAAAGAAAGAAGTGGAAAAGAGATAAGAGTGGGTGAGGAGGTAGATAAACTTGTAGATTGGAGCAGCACCTGAGATAGATTTTTGGTTACTTCCCTTTTCCTTAAAAAGTATGAACCAAGATCATATTTTGTCACTTAAAGGGCTGTGAGTAAAGGAAGGTGCTCCTGAAAAAGAGTAAATATTTGTAAACACTGCTTTAGATAGGACATGAAATAGACTAGAATCAGCAAAGAAGCTGAAAGCAGAAGTCCAGCTGAGAGTAAAACTGGATTTGTACTATCCTTATTTAATACAAATACCTGGTTTTCTTCAGCAACACCTGACTGCCTGTGGTTGGAGCAGGGAAGGTGGATTCTTGGCAAGATCCAAATTTGGAGGTATGAACAATGGATATTAGGGGAAACAAATGGAAAACATAGGGGTAGAGGAAGCTGATAAAGGAATAAATTAATGGACCTAGGCTGCACAGAGAAAAAAGGAAGTCAGGAGGAAGCTCACCTACTATAAAAGTGTGTGTGTGTGTGTGTGTGTGTGTGTGTGTGTGTGTGTATGTGTGTGCTGTCAGCAGAGAGGAGTCAAAAAATGACTGGAGGTCTTCCTGCATTGTAATAGGAGCTTTGGTGGGAGAAAAAAACAAGAGAGCTGGAAATTTTAAAAAATGTCACTCTATTGGGCACCTGGGTGGCTCAGTTGGTTAAGCATCCTACTTCAGCTGAGGTCATGATCTCAAGGTCTGTGAGTTTGAGCCCTGAATCAGCTCAGATGCTGACAGCTCAGAGCCTGGAGTCTGCTTCAGATTCAGTGTCTACCTCTCTCTCTCTGCCCCTCTCCCGCTCATGCTCTGCCTCTCTCTCTCAAAAAATAAACATTAACTTTTTTTAAAAAACGAATATCACTCTCCATGTGTGAACTGTTACATTTTGATGTAGCAGTCTTGGAAGTAGGTTTCTAAAAATGTGGGGTTTAGTTCTTGAAAAGAAGGCTGATGAAGATGTGAGGTCAGGCACTAGAGTGTTGTGTGTCCTCCACATGGATGTTGAACTTGAGGAGACTCTCAGAAGTTGGAAAGGAAGGGACTTGTGAGTTACAAGTTGACAAATATCAGATAATGATCTGGAGGTGAAAAGTGACAGCAACAGGGACTGACTAAAGTTGCAGAAGTTGCAAAAGAGGAGAGGCTTCCTTTCAGTGAGAATATAGAGATCCACGTGACCAACATGGAAACGTGTGACATTCACTCACAGGTTGCTTCTGAGACTCACATGAAGTAATGAATGCACAAGTCCTCCAAGGAATGTAAGAATTTAAGTGGAAAGGATTACTATTGTTACTATTATTACTATTTGTATACAAAATTCTATATAGCTATTAGAGCCTGTACACACATACACACACACAAACACACATACACACAGACACACACACACAATTAACAGTCTTATATGCTATCAATGCTGCTTTACTGTAAACAGTAGCACCTCTTGTCATATCTTGCACTTTATCTTTACAGTTTTTGTAGCATTTCATGGGCACATTTTAGTGCTTTTGCACAACCATGCTGGGAGGTAAACAGTGTAGATGTTATCATCCATAGATGTGGCACCTGAGGCACAGAGATACGGAGTGATCTGGTAAAGTCTAAGTCCAGTGACAGAGCCAAGACTCAAATTTTGATCAAATAAACTGCAGTCTCCTAACTCCCATAGATAATGAGGAAAAAAAGCTTTTCACCAGGTGTTCATTTGCTTCCTGCTTTCCCTATATAATAGCATGTAGAACACAGGTATACCTGATGACTCTGTTTTTTTTTTTTTTTTTTAATTTAAAAAAATTTTTTAATGTTTATTTATTCTTGAGAGAGAGAGACACAGAGCATGAGACGGCGAGTGGCAGAGAAAGAGAGAGAGACAGAGACAGAGACAGAGACAGACAGACAGAATCCAAAACAGGCTGCAGGCTCTGAGCTGTCAGCACAGAGCCCAATGCAGGGCTAAATCCCACAAACTGTGAGATCATTGGCCTGAGCTGAAGTTGTACATTTAACCAACTAAGCCATCCAGGAGTCCTTGATAACTCTTTGTTCTATATTTCTTTCTCAACCATTGTAGATTAGAGTATTAGAACCCTAGGAGTTCAAAGGTACTGAATTTTCAAGGAGAATATCTTCAATAGTCAATTTCCTCTCCAAGGCTTCAAATATTTGCCTACTGGCACAATTATTTTATAAATATTCTCTTGGAAATACAGACAAATCCATAGTTCTGTTCCTGAGAAAGTGGCTGCCAAAAAATGAGTACAGAATCATTTTTCATTGATTCTCAGGAACATCTCAATGATGACACTCAATACAAACATGTTTACTACATCCAAACAATGAGAGTGTTTTAATACCAAAAGCATTCTTTAGACTTACTTTCAAAACAGATTTTTTAAAAGTAAGCTCTATGAGCACCATGGGGCCTGAACTCATGACCCTGAGATTAAGAGTTGCATGTTCTACTGACTGAGCCAGCCAGGCACCCCTCAAAATAGATTTCTGAGTTGGAAGTATCTCTCTTAACTAAAGTTATGCTTCAACACTGACTGTATTTTTACATTAATGCTTCCCTAATGACTATATTTTAAACTGTGTCGGCCCTATCGTCTTCATCTGCAAAATGTGTAATTCCCAGGACTGATGTGATACAGTGTTTGTGAAGTGCCTACCTAGCACAGTACCTTGACTTGCTAACCATTCAGTATATAGCACAGGTGACTTTAATCAGCCATTATTTATTATCCTGCATTTTATCACTAGAGTATTTCCCTTGTTTGTATGAATAGTGTCACCACACTAACACCAATAAGAGGAAATAGATCATTACAACCGTGAGTCTGAAACCACAGTCTAACTGAGGAGATGTTCCACTAATTACTTCATAAATGAAGCAGATAGGGAAGGATCTCTTTAAAGACACAAACATTTCAATACAAAGAGAAAACATTAGGTAAACTCACCAACAGTAATAGTAAGATGGTCTGTTCTTGAAAAAACACCAAGAAGAATGTAAAAAAGACAAGTCACAAACCAAGAGGTAGATCAGAGCAACCCAATAATGTGACTCATGGTTAATATGTGGGTGACACCGGGCCACAGCCAGTAAACTAGTTTGTAAGGAACTGTAGCTACTCCTGCTTTTACTCAGGGAGGCCATGTTTCTAGTGTTCTCTAACATCTCTCTGCATCTCGGTTCACACACAATTGAATCTTCATCATACAGACACACCAATACTCATCCAAAGTCATGCAGTCAGAGCATGGCTGCCCAGCAGGTGCAGCCCCACTCCCCAGCTCCCTAGGGTTGGCTGGGGCTCCTTTCACACTCCTCTCCAGTCTCCCCTCTTCTGGAACTCCCCTGAGACCACCCTTGGATGCTTCAGCTCCTCTCACCCTCCCTGCAGGACAAGTCTGGTGTCTGGAATGCCGAGGGCTGTCAGATCGTGGATGGCCAGGGCCCCCTAGGCCCAAAGATGTCAAGGACTGGGCTGGGGAGGGATGGTGGGGCTTTAAAGAGAAAACAAGAGGGAAAGGAAGCTAGCCTCAACCCAGGATCTTTGATGCTAAATTTCCCTTTCAAGGAGAAACCAAGGAAAGCAATGGAAGCAAGCAAAATGGAGGTGGGTTCCAGCAATGAAAGTGAACACAACAGTACCTGACAAACTACCAAACTAAGGCCTCATGACTATGTAAGCATAAAGATGGGAAAGAGACCTAAACTACTATGCAAGGCCTAATTATCCTCACCAAGTTAAACTTGGTGTAGTAGATTTTGAACCAGCCAAATAGCCTTAATAATAAAGAAAACACTTCATTGTTACCTTATTGTGTTGAGCACCATCCTTTGCATGTGACATATATGAAGTCATTTATTTCTCAGTACAGCCCTTAGAAAGCATCTATTACTAGGCTGAACCATGCGGAATTGCCAACACTCAACCATTTTGAGCTACAAATGGGAACTGTGTATAGTGCCGCCTGCATTTTGTCTGCATTTCACAGATCAAGGAACCTAGATGCAGAACAGTTAAGTAATTTGCCAGAAAGTGTCCAACATTTTGGGTCAGGCAGCCAGGCTCCTGTTTCTGTGGGTGTTATTAACTACAGAAATGCACTGCCTCTCCACCACACTGAATTAAAAAGAGTAGTTTCTCCCAATCGAAAAATTCTATCTATGAATGGGTACCCTATCATTCCCAGTCTCCACACACCAATCTGTTCATGACGTGCCTACTTCTTTTGAAATGATATCATTGCTCACCCAATCACTCAGCTGGAAATCTCAGAATCAAATTTCATTTCTTTTAATTTCTCTACCACAAGAAGAAAAACTATTTATTAAATCTATGTCAGCAAGAGCTGCAGAATCATAGGCCATGTGAGTTGAAAGGGACTTTACAGATAATCTAATCATGGTCTAAGTAGATATAGTTACTGAGTGAACAGGTAGCAGGAATAGAATGAGAATCTGACTTCTAAGTTCTGGTCTTTTCTCTCTCTGCCTTAGCTTTTACATTGGACTAATGGTGTAGATAATACCTCTTTGTTTATCCAAAGTCTCAGGAACAATTTAAAATATTTAACTCTTGTGTATGATAATAACTGGGCTCACAGAACACTTCTTCTGTACCAATCACTCATCTAGATGGTTTACAAGTATTAATTCATGAATTAGTGCAAGAACCCTTTGGAATTTGCTATTATAAATGACATCTTACAAATAGAAGACTGAAGCACAGAAAAATCAAAGCCATTTACTTCAGATCTCCAGAGACCACACTTGGAGAAGAGACCCCCCCCGGTCACATGCCCTACCCTTCACTAGGCAAGGCTTAGACTTAAGTCCTTTGGAAAGCAATTTCCAATTCTACCCTCCACTTCAGCCCAGGCTGAGCTGAAAGTCTGATCTGCCAAATTCTCAGAGCCTCCGTTCAATACTGTAGTATTTAACTGGTGACTTACTTGTCTTTCTCCACTTGATTCCAAACATCTTGAGGGAAGGGAGTGTGTTTTAGTACTCATAGTATTCACAGGATTTGACATAATACTTGACAGTAGTCACTAAATAAATACGTTAGATGAATGCATGAAAGAATGAATAGTCACCTAATTAATCTTCCTGCCTTCAATGTCTAATTATTCCAGTTATCTTTCATTTTGAAGTGGGTTGGGATAACTAGTGAGACATTTAGTGTGGAAGTTCAGTGAAGACAGGTAGACCCTTAATAACTGAAGATAAGCCTTTTGATTTTTGTTCCTTAAACTTTCGGTCATAAACTCATCACTCTATTAATATAGTAATTTTTTTATCGATATCTAAGACATGAATTTGTTTTGAATTTTATACTTTGACTTTTGAGTGTGAAATAAACTAATTTATTTTATTTTACCTGACCCATTAGACAAGAAATTAGGTCCAAATATGCAGGTCAAGTAAGTACTTTGACCCTAACCCTGAGGATCTTAAGAGTATTCATAGTCATATGGGCTTCAGAAGTGAGTACACTGAGATGTGCTTTAACAGACTTTATGCTTAAATGTGTTAGTTCTAACTGAGGTGTCCAAATTGCTACTGTGTCCCCTGATTTGCAATCATTTGCAGAATTCTAATAAATGGTTCTGAGTCTATTGCACATCCAGATGGAAAATGCATTTTTATTTCTCACATCATTTTAAAATTAATTCCAGGTGGATAGCAGACCTCAGTATGAAAGGCAAAACAATAAAGCATTTAGAAGAGAACATCTTTCTGTTGTGAGGAGGCAAAAAGCACCAACCATAGAAGAATAATACTAATAAATGGATTCCATTAAAATTAAGAACTTGTGTCCATCAAAAGAAAAAATTAAGAGAGTGAAAAAGGAAACCCCAGCTTGGAAGAAGCCATTCACAATGCATATATCCAACAAAGGAATTAAATCTAAAATATATAAAGCATATGCACACATAATTAAGAAAACAACAGACAAATGGGTGGGAAAAGACTTGAGCAATTCTCAAGAGAAGATATCCAAATGGTCAAAAAATATATAAAAAGATTCTCAGTCTTGTCAGTCACCAAAGAAATACAAACAAATCCATGATTGCCATAGAACTACTCTCTCACCAAAATGGCTACAATGGAAACGACAGAAAACAAGATATGAATAAGGATATTAAATAATGGAATCTCTTAACTACTGCTTCTAGCAGTATAAAGTATACAATTAGTTTGGAACATTCTTTGGCAGCTCCATGCCTGGTATACCCAGTAGAAATTTATATACATATTCAACAAAAGACATCCACAAGAATGTTCTTAGCAGCACTATTGCTAAGAATTCCATAGTAGAAACTACACATGCTCATCAATAGTGGAACAAAATATGCACCCAATGTTTATAGCAGCACTATCAACAATGGCCAAATTATGGAAAAAGCCAAAATGTCCATCAACTGAAGAATGGACACACACACACACACACACACACACACACACACACACTGGAATACTACTCGGTGATCAAAAAGAATGAAATCTTGCCATTTGCAACAATGTGGATGGAGCTAGGGGGTATTACATTAAGCAATAAGTACAGGCAGAGAATCACAAATATCATATGATTTCACTCCTATGTGGAACTTAAGAAAGACAAGGATGAACATATGGGAAGGGAAGAAAAAATGAGATAAAAGCAGAGAGGGAGGCAAACCATAAGAGACTCTTAAACATAGAAAACAAACTGAAGGTTGCTGGAGGTGGGCAGCAAATGGGGAGGATGAGCTAAATGGGTGATGGGTCATGAGTGTTAAGGATGGCCTTTGTTGGGATGAGCACTGGGAGTTATATGTAAGTGATAATCACTTGGTTCTACTCCTGAAGCCAATACTACACTATATGTTAACTAACAAATTAAGAAAATAAATTCAAAAAGAAAACATTAAAAATATTCAGCATTTAAAAAAAATAGTGAACACGGGCGCCTGGGTGGCCCAGTGAGTTAAGCATCTGACTTCAGCTCAGGTCATGATCTCACAGTTTGTAAGTTCAAGCCCCGCGTCAGGCTCTGTGCTGACAGCTCAGAACCTGGAGCCTGCTTCTAATTCTGTGTCTCCCTCTCTCTCTGCCCCTCCCCCACTGATGTTTTCTCTCTCTCTTCCTCTCTCTCAAAAAAATAAATAAATAAAACAAAAGTAATAATAATTTAAAATTTAAAAAATAGTGGAACAAAAAAATTAAATGTAGTATATTCACAGTATAGAGTACTGTATAGCAATGAGAGTGAAGAATCCAAATTCACATAATTAGGATGAATCTCATAAACACAATGTTGAGTGAAGAAGCCAGACACAAACCAATGCATCCATTTCCCAGCATACTCTTGTTGATGCTAACTGTTCAGGACTATGGGAAGCTGAAGCATTGACTGGGGCTGGTTAAGAGGGAGAAGAAAGGGCAAATTATAGCATATGAGAATTTTATGTCTGATGCTAAAGATCTTTACTCAAAGATTTCATAAGCTCCAAATCTATAATGGGTTAAACACTGCTCAAAGAATGGTGGACACTAAAGTTAAAAGGCTGATGCTATAACTTGTTCATTATACATTTGCAGAGCTAAACACCCTGTCTGGTACATAGCAGACTTTCCAGGATCATATGAATGTATGACTGAATGAAGGAATGAATGAAGTGGTCATGTGATTTGCCGTCCTAAGATTAGGATACTGGTGTACATTCCATCCTTTAAATGGATACGTGACAAGTCCCATAGACATAAAGTCTTTGGGACTCACTTTTCTTTTCTATAAAATGGGGGAATTGGACTACATAGAGAGAAGGTACTTGAACATTTGACAACTCATAATATTATATACTTAGGTAAGTCAAAGCTATTTAGTGCCCACTTTGTACAGAAGATAAGATGGTGAGGTATGTGTCCACATTCAGTATGTTTAGGAGTTCGCGGAAGTCTCATTTGAGAAAGTTTCTCTTTATCCTACAGAAACCGAGGCCTAAATTTACCTAATGTGCAGTCCTCTGATCTATAACACACTCTGCAGCTCTTGCATAACTGTTGCTTCAGGCAGGACTGGACTGAAATAGCAGGAGGAAAAGAAGGGAGAGACAAGGTCAGAATTCTACTAGGGAGAGAGTTTTGACAAGTACAATTGCTCATCTGGGTGAGAGAAATTAACTCTTTCAAACCATCAGAGATACTCTTGATTTGAGAATAGTTTTGGAAATAAATCTTAAGGCCCTCCAGCTCTTTTGGGAAGAGAACAAGTGCCCATCTTTTAGATCCTCTGCTCATATTCAGGGCAGATAGGACCCTAAGATCTTATATAAACAAAACTCAACTGAAATACCATTCAATTCAGAATGAGACAATATTCAAGTGTAAAAGAAATGAAAATACACAGACTGACATGAAATTGATTTCATTAATATTTATCAGGGTATTATTTATATACTTGTTTCATGTGAAATTAAGTGGCAATTTCTAAGTTTTCAATGAATGGCTCTATTTTTACTTAATGAACACTGTCCACTTTGAAGATGATTTTATTACTGGAAAAAAACTATGCTGTTACTATTCACACATCTTTTTTTAATGTTTATTTATTTTTGAGAGAGAGAGAGAGAGAGAGAGAGAACACATGAGTGGGGGAGGTGCAGAGAGAAAGGGACAGAGGATCTAAAGTGGGCTCCATGCTGACAGCAGAGAGCCTGATGTGGGGCTTGAACTCAAAACATGAGATCATGACCTAAGCCAAAGTCAGATCCTTAGTTGACTAAGCCACTCAGGTGCTCCCACATAACTTTTAATATTAAATGTCCCTCCTTGAAAGTAGTAAGCAAAAACTTTCAATACATGCACATACACTGAATTGTAACACACAGCTGCTTTTGATCAGTTTATCACATTCTTCTGGGAAGATTCTTCCAGTTTCTTGACAATACTGTGTGTTGGCATATCTAATTCTTCTAGAAATGCTTAAGTGGTTTCAAACATGTTGGGACCAGACACATAATTTAATGGTCTTCCTAATTTCCAATCATCCTGCCCTCAAGGATGCCAAGTTTTGTGTGATTTTTGTGGGATATGTCCTTTCACTGACTTGTGATAAATAAAGCATCGTTTTTGTGAAGTGATCTAAAATGTGTAATGTTTTCACAATGACTTTTTCTCATGTCTTGGCCCAGAAAAATATTATTTTTGTCTCCTGTGGTCATCCTGTTATTCACCAGCAAATACTACTGACCCAACAACTCCTCAGCCAAGGGAGAATAGTGGATGAGGCTATAGTTTTGTCCTTTCTACACAGATTCACAGGGAAGTCTCTGCTTTCCCTTCCACACCTCAAATGTGTGCTTCAGGGCTTGGGGGCCATCTCTGGAGGGGACCGGGAAGTTAAAACACCTTAAAAACATACAAGCAAAAAAATAGTATGTCCAGAGGCCACAGGGAACACCTATTATTGGCTACAGCTTAGAAATGGTTTTGCTGGACTGCAGGAGTTAAGGATACAAACTTAACTAGGACTTTTTAAATAAATCATGACTAAAACAAGAAACATGTGCTATTCTTAGTGTTTGATAATTATAGTAAGAACAATTTTTTTCACAGTCTACTGAATCACATTGTTGATTACACAAAGAAATATATACAGTAAAACCTTGGCTTGTGAACATAATTTGTTCCGAAAACATGCTTGTAGTCCAAAGCACTTGTATATCAAAGCGAATTTCCCCATAAGAAATAATGGAAGCTCAGATGATTCATTTTGCAACCCCCAAAATATTCATATTAAAATGATTACAATACTGTAATATAATACAAAATAAATACAAAATATAAAGAAAAATAAATTAACCTGCACTCACCTTTGAAAACCTTCGTGACTGGTGTGAAGACAAGAGAGAGGAGGGGTATTGTATAGGACAACTTTCACAATCACTGCTATCTATTGGCTCAATGGAATCCTTTTCTTTTCTTTTCATGAAACTTTAACAAGGAAACTATCCAATGCCCAAAAATGAAGCAAAGCATTCCTAAGCTTACTTTTGTTTGGAAAAACAAAGGAGTGTCCATAGGTGCTTTGAAGTTACAAAAAATACACTACTGCCAGTGTGGACACCATCTAACGTTCTGAAAAACCATTGATTTCTGCCAAACACGTGGCCTGAGATGAGCATGAGAGACAATCACCCACAATCCTGCAGACAGAAAGGAAGGGGTGGGGAAGGAGGGAGGAGAACCATCAGCTCGGTTGTGAGCATGTGACATTTGGCGTCATGTACTATTCATATCACAAGACATCGCTCACTTATCAAGTTAAAATTTATTAGAAATATTTGCTATCTTGCAGAACACCTACAGAACAAGTTACTTGCAATCCAAGGTTTACTGTAATATTCTTTGCATTGGTATAGGTGTTAAATAATGTAAAAAAAAAGAAAAAACAAAGCCTACTGAGTGAAGATGCTATCTGAAATCAATTCTTATTTGTAAAGGTAGGTCTCTGAGTTAGTCATAAAACAATCTCCTGATTAGTGTACTTGGCAAGGAGTCCTATATTTCGCATTGTTTGATTTCCATTACATACACAGACCTGGAAGGATTTCATGATAGCAGTGATAATCCTAAGCACCAAGCTTCCAGAACCCTATCTTCTGGTTCTAAGTCCCATGGAAGAACTTGGCTCAATTGTTCACACATTTTGTGCCAGAGCTGTGCTGGTTATGTAAGACGCACCTGGGGATTCTTATGCCAGAAATCCTGATTCAATAAATGTAGGTTGGAGGTAATGAAATGTGTATTTTTGTTAACCCTAAATGAAGACAATCACCCTTAAACCATCAATATTTGAGGCACCTGGGTGGCTTAACTGGTTGAGCAACTGAATTGGGCTCAGGTCATGATCTCGCAGTTCATGAGTTCAAGCCCTTCACTGGGCTTTGTGCTGCCTGAAGCCTGTTTCAGATTCTGTGTATCTCTCTCTCTCTCTCTCTGCCCCTCCCTGCTCATACTCCATCTCTCTCTCAAAAATAAACATTAAAATTTTTTAAAAAAATCAATATTTACAAAAAAGAGTACATAAATAAAAAATACATTTGCCTCATAATTGAGATAAAAATTGAAGGTAACACTTTACAGTAAATCCATGCTCATAGATAGCAGATTTCAACAACTAAGTATTATTAGAGTGAATTACTCTCTCTACCTCTTCAGGTTCTAGATATGTCCATCTGAGTGCCCATCCTTTATATAGGAGTTCAAATGTTTGAGTAACTCTCACAAGTGATTACCTTCAACACTATCTTCTGCTCCTCACATTGGCATATAACATTAGCTACACTAGTTATGAACAATAAATAGCACTGTCAGGACTCCAATGGCAACAATGATTGAGGAGCTTCTAGGAAGTCTATTTACAATTTATAGACTGAATGTCTGAGTCTCCCCAAAATTTCTAGGTTGTAATCTACTCTACAGTGTGATGGTGTTTGAAGGTGGAACCCTCACAAATGGGATTAGTATCCATATGTAAGAGACCCCAGAGAACTCCCTGTGCCTTCTACTATGTGAAGTTATAATTTAAAGATGGGCATCTAGGGGCGCCTGGGTGGCTTAGTCGGTTAAGCGTCTGACTTTCGCTTAGGTCATGATCTCGCGGTTCCAGGGTTTGAGCCCCGCGTCAGGCTCTGTGCTGACTGCCAGCTCAGAGCCTGGAGCTTGTTTCAGTCTGTGACTCCCTCTCTCTCTGACCCTCCCCTGCTCACGCTGTCTCTCTCTCTCTCCTAGAAATAAATAAAAACATTAAAAAAAAAAAAAAGATGGGCATCTATAAACAATGGAACAGGGTAGGTAACCCAGAAACAAACCCATGTTTATATGGTCGATTAATGTAACAAAAGAGGTAAAAATATACAATGGGGAAAAGATCATCTCTTTGCTAAATGTTGTAGGGAAAACCGGACATGCAAAAGAATGAAACTGAACCATTTTCTTCCACCGTACACAAAAAATAATTTCAAAATGGAGTAAAGACCTAATATGAGACCTAAAACCATAAAACATCTAGAAGAAAACATAGGTATTAATATCTTGTTTAATACCAGCCTTATTAAATACCAGCCTTAGCAATATTTTTCTGGATAGATCTCTTCAAGCATGGGAAAGAATAGCAAAAAAAAATAAACTATTAGAACTACACAAACATAAAAAGGCTTGGCACATTGAAGGAAACCATAAAGGAAAAAAAAAGGCAACCTACTGAATAGGAGAAGATATTCACAAATGATATACTTAATGAGAAGTTAATATTCAAAATATATAAAGAAATTATACAATTCAACACACACACACTCAAAAACAAAACTTAAAAATGGGTAGAGGACCTGAACAAATATTTTCCAAAGAAGACATATATAGATCACCAACAGACATATGAAAAGATGCTCAACATCACTAATCATCAGGGAAATGCAAATGAAAACCAGAAGAAATACCATATCACACCATTCACAATGGCTAGCATCAAAAACGAAAGAAATAACAACTATTGGTGAGGATGTGGAGAAAGAGTCTTTGTGCACAACTGATGGGAAAGTGCAGCCACTGAACTGGTGTAGCCACTATGGAAAAAAGTATGGCGGTTTCTCAAACAATTAAAAAGAGAAATACCATATGACACAGTAATTCCACTACTGTTTACCCAACGAAAATGAAAACACTAATCAAAAAGATATATACAATATGTTTATTGCAGCATTACTTACAATAGCCAAGATATGGAAGCAACCCAAGTGTCTACTGATAGATGAATGGAAAAGTATATATATATGTACATATCCACAATGGAATATTAATCAACCACAAGAAACAATGAGATCTCACCTTTTGTAACAACATGGATGTCCTTTAGGACATCATACCAATTGAAATAAGTCAGACAGAGAAAGACAAATTGTATATGAAATGTAAAAGTGGAAAAAAAAACAAAAAAAAACAGAAAGAGACTCATAAATACAGAGAACAACTGGTGGTTGCCAAAGGGGAGGAAGGTGAGGGATGGGCAAAATAAAGGAAGGGAATTAGGGGTACAAACTTCTAGTTATAAAATAAATAAGTCACAAGCATGAAAAGTACAGCATCAGGAAGATAGTCAATAATATTGTAATAATGTTGTACGGTGACAGATGGCAATTACACTTATTGTGGTGAACACTGCGTAATGTATAGAACTGTGGAATTACTATGTTGTACACCTGAAACTAATATATTGTATTGTATGCCAACTATACTTCAATAATTTGTTTTATAGAGAGAGAAAGGACTCTAGAGAATTCCCTGTTCCTTCCACGGTGTGAGGTTACAGTGAAAAGATGGGCATCTATAAACAATGGAACAGTTTAGGGAGCCCAGAAATAAACTCTTATTGATATGGTCAATTAATCTATGACAAAAGAGGCAAGAACATACAATGGGAGAAAGATTTGATCAATGGTATTGGCAAAACTCGATAGTTACATGCAAAAGAATGAAACTGGACCACTTTCTTACACTATACACAAAAATAATCTCAAAATGGACTAAACACCTAAAGTGAGACCTGAAACCATAAAACTCCTAGAAGAAAATGCAGACAGTAATCTCTTGAAACAGCTATGACTTTGGTGCAGCCACTGTGGAAAAAAGCATCTGTGAACCCAGGAAGCTCTCCCAGCCACCAAAACTGTTAGAAATAAATCTGTGTTTATAAACCACCCAGTCTATGCTACTTTGCTATAGCAGCCTGAACTAAGACTATCCCTAAAATATAAAACAAATGAAAAACAAATCTTTTTTTTTTTTTTAATATTTTTATTTATTTCTAGGAGAGAGAGAGAGACAGCGTGAGCAGGGGAGGGTCAGAGAGAGAGGGAGTCACAGACTCTGAAACAGGCTCCAGGCTCTGAGCTGGCAGCCAGCACAGAGCCCGACGCGGGGCTCGAACCCACGAACCGCGAGATATGACCTAAGCGAAAGTCGGACGCTTAACCGACTAAGCCACCCAGGCGCCCGAAATGAAAAACAAACCTATTAAAATTATGGCCAGTGAGTTTAATAGCCTGGAGAAGGGGTTGGCATTTCCTGTATAGGGGTAGATGTATTAGGCTTTGCTGGTCACAACTACGCAGTGGGTAGAACACTGAAGCTCCTAGACACTATGATGAACAGATACATGACCCTGGCTTGTTTTCCAATAAAAATTTATTTATGGACACCAAAATTTGGTTTTCATATAATTTGCTTCTGCCACAGAACATTATTCTTCTCTTGATTTTTTTTCAATCATTTAAAAATATTAAAACCATTCTTAGTTCAAAGGATACACAAAAACAGGCAGGGGCCAGATTTGGCCCTCAGGCTATAGTTTGCCCACCTGTGGGCTAGAGCACGCGAGGATGAAGCTATGGATAGAGTCCATAGCTGTGTGAACCTGTTTCTCCTGTTCTGTTCTTTTGGATGCATTGTTCTTTGGTCATAGATTGCATTCCTGCCTCTAATCTACCACGATGCAAATGCACTGGGGAAGAGGAGAGAAGATATGTGAGATTCAACACAAAATCACTGCTCCTACAGACACCCTATGTATTCACATTGTTTTGTCCTCTAAGAGATACATTATGAGCATCAAGTAAGGCCCAGACCTCCCAAGGAACAAGAGAGGCCCTGTAACGTCTTCCCCACTATCTATGCTAAGGTCCCTCTTATGTAAATCTAGACTTGACAGAACATACCTCAGGGAGGTCCTGCATACCCTTGAAAGTATGAAAGTAGAAATTTAAATCAATCAATCAATCAATCAATTAAAGCTTCTTTTTAATCAGACTGTAAATACTGCTTATGAATATCTCTTTATCTCTTATCCATACAGCAGAATGGTTTCATCATTGACTTAAAGCCTATTAACAGAGTCAATTCTGGTCTCTCACTTTCTTCCAGCTAAGTAGCATGAAAGCGATGAGAGAAGCTGATGGTTAATAGAGAGCTGTGAATATTAAAAGATTTAATCTATTAATATAGGGCAGCATTTCCCAAAGCACGTTATGCTGAATGCTGACTTTGTTAGATGTTCTGCCAAAAAAGCATTTCGAGGTCAAATAAGTTTAGGAAATATGGCATAAAATATCCCTTCTTTTTTGATTCTTAACGTGCATTAGTAAATTAAAGGCTCTGAAGACAGCTTACCTTGGTTAAATTAAGTGTTTCTCAAACTTAAACAATCAGGAAACCTTTTCTTTTTTTTTCACTTAACTGTTATTAATATCCCAAAGCACTAATGATCCACAGGCTACATTTTGGGAAACACCAATATAAACAAGGGGGGAAGAATGGAAAGGTTTTCACAGAAGAGTGAATTATGTTTTAGAACCAATCACTTTTGGTAAAGATCAGACCTTTCTCTCCCAGTTTTTGTCATGGTAGGAAATGACCCCATGTTCCATTCATGTACACAAACCAGTAAAAGAGGAGCCATATTTGTTGCTGTAGTAACTTTTTAAGAAGTGATGAAATACATGAAGGTTTAAAAATAATCCCAACAGTTAGAATTGACATTATAAAAAGCAAAAGTATCTCCCTCCTCTCTCTCACTTCTACCCCAGTAGCTGGTATATTTCTAAGAGGTACTGAGCAGGGTTACCAGCTTTCATGTTTCAGTTCTTCTAGCAACTCTTAAATCATATGTTCATGAGTCCACTGCTTTGGATTATAAATGTCCAGCAGTATCTACCGAAAGAATTCATTCTCCTACTTCTCTCTGCCTCGCGCACCTCTCGTATCCAATCTACCAGCAAGCTGTATCAACTCTACCTTCAGAAAAATCTCAAGTCTGCCCACTTCTCTCCACCTTCCCCATCAGTACTGTTAATGGCGCTCTGCCCTAACTAGTCTTCCTTCTTGCAATACTTTATCCTTCTTGTCCTTATTCCTTGTTGTACCTATAAAGATCTCCTTAAAAAATGTAAATTACATAGTCCCTGACGTCAAAGTCTTAATGGCTTCCCACCAAAATAAAATTCAAAATCGATGGTAAGATCTGTGAGGTTTTTGCATGATCAGGCTCTTGCCTACCTCCCTATACTCGTGTCCAGCTTCACAGCAATTTCTCCCCAAACACCAGCCATGCTTGCTTTCTTTTCCCTGAACTCTTTGCAACCTTATCCTCTCCTTGTAGCCTCCCTGTTTGCTACTTCCTCTGCCCAAATTGCTTTTTCTTCCTTCTCTTTATTCTCAAGCCAATCCCTATGCTCCTTACAAATATCAATTTAAGTCTTTCGTTGTCTAAGAGACCTTTCCAGAACACCAAATCTGAGACAACTCTGTTTTTTTTTTTAAGAGCACCCTGTTCTTCATACTACTTTCAACAATTTGTTATTATAAGTTTATTTTTTTAATGTTTATAAGTTCCACAAGATATCTGCTTTATTCAACACAAAATACAGAAAATTGGCACTGTGTCTGGTCACAGAGGGGGCTATTTAATGAAAGAAGCCAGTCACTGGAAACTTCTCTTACAGTTTTATCTCCTGCCTTTTCCTTACATAAAACTTTAGATCCATCCAGATTTTCACTTTTACACACCAGTCACCCAGAGGGCCCCTTCATTCATCTCTGTTTGGAGCAGAGCTTTAAGGAACATCTCATGTAACTCTCCTCTTAAGCTTCGCTATTGCAGTTTATTCCCTTCTTGGGAGCTCACTGTACTTACTATCTGTACCATTCATTTGGTGTCTACTCTTCTATTGCCTTGGAACAACTCATCTACTACTGTTAATTAACACCTTATATTGACATACTTTGTCTTGCTAATGATGTCATGGCTATCGCGTACAGGACCTAGTACTTTATAAGCCAAAGTACATAGCATGCCTCTGCACAGAGTACTTGTATGAAAAGAGTCTCCAACCACCATGTTTAGTGACCCCATTTTAGGACTTTGATATGGTGATTTGACTCATTTCCTTTCACTGTTTTCTTCCTCAACACTTTGGTGTGTGTTGCCATCATACTGGGAATGAAAGCTGGGGTAAAGATAAGTCTGAGTTGAGAGAAGTAGTTAAGGGAGGAGAGTGGGGACAGAGAACTTGGCCAAAGTTTCTCAGCTCCTTCCCTAGTGTTAAAGGAGGTGAAGGACTGGGGGTACTTTACGTGGCTCGGTATTTACTAGAATATTTTTAAAAATGACTTGCTCAAGGTTTTGAAAATGTGGATGTTTGAACTTAACTGTCAATCATTCACTCAGTTTCTCATTGTTCAATTTTTGGATGGATTAGACCCAAACATCCATTTAATTCAGGAAGTGTCCTTGGAATCCAAGAAGTTATTCCGCACTTTTTAAAATTTTTAACGTTTTTTATTTATTTCTGAGAGAGAGAGACAGTGTGAGCAGGGGAGGGTCAGAGAGAGAGGGAGATACAGAATGTGAAGCAGGCTCCAGGCTCTGAGCTGGCTGTCAGCACAGAGCCTGACACAGCGCTCGAAGCCCTGAACTGTGAGATCATGGCCTGAGCCAAAGTCAGACGCTTAACCAACTGAGCCACCCAGGCGCCCCTGAACTTTCATTTGCCAATTCCAATCTTGTACAAATAATGGTTTTTGAGGAACATTTAAAATACTGAATATCTTAGCTACTTTTTATTTTTTCCCCACCAAAATATAAGGCTTATTATAAACATTCCACAACCTTTTTTTTTTTTTTTACAAATAGTTTATTGTCAAATTAGTTTCCACATTCCACAACCTTCTTAATGTACTCAACCAACTTTCCTCAAGCTACTTCCACAACAACCTTTTAAAAGGAAGAGTAGTAGATGTTGTCTGTTATTCAGTCAGTAAGGAAACTGGGCATGAGGAAGAGGGGCTTAATGATACGGGTATGCAGCAGCTAAATTCCAGGTTTGTGTTGGAGAATTCACCTGAAATGCAGGATTACTATGATCCAACACTGTTGTGCAGTAAGTTCTAGAACAGGATTGTTAAGCTGGCATCAGGGCTGGCTACAGAATTTGCAGGATCTAGTATAAAATGAAAATGTGGAGCTTCTTGTTTGAAAATTATTAAGAGAGTGGACAGTGACAGAACATTAAAACAAGTCGGGGGCACTTCTGAGGTCAGAGCCCCGTGTGACTGAGTGGTTTGTGTTGCCAAGAAGCTGGCCCCGCCCAAAGTTTCTGCATGTCTAACATTTGGTTGGGTATCAAGGAGGCTGTGAACTCCTGAAACAGTAGGCAGAATTCTGTGTTACTGTGCATATGTTTGTTTTTCATATTCCATAGTTTTGTTTTTTTTTTAATCAGACTCTTAATTGCTCTGTTAACGAAAGCATTAAGAATGCCTCTTCAGGAGTAAAAAAAAGAAAAAAAGTTCTCACAGAGTCCAGCGTGTCAGGGAAAAGCATGCTTCTGGTCACTGTGCATGTTCCTTCTGGAGACTGCTTGTGAATGAGTGAGTTTTCATGACTGCACTGGAGTTAATACAAAAACAAAGAATTCTTAAGGCTGTGCAGATACTGCCAGAAAGAAATACAGTCAAGAAGCACCTTCAGATGATAAGAAAGCAAATGGTGAGATGTTCAAGATGACCACATTCTTCATAAACCCCAACACGGTAAACATGAGCCATTTTATTGATTTTTCATCTGCTTAAAAAAAGCTTCTCCCTCCTCTGTAATTAGATGTCACATCCCTCCTTTAAATGAGAAATGCTTCATGGTAAGATTTACCAACTCACGGTGATTTATATTTATTTTGCAGATAATTACAACAGTGTTAGAAACTGGGGTAAGGTAGGAACTTGTTAATAAAGCAGGTGCAGAAAATGCCCTCAGAAATAGAAAAAGAGTTCTCTAAAGACCGGCATCCTGAGAACACTACAGATGAAATACTGCAACACCCAAGTCTGGCCGGTAAAACCCCATGGCCATCTCCTGGAAGTCTCACGCACAAAGATTCCCTAAATGTGGGTTTTGCTGAAAAGTCTGCTCTTGCGATTCGAGTGGCTGCCTTAACATTTCATTTACCTCTTTGCCCTTTCAGACTAAACGTGCTCCTTAGCCAAATTATATAAATGGAGGTAGGGAGATGAATAATTGAAACCACAGGGTAATTCTCAAATTTCCTTTCCCACAGTGTCAAACTTCTCTTGATGCAGCATCTACAAGTAGAAAAGTATGATTCGCTTAAGTTTCCTGGTCACTCTGCTCTCCCCACTCTGTCCTTGCTCATGGTGGTACCATGGGGCACTCCGCGTGATTCAATCAGCCGCTGAAGCCCTGCAGAGCCATCGAGGACCCGGTAGCTCACACTAGTAACTCATCCATCAAAGAATAAGTGTTCATGATTCTACCCAACCCGAAAGGTGTTTTCACCTTGGGAGGCTGGTAGAGCCATGGATGCTTTCCTTTGGTTTCTAGGATTGAATTGGCTAATCCTTTTAGGTGAATGGAATTGCCCCGGGGGGTTCTCTTCCACGCCGAGGATGTGAGCCGCCTTCGCAGCCTTCCCGCAATCCCGCAGGTCTTCTGGTACCTGCTCCCCTGCACTTTCCACGACGCGCAGGCCACAGGGAGAGGAGGCAAACTTCCCACAGCGGCGGACCCCACCCTGGCCGCCCCTGCGCCCTCCGGCCTCGGGGTCCCGGCCTCGGCGAGGCGGGAGTGGGAACGCGAGTGGGAAGGGGAGGGTCGGGACGCGCGGCCCGGGCGGGGCTCGGGCTCAGGCAGCGCGCCGGCCGGCCGCCGCGCCCCGAGCACCGCGGGCAGGGCGCAGCTGCACACGTGGCCCGGAGTCACCGCGCTCTCTTCAGGAACAGCCCCGGGCGCCAAGGAGGCCGCCGCCAGACCGGGCCGGGAGCCTCTCTCCCTCCATCCCGGCTGCCGGGCGCGGCTCCCGGGTTCACCCACTCGGGCCTGCGCGCGCCGCGCCGCCACCCCCTGCGCGCTGCGCCTCGCCGGGCAGTACGCGCCGGCTGACGGCTGGGGGCGGCTGCCAGGGGGCAGAGCCTCCCAAACCTCTCCCGCCTGCCTCCGGGCCGCACGCCCACCCTCCCTCCCGCGGGGCCCGGGGGACCCGCCCCGCCCGCGCCCGCCTCCCGGGCCGCCCCCAGCCCGGCGTGGCCTCCGCGGCGGGGGCTCGGCGAGCGCGGGGCCGCGGCCCCCTGCGTACCTGCTCCTCCGGCGCCGCGGGGTTCAACTAGTGGCCCCGTAAATCCCGCTCCTTCCCGAGGCTCCGGCAAGTACTCCCGCCGCGGGGAGAGCGCTCTCCGCTTCGGGCTCCCAAACGTGACACTCGGTATATCCGGCTCGGAGACTGGGTGTGGGGCGGGAGGAAACCACCCTCCCTCCGACCTTCCCCGTGGCCGCCGCGGCCTCGGCGCGGGGCGCGGTAGCGGCGGCAGCTGGAGCCCGCGGCGGGAGGAGGGCGCGCGGCGGGCGGGGGCCCTGACAGGCCGCCGGGCGACGGCACCGTGCGCGCAGGCCCGCCCCGCGGCTTCCATTCATTCAGCGCCCAGCGCAGCCGCTCGCTATTACTCCCGGGCTTTTTTTTTTCCCCCTCCCTTTTATCTGTGGGTGAGCGGAAAGGGAGCTAGAAAGGCGCCCCTCTCTGGTCTGCAAAGGAAGAGCTCCCACACGTTGAGAAAGAAAGAGGAGGAGGGAAGGAGAGGGGAAAAGAGAGACCCAGAAAGTCTAAGGTTGGGGTCTGAACGCCTGGAGGACACACCTTTCCCCACCCACCCTAGTAGAAAAGACAGCCGCAAATCCGAGTCCCCTGAGGTTCTGGGTACCACACACTCCGTGGGAGGGATGCATTTGAATCCGCTCCAGATTCTGCGGAGGCGCCCTGCAGTGACCCACCAGCGCAGTGTCCTAAAAATCCAGGAGCGGTGGAGGCACGCGTTACTCACACCCAGGCTTTGGAGGGCAGACATCACGTTCTGCCTGCGTAGGGTGCGAGTGGGAGTGGGCAGGTGGATAGGAGACTGGAACGGACCAGAGACGCGGGCTGCAAGAACAGCAGCGCGCCAGCTTTGCTCAGCGGCGCTTCAGCAGATTAAGGCGGGGGTGGGGGGGGGGCTTTTGCTTCTTAGCCTGGTAGCCTTTTCGCAGATTTGGTTTGGTCGTTGTTAACAGTTAAACGGAAAAACTGGATCCGTTGTCAGGGAGGACTTGTGGAGGGATGGACAGGCGGGGGGTGGGGGGGTGGGGGGCGTTCTCAGCGACCAAGTGCGAACGCGGGCCAACGCCCAACCTACTTCCTTGAACGAGGTGGAAGGTAACTTCCCAAATAAATATGGTGTGATAAGAAGAGCCAAAAATGAATATTGGAAGCTGTCTTCATATATCCTCATGACAACAGTCGACATGCAAATAAATAAAATTTAATTCATGAAGGTTGGAATTAATGAAATGAGCGATTTCTTGCATTCGAAAGAATTCATTTTCCCCGTCTTGAATCCTCTTCCCCTGGGCTCTCTTTGATTAAATGTGGCAAGCAAAGTGTAGCCTAAAGACACTGTGACTAATGTCCTCTGGTGACTGCCCGAAAGGGAGAGAGAAAGAAAAAGTTAGGACCGAGTAAATCTACTCTTTGTTACCCCTCCCCCCCTGGAGACTACATCTGAATGTGTTCTAAAAACCTGTATGAAGGTACTTGAAATGATACTGTCAAATGGTGGTGAGAATATGTTGAAATCCCTCATCACACAGCAGATAGAAGGTAAATGTTACAACTTTTTGGAAAGCAATTTAGCAATACATTTCCAAGCCATAAAATGTTTAGTCACTCAAAATGGTTTTTGTTCTGAACCTTGTGACAAAGGAGTCCCATTTCTTAGAATATGTCCAAAGGAAATAATCCACAAAAAAATAAAATGCCATATGGACAAAGTTACAGGTTTATGACAGCATTATTCATGAAGTAGATAATAAACGGACTTTCAGTGGAATGTTGGCAAATAAAATGCAACATTTTTATAGATTACAAAATTGTAATTTGATTGTCACCATTTAAAATGATACTTGTGTGTACATAATGTATTTGTCTGCGAGGGCCGCCATATTGAAGTCCACAGACTGAGTGGCTTAAGCAACAGCAATGTATTGTCTCCCTGTTCTAGAGGCTGGAAGTCCAAGAACAAGTGCCTTCAGGGTTCTTCCTTCTGAGGGCTGTGAGGAGAATGTTTCAGGCCTCCCAGCTAGCTTCTGGTGGTTCGCTGGTAAGTTTTGGCTTTTCTTGGCTTATAAAAATCTAATCTTGGCCTTCATGTTCACATGGTGTTCTCTCTGGTGTCCAAATTTCCCCTTTTTATAAGGACACTAGTAATATTGGATTAAGACTCATCCTAATGACTTCATCTGAACTTAATTGATTACATCTGCAGCAACCTGTTTCCAAATAAGGTCACATTCTGAGGTACTGAGGGTTACGACTCTAACATAGAAATGGGGGAGGTGGGTAGAGAGGGGCAGATTCAGCCCATAACAACAACAAAAAAAAGCAATGTGGTAGGTTGGTAGGTTGAATGGTGACTCCCAAAAGGTATGTTGTGGTGCAAATGCTTGGATCCCATAAATGTAACCTTATTTGAATGAAAGGGTCTCTGCAAATGTAATGACGTTAAAGATCTTGAGAGTAAGTCATCCTGGGGTATCCACGTGGGTCCTAAATCCCATGGCAAGTGCCTTTATAAAAAAAAAAATAAATAAAGAAGAAAGATTCCCAACCTACATGTTGGAAAAAGTGATGCAAAGAAAAGGCAGAGCCTGGAGTGATGAGGCAAAAGAAACAAACAAACAAAAATCAAAACCAAGGAAATGACAGAATTCTGAGTCACCAGAAGGATTTCCCCCTAGAGTCTCTGCAGGAAGCATGGTCTACACTTTAATTTCAGACTTCTAGCTCCAGAACTGTGAAAGCATCAGCTCTTGTGGTTTAAGCCACCCAGTAAGTTATTAGAGTTGCCCTAGGACACCAGTGCAAGAATGTGTTTGTGGTGGAATGCTACATATTTACTTTTTTGATTTTTCTCAAAAGAGAGATACATGGATCAAGACCTTTCCAAGTGGGGCATCTTGGTGGCTCAGTCAGTTAAGTGGCCAGCTCTTGAATATGGCTCAGGCCATGATCCCATGGTCATGGGATCAAGCCCCGCGTTGGTCATCAGACTGAGCCCTGTGTCAAGCTCTGTGCTGAGCCTAGATCCTGCTTGAGATTCTCTCCTTCCCTCTCTGCCACCCCCCACTCAAGTGTACTCTCTCTCAAAAAAGTAAAATTAAATTAAAAAATAAAAGTTCTAAAAAAGACCTTTCAAGTGAGTATTTTAATAGAGTTATCTTAAAATTCTCATTCATTTTTGAAGGAATAGGCAGGCGACATGCTAATGGTTTATTATCTTGCAAAGTAAACTCTCCAGTAGTCTTAGTGCAGCTGAAACTACAAAGTGTTCTGATTTGGTGAAATGTGTTCTTTTGTTCTGGACCCTCACACATGGTACACTTACAACTCCTGCTAATACAAATTCAGCTCCACGCTTGTTTGATTAGAGGGCAGTCTTTGGGGTTTTATCTCAAAACCATCGTTGCTCATGGTTGATGTTGAGAAATAGGCTATTAGGACTGACCTCTACTTTCAAAGCCTTTTCTCCCTCACTATTGCTCAGTGACTTGCCTCTTTATTCAACCCCGTAAAACAAATGTTTCTTTACAAATCTCCCTGAAGGTTTTTATTTACAATGCAAAATACCTACAAAATCTGCCAAACCAAAAATAGTATGTCAGATCATTCTAATTACACCGTAAAGTGGGAGGTTGAAAAAAAAACCAAGTGCTCCAAAAGAATGCTATCTCTTTAAATACATACTGTTTCTGTTGACTAATAGTATAAGGAAGCAGAGGTTTGATTTTCATCTGCAGTCGAATCATAAAAATACAGTGTTCTGGAACTAGAAAGCTAGGCCTTTGGGCCCCCTATCTTACTTTAGTGGTGAAGCCTAGACTTCATGTCTTGTCTATGGTCACTGTATTAGTTTCCTGTTGCTGCATGGCCAATCACCACAAATATAGTGCTTTAAAACAACACCTATTTATTATCTCAAAGTTTCGAGGGTCAGTCATCCAGACATGAAGTAACTGGGTTCTTTGTTCAGGGTTTCCCAATGCTACAAGCCCAATGTCAGCCTGGCCTCTGATCTCCTTTGTGGCTGGGGTCCTCTGCCAAGCTCCTCATTGGTTGTTGACAGGGTTTAATTCCTTGTAGCAATAGGTCTGAGGCCCTATTGTTTTTAAATGTTTATTTATTTATTTTTGAGAGACAGAGAGAGAGACACACACACACAGAGTAGACACAAAGAGAGAGGGAGAGAGAGAATCCCAGGCAGGTTCTGTGCTTTTAGAGCAGGGCTGGATATGGGGCTTCATCTAATGAACCCTGAGATTATGACTTGAGTGGAAATCAAGAGCCAGTTGCTTAGCCAACTAAAGCACCCAGGCACACCTGAGGGCCCTATTTTGTACTGGCTCTTGGCCAGGGTTTGCTTCCAGTTCTTAGAAGCTGTCTTCTGGTCCTAACCATGTACATTCTCATGGCATTTTTGTTTGCTTATTTTTTTAAATGTTTATTTGTTTATTTTGAGAGAGAGAAAGAGAAGAGAGCAGGGTAAGGGCATAGAAAATGGGAGAGGGAAGGGCACCTGGGTGGCTTAGTCGGTTGAGTGTCCGACTTTCGCTTGGGTCATGATCTCGGGGTTTGTGGGTTCGAGCCCCGCATCGGGCTCTGTGCTGACTGCCAGCTCGGAGCCTGGAGCCTGTTTCTGAGTCTGTGTCTGTGTCTCCCTCTCTCTCTGACCCTCCCCTGCTCACGCTGTCTCTCTCTCTCTCCTAGAAATTAATTAATTAATTAATTAAAAAAAGAAAGAAAATGGGAGAGAGAGAGAGTCCCAAGCAGGTTCCACACTGTCAGTGCAGAGCCCAAAGCAGGGCTCAGCCTTACAAACCACAAGATCATGACGTGAGCCAAAATTAAGTGTCTGATGCTTAACCGACTAAGTCACCCAGGTGCCCCTTGTTTTCTTCCTTAAAACCAGAAGAAGAAAATATTTTTGTCCTCAAATCTCCAGCCCTCCAATCTTCACATAATTTAAAAGCTGCAATTATGTGAGGGCCACTTAGGATAGCCTCCCTTTTGATTAGCTCACAATCAACAGACTCCGGCCCTCACTTTCACCATGTAATGTACTCACAGGAGTGAAAGCCATCATGGGCACAGTCCCACCCGTTTAAGGGGAAGGGGTTCTACAGAGCACATACACTGCAGTGTGTGAGTTTGGAGCCACCCCAGAATCCTGCTGCTCGCCGTCACTCACTTAGATGGTAGATGGCAGCAGCCTTAGCGACAGGGCGTTGCTTCCTACTCTAAGGAGGCGTTTATTTTGCATAAGAAAAACTGTTGTTCGTTAACTGGCCATTTTATGAAGCAGCTAGATACAGATTTCACCATTTTTTTCTTTTTTTTAATGTTTATTTGAGAGAGAGAAAGGGGGAAGGGCAGAGAAAGAGAGGGAGACAGAGGATCCAGAGCAGGCTCTGTACTGACAGCAGAGAGACCAATGTAGGGCTCAAACTCATGAACTGCAAGAACATGACCTGAACAGAACTCTGATACTTAGTCCACTGAGCCACCCAGGCACCCCCCCCAATTTTTTTTCTTATCTTTTTTCCCTGTGTAGATATATAGGTCTTTAAAAAATTATATAACATCTTTTTTTTTAAATATTTTTATTTCTAGGAGAGGGAGAGAGAGAGACAGCGTGAGCAGGGGAGAGTCAGAGAGGGAGACACAGACTCCGAAATAGGCTCCAGGCTCTGAGCTGGCAGTCAGCACAGAGCCCAACGCGGGGCTCGAACCCACGAACCGCGAGATCATGACCTAAGCGAAAGTCGGACGCTTAACCGACTAAGCCACCCAGGTGCCCCTTAAACATCTTTATTGACAATAGTGAAAGTATGCAGGTGAGGGTTAGACTTGTATTTCCTGATTCCAAGTATAGTGTACTCTGAGCTGATGGTTTCTTAAACCTTAGGTCACAAGCATCAAGAGTCTTTTAAGAATGCTCTTGAGGATCCTTTTGAGAAGCCTGTTATGAGAAGGCAATAGGGTTACAGCTGAGTTACTTAAAGGTATGTTCTCTCTGCTGACTACTACGTAGATATTAAAAAGAATAAATTAGAGGTACCTGGGGGGCTCAGTCAGCTAAGTGTCCGACTTTGGATCAGGTCATGATCTCACAGTTCGTGAGTTTGAGCCCCGCATCGGGTTCTGTGCTGACTGCCAGCTCAGAGCCTGGAGCCTGTTTCAGATTCTGCATCTCCCTCTCTCTCTGACCCTCCCCTGCTCACGCTGTCTCTCTCTCTCTCTCAGAAATAAATAAAACATTAAAAAATTTTTTTAAAGAATAAATTAAAGCTATGCCAGTTGAATTTCACTAATTTCTAAGATGTTTGGTTTGTGAAGAAAGTAACATGCTGAAAAACATATGCGATATGATCATGTTCCTATCAAACCGATATCAGGTGGCTTAGAATGTGGACATGTGTACCTATATATACAGGTCTATGAAAGCATGGAGAAACACATGGAAGTATACATACCAGGCTATTAACACGTTACCTTGGGTTTAAAAAGGAGACACTATTGCTTGTGTAGGAAGTTAGCGAGCAGAGTACCAAGCAAAGATGGACAGAGAAAAAGAAAGACTACAATGTAAATTGAGGTAACATATGATCACACTTATGCATTTATTTAAATATATTTGTAATTTTGTTAATTAAAAAAGAATGCTTCGAGTTGCCACTCTATCCTAACAAGTCAAAAGCTGAACCACTGAGAAGTAAACAGTCCTTCTCAGATTAGTCAGCAAAGTGAAACCACAGGGCAGACCTGTAAACAATTGCCACCATTGAAACTAGAGAAACAGACAAGTGCGAATGGAAAATAATAACTGAAAGGACTAGAAAACAATGAGAAGAAACCTCCAAGTTACCAGTGCCAAGTCAGAAAACCTGAACCATAATTGATAAACTGCTGGAAACTCAGTGTGGACAACTCTGAGTTAAAATCTCCAGGGACCCACTAATGGGGCAGGAGCGTGGCATATTTTTTTTGTGTGTTTTACTTCCTCTACCAGATCTTCACACTGAATATTGGAGAAAAATTCCCTGGTGCTTCCAGCAGGAGGAAAGGAAAAGGAACTTATGAAATAAGCCAGGGCATTCTGTTCTTAACAAGGCTTATCCTCACGAGAAATTATTATACCATAGCCCAACCTGTTGAGGTTTTATCAAGTTTAAAATAACTATGGCAAGGGAAATACCCAAATCCAGCCCTCCTATCCCACTTAAGGAGGGAAAAAAACGAGAAGTGCTTGTGAGGTTCACAGCCAAGTGGCACAGGTTCACCAAAAGACTGAGACATAATCATAGAAAATAGAAAACCTCCCTTCTCCATGTACTCCATCATTATATTTCTAAATGCAGTTCCTTTTATCCAGTACTCAAGCCCAACTTCCAACAAAAAATTACAAGCCATACTAAAGGCAAAAAACACAGTTTGACAA
This sequence comes from Proteles cristata cristata, assembly GCA_017311185.1. Lineage (NCBI taxonomy): Eukaryota > Metazoa > Chordata > Mammalia > Carnivora > Hyaenidae > Proteles > Proteles cristata. Next base: position 257,438 of record JAESUZ010003722.1, read on the forward strand.
CACTGAACAAGCATCAGAACCAGAGTCAGATATGGAAGGAATGTTGAAATTATCAGAGCGAAAAAAGAAATTATCAGACCAGGAATTACAAAAAAACCCCTGCTATGATTAACATGCTAAGGTCTTTATTTAATTTTTTAAAGTTTTTATTTTAAGTAATCTCTATACCCAACATGGGGCTCAAATTTATGACCCCAAGATCAAGCAAGACTTATATATTCTTCTGACTGAGCCAGCAAAGTACCCTGAAATGCTTAGGTCTTTAATGGAAAAGGGAGACAATGTGCAAGAACAGATGGATAATATAAGCAAAGAGATAGAAATTTTAAGGAAGAATAAAAATAAATGCTAGACATTAAAAGCATTGTAGCAGAAATGAAGAATGCCTTTGATGGACTCATGAATAGACTGAATATGGCTGAGTAAAGAATCTGTAAGACTAAGGATATGACAATAGAAACTTCTAAAGCTGAAAAACAAGAAAAAAAAATAACATCAAAAAACTGAAGGAAAACTGCAAAATATGTAACAAATGCAGAATGGAAATACCAGAAGGAGGAAAAAGAAAGGAACAAAGCAATATTTGAAACATTTGATCATTTCCCCAAATTGGTGTTAGGCACCGATTCACGATTGAGAAGGCTCAGAAAACAAGGAGGATAAATGTTTAAAAATGAACAAAAAGTAAACAATGACAGCAACAAAACACACACACACACACACAAACTACACTTGGGTATCTCATATTTAAATTTCAGAAAATCAAAGATAAAGAAAAATTCTAGAAAGAAGTCAGAGGAAAAAAATGCCTTACCCATAACAGTTACCTAAAACTTCTTAGAAAACGTGCAAGCAAGAAGAAAGTGGAGTGAAATGTTTAAAGCATTGAGAAAAAAAAAAAACCGTAAAACCCCCACCAACCTAGAATTCTGTACCATGTGAAATTATCCTTCAAAAGTGAAAGAGAAAGACTTCCTCAGACAAATAAAAATTGAGGAGACTTGCTGCCAGTAGAACTACCTTGTAAGAAAGGTGAAAAGAAGTTCTTTGGAGAGAAAGAAACTGATACAGGTCAGAAATTCAGATCTACATACAGAAAGGAGGAGGGTTGGTAAATGAATAAGTGAAAATAAAATAAAATCTTTTGTTTTTCTTATTTTTCATTGATCTAACAGCTAACAGGTTGTTCAAAATAATAATAGTGACATTGTATTTGACTATGTATGCTTATTCACATATATATGCCTACGTATGTGTGAAATGAATGATAGCAATGATAGAGCAAAGAGATAGAAATTAGGAAATGGGAAGACTGTGTTATTATAGGACACTCATATACCCAGGAAGCTATGCGGTGTTATGTGAAAGTGTACTTTATTCATTGTAAATGTATATTTCAAACTCTAAGGCAATCACTTAAAAAAAAAGTAAAAAAGAAAGTATAAGAAATAATACTAAGAAATAAGAAGAAATGGAATCATATAAAATACTCAATTAAAGCCACAAAAGGTGAAACAAGTGCAGAAGACAGAAATAGGAACAAAGAACAAGAGCAACAAATAGAAAACAACCACAAATATGGAAGATATTAATGCAACTATATCAACAATCACCTGAAATGTCAATGTTCTAAATACCCAATTAAAAGATTGTCAGAGTGGATCAAAAAATAAGGCCTAACACTATGTTGTCTATAAGAAATCCACTTTAAATATAAAGACTTAGAGATTAAAAGTAAAGGGAAGAAGAAAGGTATGCCATGCTAACACTAAAGAAAAGAAAGCAGGACTGGATGTATTTATTTCAGAAAGAGCAGACTTCAGAGCAAGAAAAGTTTTTAGGAATAAAGAAGGGTATTAGTTAATGCTAATGTGGTGAATCCTCTAAGAGGACATAGTAATCTAACAGTGGAGTATGAAAGTGCAGGAGTGTGACCTTGATACAACTGCAAGGAGAACTAGATCAACGCTCTGTTATAGTTGGAGACCTTTACATTCCTTTATCAGAAATGGTCAGATTCAGCAGGCAGAAGGTCAGCGAGGACATAGTTTAATTCAATAACACCATCAATCAACTGGATATAATTTCATCTATGACTACTTTATCTAATATTGCAGAATTTACATTCTTCTCAAGATCACATGGAATATGCACCAAGAGAGGCCACCTTCTGGGCCATAAAACACGCCTTCACAATTTAAAAGATAGAAACCATACAGTATCTACTCGCATACCTCACTATAATTAAACAAGAAATCAGTAACAGAAATGTAGCTAGGAAATTCTAAAATACTTGGAAATTGAAAAACACATTTCTAAATAACACACAGGTCAAAGAAGAAACCTCAAGAGATATTAAAACACATTTTGAACTAAATGAAAATGAAAATACAACGTATCAAAAATTGTGAGATGCAGTGAAAGCAGTGTTTAGAGGGAAATGTATAGCATTGAATGCTTATTTTTAGAATATAAGAAAGATATCACATCAAGAATATAAGCTTCCATTGTAGGAAAATCAAAAAAAGAAAAGCAAATTATACCTAAATAAAATAGAAGAACAATAAAAATTAGGACATAAACCAATCAAATTGCAAGTAAGAAATCAATAGAGAAAATCAACAAATTCTTTGATCGATAAACCTCTAGCCAGACTAAGTAAGAAAAGAACAGAGAAGACAAATTACTAACATGAGAAGTGAAGGAAGGTACATCACTATAGATATAAAAAATATAATAAAGTAGTATTATGAACAACTCTTTGCTCACAAATTTGATAACCTAAGGTAAAATGGATCAAGTCCTTGAAAGACACAATCAACTAAAGCTTACATAAGAAGAAATAGATAATCTGAATAGGTCTATATCTATTAAAGGAACTGAATTAATAAATAATGACCTTCCAACACAGAAATCACCAGGTCCAGATGGGCTCACAGGTGAATTCTACCAAATATTTAAGGAAGAAATTATACCAGTTCTCTAGACTCTCCTCCAGAAGTAGAGGAAATACATCATCATTCTCTGAAACCAGCATTGCCGTAATACCAAAATCAGATGAAGATATCACAAAAGCAAAACAAGACAAAACACCCCAAAACTACTATATACTGACATCTCTCATGAAATATATAGTCTCATGCAAAAATCTTCCACAAAATATTAACAAATTGAATCCACAATGTATAAAAAGAATTCTACATCAAAACCAAGTGGGATTTATCCCAGGTGTGAAAGGCTGGTTCAACATATGAAAATTAATTATTATGGTTCACTACACTGATAAGAAAAGAAATCTCATGATTATGTCAATAGATGCAGAAAAAATCATTTGATGCAATTCAGCACCCATTAATGATTAAGAAACAAAAGCCCCTCAGCAAGCTATGAATTTAGGGGGACTTCTTCAACTTGATAAAAGAACATTTACAATCTAGTTACCATATATTAATGACAAGAAACTTGAAGCTTTCCCTTTTAGAACAGGAACAAAGTAAGGATATTCCTTCTCACCACTGCTTTTCAAAACAGTACTGGAAGTGCAAACTAATTCAATAAGACAAAAAATAAAATTAAAATAAAAAGGTACATAGATTGGGAATGAGGAGATAAAACTATATTTATAGATGATCTTTAGGTGAAAATCATGTGTCAGTGTAAATTCACTAATTATAACATTTATCTCTTTGGTGTGTAGATGTTGAAAATATGGGAAGTTGTGCATGTGTGGGGGCAAAGGGTATATAAGAACTCTCTATTCTTCCCACTCAATTTTTCCATGAATCTAAACTGCTCTAAAAAATTATTAATTAAAGTTTATTAACAAATTGAAGAAGATGAGTATGTTTAGTTGTCAAGTGTAAAATGAAATTGAAGATAGTTGTGGAAAGTCATGGGCTCTAGGGATGAACAAAAAATGTAACTGCAGCATCCTGAAGCAGGATCAGTGGCTTTTCTCTTATTTTTCTCCTCCCCAAATAAAGGAATTGCTTTAGATTCTAAAAGAGGGATGCCGTGATAGTAGCTAGAATCGAATGGTTATGGGCCACTGAAGGTATCTCCCTAATGTGTCATGGGACAAGACTGTAAGACTTGCTGCACTCCAAGCAACAAATAATTGTGTACGTGATGCCTAGTATCTTTGTGCAAACTTAAATCAACATTGTTTCCATGGGGCCACGTTGTACACAGTATAGCTCCTACCTATAGGAGGGCAAGTTTCTCCAAACATTGAATCATGATTATGTGCATTTTCACTTTGCTCCCATGGTTTGTCTAGATGTGCTGGCAAGGCTTAATGGCCAATACTGCAATTAAGAGTCTGAGAGCAGCATATGAAAAACAGTAATAAAGAAGAAAAAGGCTACAAAGAGGAAACCGTAAGTCCACATCTACCTCTAATATTAAGAGGTCTGTTGCAGGAGTGAAATGGAATTTAAATAAATATTGACTTACTTCAACAAGCGAGATATTTAAATCACAATTTGAGCTAGCAAACTGTTTTATAAGATATGTTCTATTCTCCTACCTTAACAAGTTTTCTCAAATGAGAAAACAATAACATATGTGTAAAGTTAGAACTTTTATCTGACTAAAAGTTGCCCAAGAATCAAGATAACTGGATGTAATTATTGGGTATCTGAATGTTTGTTTGATAAGCTGACAGTGTTAGGGTTAGTAATAAAATAAAGATGTACATAATTCACAAATTATTTCACATTTATTCCCACAAATGAATTTTTCTTGCCTGCATTTAAAGAAATCACTAAAAATATTTAAAAAGTAAAAAATAAATTTAAAAAAAGTTAAAAAGGGGGGTGCCTGGGTGGCTCAGTTGATTGAGCATCCAACTTTGGCCCAGGTCATGATCACATAGTCCCTGGGTTAAAGACCCATGTCAGGCCCTGAGCTGACAGTTCAGTCAGCACAGAGCCTGACGCGGGGCTCGAACCCACGAACTGCGAGATCATGACCTAAGCGAAAGTCGGACGCTCAACCGACTAAGCCACCCAGGCGCCCCTATCAAGAACTTTTAAACAGATAGAATTATTATCAAATCTAGCGTTTCATTGTTACTGCAGATGTCAATGTAAGAAAGAAAAGATCAAGTCAGTAACATGCTTCATGGTATTACATTGAGATCTCCACATATACAATTCAGTTTTTTCAACTGCATATTTATTTTCTTGCAATAAAAGAGCATCTAGCTCCATTTCAAACCACTCCTGGGGAGGAAGGGGAGACTGCCAACCTTTTCCTGGATTCTCCCCTATCAATTCACTCTTTCAAATCTCTTCCACTGCACAAGGTCTGGTCCCTTGCGGTGGAGTCCAGGGACCTCAAAACTTCACTCAGGGGGTTCGAGGACCATGCAGAGCTGGTCCCCTCATGCTCAGGGACACCGCACACTCTACTGAGCCCCTACATACATATAAACTTGAGTAATATGAATTGTTTACTATGGCAAAATGTTCCTGAGCTGTGAAAAGAAAAAAAAAAAGCAACTGTTGCCAATACTCCACTAATTTGGAATCAGAAATTGGAACACAGAGAGAAACAGGACATTTGACTTTCGGCATTACTAGGAAAAGAGACTTTATTATGCAGGAGTTTATTGTATTCATAGTATCTGAGAAACAAGATTTGATGTTAATCATCTTGCCTTTTCTGTTGCTAAGTGCTTCTGCCACTCAAATCTTTGCATTCAGTACTCTCACTGATGCCAGCAATGGCACAAGCACAGACCTTCATGGCATTCAGATGCTGACACATTGTGTTCGGAGGATAAATGGCAAGAGAGCCAGTGTTTTCTGAGACCTGAATGACATTAGTCATGAGAATAGATGTTTTAGATTGTGCCTCATCTTGTGCCAATAATGATTGCTGGGTCCCCACATGACAGAAATAGTTCTGCGTTTAATACATTTGTGTGTGTGTGTGTGTGTGTGTGTGTGTGTGTGTGTGTGTTTCTGTGATGAACCCTTTGGAAGGCAGATACTAGGGAAGGAAACCCCCTTGGTTGATTGAAAGACCATTCTTAGATTGTATAAGAGCAATGAGGGGGGATGTAGTAGGCATTGAGACATAAAATTTCCAGTTGTTTTACTGGAGACCTGAGAAGTGGTAGAATGGACAGAGGGAAGGTAAGGAGGGGGATCTTACCAGGCTTTGAATCCAACTGAGCCTTAGATAAAATCTCGACATAAATTTGGGCCCAGAGTTTTTCACAATAGTAGATCAAATCAAGAGAATAGTTATAATATTAATACAAGTTTTGCTTTTCTTCTTCCTGTGGTCACAGGCAGTGTAGTTTTCTTCCATGATGGTTTAATGTAGGTTTTGGTGGAGAAAGACCACTGGGCTCATTCTTGTGGATGTTTGATGGTTTGGGCGACTATGTTTCATCTCAAAGCATCAATTCTGCTTCAGCAATCCCCCAAACACCCTTATTCATTGGGGATATGGTACAGCTGGGATTCAGGAAGCCCATTACCAATAATCTCCTATAATATATATTAAAGTTTGAAAATAAGTATGAAGAGAAGGATGAAGAGGCTGGCCACCCACCAGTGTGTGCTATTAAAGGTTGCAGCAGGTTACAGTGAATGTATTCTGATCTGAGCATGAATTTCTCAGGCCTAGGGTTCCAACTGGCAAGTGGGCACTAATATAAAACACGTTTTGTCCTCCATAACTTAGGTTAGTAGCAGACCTGCTATTAAATGGGTACCCACACAATCTTCTACCTTTTCTAAGCAGGCAAACTAAAGCTAAGTTTTCAGCTGTTTGCTTAATAATTACTGTTTCATGCTCTTATGAGTGTCAGGTACTCTAAGACACATTGTATTTTGATAATTTTCTTCATCTTCATACTTTTTTCATATTACCTGGCCATCTAATTGTAGTGTTCAGCACATGTAAGTCAAAATAAATCCTATCTCCATCTCTATCCCCCCAAATAAATAATATCAAATGTTTGCTTTTCTTTAAAAGAAAAAATGACTATATAAAGTAAATTAGTTGGATTTCATAGAATATTAAATATAAATCATTTTAGGTAAACATTCTGCCAATTTCACCTTCAGATTGTCAATTAAGCAATCCATTGTCTTCATGTTCAGGTGCTAGATACTATGCAAGGTGATGCTCAGTTTCTCTCTTTGAGAACTGCTCCTAAAACATAAAGGTGATCCTCCATCAACCATCATTCATTCATTCATTTCATTCATTCACTCATGCACTCACAAATATCCATGGATCATTTGCTAGGTGTCAGACACTATCTCACTTTTGAAACTGGAATAAAAGAATTAAAATCTTTTCCCTCTTATAAATTATAGTTAGCGATAGAAGACAGATTAAACAAATAATCTCCAAAGTATCTGTTTACAAATTTTGCTAAGTCTTATGAAGGAATAGAATAGAACTCTGCGAAAGAATAACAGGAGAAACCTGGCTTAGATGTGGAGGTTCAAGGGTGCCTAGGTGGCTCAGTCAGTTAAGCATCTGACTCTTAATTTTGGCTCAGGTCATGATCTCATGGTTGGTGGGATCAAGTCCCTCATCGGGCTCTGCGCTGCCAGTGCACGAGAGGCTTGGGATTCTCTCTTTCCCTCTCCCTCTGCCCCTTCCTGCTTGTGCATGTGTTCTCTCTCTCAAAATAAATAAATAAACATTAAAAAACTAAAGATGCGGAGGTACAAACAACTCTGTCAGATGACATTTCGGTTGATACTTAAATAAAGAGAAAGGATAATGGGGAAAGTTCTGGGCAAAAGAATATAAAGATTCTCGAGGGGAAGTGTATAGAGCATGTGGGTCTTGATTTGAGATGAATTTGGAGAATAGGTAGGCATCTAATGATATTTGAACTTGATGGGAAGTACAACAGAACTATGGAAGGTTTAAAGAAGAATTTAAGACTCTCCCACTGTGATTGGAAGGACCCAGCCAAGGGTGATCACTTGACCTTAGCTAGACCAATCAGGTTTTCCTTTACAGGAATTTGGAATTTTTGACTCAAAACACACAGACTCTGAAAGCATTTGGAAGCTTAATAATTCCAGACAGCATTTAGAAATTCCATGATTTTCTGCAACTGAGTCTCAGAGCTTCTCAAGGCCTGTTCATTATTTCCTGGATTGTAATAAATGTCACAGTATTTCCATGGAGTTATTTATTATTGTTACTTTGCTCAAGTTAAGTAGATTTCATTTACTTTTATTTCAACAAAAACCTTAGCTAATATAATTTATTATTTGATACCTTTCTGCAGTAGATATTATAATATTTTGTTAGTGCTCTTAGATGGCTTAACCAAAGAACAAATATCAAAGAAACATAAGTTGAGGGGATAATAATTCTGATGATATTTCCAGTCAACATTTTTGCTTTGTTGAATAAAAAAATCTGAAGCTTTTTTACTGAGTACATCTGGTAAGGGAGAAGCTGTTCTTAATAGATACACTTAGATTCTTAAAAAATAAGGATACCACTCAACAAAATCTGGAAAGTAAAAGAAAAAGGTTAAAAATTTGATGACTCTTCCTTTTCTTTTTGTTGTTTCAGGAAAGTATCTGGTTATGATGAAACAGTGGCATTATCAAAAGCTCTGAGTATTTTTAAACAAGAAGGACTCTTTGTTAAGCCTTAAATCCACAGCCTTCAAATTGGTTAGAATTGAATTACGTTCAAATGCAACACTAAATTCTTACTCTTGAGCTGTTCTGTGCTCTCATTCTTGGAAGATTCTAAGAGTCTAGCAAGAAGATGTCATAAGTCAGGCATTTACCAGGGTTGAACAAAGTGAATACTCCCTGGAAGGTTCTTAGAAGACAAAGGCCTGAAATCAAAAAAGATAAATTTGAAATTAAAGACAAAGCATTGCATTGTTTCAATAATTTCATTGTTAATGTAGAATTTGTCATTTACAAAAATGGGGACAACAAATGTTTTAAAAGTGTAATACAGTTTTCTGGATGCAGTATTACAAGAGAGTATTACAATACAAGACAATATTATAGTTCTAGCTTGTCATTCTCTTTCTCTCTTGCTTGCTTCATTTTGTTTTTACCTTTGCTCTCATTCTCTTTTCTCACTTGTAAAAATGGGATAATAATGCTAATTCAATAGGCTTGCCATAGAATTACATGAGAAAAATGTACATAACAGTGAACAGCATAGTACATAAGCTATAGTAGCTTCTCAGTGGAAATCGCTTTGCTTTTTTCTGGTGAAGTAAAAATTGTATTAAACGAATTGTATATGTGTATGTATATATACATATGTATATGCATATATTGATTAGAAGAATTAATTTAGAATCAGAAATTATATACCTTATAGAAAAACATAAAAGTGCTTATAATCAAATATAAAATTAGCCTGAGGAAATAAAAGACATAGCAATTGAAATAACAAGTACGAAGCAATTGATATTAGTAATCGCTGTTTACTTTGAAATATATTCTTTTACTGTTGATTGAGGTCTTTTTTTAGGAACAACACCAGATCAGAATGATATTTTTCTTCCTACATGTAACCTTAAGAAGGGAAGAGCCAGTGTAGATGCAACTTGTTATTTACCCAGGCTTACCAAACCCAGAATGTATCTATCGACAGTCCTGAGTACAATTGTTAAATGAACCAAATTGAGAAAGCTTAACCACAAGTTCAACAGAGAAATTTGCTACTCTTGGTATATATTTGAGGGTTTTTTTTTAATGTTTATATATTTTTGAGAGAGACAGAGAGTACACAGGGAGCGGCAGAGAGAGAAAGAGAGACACAGAATCCAAAGCAGGCTCTAGGATCTGAGCTGTCAGTACAGAGCCGGATGTGGGGCTCGAACTAATGAACTGTGAGATCATGACCTGAGCTGAAGTCATACACTTAACCAACTAAGCCACTCAGGTCCCCCAACATTTGGCAATTGGTTAACTTTTCTGTGATGTGTGTAAGAAGCAACACAGTGTCTAAGACTCCTCTGAATGGAGAAATGGGCTGGTACAAAGTCAATTCTTTTTCAAGCAAATTATTTTTTAACATCCAGTTAGATAATGTTTACTGTGTTCCTGGCTCTGAGGACATCACACATTTAATTGATTTGGTCCTCATAACAACCTATGCAGAAAGTACCATAACTGTCCCCATTTTCCAGATTAGAAAAATGAGGCACAGAGATGTGATTTGTCCACGTCACTGTTGAAGGGATGTTATTGGTGCTCCTCCCCTGTTTCCCATTATCAGCCTTAACTATTTGATTTCTGTTGTGACTCATGACTCCATCTTCTCCCCCTGTGATTTGGCTGTGCTCTAACATACTTGGTGGATATGGGCTTCTGGTTTCTGACATGAGCTTTAGAATCTGGTCTTCAGGCTTCCCCAGTGCATTGGTCCTTACATTACCTATAGTCTTTTAGGTGGCGTGGAAGGGAACTGCCCATGTTCTATGAAATGGAAGATCGCCAAGAAGTGAGAAAGTATCAAAACCCATATTAGCTGCCATGGATTTCAGCTGAGTCCCCGGGCCTCTGAGACGAGATGATGCCTATGGCAGGTATCAGCGAGAGTGGAGGCAGCAGCCCCACAACTGCCCCAGTCACTTATTGTTCCCTCAGAACAGGCATCTTTTAACCCTGCTGCTTTTTCTGAATACAATTTGCTTTCAGTAGATTGGACTAAGGAAATTGTCACCTTCTCCCATGAAAGGACCCTCAGAATGGAATTGGTACCAAAACGCCTCTTTGGTAGTTGACTCCCTTTACTAGTGTCCACTGCTGCTTTTGCTAAGGCACCAACTCCTTATGGCTATGACTGTGCTTATGACTAAGCCAGCAGTGTCACCGTATCTAAGGCTTTACGACTTCACAAACTTAAGATTCACTTACTGTGAATTTTCTCTAAAGGGAGCTCTGGGCGTGGAGGACCCTCAGCGTTCCAAGCCTCCTGCACAATGCGGACTCTCTCTTTTCTTTTTAATTTTTTTAAACTTTATTTATATGTTTTGAGAGAGAGAGAGAGAGAGAGAGAGAGAATGAGAAGGGTAGGGACAGAGAGAGTGGGGAGAGAAAATCCCAAGCAGGCTCCACACTGTCAGCATGGAGCCAGATGCAGGGCTTGAACTTATGAACCATGAGATCATGACCTGAGGCAAAATCAAGAGTCAGAGGCTTAACCGACTGGGCCACACAGATGGCTCTACAATGCAGATTTCTAAAGCTTCATGGTGATGTCATTGCCAACCTGACTCCTCCAAGACAAAGGTCTAAGTTTGGTGCTGGCCATTTGATCTCTACCATTCCAATGGATTTTAGAAATCTCTACCTATTGTTGAAACAATCTTCTGATGATGCCCCTATTTACCATTTGCCTGAACTTAAGATATTTCATGCTCACACTAAACACACCATTATCTTCACCCAGACCTGTTCTTCCTTCTGTATAACTTATCTTGGCGAGAAATGTCACCATCCTTCTAGTAAAGAAGGGAGAGACATTTTTAGATTAATTGTTTTCAAATTCATTCAGCTCGCCTCCAGCCCATCTTGTAAATGCCTGTCAGTTCAGTCCCTGTTTCTCTGTTACTACTATATTCTCCTTAGTTCTGTCCTAGGCACCTGGCCAGGCTCTGTTTCTGCCAGCTTCTGTTCAATAAGATGCAACGATGATTCTGAAGCACAGATACATTTTACTCTTCTGGGTGGATAATGTGGTCTAAAATAGGTAATAATAAAAGAATCTAACATACGAAAGTTTCAAACAGGTCAGGCAATTTCACTATATTGAGAAACAGTCCGTGATCCCACTGTGGGTGCTGTGATTACTCAGATATTGTGATTTAAACAATCCCTCCTGTTCTTCCCTTTCTTTTGCTTCTAAGGTAGGACCAGCTGTCAACCTGTTCTTAGCCTGTGTGAGTTCAGATCGCCATTGCCCACTTTCCACATACTTTGCCCTCTTCCCAGCCCTCAGTTTTCTGTGTCCTATCTTTTTTTTCTCCTGTTTGGTAATGTGCTCTTCCTCTTTGATGGCACCATCTCTATACATCTCTGCCCAGTTAGCTAATTCTAGTTTCTCTCTCTCCCTCTCTCTTTCTCTTTCTCTCTCCGCAGCCCCCACCCCCCGCCTGCCCCTCTTCCGTACTTCATCCGTCCTTTGTCTATTCCTCATTCTCCAGTTTCTCTGTAGGCCTCCAACTGGCCTAATTGAATCTAAGTCACTTATGGCTTTAGACTACCATCTTCATAGTGCTCATTTTATATTTTCAGAGCAACACAAATCGGTTTTTGTGGCTGCCAAAACTAATTAAAACTTGCCCTCATACACATTTAAAATTCAATGTAGACATCCCTAGCCTCCTTTTATGATCATCTTTTTATGAAGATGAGCTTTTTAAATTTTTATTTTTATTTTTTTGGAGAGAGAGAAAGAGAGAGAGAAAGAGCATGAGTGGCGAGAAGCAGAGCGAGGGAGACACAAAATCTGAAGCAGGCTCCAGGCTCTGAACTATCAGCACAGAGCCCAACATGGGGCTTGAACTCACCAACCACAAGATCATGACCTGAGCCCAAGTCTGATGCTTAACCAACTAAGTAACCTAGATACCTCTGAAGAGGAGCTTTTTAATACGATGTAAACTCCTATTTGTCATCAGTAGGGTTGTTTTCATACCATTTGAGTTGTGGACATAAATTAGAGGAAATGTCTAGTTTCTAAAAATATAGCTTTTAGATTAATAGTAATTGCTAACCTTTAAATAACACCTAGCATGTGCCACATTATTATAAGGGCTTTCCATATATTTGTTCATTTAATTTGTGCAAAAAAGTAAGCACTATTATTAGTGAAACAACTAAAACAATTAATTAGGGTGAATTATATGAATTATAGTTAGAAAAGTCAGAATTGATGACCGTGCAGAATGGTAGTACTTTCTTCACCTGAAATACTGAGTGTGTGTGTGCGCACGCATGCACATGCGTGTGTTAGGTTGTGTAAATGTGAGAAAAACTGCATTTCTACACCGTGGTTTATCACTGTCTTTGAAAATGATCTGACAACTTTTCTTATTTCACAAACAGGAGAAGAGAGAGAAGGGTAATGTAACAGCATGATGAATTTAAAAGATCTGTTTAAAAGTTAGGCACTTAAATACTTTTTTCCACTGGTGTTTGGATATGACATTTCTTTTATTTGAGATTTTATTGTAACAAAATAATGAAAATGCTTAATAAGCAGCTTGGCCTTCTCTTTCTATGGCATCTTTGCCATGAGTTCAGGGAACACTTAGGTTCCAGACTGTATCTTGAGTACAGTGGACTTACTATGGTCTATGTTTCTCTTTCTAGCTCTGTTATTTTACATTCTGTGATTTGTTTTCCCCTCTCCAGAGAGCTGATTTTTTTCCTTTGACTGATAAAAAGGAAGATGAATAAATACTTCAGTTCTATAAATTCTCTTTATTCAACATAAATCAGGAGTTATTCTATTCATATCAACAAATTTAAGAGATTATTTGGCAAGCTCCTTGATGACCAGCCTTTTGATCTATTTTAGAGTGTTATTATAAATGCAGGGACTCAATACTTCTTGTTGAATGAATGAATTGAAACTAAAGTCTTCCGGGTTAATGTCGATAGCATGATTTGACATGAATATCTCCAAAGAAATTAAAATAACAGGATGATGCCTTTAAAAATTGCTTTCTTGGCCTTTATTTTTAAGTTATCAAGATAGTTCTATTATGGGAAGTCTTCTCTTTGGGAAAGCTGACACACTGAAGCAGGTGACTTATTAAGACCAAGAAATAAATGAGCAGTGTTAGGTTTGCAAAAAAGGAGAAGGTGTCATTAAACCATACTTCATTCTGAAAAGAACTGGAGAGAAAAGTAACTCTGTATCTTACAAAGCGTGGCTGTTTTTTTCTTTACCAGAATGCTTTGGGTTGAAACAGGAAGCCTTTTGGATCAAGATTTATGGTCTGGTCATTACATGCAAGGGCCGTGATATAAAATAAAACATGGGTAGTTTTTAGTGAAAGTTTTTCTGAGGAAGCCACGATGCAATTGAGGAATTTCCTTAACACTGATCAGTGCCTGGATCTGTGTGTTTCCTAGCCCTGGTCCTCCTTGGAGACCAGAACGCTCAGCTTTAATGCACACCAAGCCCCTCTTTTTAGGATCTGCCCCGTCTACAGCAGACTGCTCAGGAGCTGAAAACACAGCCAAGGCTCGTTGAGCTTCCCGGAGTTGCAGGCCTGAGACATGGCTCTGGTGAGATGCGGTGCTACCAAGCTTCCCTCTCAGTGACTCAAGTTGGAAGCCCCAGACCCTGGTTCAAGAACCACACTGATCGCCGGGTGGCTCTTTCACCTGGCAGCATCAGTCTCATCCCGAGTGTTTAGATGGGGTTAAAAGTGAATGAGGCCTCTCCTGCTCTCAATGAACCTGTGTCTAGTGGGAGAGGCTGGCCCCTGTATTGAGGCTATAACACAGTGACATAAATACAGTTCTAGGGGACTGTCTGCCAGTGCAAAGAGGGCATATCCCCTAGTGGAGGGAGGGGTTCAGACATATGTTTGGTGGGGAGGGTGTTCTTGGTGAGAAGCAGGAGGTGTTTTCCTGAAAGAATGAAGGTTTGGTCTAGCATGGGAGAACTCCCTGCACAGGAAAAATAACTTGTGTGTTTCTGAAATTACTTAGGAGACCATGGAATGTGTGTGTGGAGCAAAGCATTCCCTGAGGCTGCAGTGTAAGTGTGGGAAGGGAACACTGAGGGCTGTGAAGCAGAGACCTGCTCAGAGAGAGGCTCTTGGATGCATAGATATTTAGATCTTATTCTGGGGGTGGGAGGTGGAGACCGAAGCTTTGAAAGGTTTGAGGCAGGAAATAACAGGAGTACGTTTCATTTTCTGTTAACCACAGTGGTAGTTGTGAATGGGATAAACGAGAGGAACAAGCCTGACTGCGAGAAAGCAGTCAGAGATCTGGAATAATCTGGAGAGATTGGACATAATCTCTCAGTTTCAGTTTTGTGAGACTCATGAGAAGACATTGCAATGAGACAGTAGACGGCGCTGGCTCTGGACCCAGCTGGCCTGAGTGAGAACTCTGGCCCACCACTGTGTGATCCTGGGCAAGTGATTCACCCCTAGGTGTCATTTTCTTCTTAATGTGTTAAGTGGGGATGAAAATGCCGATCTCTTATCAGTGACTATGAAAATGAAACAAGATTGGGGCCACTGGATGGCTCAGTTGGTTAAGTGTCTGACTTGGCCTCAGGTCATGATCTCACGGTTCATGGGTTCGAGCCCCGTGTCGGGCTCTGTGCTGACAGCTCAGAGCCTGGAGCCTGCTTCAGATTCTGTCTCCTTCTCTCTCTGCCCCTCCCTCAGTCATGCTCTGTTTCTCTGTGTCAAAATTAAATAAACATGAAAAATTTTAAAAAGAAAATGAAACAAGGCAATCAATGCAAATGGCACAGGACCGTACCTTCTATAATACAAAGTCTGTATATGTGAGCTATAATCATCACACAATGAGGAGAAAAATGAAAAACGGGTGGCATAGTGAGGAATAGTGAGGACATTTCCAGATAATCTAACCACTCTTCCAGCTAAAACCATAAACATTGTTTTTATTCCATCAAAGATACAGAAAGAAAAAAAGCAACTCTATCAGAATGATAAAAGTTAAGGGAATTTAGGCATTTTCACCAAAAGACACAATCCTGGTCTGATGGGCATCCTTTAAGATGCAAAGTTGTATAGTGGGCATGAGCTTGTGCTAAGTTAGATCTAGAAAGAAATTCAAAGAATGGCATCAGTATTTCTGCGATGCATTCATCGATGAGAAGAAACATTTGCTATCATCAGTAACTACAGATTTTATCAACATTTGAAAGGCTTCACTGCCCAGAGGTGTTTAATAAAATCTGTTTTTTTCTGGATGCTTTCATTACATCCCACAGTATCCTGCCTTTTCTGTCTCATGACAGTGAAGAGAAGTACAGACATGAGGCAGTTCATTTTATCCAATCTATTTCTTACATATTTAATATTGCTGTTTTCCAATGTTCTTATATACTTAAGTTTTGTAATTTTATTTTTCTGCATAAAAAATGAATTATTTCCAAATGTTTCAAAATATAAAAGTATTATTGGGAGTTTAAAATAACATCAGAAGAAACTAATTACACATATTTCCACAAAGGTTAACTTAATTAACACTCTTTTATGCCTGCCTGCCCTGGGCGCAGACCTATCAAACTCCTGAAACTCGGAAGACTTCTCTTGCTGTGTCCGCCTCTACCTTCTCTGCTCTTCTCTGTACTGTTTCTCAATCTGATCTGTCCTGGCCTTGAAAATGGGACCTGGACAATTATAGACTCCATGGTAGAGTCAGTCCTTTAGTTGTGCTAAAGATGACTGAAAGTATAGGTCACGTTTTACCAGGAAGCATCTCATCATCATTGTAAAGATAATAGTCCTAATTCTGCATCCCCTCTGCACTCTATTCTTAACTCACACAATTAACAGAAAAGAAAAAGCAAATTGTTACAAGGAAAAATACTCATTGTTTAATGTTTTATTTATTTCTGAGAGAGAGAGAGAGAGAGAGAGAGAGAGACAGCATGAGCAGGGGAGGGTTAGAGAGAGAGAGGGAGATACAGAATCTGAAACAGGCTCCAGCCTCTGAGCTAGCTGTCAGCACAGAGCAGACATGGGGCTTGAACCCACGAACTGTGAGATCATGACCTGAGCCAAAGTCAGACGCTTAACTGACTGAGCCACTCAGGCACCCCCAAAATACTCATTTTTTTACAGACTCACAGACTGAAACTATCTAAATCCATAAAAGAAAGTAGAAAATAATTATCCAGAAAACAAAGCCAGAACATGTTTTTTTGTTTTTTTTTTTTCTGGGAGTTTTCAGATGTTTGGACAAATAGTAGGAAATACTACTTTAACAACTGAGGCATTAACACAAAACTATAAAACTCCTAGAAGATAACACAGAAGAAAGTCTAGGTGACTTTTGGTTTGGCCGTGACTTTCTAGATTCAACACCAAAAAGCACAAACTATAAAATAAAAAAAGTTGATAAATTAGACTTCATTAAAATGAAGAGCTTCTGCTCTGCAAAAGACACTGTTAAGGAATGAAAATTTATCCACAGACTGAGAAAACACTATTGCAAAAGACTTATCTGATAATTTGATAACGCAAAATATACGAAGAACTCTTAAAGCTCAACAATGAAGAAATAAACAGCCCTATTTAAAAAAGGAGCCAAAGCAAAAATACAGATGTCAAACAGCATATGAAAAGATGCTCAACATCATATGACATCAGGAAATTGCAAAGTAAAACAACAGTGAGATATCACCATTCACCCATTAGAATGACCAAAATCCAAGACACTGATAACATCAAATGCAGGTGAGGATGTTCCTGAGTTGATGGTGGTGAGTCAGAAGCACCAGATCTTTTTCTTCCATCATTTCTGTCTCTGGCTAAAAGATGGATTTGTAAATATACATATATCTACTAATTCCTACCAAAAAAGCTAAACTGGGGAGCGGGGGAAGCAGACTATAAGAGAATTTTAGGCATCAGACTGAACTAATCCTAGATAAGCAAAGGGACATATACAGCTAAAGACTAGAGGAAATCATACATTGTTCTCTTGTATTATCATGTCTTTTAATTTAATTTAATTTTTTAAAAATTTTTAATGTTTTTTATTTATTTCTGAGAGAGAGAGAAAGAGAGAGAGAGAGAGAGAGAGAGAGAGAGAGAGAGGAGGGTCAGAGAGAGGGAGATACAGAATCTGAAACAGTCTCCAGACTCTGAGCTAGCTGTCAGTATAGAGCCCAATGCGGGGCATGAACCCACGAACTGTGACATCATGACCTGAGCGGAAATCGAACGCTTAACCGACTGAGCCACCCAGGTGCCCCTCATGTCTTTTAATTTTAAAACAACAATGTGGGGTGCCTGGGTGGCTCAGCCGGTTAAGCATCCAACTTCCGCTCAGGTCATGATCTCACGGTTCGTGGGTTCGAGCCCCGCGTCAGGCTCTGTGCTGACAGCTCAGAGCCTGGAGCCTGTTTCAGAATCTGTATCTCCCGACCCTCCCCTGCTCACGTTCTCTCTGTCTCTCTCTCAGAAATAAATAAAAAACATTAAAAATTTTAAAAATAAAACAAAAACAACACAAAAATGTATGTACAAGAAGTCGTACTGTGTTGTGATATGGACCACAATGGATGTATTTACAAATCCTATAATTATTCAAAGTATGAGCTTTGAAATAAGACCCTGGTTCTATTTCTCACTCTGCCATGACTTATTAATCTCAGGAAAATTGCTTGACATCCTTTAAACTCTAATTTCTTTGCCTGGAGAAACTTCATAGCAGTATACCTAAGAAGATTATTGTAAGAAGCAAATGTGCTATTTCTTCCCCCCACACCCAGCTTTATTGAGATATAATTGACAAATAAAATTTTAATACAAAATATACAACATGAGTTAAACATGTATGCATTGTAAAAGGATTTCCACCAAGTTAACACATGCATCATCAACATATTTACCCTACTTTTTTGAGAATACTTAAATCCTATCCTCTTAGCAAATTCTAATTATACAATACAGTTTTATAAATTATAGTCAGTATGGTATACATTAGATCCTCAGACCATTTTCATCTTAAGCTAAAAATTTGTTCCCTTTGCCAGCCTCTCTCTGTTTACCCACCCCTTAAGCCCCTGGCAACTGTCATTATCCTCTCTTTCAGTGAACTAGACTATTTTTTAGATTCTATATAAATGTGATACCATATAATACTTGTCTTTCTGTGTTTGGCTTATTTTACTTAGCAAAATGCCCTCCAGGTTTAGCCATGCTGTTCCAAAGAGCAGGATTTCCTTCTGTTTTAAGGCCAAATAATATTTTATTACATGCCTACACCCCATTTTCTTTATTTCACCAGTCACCTGACATGGGTTATTTCCATATTTCGCTACTGTAAATAATGCTGCAATGAACATGGGCATGCAAATATGTCTTTGAGATAATGATTTTATTTCCTTCAGATATATAGTCAGAAGTAAAATTATCATATGGTAGTTCTATTTTCAGCTTCTTTGCAGGTAGATTTCACTTATCCCAACACAATCAAAGACATTATTCTTTTCCCATTATATATTCTTGTAGCTTTATTTATTTATTTATTTATTTTTAATGTTTTATTTATTTCTAGGAGAGAGAGAGAGAGAGAGAGAAAGAGAGAGAGAGACAGCGTGAGCAGGGGAGGGTCAGAGAGAGAGGGAGTCACAGACTGAAACAGGCTCCAGGCTCTGAGCTGGCAGTCAGCACAGTGTAGCTTTATAATATAGTTTGAAATCAGGAAGCGTGATACCTTTCTTTGTTCTTTCTTAAGATTGAATTGGCTATTAAGTGTCTTTGTGACTCCACACAAATTTTTGATTTCACTTTTCAGTTCTTCTTTGATCCACTGGTGTTTGGAGCATTTACTCTCCACATATTTGTGACTTTCTCTGTTTTCTTCTTGTAATTTATTTCTAGTTTCATACCACTGTGCCCAGAAATAAATGCATGGTATAATGTCAGTCTTCTTCAATTTATTAAGAATTTGCTTTGTCTTAGAGCACCTGGATGGCTTAGTCAGTTTAGCACCTGACTTCGGCTCAGGTCATGATCTCATGGTTTGTGGGTCTGAGCCCCATGTCGGGCTCTGTGCTGACAGCTCAGAGCCTGGAGCCTGCTTCGGATTCTGACTCCTTCTCTCTCTGCCCCTTCCCCACTCATGCTCTGTCTCTCTGTCTCGCAAAAAATAAACATTTAAAAAAATTTTAAAAAGGATTGTTTTGTGTCCTAACATATGATCTATCATGTTAAATATTCCATGTATACTTGAGAAGAAAATGTATTCTGCTGCTGTTGGATGTAAACCATTTTCTGTTTTGGTTTGTTTTATTTTTTTAAAGAATTTATTTTTAATGTTTACTCATTTATTTGAGAGGGAGAGAGACAGAGCATGAATGCAGGAGGGACAGAGACAGAGGGAGATACAGAATCCGAAGCAGGCTCCAGGCTCTGAGCTAGCTGTCAGCACAGAGCTTGATGTGGGACTTGATCTCACAGACCGTGAAATCATGACCTGAGCTGAAGTCAGACATTTAACCGATTGAGCCACCCAGGGGCCCGGTTTGTTTTACTTTTAATCAAAGGACAAAGCAAACAATTTCTATGTCATTTCACTGACTAATGATTCAACACCTTAAAACCTCAGGATAATGGGGGCTAGCTAATACATTTGAATATTCCAATTTAGTTGTCCTGTTTGAGGATGTCTGAATATTTTTTCATGTGCCAGAACAAGGAGAAAAGCTCTAGTGTGAAGAAAAGCAGATCACAAGATATTGTCAATAATTTACTATAATTTTATCTCTACTTTTAAGAATATTTCCATGGATTCATTTCTCCCAGGACCAACTTATATTCTGTCACACAGTATGATCTCATTTGAATTTTTCAGTTTTAATGTGAAGCATATCAGGAGAGTTATGAGTTGTCCAATGATGGAAGACATTTCACATAGAACTTTAGACCTTTGAACAAAGAGACTAAGAAAAAGAGGGAATCCAATTATTTGCCAAATCTTAAGTCAGAAACAACCACAATTCTTGTGAACAAGGATTATTCATATAATTGTTCAACTTGGTCATGACTTAACTTCACTGGAAACCCAGATAAATCTAAAAAATACAGAAGCAAAGATTTTCCTGCCTTTGCTTTTCTTTTTCTTTTTCTTTTTCTTTTAATGTTTTATTTATTTCCAGGAGAGAGAGAGAGAGACAGCATGAGCAGGGGAGGGTCAGAGAGAGAGGGAGTCACAGACTGAAACAGGCTCCAGGCTCTGAGCTGGCAGTCAGCACAGAGCCCGACGCCGGGCTCGAGCTCGAACCCACAAACCGCGAGATCATGACCTAAGCGAAAGTCGGACGCTTAACCGACTAAGTCACCCAGGCGCCCCCTGCCTTTGCTTTTCTTATTGTAATAAAATGCACATATCATAAACTTTACATTTTAACAATTTTGAGGTGAATAATTCAGTGGTGTTAAGTGCTTTCATATCATTGTGCAATTATCACCATTGTCCATTTATATAACTTGTACATGCTTTCAGATTGAAAAGCATGTACCCATTAAATAACAATCTCCTGTTAACTCCTAGCCCCAGCTTTTGGTAACCATTACTATATTTTCTATCTCTGTAGATTTGTTTATTCTAGGTGCTTCATATAAATAAAATCATACATTATTTGTCCCTTTTTGTCTGGCTTTTTAAAAAACATTTTTTAATGCTTATTCATTTTTGAGAGACAAAGAGAGACAGATCATGAGTTGGGGAGGGCAGAGAGAGAGGGAGACACAAAATCTGAAGCAGTCTCCAGGCTCTGAGCTATCAGCACAGAGCCTGATGTGGGGCTGGAACCCACAAACCATGAGATCATGATCTGAGCTTAAGTCAGACACTTAACTGAGCCACTCAGGCATCCCTTGTCTGGCTGTTTTCACTGAGCATAATGTTTCCAAGGTTCATCTGTATCATAGCATGCATCAGAATTTTTCTTCTTTTTATTAGACTTTATTTTTTAGGATAGTTTTAAGTTCATGTAAAAATTGAATGGAAGGTAATGAGTTCTTATATTTCCCTTCTCTTGCTTTCCCCCATAGGGTTCCCCATGAACAACAACCTGCCCAAGAATGGTACTTTTCTATAGTCGATGAACCTACATTGACACATCATCACTTGTTATCATTGTCACTGCATTAGAGTTCACTCCAGGTGGTGTACATTCTATGGGGTTTGTCAAATATATAATGACATACATCCATCAACATAATGATGAGGGTGCCTAAGGCAAGCTGAGGGCAAAGTATAGGCTAACAGCACCCACCCCCAGGTGGGATGTGTGTGATATCCCTCATACACTCATGGCTGCCCAAGAAAAAAGGAAAGGAAAGAAAATAAATGGTTAACTGGTAGAGATCACAGTCATGCAGGACAGAAGTATCCTTCAGTTTATGGATACCTTAGTAAAGTGCAAGAAAAAGGCAGTCTTATCCTTAGCTTAATCTCCAAAAACCTAAGATGTAAGGGGGTCTAAGTGCTTGCCACAGTAACGTGGAAAACAAAGGCAAATGAAAAATTATATTTCCTTACTGCCTGCGATCCATTGACAAGTCCTTGATACAGGCAGAGTGACCTTCCTCTAGGAGCTCAGCTGCCTTGATGATGACACTTTGCTAAGGACAAAAGGGAATCTTGGCTTGACATTATCCTGACTCACCAGGATCCTCTGAGTCTCCTGAAAACACATACACATTCCTCTGCAAACCTCCTTTATCTTTAACCCTTGAGTATCTGTTGGCAATTATACTCCAAGCTTATGGTCCCTGATATACATCAAAGGGGTCATGACTGAGATTTTACTAAAGAGAAATAAATGACATTTTCCTAACAACAGCTAGCCCCTCAAGGTCCTGGAAACCTTGCTTCCAAAATTCCTTAGAGACTTACTCTGCCCCTGACCCCCCCACCCCCACCCTGAGGGTATATAATCAGTCACTCTTCACAAGCTCAGTGCAGCTTTTTCTGCCCACAGGTTCTATCCCCATGCTTTAATAAAATCATGTTTTTGCACCAAAGACATCTTCAAGAATTCTTTCTTAGCCATCACCTCTGAACTGATCCCCCCATCATCCTAAAACCCTATTATTAACACCATACAGAATAGTTTCATTGCCCTAAAAGTCCTCTGTGTTAGCCTTATTCATCCCTTCCTTCCCCCCAAACTCTGGCAACAACTGAATTTTTTACTGTCTTTGATTATATAACTTCAGGTTGGGAAGGGGGTCAGGGATAGCATAAGTCCCTAAGGTATTTTGGAAGTAAGGTTTCCAGGACCTTAAGGGGCTAGCTGCTGTTAGGAAATGTCATTTATTACCATTTAGTAAAACCTCAGTCATGAGACCCTTCAGATGCATATCAGGGACCATAAGCTCGGAGTATGATTGCCAGCATACACCTTGGGGGAACTGAGATAAAGGAAGTTTGAAAGGAATTTTTATATGTTAAAATAGGCTTACAGGATCTTGAGGGGTCAGGATAGTATTAAGCCAAGATTCCCTTTTGCCCCCAGCCAAGTGTCCTGATAGAGACATCTGAACTCCTAGAGGGAGGTCACTCTGCCAGTGTCAAGGACTTGTCAATGGGCTGTAGGCAGTAAGGAAATTTAATTTTTCATTTGCCTTTGTTTCTCACATCACCATGGTAAACACTTAAACTCCAGGGTAACCAGGAGTGTCCAAGGAACATCACACATATTCCACCTGGGAGGGTTGGGGGAGGGTGCTGTTAGCCTGTACTTTGCCCTCAGCTTGCCTTATACTCCCTCATTAGTCTTCAGAGTTTTGCTTTTTCCAGAATGTCATGTGATTGTAATTATACAGCATATACATTTTCATATTGATTTCTTTCAGTTAATAATATGCTTTTTAGTTTCCTCAATGTCTTTTTGTGGCATGATAGCTCATTTCCTTTTGGCACTGAATTTTGTCTGGATGTATCAGTTTAACCATTCACCTAATAAAGTACATCTTGATTGCTTCCAAGTTTTGGCTGTTATGAATAGAGCTTCTATAAACATTGATGTGCAGGTGTTATGTGGATGTAGGTTTTTTTTTTATTAACTCATTTGGACAAATACCAAGGAGCGTGATTGCTGAATTACATAGTAAGGGTATGTTTAGTTTTGTAAGTGATTGACAAACTGTTTTCCCAAGTGGCTGTACTTTTCCACCTTGAGTGAATGAGAGTTCTTACCAGTATTTGGTGTTTTCAGTGTTTGGGATTTTGATGATTTTAATCGGTATGTAGAAATATCTTGTTTTAATTTTCAATTCCCTAATGACATGACGTTGAGCACCTTTTCATATGTTTATTTGCCATCTCTGTTTTTCTTAAGTGAATGGTTTGCTCAGATATTTTTCCTATTTTAGTTGGGTTGTTTGTTTTCTTACTGTTGAATTTTCAGAGTTTTTTGTATATTTTAGATAATAGTCCTTTATCAGCTATGTTTTTTTTAAAGTTTTCTCCTAGTCTGTGGCTTGCCTTCTCATTCTCTTATTGTTTCAGAATTGCATTTCTTTTTATGGCTGAATAATATTCCAGAATATGTTTATACCATTTTGTCTATCATTCATCTGTTGATGGACATTTGGATTAGTTTCACCTTTTGGTAGTCGTGAGTAATGCTATTAGGAACATTGGGTGAACAAATATCTACTTTCAATTTATTGGGATATATACCCAGTTGGAATTGGAGTTGTTGAACATCTCTTTGCTTTTAAAAATTCTCCATTAGTGTATGGATAAAGCAATCCTAAAACTATTTTTGCTCTTTGTACAGCTTTACCATTTCTTGTTATTCAGTGAAGAATGAATCAGCAGTCTGCCAACTTCAGGAAAGTAACTATGATCCTTGACTGCAAATGGCTTTGCCAGAAGGAAAGGCGAAGTGAATAGAAGCAAATGGAAATCTGTAAAATACTTTAAAAAATAAGAGATGCCCCATACTTCTCAATGAAAAGGATGAGTCCTGATTCCAAATAGAAGCCTAACAGAAGTAGATGGAAATAAAAAGATCTGAAAAGGACCCCAGAGAATCCACATAAAGCCTCATCTCTTGTTTCCTCATAATCTACACATGTGCAAAGCAGCAGGAGCACAATATAATTGTATTTTCTACATAACAAATCACCCAGTTTTCCATTTTAAATTCAAGCTAACTAGAAATAGGGAGTAGCATCTTATGCAGATTTATAATCATAACACATGAAAAGAGAAAATTCTTTTAGATACCTGTCTAGCCTTTGACTAGGATAACCTGTCATCTGGTAGAGATTGGGTTAAGAGCAATTGTGATCTGATATTGAAGTATGTGCTTTGCATGTAGGATATAGACAAGAGTTCTGACATTTTTACTACCTTCAAAAAATGAAAATGAAAATATGCATAAGCAATATAACTAAGCCTTATATTAGAAATATTATTCTTGTCAGATTCTTCACTATTATCTTAATCTAATTTCAATTAATGCTTGAGGATCTTATGGTTTTGTTGTTAAATTCTTTGCAACTCTTAAAGAGTATATATTTCTGGGATAATATATAATATATATACTAACATGTAATCTGTTCCATATTAAGGAAAAAGATGAAAATATTAAGCTAAGTATAAATTTGGTACCAAAAACTGACAAAGGTGGCCCATGATGGGATATCTACTTATGAAGGTAGGTGAGGAAGTCTAGAGTTAAATATTCAACAAATGACAATAAAGTGAAAGGATAGTGCACCATGATCAAGTGGAATTTATGTCAGGAATATGAGAAAAATTGGTATGTTGTGTAAGCAGGACAGCTCATAAAAATAATCCTTTCAGTAGCTATTTTTAAAAGGCATATAAAATTTAATATCCCTTCCTTGTTTAAAAACTGTTTTAAGAGAATCAGATTTTAAAGTTAATCTCCTTATTGTAAAAAAAAAAAAAAAAAGAATATTTGCTACAGACCGATAGTCAAAATAGTACTTAAGAGTGAGATGCCAGAGGGGCACCTGGGTGGCTCAGTTGCTTAAGCATTGGACTTCAGCTCAGATCATGATCTAGTGGTTCATGAGTTCCAGCCCCATGTCAGGCTCTGTGCTGACAGCTCAGAACCTGGAGTCTGCTTCAGATTCTGTGTCTCCCCCTCTGCTCTTGCCCTGCTCACACTTTCTCTCTCGCTCTCTCTCTCTCTCTCTCAAAAATAAAAATTAAAAAAAAAGTCAGATGCTAGAAACAGTCTTTTTAAAGCCAAGGGGAAAGTAAGTATGAAATCTGCATAAGTTAAAACTCTATTTAATTGAAGCAAAAAGGAAATTTGTTGGAAAATTCTCAGGGGCTCACAGGCTTGGAAACCAAAGGATTCGAGGAATTCACAAGAATCAGGAAGCAAGATACACGGCAGGGAGACTGTCTGGACAGAAGCAGTCCTGGTGCAGCCCATCTACTAAGGCTGCTTTGGCTGCAATGATTAATGCCTTCAATAGTGTGCACATTGTCAGGTTGCTGGCTCAAGATGCAGAGTCCCAGGAGAGCACCACCTGGCTAACTGTAAGTCAAGGGTTTCTCCCACCAACCTACAATACTTCATGTAACGGGAATGTTCTCCAAATAGAAGCGGGGTGCTAATAGGAAGAGAGGACTGAGGTGTTGGACATCCTTAAATGACACATGCTTACTACCTTACTATCATTGCTATTATTTATTATTATTCTTTGAAGACTAAATTATTTTAGTTTTAGAATATCCGTGGGGATCAACTGGAGCTAAAAGGAAAAGCCAGAAAAGGAAGATATAAGCAGAAAACATTGCAGAACAACCACAATTTTAACACACCCAATAAACAACACTGAAATACTTTGAGGAATCTTGAAGAGAGCTCAGAAAACTAATTGGAAAAGAACAAGGATGTAAACATTTTATAGAAAAGATCATAGATATAGAAGATGATAAGGAGATCTAATTTCCATATAAAAAGTATTCAAGAAGAAGCAAACCGAAATTGGATGAAATAGAAAAAGACATATAGCTTACTATGTTCCACTTTAGATATATCTACCTAATTTCTTAAGTTGTCTACATGATCTTTTGCTGCTGTTTCAGTATAGCTTTGGAGTTAGATTCACTGGGTTCAAATTATTGCTCAATTTGTTTCTAGCTCTGTGACTTTGGAAATGTTATTTATCTCATCTGAGTCACTCAGTTATCTCATTTATCAAGAGGAGATAATAATAGTCCCTATTATAGAGGCTGGCCTTGATGTTTACATTAAGTATTATCCCTGGCACAAACATTAAATAAATATTATCTATTAATACTAAATTTCTTTTCTTGATCTCCATAAATAACTTTCACTCAAATGGCTTAAATAACAAGAGAACAGTGATTGGATCTTGAAGAAAGCAGGGAATCAATCAATTTATCCAGGATTAAAACTACATGTTCAGGACTTAGTCTCTCTCTCTCTCTTTCTTTCTCTTCAAATGAATTCCTTTGGTGTTGGCTCCACTTTTAGACAAGAGCTCCCCTTTTGGTAGTAAAATGGCTACCAGCACTTCTAGAACTTCATTTTTCATTCACATGGAATTGAATGGAATTAAAACAGTGAAAGGTTTTTCTAGCCCAAATGCTGCACAGAAGTAATGGCTTCATTTTAGGTTGACTAATTTGGGTCACAGATCCATTCCTGAGCCAACTTCTTGGCTGAAACACCACTTAGACATGAGGGTGGGGTCGTTTTCTTTCAAAGCGTTTTGGTTGCATGAGGGCAGGGTTTGTCCTGTTACTATGAGAAGGGGATGTGGATGCCAGGCAACAAACCCAGTAAATATCTATGACACATATTATCTCGTTTATGTTGTCTCCTCCAAACAGATCACCACATTTTTATATCATGTGGGGAGCTAGTCTTTATCTATGTTCTTGAATAATTCCCCTATTTCCTTTGGGTAAATTATGTTCTTTATCTGCCTCTTGCATATGTGCACATTCTCTCTCTCTGGCAAAGCTTTTCTGCATTGGGCAGTGTGGGTTTCTATTTAATTATTACTCATCTTCAGATGGAAGCTAGCCACTAGCTAAATATAAATAAATAAATAAACAAATATATAAGTAAATAAATCAATAAAATAGTAAATACCGTGATTAGGAGTGGTAGAGGATAACTGAAGTCTTTTAAGTCACAAGCTCTGTTGCAATCTGACTATAAGTGCCTTCCCTCCCTTTTTCACCCCACATCCAGAAGCTGTCCTTGGCTAAAATAGTACATTGTGAATCTTTTCCCTTCCCTCCCTTCTCCTCCCCCCCCTTCCTTTTGCTCTCACACCTACAAACACCCTCCCGCCCCCCACATCTACCTTTCCCCCACCCTTCATGACAGATACAGGCTGGGTCAGCATTTGTTCTTCTTTTTCTTTCTAAGTTTATTTATTTTGAGAGGGAGTATGAGCAGGGGGGGGGGACAGAGAGAGAGACATAGAGAGAGAGAATCCTAAGCAGGCTCCTCACGGTCAGTGTGTAGCCAGAAGTGGGGCTTGAACTGGCAAACCAAGAGATCATGACCTGAGCGAAAACCAAGAGTTGGACGCTTAACCTACTGAGCCACCCAGGCATCCCAGTATTTGTCCTTCCACTGCACCTTCCCTGCCTTCTGAGATATCATCCTGGGTCTCTGTAAAGACATCCCTCCTTTCCTGTGGACTCATTATACCCACAGAGCTCAATATACTAGTCAAAAGAATTTTTATGGTGGTGACATGAACTTTTGGGGATGTTTGTTATCTTGATCTAGATGCCAGGAAACAAGGGTTGGCTCTCTTTAATTTCTTCTCTCATCTTAGTCTAGATTTTGGGTGGTTGGTAGATATGTTTCCTATGGCAGATATGTTGTGGCCTGTGGTTGTGTCCTTTTCCATGTTTCACTGAAGATCAATTATTTTTGCTCTTTTTGTTTGTTTGGTTTTGGTAGAGTTTACAGAAGTGGCGAAGAGTAAAAGTTTTGCTACTCCCTTTTCTTCAAACCAAAAACTTTTTCAGAATGATTTTAGTCTAACTGATATTTTCACTTGGATGTCCCCCAGATGCCTCAACATCAAAACATTAAAAAATGAAAACATATTACCTCTTTCCTTGTACCACAGTTCTTTTCCTTCTTCAGTTTTTCCTGCCTCAGGAGGAAGTACCATTATGTCCAGTTGTCTTGACTCTGGAACTCTGGAGATTTTCTAGACATCTCCTTCTCTTTCACCCAATACACATAATGGCTGCCAAATCTTGTGGATTTTTTTCTCTTGTATATCTTTCAAGTATATCATGCTATCTCATTGCCACTGCCTGCATTCTAGATACCATTGATTCTTGTCCATTCTACCTTAGCAGCCTGTGATCTGGTCTCCTAGTCTTCTTATTCTCTTCTTAAATGAGTAGAGAATGGAGTGGCTTAACTAATAGCTCTGTAAGATGGTTTCAACCAGTTCCAATACCTCTCTCCAAGCATATACATAAAGTCAAGAGATACGATTATAGCTACTCTTTTCTAAGATACCCCCACTCTGTCATTACTTCTTTCTTGCAGGGCTAACCTTGATGCTGTTTGAACCATTTTCCTGCAGTGTTATGGTGCTAGAGAAAAAAGGTGGGAGATGAGGGAGGTATATAGTATCAATTATCCCTTCTAAATCTGTTCTTCAGCAATGCTAAGATAAATCATCGGCCAGTCCCTTTTACTGGGTTAATCTTTATAGTGTGATAAAGGTTACAGTGTTGTTCCTGAAGAGAATGATCTATTTAACTAGGTTTTTAAAAATAAAGACTAAATAGTTCCCAATTTTCCAATGGATTTGTCTGTGTTTTAGCAATGATGGCAGGAAGGTATAGTTCTGGCCCAGCTTCTAACAAATTAGCTAAAGGAATGAATGAACAGGGAAAAATAGTTTCAGTCTCTCCTTCAGCAGCTCCGTGAAAATTATTAGTAGAGGACACCTAGTGGTGCTTTCTAGAAGTTCATTTATGCTAAGAAATAGGCCATTTAAATATTAATAGTGCTCAATATATCAAGATTTTAAAGCCCAATATAATAGACATGCTAAGACAACAAAATATAAACCAAATCTGACATTCAGTCTAATTGTATTGGTCAGTATAGGCTAACTGTTGTAACAAATGACCTCCACATTCTTAGCAGCTTAATATGATAAAAGTTTATTTTGCACTCTCAGAACAGATGCGCTGTTAGTGACCTTTCATATGATGACACAAAAAGTGACTTGATCACATGCAAAAACATACTTTATGCTTGGAAAGGAAGATTCAATGACATAAAGATACCACCTCTGAAAACAAAATAAAACAAATAAATCAAAACACAACATGGTTGAAATCATCATGATTGTATACAAATTTCAAGACTCATCAAACTGCGTATTTGAGATGTATGCATTTTACTATATGTGAATTATATCTAGATTTTAATTTTTTAAGTGTTTTTTTTTTTTTAATTTGAGAGAAAGAGAGAGACAGAATGTGAGCAGGGGAGGGGCAGAGAGGAGGAGACACAGAATCTAAAGCAGTCTGTAGGCTCTGAGCTGTCAGCACAGAGCCCAACACGGAGCTCGAACTCAGAACTGTGAGATCATGACCTGAACTGAAGTCAGACGCTTAACCGACTGAGCCACCAGGCGCCCTAATTATATCTCAATTTTAAAAAGAATTTACAGGGCGCCTGGGTGGCTTAGTCGCGTCCGACTCCGACTTTCGCTTGGGTCATGATCTTGCGGTTCGTGGGTTCGAGCCCCGCGTCGGGCTCTGTGCTGACTGCCAGCTCGGAGCCTGGAGCCTGTTTCAGTCTGTGACTCCCTCTCTCTAACCCTCCCCTGCTCATGCTGTCTCTCTCTCCTAGAAATAAATAAAAAAACATTAAAAAATAATAATAAAAAAAAAAAAAAAAGAATTTACAAAAAGAGTACCTGGTAGAAAGTTGAAAAAAAGTGGTGTGGGGGTGTGGAGAAGGGAAGCCTTATATTAAAATTCATAAAATCTTAATAATTAAAACAGAGTGGTACTACAATTTAAAAAATAAATAATTTTTATAAAGAGAGTGCTATGAACATATGAGTGGATGAACTAATGAATGGAATTTTAAAAAAACCAGAAATATACCCATATGCACATAGAAATGTAATAGAAGGTAAAGTAGCCATTAGAAATCCAATAAACTATTCAGTGAATGTTTTGAGAAAACTGTAAATATCTGAATTCTTTGGAGGAAGGAAGGAAGGAAGAAGGGGAGGAAGCAATTAAGGAAGGAAGGGAAAGTTAATTTATGCTCGAAAAAAATACCCTTGGGCATTGCATCGATCAGGGTTCAAAGACAAATAGTCAATAGGATGTATATATGTGTACAAGTGTTTATGTATTTATGTATTATTAATTATTCACTTATTTATTATAAGGAATAGCTCACATGATTATGGCGGCCAACCATAATCTGTAGGGTGAGTTGGGAAGGTGGAGACCTGAGAGACTTTATGGTGTAATCCTAGTCCTTATTCAAAGGCCTGAAAAGCAGGAAGCTCATGGAATAGTTTTGGTCTGAAGACCAGCAAGCCTGAGACCCAGAAGAAGTAATGTTTCAAGTTGGAGAGCAGAAATAAGTTGATATTCCAGTTCAAAGACAGCAGGCAGGGTGGATTCTCTTTTACTCAGGGAGAGTCAGCCTTTTTGTTCTAGTCAGGCCTTTAATTGATTGAACAAATCCCACTTACAATAGGAAGAGCAATCGACCAATTTAATTTTTTAATGTTTATTTATTTTTGAGAAAGAGAGAGAGAGACAGAGTGTGAGCAAGGGAGGGGCAGAGAGAGGGAGAGAGAGAATCTGAAGCAGGCTCCAGGTTCTGAGCTGTCAGCACAGACCCCAGCTTGGGGCTCAAATTCACGAACTGCAGGATCATGACCTGAGCTGAAGTCAGACACTTAACTGACTGAACCACCCAGGCACCCCTCAATCTCCCAATTAAAATGTTAATCTTAAGGTGACTGGGTGGCTCAGTTGGTTGAGCACCTGACTCTTGATTTCATGTCAAGTCGTGATCCCAGAGTCGTGCTCTCATGGTCATGGGAACCAGCCCCTTGTGGGCTCTGTGCTGAGTGTGGAGCCTGCTTGGAATTCTCCCTCTCCCCCTCGGTCCCTCCCTTGCTCACATGTACTTTCTCTTTCTCTTTCTTTCTCTCTCTCTCTCTCAAAATAAATAAATAAACATTTAAAACATAGGAATGTTAATCTCATCCAAAAACACTTTCACAGACACTTCCAGAATAATGTTTGACCAAATAACTGGGCACCCATGACCCAGTTAAGTTGACGTACAAACTCAGCCATCACAGGTATCTTAGAAGAGTTACATCCTCTAACTGCTTATTCTCTTTCCTGAAATTTTAATGTTACAAAGGATCATCAGATATTGTTTGAAATGGACTACAGACAGAAGTGATACTTACTGAAGAATTCTTCATCTGTATTTCCAGTATGTGCACAGCATTTCTCCTCCTTGGCAGTCCTCTATATCTTACTGAGTATGTGTATGCCTCAAATCTACAACAAAATATTTAATAAACATGGAGACCCTTGTGCTTTTGTTTAATATGGTAGAAGAGCATCAGATGATGCCCACTAAATTAAAGTAGTCACTTGCCATTGCTATTTACACCTAAGCATGGCTATCACTGTGTCTTGAGCCATTAGAATGCCCCTGACAAAGGGGGCGTGCACTCCTCCTCACTCTCTTCTTTGTTAATTTAATAGGTTTGAATTTGATCTGTGCTTTGTGTAATCATTGATAGTACGTTAGTCTGATATTTAACTTGGGTGTATTTTGTGAGTGCAACTTAAATCACTCAGAGGCATCTGGAAGAATGAAATGGCCAAATATATTGTTGAGTATAACATAGCACTCATGTTTGGATTCTTCATGGTCCAGAATTATCCAAGTTATCTCACAGTTTGGAAGGATCTTAATGAGGCAGAATTTGAAGAAGCCTTTCTAAGTGTCCCAACCAGCATCACTTTTAATCATAAGGGCAACTTTCTGTAGAGCGTTTCAGTCCTGGGGAAATGAAAGATTGAACTGTTAACAGAGCTCACCTTTGCATGGTCTAGCTAACTGGCATCCATAGCTTACATGATTTTCTTATTTTACATCTTTTTTTCCTTTGAAGCAATTCAAAACTGCATTCTTTGGTGTCTCAATTGAATGAAGCTTAGAGAAATTCTTTCTGGCTTTGGGGGGGGGGGGGTGGAGTATCAGTAACTAACTTTAAATACTGAGTTAAAGTACATTCCAGTCTCTGTAGGTCACAATGGAAAAACTTTATGAAACAGAATGATCAAGAATGAACTTTTCAAACATCAAAAGGTTTTATAATGGGATATGCATCTATTATACCAGAAACATTATTTGCTTTTCACCTCCCTCAGTGCAACCATGTATATCTATGTATCAACATGTGTAGGTGGAAGAAATCACCACTGCCTTTCTTCAGTTGAAACTGTTTTCTCTGTTTCCCCCCACCTCCCATGAAAGATTGAAGAAAATATAAGCTGAGTCCTTTTAAGAATAGCAAAACTGAAGTCCCTTTTGGGTTTAGCAAGGAAGCAGCTGTTGAAAGATAGATAATGTGGTTCCTCTGTTTTTCTGATAGGCCCTGAGGTGGAAGAGAGAACTGAACCCTGGTCTGCATGGTAATGGACCTTGATGTTTCCGGGAAAGATCATTAAGTAGTTATTAGGCACTAAAGGAAAACATTTCCTTCCTCAGTATATGTTTACACTGTTCTGTCACTGGAAGATCATATCTCTGCTAGATAAGAATGTGTATGCTTGATTTAACAGGTTCAGTAGTTAAAGAAATAGGAGTGTCTGCATTTCATACTTCTCCGTAATGTATACTGTTAAAATTGAAGACTCCAAAATAGAACAGGCTCAGCACTTGGTAGGAGTTACCGCAATTTTCATGGGTGAATGTGCACCTGATTTTGTAGACTGGTTCTTAGCCCATACAAATTACAATTATTCTGTGTATGTATATTCAGGCTTAAATGTACCCATGTAGGTGTTTCAGTAAGTGAAACAAAGTTAATTTCCCACTGTGAATTTTGTCCTCCTTGCCTTTTTCTAGAGCTTTAGTTTGCCTTTACTAAAGTGAATTAGAGTCTTCCCACATCCAACCCCCCGACCCCCTGCACCCCCACCGGGCCATGAGGTGCAAGAATTTGTGGGTGGGTGACAGATGCTGTAATTGAATAGAATTTCCCATCTGCTCATGTTAGGGTTGGCATAATGATGCTGCTGTTATACTGTTTGCAGATGCTCTAAAAGCATCTGTCATGGGAATGGCCAGAGAGATGGGTTGTGGAAGTAGTCTTTTCTTGGTGGGCAAAGCTATTATATCATTGACTTTGTTTAGGATTGCCAGAATATGGTGATAACAAAAAGCAGACCAACGTGTAATCAGTTTTATGACTGTTTAAAAATGAACTACAAACTGTGCATCTCTTTATTGCCGGCATTCTGGTTAGACCACCCCTGCTCCATTCCTATTTCTTGGCTTTGTGATGTGTGCCTACAATTCAAGTACACTACAACCACTCAGAGGAACTCGAGTCTATCTTGATCTCACTCTACACCCAAGGTGGGGTTCTCATATTGATTCTTCAAGGAATGCAAAATAGCATCACTGAAATAGAGGCACAGATTATAATGTCACATATAAAAATTGAAATGGAAGTGGACTCAACCAACCCTTTCAACCATCTCTCTCTGACTGCTCTGTTCTCAGATCTCTTAGGTCTTTTCAGAAAAAGATCCTATGGATCTTTGTACTTATTGCCTGGCCTCTGGAAAGCCAGGCAGACTTTGGGTACTGCCTGATTTAACACTGTACTAAATCAAGTAATCAGGACGTGGGCAGTGCACCACATATGATGGTGAATTTTATGTCGACTGGACCAGGGGGTCCAGATACTTGCTCAAACATTACTCGGATGTTCCTGTGAGGGTGTTTTTGGACAAGATTAATATTTAGTTTATTTTTAATTTAATTTTATCTTTCAGAATAATAAAATTGTAGTGGATTTTTAGGCGGAAATGCTTCTATTCAAAGCAACTTTAAAAAGCAGAAGAAATGTTATAAATAACTATTTCAGGAAAATTTTTAGAAGGTTCTGATTTGATTTATATTTCAAAGATGTGTTAGAATGTCGTGAGTTGTTCTGTTCTTCTCTCCAGGTTTCCAACACAACCACAGACAGAAAGCATACTTCTTGGAGAAGTATGTGACAGAGTCCATAATGAACATTGTGAGCAGCTTCTTTAATTCCCCATTTCCAGACAACGGTATGAGAATTTATTTAAATGAATAAATCATCATCCCTAATATCCAGGAGATACAAAGTTCCATCAGCTACCATATAGTGATGGAATGATGTCATTCAGTCATGATTTCAATGGGAACTTTAATTGTAATATTTATCATGATCACCTTTCATATACGGTATCAGGGAGAGGGAAGAAAAAGAATCAATCAACACAAAATATACATAATTGCTATAGTCCTTGGCTCTGCATCTGGTTACAAGGCCAAAGATTATCATCACGAATTTTTCTTCTGCTATCTTGTTCACATTTCTCTTACCCTCTGCTAGATTTCAGCTGAATGAGTGCAGTGTCACAAACCTTCATTCCTGAAATATCTGAGACCATAATCTAGTCTTTATTGAGTTCTTGCAAATTTCTCTTGAATGTAGGTAAATTGGGAAGTGATCATAGTAAGCAATAGTGGGAAATAAAGAGGGTAAAATAGGAATGGGATTAAGGCAGTACAGGGTAGGGGGTGCATTCTCAAGTTGATTATACAATTGTACTCAATCCTGCAGATCCATCTGAAGAAATGTATTTTTTAAATGTTTATTTATTTATTTTTGGGAGAGAGAGAAAGAGTGCACGTGCACATGAGTGCTTGCCTAAGCTGGAGGGGCACAGAGAGAGAGGGAGACAGAGAATCCCAAGGAAGCTCCAGAGATTATTAATATAAATTGTTATTGTAATAGATTATTAATATAGATCATTTTAGATAAGAATAAAGATTATAAAAAAGACATTTATCTATGAAAATTAACATGTATGTGGTATACATGTACAATAGGTTAGACCCCACTTGCCCTGAATTCTGTCAGCACAGAGCCCCTGCTATTCAGGGCTCTATCTCACAAACTGTGGGTTGGATGCTTAACCAACTGAGCCACCCAAGTGCCCCTGAAGAACCTTTAGAAATATATCTGAGAACTGGCTTTCCATAGTATAAAGGGGTAACAAGGTATTTTTTGGTGCTTCT
Organism: Proteles cristata cristata; assembly: GCA_017311185.1. Lineage (NCBI taxonomy): Eukaryota > Metazoa > Chordata > Mammalia > Carnivora > Hyaenidae > Proteles > Proteles cristata. The sequence goes on from JAESUZ010003722.1 coordinate 293,525, forward strand.
CCCCAACTGGTCAAAGAATAGTCACATGTAAGTTAACTTCCATGAGTTGAGTACTGAGAGGATACCCACAGATGATCCATGCATTGTATCAAAGAAACCCCAGGACAAGAAGTGAAAAGTACATAGCAAAGGCATGAAGTAAGGCCCTGTCAGTTTATATGTGCACAAAGCTAGTCCATTACTCGTTGAAGTGGAGGTAGTCACAACAGGAGTGGCTGGAGGTGAGGCTGCATGGAAAAGAAGTGGGACACAAGATATATCTAATAAATCATAGGATATAATGCAAGTACAAAGAACAGAAATAATAAGGCAATGGCTAACTGTCTTGTGGGTGGGGTCCAGGAAACCATCAGAGAGGCATTTACCCTGCATATGATTTTGAAAGATGATTACCAGGCTTTTTAGAGGGATCAAGATGTGTAATGGCCTACTGAAATGAAACACATAGTATATGAAAACATAAACTGAGGTGCTAATTTTCTCAACATGGTATATCTACCTACTCTTCATTTAATGATCTTTTAGTTGTATTTTAAGATATTTGAAAAATGATCATATCCTCTGACTATGTGACAATGGATAAGCCCCTAAATATAATTTAGCTTCCATTTCCTCATCTATGCAACAAGCACATTGGACCACATAACCTCTAAGATCTTTTCTGGCTCTCAGTTATGTGCTTCTACACATCATTTTGGACATATCGACAGGATTATTTATCAGCACATTAAATGAATAGCCGTTGTAAATCAGTTTAGGTACATGTGTAAACAATTTGTTTACATGATGGCAGTGACATGTGGGTTGTTTAGAAATGGATTCTGGAAGAATAAATGTAGAAAAACTGTGGGAGCTAAATTACTCCTTTTGCTTACCCACTTGTAAATGACTGTAGAAAACTCCTCACTTGCAATTTGTAAATACTACTGATTGCTCATGCAATGGCAAAAATATAACATGTATTTGAAAATTTTTTTTAAGTTTCTTCCTCTTAAAATATGTTTTGGTTGGTCAGGTAGAGGGTGGACTGGTAAGAATCTTTTGAACTGGCAATGTTTGATAGTTTTTGAAGATACTATTACTCTCTGCTGACCAGTTCTCTTGCCATGCAAAGAGCAGTGGGAGAAATAAGTTGACTCGTTTACAAGAATTGAATATTTTACACATTGAAAAGTTAAATGTTTTAAACTTTTAAAAGTATTATTATTATTAAAAATGTTTTAATATTTATTTGGTTTTGAGAGACAGAGTGTGAGTGGGGGAGGGGCATAGAGAGAGGGAGATACAGAATCTGAAGCAGGCTCCAGGCTCTGAGCTGTCAGCACAGAGCCCAGTGTGGGGCAGGAACCCACAAAACATGAGATCATGACCTGAGCCGAAGTCAGACACTTAACCGACTGAGCCACCCAGGCACCTCTAAAGTGTTATTATCAATAAAAATTGTTTTAGATAAGAATAAAGATTGTAAAGAAGACATTTATATATCAAAATTAACATGTGCATGATATACAGGTGCAAAAAGTTAGATTCCACTTGCCCTGAATTCTGTAAAATTTTGTAGTGTCTGTCTTTCAGTCTTTCTCAGATCCACTATGTTTATAGTAAAAATGAATTGTCATTTCATTGTGACTTCTCAATAATTTTCAAATCTGTCAGTCAGTACTCAATACAACTCTTTTCCTCATGGTGATCAGAACATTGACAGATATCATAATTCACATCAAAATACCTCATAAATTCATCTTGTGACCTTTGAAAACTCAGTCTCTGAAAACAATCTATAAAATAGACAATATTTATGGAACACACCTGCACCTAAAGCAAAGGTAGTTTGTTGTGTTTTTTTGGTGTGTATTATATAGCCCAAATATTAGTATATTCATTAAATGGCATTAACAAAATGTTTTAAAATATTATTGTGCTGGCAACAAACAAATGGAATTTGAAATTAAAAACACATTACCATGTACATTAGCACCAAAAAAAAAAAAAGAAAGAAATACTTAGGTACAAATTTAACAAAACGTATATAAGATCTATATGAGGAATACTGTAGAACTCTGATGAAGACAATAAAGAATAATAAATGGAAAGATAGTTCAAGTTCATGATTAGGAAGATTCAATATTATAAAGATTTCAGTTCTTCACAATTTGATCTATAGATACAATGCAGTCTCAATAAAAATCCCAACAAGGTTTTTTTTTTTTTTTTGGATATTAACAAACAGATTCCAAAGACCATACAGGGAAGCAGAAGACACTATGGTCAACTCAATATTGGAGAAGAACGAAGTTTAGAGGACTCATACTACCTACCTGAAGGCTTACTAAGAGGTTACAGTAATGAAGACAGTGCAATATTGCTGAAAGAATAGACAAATAGATCAATGGAACAGAATACAAAGCCCAGAAATAGATCCACACACATATATATATAGTCAACTGATCTTTGACAAAGGAGCAAAGACAATACAGTGGAGTAAAGATAGCCATTTCAACAAATGAGTACGGAACAACTGGATATCCATATGTAAAAAAATAAATCTATTCCAGGCAAACAAAGTTCATCACTGCTAGACTTGCCATACAAAAAATGCTGAAGGGAGTTCTTCGAATTAAAATCAAAGAATGCTTGGGGCACCTAGGTAGCTCAGTTAGTCAGTTGAGTGACTTTGGCTTAGGTCATGATCTGGTGGTTCCTGGGTTCGAGCCCTGTGTCAGGCTCTCTGCTGACAGTTCAGAGCCTGGATTTTGCTTTGGATTCTGTGTGTGTCTCTCTCTCTACCCCTCCCCTGCTCACACACACTCTCTCTCTCTCTCTCTCAAAAATGAAAAATTAAAAAAAATGAAAGAATGCTAAGTAACAACATGAAAATTTATGAACGTAAAAAACTCACTTATAAAAGTAAATATATAGTGAAAATAAGAATACTCTAATATGATAATGGTGGTTCATAAATCACTTTTATCTCTATTATAAATGTTATAAGACAATAATATGAAAAAAAAGCCATAGCTAAAACAATTTGTTAATGGATATACAATATAAAAAGATGTAAAGTGTGACATTAGTAACATTACATATGGGAATGGAGACAAAGTAGGAGTGCAGATCTTTTGTATCAGATTGAAATTACTATCAGCTAAAAATAGACTTCTAATTATATGATGCTTTATGTAAACTTAATGATAACTGCAAAGAAGACATCTTTAGTAGATACACAAAAGGGAAAGTGAAAGGAATAAAAAAAAATACCACTATAAAAAATCAACAAATTACCAAGGAAGACAGCAAGAAGGGAAGAAAGAAACAAATGAACTACAGAACAGCCAGTAAACAATGAAAGAGATGGTAACACAACAAAAAAGATGGTAACAATAAATCTATACTAATCAATAATTACTTTAAGTGTAAATGACTTCAATTCTCTACTCAAGAGCACAGAGTAGCTGAATGGATAAAGAAACAAGCTCCAACTATATTTTACCTACAAGTGACTCAGTTTAGCTTTAAGGACTCATACAAGCTGAAAGTGAAGAGATGGAGAAAGATTTCATGGAAATAGTAATCAAAAAAGAGCAGGGTTGGCTGTACTTATATCTGACAACTAGACTTTCAGTCAAAATTTTCTTTCTCACCAGAGATAAAGAAGATCACAATATAATGATAGAGGTGTCAATTTGTCAAGAGGATCTAACACTTATATATGTACCCAACACTGAAGCACCTAAATAAGTAAAGAAAATATTAACAGAAATGAAGGGAGAAATAAATAGCAATACCATAATAGGAGGGGACTTCAATATCCCACTTTCATCAATGGATAAATCATCCAGACATGAAATCAATAAGGAAACAGCAAACTTAAATAACGTTTTAGACCTAACTGACCTACGACATATATACAAAGAGCACTCCATCCAACAGCAACAGAATACACATTCTTCTCAAGTGTACATATAATTTCTCTAGAGTGTTTTATATATTGGACCACAAAATTTGTGGTAACAAATTTAAGAATATTAAAGTCATATCAAGTATCTTTTCTGGGTGCAATGGTATGAAACTAGAAATCAGTTATAAAAGGAAAATGGGAAAATGAACAAATATGTGAAATTAAACAATACACTTCTAAACAACCAATGGGTCAAAGAGAAAAACAAAAGGAAAATCAGAAGAATCTTGAGACAAATATGTATGGTAACTCAACACACCAAAACAAATGCAACATAGCAATAATTGTTCTTAGAGGGAAGTTTATAGTGATAAATGCCTACATTAAGAAAAAAAAAAACTTCAAGGGTGCTTGGGTGGCTCAGTCTGTTAAGGGTCTGACCCTTGGTCTTAGCTCGGATCTTGATCTCATGGTTGTGAGTTCAAGTCCTGCCTTGGGCTCTGTACTGGGTGTACTACTTGAAAAATATATTTTTTTTCAAATTAATAACCTAACTTTGTACCATTTTAACCTAACTTCACTCTTTTTCCTAGAAAAAGAAAAACAAGCTAAGCCCAAATTTAGTAGAAGAATAAAGATTAGAGCAGAAATAAATGAAATGGAGACTAGAAAGACAATAGAAAGGATCAATGAAACTAAATGTTGGCTTTTTGAAAAGATAAACAAAAAGAACAAATAGACTAACCAAAGTGGGGGGAAAAGGGCACAAACAAATAAAATTATAAATGAAAATGGAAACATATAAGTAAAAGAGAAAGACAACTAATACCACAGAAATACGAACAATTCTATGCCACCAATTGGACAACCTACAGGAAGTGGCTACATTCCTAGAAACATAAGCCCAACCAAGACTAACTATGAAGAAATAGAAATAAGCCAATAATGAATATGGAGATTAAACCAGTAACCAAAACCTTTCAACAAAGAAAAGTTCAGGAACACATGGCTTCACAGGTGAATTCTACCAAACATTTAAAGAATTGACACCGATCCTTCTCAAACTCTTTCAAAAAACTGAAGAGGAGAGAAGGCTTCCAAACTTGTTTTATGTGGTCAGCATGACCATCGTACCAAAGACAGATAAAGACACCACAAGGAAAGAAAATTACAAGTCATCAAAAAGAATGAAGTCTTGCCATTTGCAACGACGTGTATGGAGCTAGAGTGTATTATGCTAAGCAAAATAAGTCAGTCAGAAAAGACAAATACCATATGATTTCACACATATGTGGAATTTAAGAAACAAAACAGATGAACATAGGGGAAGGAAAAAAGAGAGAGGGAAGCAAACCATAAGACACTCTTTATGTATAAGAACAAACTGAGTGTTCACGGAAGGAGGTGGTTGGGGGATGGGCTAAATGGGTGATGGGTATTAAGGAGGGCACTTGTGATGAGCACTGGGTGTTATATGTAAATGATGAATCTCTAAATTCTACTCCTGAAGACACGTTACCATATATTTTAACTAACTAGAATTTAAATAAAAACTTGAAAAGAAAAAAAATAAAAATTTTTCCATAATAAAAGAAAATTACAAGTCAATATTCCTGATAAACATAGATGCAAAAATCCTCAATAAAGTGCTGGCAAACTCAATTTGATATCACATTAAAAGGATCATATGTCATGATCAAGTGGAATTTATTCCTAGGATCCAAGGATGTTCCAACATATGCAAGAAAAACAATGTGATACACCATGTTAACAGAATAAAAGATAGGATGACTTTCAGTTTGTTCTCTTGAGAATTTTGAGAAGAGCCATGTGGATTGAGGGCTGCTTTATGTCCCAGTATGTGATCTATCTTGGAGAATGTGCCCTGCGCACTTGAGAAGAAAGTAAATTTCCTGGCCTCAGGATGTAAAGTTCTAAATATATCCGTCAGATCCATCTGGTCCAATGTGTCTTTCAAGTCCATTATTTCTTTAGTGATTTTCTGTCTGGTTGACCTATCCATTGCTATAAGCGGAGTATTAAAGTCCCCTGCTATTAGCACATTCTTGTCTATAAGCTCGTTTCTGTGTGTGATTAATTGTTTTAGATATTGAGGTGCTCCCATATTCGGTGCGTAGACATTTATGATTGTTAGTTCTTCCTGATGGATGGACCCTGTAATTATTAAGTAGTGCCCTTCTTCATCTCTTGTTATTGTCTTTAATTTAAAGTCTGGTTTGTCTGATATAAGTATAGCTACTCCGGCTTTCTTTTGATTTCCTATAGCATGATATATATTTCTCCATCCCCTTACTTTTAATCCGTAGGTATCTTCCCTACAGTCTAAAATGAGTTTCTTGTAGGGACGCCTGGGTGGCTTAGTCGGTTAAGCATCCAACTTTCGCTTAGGTCATGATCTCGCGGTTTGTGGGTTCGAGCCCTGCGTCGGGCTCTGTGCTGACTGCCAGCTCAGAGCCTGGAGCCTGTTTCAGAGTCTGTCACTCCCTCTCTCTCTGACCCTTCCATGCTCACACTGTCTTTCTCTCTCCCTCCTAGAAGTAAATAAAACATTTAAAAAAAAATAAATGAGTTTCTTGTAGACAGCATATAGATGGATTTTGTTTTTTTATCCATTCTGCTACCCTATGTCTTTTGATTGGAGCATTCAGCCCATTTACATTCAGTGTTATTATTGAAATATGTGGGTTTAGAGTCTTTGTATCTTTTGTAGGGTTCATGTTTGTGGTAGTGTCTCTGGTATCTTTGTTCCTTGCAACCTTTCCTTCAGAACGTCCCCCTCAGGGTTTCTTGTAGGGCTGACTTAGTGGTGACAAATTCTTTAAATTTCTGTTTATTTGGAAAGGTTTTTATCTCTCCTTCTATTTTGAATGACAGGCTTGCTGGATAGAGGATTCGTGGCTGCATATTTTTACTGTTCATCACATTGAAGATCTCCTGCCATTCCTTTCTGGCCTGCCAAGTTTCAGTAGATAGGTCTGACACCACTCAGATAGGTTTCCCTTTGTATGTGAGGGCCCTTTTCTCCCTAGCTGCTTTCAAAATTCTCTCTTTGTCCTTGTATTTTGCCATTTTTACTATGATATGCCGTGCAGAAGATCAATTCAAGTTATGTCTGAGCGGAGTCCTCTGAGCCTCTTGTATTTCCACATTTACTTCCTTCCCCAGGTCGGGGAAGTTCTCTGCTATAATTTGTTCCAGTACTCCTTCAGCACCTTTTCCTCTCTCTTCCTCTTCTGGGATTCCTATGATATGGATATTGTTGCGTTTGACCGTATCGCTGAGCTCTCGAATTCTTCTTTCCTGTTCCTGGATCAGTTTGTCTCTTTTTTTGTCAGCTTCTTGTTTTTCTATAATGGTGTCTTCTAAATCACTTATTCTCCTTTCTGCCTCTTCAATCCGTGCATTGGAGGCCTCTAATTTATTATGGATCTCATTTATCGCATTTTTTAATTCTTCATGCCTATTTTTATTTTCCATTCTGTCTGTAGCCATAGTTTCTTTGATGTCCCCTATGTTTTTTCAAGCCCTGCTATTAATTTTACCATTATTATTCTAAAATCTTGTTCAGTTATGCTGCTGATGTCTGTTTTGAGCAGTTCATTAGCTGTCATTTCTTCTTGGAGTTTCTTTGGAGGAGAGGTCTTTCGTTTCATCATTTTAGTTAGCTTTCCGGCTCTTATTGGTTTTAAAGACCTGTTATGCTCTCTGTTTCTATGAGCGCTGCTACATCCAAGAAGACTCTTTGACTATCCAGGGCCTATCCTTTCAGAGACTGTTTTTTGAATGATATCTCTTGGTCTCTCTTGTTGGGATCTTGGTTATTTTATTTTCCTGTTCGTAGTGATATTTGGGACTCTCAACCTTGTGTACTCTGGCTTATTTCTTGAGGTAGCCCTGGAAAAGAAAACAGACAGACAAACACACAGGGAGCAGGAGCACGCAAACGCACAGGCTAATTCAACTAACATGTAAAGTGAGTGGGAAAACGAAAAAGTTAAGAGAAAATATGGAGGAGGGAGGGAGAATAATAGGGAGTATAAAATACAAAAAAGAGTCAAAAAGGAGAAAAGAAAAGGAAAAAAGGAGAAAACCGATGGACAAAGAACGGTTTAAAGCATATAACCGGAGGGGTGCCTGGGTGGCTTAGTCGGTTAAGCGTCCGACTTTCGCTTAGGTCATGATCTCGCGGTTCGTGGGTTCGAGCCCCGCGTCGGGCTCTGTGCTGATGGCCAGCTCAGAGCCTGGAGCCTGTTTCAGTCTGTGACTCCCTCTCTCTCTGACCCTCCCCTGCTCACGCTGTCTCTCTCTCTGTCTCTCCTAAAAATAAATAAAAAATATTTAAAAAAAAAATAAAGCATATAACCGGATTTCCCAGCTACAGTTAAATAGCCATGTGTATGCAGTGCTGGTTGAAGAGCATAGAGAAAGAGAGAGAAGACAGGGCGGAGCTCAGGCAAAATTGGAAATAGAATGAACAGGCAGAAGGGAAAAGAAGCTTTTTTCAAAGAGGTAAAGGGTAGAATATGGTTGGATAAGTGAGAGAAAGATGCTGGAATTATCCAGAGAAACTATATAGTCTAATTACTCCTGAGAAAAAGAGATGAAGATGTCGGTAGGTGTAGAATTTACATCTACAGAATGGACTCGTTGTGATGGTTTAAGCAAGCACGACCAGAGTAGTCAGGTCAGTGTTCTGGGGAAAAAAGAGAGAAAGGAGAAAGAAGAAGAGAAAAAGAAGAGAAAAAAAAAAAGGGGAGGAGGGCAGCTCTCAGGCAGGGATGGGCGTGGCGTGATCCACTGCCTCAGGCGGGGGTTCTGCCTTGGTGGTTGTGGGGAGGAGAGTGACGGTGCTCCAGTCCCTTTTTGAACCCCGCGCTGCAACTCGCTGTTTTGGGCGTGTCAACTCCCCGTTCCGGGGACGCAGCCGAAGTTGGTTGCACTCTTCAACCCAGGCCAGTTCCAATCTCCAAATCCCAGTCCGCGCGCCCCGCTGAAGTTGCCTTAGACACAGCTTCCCAGGCAACCCCTCGGGCAATTCCAGGCTCCCTGCTGAGCTCTGGAGGCGGAGTCAGAATCACTGCTTTCTTCTCTGGGTCGGCTCTGGCGCGCATGCGCGGGGGCTTGCCTGCCGGGTCCACGTAGCCCGAGCCCGCTGGAGTGAGGAAAACCGGGCCCCTCTATGGCTCGTCACCTGAAACATGAACTCACAGGAAAATTTCCCAGTTTTTAGCTCTTTGCCTTCCCTCTCGAGTTCCAGCCAGCCAGGAGCGCGGACGCCCGGTGTCTGCGCGTCTCTTTCAGGGGTCCCAGCTGCCCTGGAGCTACAATGGCGGCAGGCGCACCCGCTCCGCTTTAAAACCCCATCTCCAGGAGCGGCACAAAGAAGCAGTTTGTGTGCTCAGCTCCCCCGGGACCAGTTGTCGCGAGGGGACCTGGCGTGCAGGTATTTGGCAAGTACGGTGTTTCTCTGCCCCGAGCGGAGGTTTTTTCTGTTTTGGACTCTCTCTTTTTCCCCTCTCACTCCCCGTAGAGGGTAGAGGGGGATCGCCTCCCACCCTGGAGTCTCAGATCCCCGCCTGATTTTATCTTTCCCAGTTAGCACTCATGTTAGAAGGCTTTCTCAGTGGATTCTGCATCCTTTTTCTCCAATCTCTCAGGTTTTGTAAGGTTTCCAATGGCTTCAGATCTTTTCCACGTGATGTATGGGCGCGAGTGCAAGTACGGAGCTCCTTACTTCTCCACCATCTTCAGTTTAGAGGGCCATGTGAATTGAGATGGTCAGTGTTGAGTAATTGAACTGGTAGGTGATAAAAAGTCAGGGCTGAGATGGCTTGGATTAAGTGAATCCTGAGATGTTTGGATTAAGTGAAAGTAAAGCAAAACAGGCTGGTCAATAGAGAAAGAGGATAAAATAGCCATGCAAAGAAAGGATGAGGTGACAGACCATGCAGGGAAAGAGAGAGACAAGAAAATGTAGATTGTTTTGGCTCCTTCGGGTCTTTTGCTTAAAGGTTTTGGTTTGCAATGAAAATGCTACCTTATATCTGGGTTCTGTGATCTATCCATATTTCCTTCCAAAAAAGCTCCTCCTTTTGCAAATCTTCAATAAAATCTACTTTTTTAAAAGTTTATTCATCCATTTTGAGAGAGAGAGAGAAAGAGAGAGGGCACAAGCGAACAGGGGAGAGGGAGAGAAAGAGAGAATCCTAAGCAGATCCCAATGCTGTTAGCATAGAGCCCCACATGGGATTCGAATTCATGAATCGTGAGATAATGACCTGAGCCAAAGTCAAGAGTTTTACACTCAACCAACTGAGCCACCCAGGTGCCCCAATAAGATCTACTTCTTGAGGCAAAATGATCTCCAAGCTAAGAATAATTAAGCAACTTCATTTTTCCCCTTTAATGCAGAGTACACAGAAAGAAAGGTGATAAGAGAATGTGAGAAAATAAAAGATTCAGAGAGCAATGAGGTATGACATAGTATAGGAATATAGAGTCCATATAATTTATCATTCAAACTGGCACACCACTGGAAGTAAAAGAGTGCTTTTAGTAATTATGTCAGGTCAGTAGCCTTAAACCAGAACTGTTCTCTGTAACCAGGGTGTGTGGTCATTTAACTCATGAAAGAATCTTGGATAGCTAAAGGCCATGATGACAGGAAGGAGATTAATTAATCTGGAAGGAAGAAGAGCACCTGGAGCCAGGGAGGTCCATTCTCATGGAGAATCATTAAAGACAGGCAATTTAAAAAAAAACCCTCACTGTTAATTAGTTGCTAACCTCTTAATTTTTGTTTAACTTGTTTTTAAATTTAAGATCTCCTGTTTTTGATTTCCTGCTAAAAGAATACGATAAATAAGATTGCTTTGTCACTGTACAAACATCTACTGAAGAATACTGAAGTATTCCAACACAAAAGCTTTTAAAATTAATTAGAACTGCAGTTGATGAATAGATAAAGTGGGTTAAAGTGAAAAATTCACACCCAACATGTATTTTATATGAACTTAAACATATAAACGGATATTCATATACAGTTTTTTCTCTTTGTGATCTAAAATCTTTTGAGTATGGATCCATTGTTTGAAGTTCAATGTTCTTTCCCTTCCATTAACCACACCAATTATGAAGCAATTTCAACATCCAGGTTGTGTTTCTTTACTGTGAAGCAAGAGTTTTAAAAAGGAAAAATATATTCTAAGTACAGAATCCTAGACTTTTATTACTTTTCCCCCTCATTTGTTTATATTTGTCTGCCTCCACCTAATTGAATGAGATTTTTATTGTCATTTATATTTATTGGGTCTTTCCAAAACATTCAATTTGAGTTTCATAGAAACAGCAACTTTATTTTCTCATTCCTGATTTAGTGGTTTTTGTAATAATTAAAGTGTGAAAAATATAATAATAAATGTAATTGGCATAAAAGGTTTGGGGACACACACGACTGTGTCTTGGTACATATACAATGTGTAAATGCAAGAATGAGCAGATCTGTTTATTAAGTGAGCATTTTGAAGACTCAGTTCTTAGGCACCCTGTGTTATATTGGGAATGCAGAGGTCTGACTAATCTGAATCTGAGTCTGAGTTGTTACCACATTATTTTAGAAAATCATATCATTAGGGGAGAAGATAGAGGTTTTGGAAACTTAGAATTCTGTGTCTCTGATTTTAAATTTCATGAATGGTTATTATAGGTTTAAAAATATTACATCAGTGAGAACAAGGAAGAAATAAGGCTAACTGAATTTGGTGGTATGATAAATAACTCTATGCAGATGCAATAACATTGCTCCATTCATAAGTCTTCAGAAAAAATAATGAAAAGATAATATTAGGAGGAAGTGCTCTTCACCTGCATTATTTTCATAGTTTTTTTTCCTTCTATAAAGTGAACAATATATCACTAAATTTTAATTTAAAATACATCATCCAGCCATTGAGCAATGTGCTTGTGCTTCACAGTCCAGTGTAGTGAATATTGTATTTCAAGTGGTAAGATGAGGTACCAAAATATCAGCCATTTTCCTGTTGGCTGAGCACTGAGGGAACTTCTGCATAGGTGGACCTATACACATCTGCAGCCTTGAACATAGATCCTTTGAGTAAATTACTACTTCAGAGACATAAGCATTGATTATTCCCAACTTCAGAAAATAGTTTCTCCTAGAACGTTTGCCTGTGTGGGTTCTCTGCAGCTGCTTTATAGACTTTCTGTCACCCAATCCACCCAATGCACTTATGGCATAGGCACTTTAAACTCTATTGTGAATTAGAGAGAGAGAGAGGAGAGAGAGAGAGAGAGAGAGAGAGAGAGAGAGACACTCAGAGAATTTGGGTCAATTGCCAAAGATCAAAGAGCTAATGAGGGTCTGATGCCAAGCCCAAGCTTTTTCCTTCCTATCCAGCCTGCTTGTTCCTTTCACTCTTGAAGTGTCTATGTGTGCAGGTCAGGAAGATACAAATATGCTGAAGCTAACTAAACACTCCTCTTTCTTTCTTTCTTTCTTTCTTTCTTTCTGTTTATTTTTGAGAAAGAGAAAGAGAGACAGAGCACGAGCAGAGATGGGCAGAGAGAGAGAGGGAGATATAGAATCCGAAGTAGTCTCCAGGCTCTGAGTTGTCAGTACAGAGCCCTAAGCAGGGCTTGAACCCACAGACCATGACCTGAGCTGAAGTTGGACACTTAATCAACTAAGCCACCCAGGCTCCCCAGCACTGCCCTTTAAATTTTGAGTGAACTTTCTCTTTTAGAGGTCCTGCATGCTATGGCTATGATTTATGCAAGTCTTCAGAGGTGGGGATAATATCAACATTATTATTGATAATTATCCTCTCAAAAAATGATTCTTCAATATTCTAGTGTGACTTTAGAGTACAAACCTCCTTATCCTTGTTATAGAAATAGAAACTCCCTACCTAAATAATTAGAATAATGAGCTCCATTAATTTCCCTGTTTATTATGTTAAGACCAGATTATTCAGAATTGTTATTCATTTATAAGACTATTATCATTAGTATTACTTATTTTGTTTATGAAATAAGTGCATTAATGCCTAAGAACAGAAGTGTGGATTGGATAATCTCTAGATATTCTTTTGAGACTGCAGGTATGGATAATGTTTCTCTCTTTATTAAGGAAATAAAACAAAGGGCTGGTAACTTCGGAAATGTACAGAACTTATTTAATTTCAACAAGGAGGAAGAAAACAAAACAAAACAAAAGGAGGCTTTCAAAGGACTTGTTTGCCTCAAGTGTATTTGCTATTTTAAAAAGTAACTCAAAGTTGGCATATATAAATTAGACCATGGGTCCCAAGGAATTTTGAGTCTTAAATGAAAAGTGACAGAATGAAGAATAATACAGGGACTTTTAGCTTGTGATAGTGTTTTCAGTTCAGAGAACAGAAAATAATGTGTGGCAATTTCCTTGATCTGTAAAGCCCAGTGTAAGTCGACACACCTAGATGATCACCCACATAAGACTTAGTGATGCCCCTTCTCCGGACGTGCCTTTCTTCCCAACCTTTGCTCGTTTTCCCTACCCACAGTCTTCCTTATCCTCAGCTGCATGAGCTGAACCCTTTATGGACAATTCATTATCAGCCTCTCCCCTGAAGCCTTCCGTGAACACCTTATTTAGAAGTTCTCTCCACTCCTTGAACTACTGGAGAATATATGATATTTAACAATCACATAATCTATATCAGGCACTGATAAAATATTTAATTTTATGTACTTCTCTTTTTGTGAACTCTTGGAAGGAAGAAGCTTGCTTCCTATTTTCACTGCATTCTTCATTATAACTTACAAAAGGATGTGCAAACAGTGGATATTAATACCTACCTTATGAATTGTAGGTAGGTATTGAATGCTTTTTGCCTCTAATATTTTTCCAACTTATCACTGATGCCCACGATTTAATCATACATTTCACTGGCTTAAGCACTGCAGATTTTTTCCATAAAGACAAATAATCCAACATTAGTCAATCAGTTGTCACTTAGTGTGAATATATCCACATATATTATATAACATATTTTCTGGGACCTTCTGAGAAGATGAGGCTTTTGGGTAATGGGAAGGAGAGGGCTGGGAGGAGGGGGTAGAGAGAGAGGAAGAGGTAGAAAAAGGGAGGCAGCAACTTTCCAGACAAGCCAGTGGCAGATCTATGGCTATGCTTTCTCTTAGTCCTGCTAGGGATGGATATTCTCAATAAGGAAGTCTTCTAAGAAAACATTTTTTTTTTAAATAGCTTTTGTTGTTGTTGTTGTTGTTGTTAAACCTAATTCTAACATGGAATTACTCAAATCTAAGGCCTTCCTGGAACTTGGTGAGTATTGGCAAGTCTGATTCCTTCAAACCTTTTCAAGCTGGCTGGATTGTTTATTCGGAAGCAGCTAGACCCAGGATTTGTCTTTACCACATTAAAACACTTGTCATCCTTCTGTCAGTCTGTGGCAGGACACAGTTGTTATGGCTGTCTTGCCAATTAAGCGCATTTCGGGCTCTCTAATTAAAGCTTCAAATAGTGACATCTGTTCTTCATCATTTTAATCTGTGGTCATTTTCTGGAAAGGCCAAAGATGGTGAATTCATCCTTAGACTGGAAATCAATATGCCTCTAACCTCATGTGGCCCAGATTTTATGAATAACATCCATGGTTTCATTCAGAAATGTTCCACCTTGCTTTGATTCTTGGAAAAATAGAGATCATTCTACACTTCGCTTTCCAGATGGTTCTGTCTTTAGCTGGCATTTAGCAATGAGCCAGAAGCCTGTTTGTTAATAGAATAGTCCTGGGTAGTATACTAGTGCTATGTCAGGGACCATGTCTTTCTCATCAGATGCCACTGCAAATAGCTCTGTGCTCAAATGAAGATTCTGACAGGTTGACCAATGACAGGCATTTCCTGGGTTGCACAGCCCTGAAAGATTTGCCCTGAAAAGAGAGGTTTTGGCGATAAGTTAATCAAATCTTTCTGATGCTGGCTTATATCCAAGCTAGACACATGGAATGCTGCCGTCCATCACCTAGACTCTGTAATGAGCATCATATTCTTTACTGCCTATTCATCCATCTATCCATTCTAGTCTTCATCCATGAATCATCTGGGTTTGTGATGCATACCAAAGTCAATAGCAAAACAAAAAACAAAAACAAAAACAAAAGCAAAAAAAAATGAAAAAAACCAAAGTCAATAGTATACATCAGTATAGTTCCTTCTAAATACTTCAGCACACTTATCTTTAAGGTTCAAAATTTGTTTACAGTATTTTTCCTTCCGTGACATAATTTATAAACAAGATTTGTAAACTTTAAGTGAACATTTAAGTTTTGACAAATGAATACATGACCCAAAACATCTGTCATGACACAGAATATTGCCCTCATCCCAAAAAGATCTCCATGTCTCAAAAAAAAAGAAAAAAAAAAAAAAGATCTCCACGTCTCCTACCATTACCACTTAACTCCTAACTCTGTTCCATGTACAATCTCTGCTCTGATTTATTCCCCCCAGAATTGATTAGTTTTGGCTATTCTAGGACTTCATAAGAATGAGATTATACAATATGTATTCTTATGGAAGGTTTATTTTCTTCAGAATAATGTTTTACAGATTCTTCTTGTGCGTATCAATAGTTCATTCCTTTTTTTTTTAAATTTTTGAGTAGCACTCTGTTGTTTAAATAATCACATTTTACTGATTTATAAATAAATGTGTGTCCATCTATTGATGGACGCTCAATTTCTGGCCAGTATGAAGAGAGCTGTTACGAACATTCTTATCCAAGTCTTTCTATAGATTAGTCTTTGATATCTCTGGTAAAAACTAAAAGTAGAATTGTGGGGTCACAGTTCTATAATAGTTCTATAGTTCTATAATAAACTTCCAGATTTCCTTTTCCTTCCAAAGTAAGTGTACAACAATGAAAGAATGTAAGAAAATTTTAGTTTCTCTATCTCTTCACCAATATTTGGTGTCATTATTTTTTTTAATTTTGGCTTTGCTGGTCTCTCTATTTCATAATGACTTTGATTTACATGTCTTTCCTGGCTAATAACATCAAGTCCTTTTAAAATTTACTTATTCGTTGTTTCTGTACATTATTTTGTAAAGTGTTCAACTTTTTTTTGATTAGGAAACTTTAATGTTTGTCCTTTATTGTAAAGTTATATGGTTTCTTTATATATTCTCAATGCCAGCCTTGTAAATATTTTTTCTAGACTAGCCTATTTATTTTTGTAATGGCATCTTTTTTTGTGCATACATTTTTCATTTTGGTAAAATGTAAATATTCTTACATTATTGGGTCACTGCTTTATGTGTCTTTCCTGATAAACCATTGCTTACACCAAAGTGATGACTATGTTCCCCTATGTTTTCCTTTAAGCTCTAAATAATTTTTGAGTGTGGTATATAAGAAAGCAGTCAAGTTGCTTTTTCCATATGGATATTTAGCTGTTCCAGCCTTCTATGTTAAAAAGCTATTCTTTCCCCTATTGGATCGCTTTGGCACCTTTGTGGAAAATCAAATGTCTATGTTAAGTGTGCATTTATTTGGAGCCTTCTCTGTTATCCCATCGTTCTTTTTCTCTCTGGTTTGACCAATACCATACTGTATTTATTACTGCACTGTTGCAGTATGTCTTGAAATCAGATAATGTAAATCCTACAACTTTGTACTTTCGCACTCTTGCTTTGAATATTCTAGGTTCTTTGCAGTTCCATGCATGTTTTATAACTAGCTTTTGTGTTTCTACAAAAAAATGCCTGCTAGATTTGTGACCTGGATTGTGTTGAATCTAGAGATTAATTTGACAAAAATTATCATCTTTATGATAATACGTATTCTAACTTATGAACATGGGGTATTTACCCATTTATGTGGGTCTTTATATTTGCTCAGCAATATCGTGTTCTTTTCAGTGATAACAGTCTGCATATTTTTTGTTAAATGTCTTCCTAAATGCTTTGTGTTACTAGATATTATTGTAAATGGAATGTTAATTTTCCATTATTTTCTCTTGGTATATAAAAATAAAATTGATTTTTATATTTTAACTTGTATTCTATGATCTTTATAATTCACTTATTAGTTCTATAAATTGTTTTGTAGATTCCTTGGAATTTTCTTTATAGTCAGTGATGTCATCTGAAAATGCATCAGGTTTGCTTCTTCCTTTCCAATCGGTATGCCTGCTTTCTTTTCCTTCTGTTATTACAAATTTGGAATCACGTTATAGTACTCAATGAATAGTGATGAGATTGGACATCCTGATCTTATGGGGAAAATTAATTTTACCATTATGTAATATTGTACCTATATATACTATACATATCTTTATACACACATATATACATATACAAAGTTGTACAGTTTTTGTAATTGCCTTTCATTAGATTGAGGAATTTATTTTAATACTTACTTGCTGAGAGTTTTTATCATGAGTAGTTGCTGAATTCACTAAATAATTTTTCTGCAACTACTGAAATGATGATATGTCCTTTACTCCTTTATGTAGTTAATAGGATGAGTTCCACTGGTCGATTTTCAAAGATTCAATCAATACTGCATTCCTGGGATAAGCCCCATGAGGACATGATGTATTATCCCTCTTATATTGGTGGATTTGCTCAAGAACTATTTTGTTAAGAAATTTTGTGTCTATGTTAATGAGTATATTGGCCTATAATTTTCTTTCTCCCTACCCTCCTTTTGGTAATATCGTTTTCAGTTGTACTAGGATTTTGCTGGCAGATTGATTTCCTCAGCAGATGTCCTCTCAAGTATCGATGGTCAGAATCACATCCTATGCCCACCCCTATATGAACTACTACCAAAGGGATGGTTGCCTAAGCTTGATTTAGACTGTTGACGATACACTCCTGAGAGATGGCCTGCTATTGAAGCTGTGTGGAAGAAATTGAAATTGGAGGTTTATTTGGAGGGAGAAAAGGAACAGCTTTCACAATACATACCACAAAAAATATTATTACTATTATCCCCCTTGAGAGGAGGGGAATAAAGGAAATTTAAGAGGTTAAATAGCTTGCCAAAGGTACACAGACAGCAAGTAGAAGATTCAGAATTTCGGCAGAATAAAAACAGTGTTACTCTAGATGTCAAGAAACTTGTGATAACTTAGTTATATCATGAAATAACTATGGGATCTGGAGCTATTCACTGAAACTCTCTAGAGCTCAGTTTCCCCTCTTCAGAATTAAGCTCTAAAATGAGCTCTATGAATCACAAATTTTACAGTTAAGGACAGATTGCCATATCATGTTCCCCAAATTGATTAAGGAACCACTTATGACTTGAAATATCAGGAAGTGAATGGCAGTATCAGTTGTATTGAAACACAAAGCTATGAAAATATTGATTTAGTATAAGAAATGTGGAGCAAGAGGAGCTAGTTTGGAAGCTGAATTTACACAGTATTCTGCCTTCATTTTCTTTGTAAAAGAGCTTATGATTCTCATAGTTTTAAATTTTCTGCTATTTTGCAATTCAATGAATATCAAGAATTAAAGCATCAAAATTTAGAATTATGGAGGAGACATTATCCTAATGGGAAGAATATAAGCATATCTGAGTTTGGTGTTGGTTCTGCCTTTTACTAAAAGAGTAAGGACATATCACCTGACCACTTGGCTCTCAGATTCTTCATCAGAAGAGCAAGAGAGACTGGTGAAGATACAGACTTATCTCTCAAAGCTATGTGAAATGTGTGAGATAATATATGTAAAACTAATAGCAAAACATGTGTACCTAGGAGGTATTCAGTAATTATTCGTCCCTCCTCAATCTTGCTTATGAATGATGTTGATAAATGTGCTTCATGATAAAGTAGATATTTCTTTTTTTAAATTTTTTAATGTTTTATTTATTTCTAGGAGAGAGAGAGAGACAGTGTGAGCAGGGGAGGGTCAGAGAGAGAGGGAGTCACAGACTGAAACAGGCTCCAGGCTCTGAGCTGGCAGTCAGCACAGAGCCCGATGCAGGTCTCGAACCCACGAACCCCGAGATCATGACCTAAGTGAAAGTTGGACGCTTAACCGACTAAGCCACCCAGGTGCCCCTAAAGTGGATATTTCTGAGCTTGTCTGGACAGCTTAGAATATAGACCTTTATTACTAAAGCTTTTAGTAAAAACTGAGATACTCCTCTCCATTCCTAAAATTGATCTATAGATAGAGAGAATGATCAAGTGAGGGATCTGTAGCGATAGGAATTGTATGTTCATGGTCTTGTGTACCGTGTCTCACTCCTACTGTGTCCTGACCCCAACCCTGAGATGAATACATATTTGAAAAAAAAAATTCTCACTGGATTCTGATGTTGGCCCTTCATTGTTAGGAGTACATTCAGCTGTAACAGAAAATTCAGCTAACAGTTGTTTGAGTAGAAAGAGTACTTTTTCTCCCATAACAAGAAATATGCAGTAGTTAGTGTTGGTTCAGCAGTTAAATCCATCAGATTTGGCATTTCTGAAGTTCTCTTGACTTTATCTTCATTTTATTATGGGACAACTGCCACTGTTTCAGGCATTAGGCTCATGTTTCAGTCTTGAGGTTTTACCAATTATCTTTGTCCCCTTTATCAATGAAGGACAAGTTTCCTAGATATTCTGCTTCAGTCTCTTTGGCCAGAAGGGAGCTATAAGGGAGGCTGGATAAATCAGTTTATGTGCTCTAGCTACTATGGAAGGGGCAAAATTCGTTCATAATGAATATGAACTAACCAAACAGTGGTAAATGCTCCAACTTCCCTTACCAGGTATTTAAGAATTTCTTCCTTAATTGGACACAGTCAGAAATTTACTCTGAGGAAGATTTCCATAGCACTGAAGGAAAAATAAATTCTATCTTAATTTTTTTTTTAATGTTTTATTTATTTCTAGGATAGAGAGAGAGAGAGACAGCGTGAGCAGGGGAGGGTCAGAGAGAGAGGGAGTCACAGACTGAAACAGGCTCCAGGCTCTGAGCTGGCAGTCAGCACAGAGCCCAACGCGGGGCCCGAACCCACAAACCGCGAGATCATGACCTAAGCGAAAGTCGACGCTTAACCGACTAAGCCACCCAGGCGCCCCAATAAATTCTATCTTAAAGGTTAAGATCCCATGTAATCATTAGAGCAAACTTTAATCCTATATGTAATAACTGATTTTAGTAATCTAAAATCTAATTAACATCTTCCCTAATTCTTTTTCATCCACTAATTTATGCTTAAATTTCCTGTTTCATCCTTAATAACCCTTTTATTCTAACTAACACAAACAGAGCATCTCTGAGGCAACAGTGAAAGATGCTAACCAGAATTTTGCAATTACCTATGAAGTGAGGAGCTTCATAAGTAGATTTTTAAGAGGATTAAGGAAACCACTAAGGTCTTGAAGAGGATAGAGTGTGGGAACCAAAGACAAATTTCATCCCCTTGACAATTTTGTCCAGAGCTAATCCTTTTCTGTAGCTCATCATAATGTTTTATATATTATCTATTCCTCTAGTAGCCAATAGTTACATTAGAATCCCTTATTTATTTACTTTTTTCGAAAGGTAAATACCAACCAATACCTGTTCTATCTCATCTGCTATTACTTTCTTATAGAAACCAATGTGACTCTCCTGGCTGATCTCAAAATATACTGTGCACTCTCCTGCTTCTACATCATTGCCCAGAGTATGTCCCACCCAGAATGCCCTCACTGTCCACTGAAATCTTGGTCATTTGTCAGAGCCATTTAAAAATACTCTCTTATTTGTTCATCCATTTCGGCATACATAGTTTGGAGTTTCTCTCTGCGGCACTAACAATATCCTACCCACTGTGGTGAATGGTGGATATAGTATTACAGCCATATTAAATCATAAGGTCTTTTTCTCAGAGTTTCACAACTCACCATCTCTATAGTACCTTCCATGACAACTCTCACATATAGGCGCTTCATTGTTGACCCATTTGTTTAATTTTTACCATATTTTACTCTATTATTGAATAAATGTAGAATAAATTGTGGAGCAAATGAATACATGCAGCCCAGAGTCCCGGAGTCCCAGCAGATTCCAGCCACAGTCCTGTGGTTGCCTGCCTCCTCTTTCCTTTCGACATGACAGATGTCACTGTGTCCTTCCCCAAGGACTTCTTGGTGGGTGAGTGGTTGCAGCCATCTCCAAGACTGAGTGGGGTCAAGCTGTTGCTGCAGGTGTAGCATGCCAGCATGCAAATAACCACAAGTAAGAAATACAAGGGCATTATAGACTGTGGTTCATATCCCCAAGGAACAGGGAGTCTTGTCCTTCTGGTGTGGTAACCTGGCCAACGTATGTCATCAGATGCTTCACCACCCAAGGTCTCAACTTTGCCTTCAAAGATAAATACAAGCAGATCTTCCTGGGTGGTGTAGACAAGAGAACCCAGTTTTGGTGCTTCTTTGTCTGGAATCTGGCAGCTGGGCCCACATCCTTGTATTTTGTGTATCCTCTTGAATTTTCCCTTACCCGCCAAAGCAGCTGTTGTGGGGAAAGCTGGAGCTCAAAGGGAATTCTGAGGCCTGGGTGACTGTTAGGTTAAGATATACAAATCTGATGGGATTAAGGGCTACCAAGGCTTTAATGCATCTGTGCAGGCCACTATGATCTACTGTTCTGCTACTTTGATGTCTATGACACTGCAAAGGAATGCTTCCAGATCCCAAGAATACTCACATCTTCATCAGCTGATGATCCCACAATCTGTCACAGCTGTTGCTGGGTTGACTTTCTACCCATTTGACACTGTGGCCAAATGATGATGCAGTCAGGATGCAAAGGAACTGACATCATGTACACAGGCATGCTTGACTGCCAGAGGAAGATTGCTCTTTTGATAAAGGAGCCAAACCTTTTTTCAAGGGGTCTTGGTCTATGGTTCTCAGAGGCATGAGTAGTGCTTCTGTGCTTGTCTTGTATGATGAAATCAAGAAGTCAAGAACATAAGCTATTTACTAGTTTTCCCCCTGTGAACAGGCATGTTGTATTATATAACACAGCTTGAGCATTCTTGACAGACTGTTGGCTATTTATCAATGGCAACTATTTACTGGTTGAAAATGGGAAACAATAAAATTCATCTCACCAGTTTTCTCTTAAAGCCATTTCCACGATGATGGAACTCACATATTTTTTATTTCTGTCATTCGTGATAAATAAATTTAAAGAAATAAAAATATCTGAGATATATATGTGTATATATTGCACATATATAATTATATATGTGTGTGTACACACACACATACACACACACACATACACACACACATATAATTGAATAATGGAGTAAATCTGTGCCTTGAAAAATCATTGACCTGAACAAATTGAAAATCTCCCAAATCCTCTGGAGTGCCATCGCCGAGTAGTGTGTGTATGTTTTTTGATATGCAACTCACTTTTGTCATTTTGTGTTTGAGTTGTTGCTGCTGTTCTGTTTTAAAGATATCATTGAAAAGAGTAAATGAAAGACTGTATTCTCTGAAATAGATAGTAAACAAAAATTCTGAACATTTGACATTACAATGTGACAGTCAGTAATTTATTTACTTTCTCAGAGTACTAAATTGCTAATTTTGGTATCTTGCAATGATTGGGTTCTTGTTGGTTTCATTGTAGCAACTCTTCATTTGGTGATGGTCAGTAGTTAAATTGGATTCTTCTTTCTTTGTCAAGAGAGTAGATGATTTCATAAAACTGCAGTGTTTCTATATATTATTAATAAGATGTCATGTTTTTTCCCCTTGTAGCTCATTTGCTCCAGGCAAGAAGATCGATAATGTTGCCTGTTCTTTAACTTAAAACAGATTCACACTAAATGAAAGAGCCACTCTGTCAAAAGGTGAGAGGTAACATTGCCCAGAATGAACTGGTGGTTCATTGATTCTAAGGGTAGCACAAGAATGTATCACTTCTGGGTCCTGCTGTCTAAAGATGTTGCCAATACAATGAATTGAGACAGTCTTATCAAATCATTATGAACAAAACATCACTGAAAGAATATTAATTTTTTTAAAAAATCTAATACAGATTCATGGTAATTTCAATTTTCCTTCACACAGGACATATCTATCTTGATACTTGAAACGTTTCAAATGACAGGCTTTGTGTTTTAAAAAATAGACTCCTTTTTTATCATGTCTCTGATGCAATTTTTTGCACCCCCAGAACCTAGGAATTCCTTGAGTTTCAGGAGCAGAAGTAGTCCTAGGCTAGGAATAAAATAATTGTTAGACATTTTACCAGAGTCCAAAATGGTTCTTGAATTAAAGGCATGCTAAGTCTAACCAAAAATAAAGGAGAATTTCCATCTAACAGTTTCAGAGGTGTTGTGGGCTACTAATTTACCCCTCTGCCACTGTCAGTGCTCCTGAAACTATGTGTGAAACCCCAAGAAGAAGCCTGGAAAAAGTCAAATTAAAGGGGAGACAGTTTAGATTGCTCCAGGAATTCAAAATGAAATTGAATGCTGCCAGCCCCGCCTCCACCCCACAGATGAGGGTCTTCCAATTATAAAATTTCCATCCAATCTTTTTTCAAAATCCTAGCCTACAAATCTCATTTTCCCTTTCTTCTTGTTCAGGCTTGGATTCTCTTCATATCTGTGATGCTGTCTTTATTTCACAAAATTAGGATTCCTTACCTTCTGAAGACTAATTTACTGATTTGAGAATGGCCCTTCTTTTGCCAGGGTGTCAATAAATTGTCCAAGACTGTGTTCCTGAAATAGCTGAAATCATTTTCAGGCCAAAGTCCGTAGACATTATATTTTATTATCCTAGAAAGAACCACAAGACATTAGTCACTGCTAGCTGCATTCCTATGCTATGAAAGATTTTTACTACTTCTGTTTTTATATTTATGAAAGTGCCCAGTTTTCTCGACGTTATTTAGAACAACAAATCATCATGTTCCTATACTATTATCTATTCTGTGCCACAAAGACTCTGATAAGCTCAGGGGACATTTCTGAAGTGCCTGTTTCTGAGTCATCTGACAATTTGTGTGTTCTTTACGTCTGGTTTGTGGTCAGTGTCCAGGACAAAATGTTTCAGTTCTTCAGTCTCAGAGGCATGTGAGTCTAGGAATCCACCAGCAAGGTTCCTTTGCTCAATTTTCTTCAAGTGATCATTCCTGAGAAGAATCTCCTTCTGTTTCATCATGGTGTTTTGGGAAGGCCTGCAGCAAGAAGCCTACAGTAAAAAGAAAGTATACCACCTTACTCACCTAAAATGAAGACAATATACTAGTATGCCTTTTATACTCTCCCTTTTCACATTTGCACTTATACTGTGGCACTAAAGATAGTAATATCTTTACGTATTTTTAAAATATGAGTTGAATAGTGTGTAATATTTTAAAATATGACTATTCAACAACTTACATGCCAATTTATTTAAATTTTGACATTCAGATTTATTATAGTTTTTTCATTTTTATTCTATTAAAGCTTTTTTATTAATTTTTTGAAAGGCAGCATGTACCTTAAAAAAACCGTTTCTTAATGTTTATTTATTTTTCAGGGAGAGAGTGTGAGCAAGGGAAGGGTAGAAAGAGATGGAGACACAGAATCCAAAGCAGGTTCCAGGCCCTGAGCTGTCTGCACAGAGCCTGATGTGGGGCTCAAACTCACAAGCTGCAAGATCATGACCTGAGCTGAAGTCAGATGTTTAACTGACTAAGCCATCCAGGCACCCTGAAGTTTTTTTTCCATTTTTAAACACAAAGTTATACTGAGTATCTTATTCTTATTTATTTATCTATTTATTATTACTATTTTTTAGCGTTTATTTTTGAGAGAGAGAGAGAGTGAATGGGAAAGGGGCAGAGACAGGGAGACAGAATCTGAAGCAGGCTCCAGGCTCTGAGCTGTCAGCACAGAGCCAGACATGGGGCTTGAACCCATGAAACATGAGCTCATGACCTGAGCTGAAGTTGGACGCCTACCCAAGTGAGCCACCCAGGAGCTGCCTGCTTTGTTTTACAGTGGCTTAAAACCTTGGGTCATACAACTGGTTGCAACTGTGACCTGGGAAGGGAGAGCCAGCATAGCCAGTTGGTCTTAGCTTTGGCATCCTGCCCCGGGTGGAGTAGCTTTTTCACCCTTTGGATCTGCCAGGCTACCCCACCTCTCTTCTTCGTATTTCAGTTGTCTTGGTACTGCAAGTGAATTCTCTATTCTGTGCTATCTCAGACACCCTGGGACTCTGCCCCTGGCCCACCTCTAGTCTCAGCTTTCATTGTAATGAGAGCTTGGCACAACCTTCAAGTTGCCTTTCCCCAAAAGCTTCCTGTCTCAAAGTATACCATGCATCCTTTCAGTTTCTGTCCTGGGACTTTCTCCAGCCCTGCAGGGGTCTGTAAGGCTCTACTGGGCCCATGCACAAGCTCAGTCCAGAAATTCAGGGTAGTTAATATTTGTCAGCAAACGTGGCCTGAGAGCTAGGATCTAAGTAATACAACCACCTATTCTTTGTACCAGTAAGTGACAATTCTAGGACATCTCTTGCATGCTTTTCTTGATGCCCTCATTACCCACTGCAGAGACTTTACTAATGCTCCTCTTTCCTTGTCTCTCACTCCTCCTACCTCACTCCTGTGTCCTGGGAGCATGTCCCAAATGAACTATCTTCACCCAATTCCCTGTCTCAGCCCCTGCTTTCTGGAAGCCCAAACTAAGACAACTGTCAGAGAAGCGATCCTTAAAAGCCAATTCTCAGAATTGGATTATAAAGCTGGCTCACTCATCAGTCAGGAATAGTACAGCTGGCACTGTCAGTGGTAAGTGTGCAGATAACCTCTAGGCTGGTCATAACCACTGGCAAGTCATAGCATTATAGTTACCAAGATGTTCCTTGTGTTAAATTCAGAGGAGGCACAGATATAAGAGAAAGTGATGGTGTACAGGGGGTGGCTACATCTGATCCATTACATAGTTTGCTACATAAAATTTTATTAAAGCACAGCTATGCACATTCATTTATGCATTATTTATGTCTGTTTTCATGCTATGCCAGCTGAGTTTAGTAGTTGCAGTAGAGAACATATGGCCCACAATTCCTAAAATATTCACTATCTGGCCCCTCACAGAAAAAGTTGGCTGACTCCTAATGTGTATCATGGGTTAGTTTCTGTCAGACCGGATTGCATGCTGATCCCCAGAGTTGCCTGGAGAATAATATTCTGATCCTCAACTAAAGCTACAGTTGACTAACTGAGATGAATTATATTTTACAACGACGAATCTGTGAGTTGTTTGGGGACAGAACGTAATTACTTGTCAGCATTGTATAGTAATAATAATGGGGTTTACCAGTTATGACTGTTTAACTGGTTTCAGTAGGACCTGGGGGGTTTTCAATGTTTGAGGCTGGTCACATGGCTGGAATGTGTTTATATAAATAATTCACTGAAAAAGACACCATGAGCATAACTTAGTGTTAGAAGTAAAATGGCTAAAATGATCCCTGACTCACTTTCTATGGAGAAGTGGCTAAGACTGTTTTGGGGGGAAAAGAATAATAATGATGTTATGGGTTGAATGCTTGTATTCCCCCAAATTCATATACTGGAACTTTAACTCCCAATGTGATTGTAATTGATACCTTTAGGGAGTAATTAGGTTTAAATGAGATCTTGAGAGTAGGGTCTTCACGATGGGATTAGTGTCCTTATGAGAAGAGGAGAGACCAAAGCTTGCTGATACCCTCGTTCTCTCTACACACACACAGTGAGGAAAGACCAGGTGAGCACACGGTAAGAAGACAACCCCCTTTAGGCCATGAAAACACTCTTAGCAGATGCTGAATCTACTGCATCTTGATCTTGGAATTTCTAGTCTTCTGAACTGTGAGAAATAAAATTCTGTTGTTAAAGCTGCCCAGTGTGGTGCTCTGTTCTAGCAGCATGAACAGAGTGATACAGATGAGAAGGGATGAAAATGAGCTTTTTGGTGCCTGAAATGGTTACTAAGTCATCCTTGGTTTGTGAAGTGGTAAAAAACTTTGTGCTTTGTGATGAGAGAAAACCTAATGTACTTAGAGATGATAGATGTGGAGCCCAGGGAGATAGAAAAAATGAACCAAGAAGGTTATGTAGATTGACAGCAAAGGGTGAGTTTTGTCAGTCACTTCATTGCTGCCAGACAAGAGATAACCAAGATTATTATTATTTTTGTGTGTGTGTGCTTGGCCAGCAAGTGAAACTCCAACTGAGAGAATTTGAGCAGATAGAATTTAAGAGACCAAAGCTACTCTTGTTTGACCTCTAATCACAAAAAGCATGATAAACAGGGGAAATGCTATAGAACAAGAGAATATGCAGCTCAGGTCATGATCTTGCAGTTCATGAGTTTGAGCCCCATGTTGGACTCTGCACTGATAGTGCAGAACCTACTTGCTATCTTCTTTCTCTCCCCCTCTGTCTCTGCCCCTCACTTGCTCATGCTTGTGGACTCTCTCTCTCCCAAAGTAAATAAATAAATAAACTTTTAAAAACAAGAAATTGAGCCACTTTATTGATGGGTATAAGCAGTTCCCTGGGGAGCCATTGTTAAGACTGTTACTTAGAATTAGTGATCCATGTGTAGATTCCTCAGCTCTGGATAAAACTGAATGGGATGAGTGGAAAATACATTTGGGTTAATAGAAGAACTAAAAGTATAGCCATTTTTGTAGAAATTAAAACCTCACGAGAGGGACAGACATTTAATCTTTCATATTGGATTAAAGGAGGAGCACATCATATCCACAAGGAAGAGTGGAGCTACCCATCCCGTCTGGCTAAACTTGGCTACATAGTATCAAATGACTTCTACCTAGTGGATGAGAGAGTCCCAGGTCTTCACTGTTCAAATGCCGTCTGATATAAATGAGAATGGGTGAGAGACAAGACACTAAGACTATAATTGCTTCCAGCAATATGGGTATGGTGATGTACTTACTTATATATGATTTAAAATAAATGATAGTTGGAAGGTAAAATAATTGCAGCCACTAGGTTTTGTGGTATTTTGTTACATAGCACTATGCAGCAATTAGATAACTAATACAATATCCCATGGTGGATTATAATGTGGGGACTTTGGTAAGTTCTAGTAACAGACTCCGGGTTTATACCTTTAGGGGTGTGAAGGAGGGTTACATTTGCTCTGGTAGGAACCCCCATCATTTGAAAAGCAGGTCCCAGTGTCATATGGAGCCTAGAAAAGCCCTAGGTCATGGGGCACCAAGTAAGATACTATTGACCAAGTTGCCTATCATGAGCTGGATAGTATCAGACCCATGAAGTAACACAATTGGATGGGCACCGCAGTGATGCATTGTACATACCTAAGCTTGGGCCTGGGCAGGTCCAGAATGTACAAGTACATTCTTTGACTTGGTATTCCACATTCCCATACACCCACAAATTCTTCTTCCTCAGCTCACAACATACCTCATGGAAAGTCAATTGATCAAAGAGAGAGAATCTGAGGACTAGCTTCCAGATGGATTTATACAAATATTCTACTTGTAATCTAAATGTTGCATAACTGAAGCCCACTCAGTAAAGTCCTGAAAGACAGCAGTGGGGACATCTATCAAATGGGTAAATCTTTGAGAGGTACACCTGGCATTCCCTATGTGTGGTTATAGAAATAGCTCATGGTAAGTATGTATGAAGAATTCTGGCCAGTTGCAAGTAGCTTGGAAGGCATAAGATCTAGGGCAATGAAATCTGGGAAAACAGCATGCAGGTAGATTTTTTGGTGAAAGGACACAATGTCTGAGAAATTTGTATGAATATTAATGCCCAAAGAGAGGATCCACCACAGAGAAGACAATTAACAGTCAGGCCAACTAATACAGTACATAAACCAGTTTCTATCCACAGGCATCCCATCTTTTGCACAGAGGATTCGTGAAGGTAGCTATGGTGGCAATGAGGGAGGTATGTATCGGTCTGAAGCATGGAATACTACTAATCAAGACTAATTTAGCTATTGCCATGGCTGAACATCTAACATGCCAGCAAAGAGGCCAATATTAGGCTTTTAATATAGTACAAACAACCTTATACTTGAAACAAGTTGATTATATCATATCCCTTACACCCTAAAAAGGGCAGTGACTTGTTCTTAACAAAATGATCTACTCTGGATCTGAGTGCTCCCTGTTTATTCATATTGGTTTGGCCAGCACCACTGTTTGAGACCTTAGGAAATAAGTTATCTATCAAAAGGATATCCCACACATGTTATTTTCAGACCAAGTGATAAAAGTTGTAAAAGAGGGGCAACACTGGGCTTATGGCACTGGACTCCATTTATCTAACCAGATAGCTCACTATCCTGAAGCATATGACATGTTAGAATGGTGGAAAAGCAAAAGAAGAAGGAGGGAGAGGAGGAGGAGGAGGAGGAGGAGAAGGAGAAGAAGAAGAGAAGGAAGGAAGGAAGGAAGGAAGGAAGGAAGGAAGGAAGGAAGGAAGAAAGAAAGAAGGAAAGAAAGAGAAAGAAAGAAAGAAAGAAAGAAAGAAAGAAAGAAAGAAAGAAAGAAAGAAAGAAGAAAGTCCAAAAGCAACAAAGACTAGAAAGAAACCAAAAGCAACAAAGACTAGAAAGGACCAGAGAACAAACCAGAAACTCCAACTCTACAAGAAACACAATGGCAATAAACTCGTACCTTTCAGTCCTCACTCAACATCAATGGACTAAATGCTCCAATCAAAAGACATAAGATAACAGAATGGAAAAGAAAACAAGATCCATCTATATGCTGTTTATAAAAGACCCACTTTAGAACTAAAGAGGCCTTCAGATTGAAAGTAATCATCATGCTAATAGTTGACAAAATAGTTGACAAAAGAGAGCTGGAGTAGCTGTACTTATATCAGACAATCTAGACTTTAAAATACTGTAACAAGAAATGAAGCAGGGCATTATAATATAATTAAGGGGTCTATATGCACCAACAAGACCTAACAATTGTAAACATTTAT
Organism: Proteles cristata cristata; assembly: GCA_017311185.1. Taxonomy (NCBI): domain Eukaryota; kingdom Metazoa; phylum Chordata; class Mammalia; order Carnivora; family Hyaenidae; genus Proteles; species Proteles cristata. Next base: position 323,469 of record JAESUZ010003722.1, read on the forward strand.
GCTCCAAATATGGAAATACCCAAATATATAAATCAATCACAAACATAAAGAAACTCACTGATAATAATACCATAATAGTAGGGGACTTCAACACACCACTTACAGCATTGGACAGATCATCTAAACCGAAAATGAATAAGGAAACAATGGCTTTGAATTACACACTGGACCAGATGGACTTAACAGATATATTCAGAACATTTCATCCTAAAGCAGCAGAATACACATTCTTCTCCAGTGCACATGGAATATTCTCCAGAATAGATCACATACTGGGACACAAAACAGCCCTCAACAAGTACAAAAAGATTGAAATAATACTATGCATATTTTCAGACCACAGCACTATAAAACTCGAAATCAACCACAGCAAAAAAATTTGGAAAGATAACAAATCCTTGGAGATTAAAGAACATTCTACCAAAGAATGAATGGGTTAACCAAGAAGTTAAAGAGGAAATTAAAAAGTACATGGAAGCCAATGAAAATGATAACACCACAGCCCAAAACCTCTGGGACGCAGCAAAGACAATCATAAGAGGGAAGTATATAGCAATCCTGGCCTTCCTAAAGAAGGAATAAAGGTCTCAGATACACAATCTAACCTTACACCTTAAAGAACTGGAAAAAGAACAGCAAATGAAACTCAAAACCAGCAGAAGACAGGAAATAATAAAAAGTAGAGCAGAAATCAATGCGATCAAAACAAAACAAAACAAGACAAAAACAAAACAGAACAGCAGAACAGATCAATGAAACCAGGAGCTGGTTCTTTGAAAGAATTAACAAAATTGATAAAGCACTAGTCAGTTTGATCAAAAAGAAAAAGGAAAAGGACCCAAATAAATAAAATCAAGAAGGAAAGAGGAGAGATCACAACCAATACTGCAGAAAAACAAACAATAATAAAAGAATATGATGAACAATTATATGCCAATAAAATGGGCCATCTGGAAGAAAGGAACAAATTTCTAGAAACATATAAACTACCAAAACTGAAACAGGAAGAAATAGAAAATTTGAACAGACCCGTAACCAGAAAAGAAATTGAATTAGTAATCAAAAAACTCCCAAAAAACAAGAGTCCAAGGCCAGATGGCTTTCCAGGGGTATTCTACCAAACATTTAAAGAAGAGTTAACACTTACTCTCTTAAAGCTGTTCCAAAAAAAATAGAAACGGAAGGAAAACTTCCAAACTCTTTCTATGAAGCCAGAATAACCTCAATTCCAAAACCAGACAAAGACCCCACTAAAAAGGAGAACTATAGACCAATTTCCCTGATGAAATTGGGGATGCAAAAATCCTCAACAGGTTATTAGCCAACTGAATCCAACAATACATTAAAAAAATTATTCACCATGACCAAGTGGGACTTATACCTGGGATGCAGGGCTGGTTCAATATCCATAAAACAATCACAAAACAATGTGATTCATCACATCAATAAAAGAAAGGACAAGAACCACATTATCCTCTCAATGGATGCAGAGAGCATTTGACAAAATACAGTATTCTTTCTTGATAAAAACAAAGTAGGGATAGAAAGATCATATCTTGAGATCATAAAAGCCATATATGAAAGATCATCCTCAATGGGGAAAAACTGAGAGCTTTTCCCCTAAGGTCAGAAACAAGACAGATATGTCTACTCTTGTCACTGGTATTCAACATAGTATTGGAAGTCTTTGCCTCAACAATCAGACAACACAAATAAATAAGACATCCAAATTGGCCAGGAGGGAATCAAACTTTCACTCTTTGCAGATGACATGATACTGTATATGGAAAACCCAAAAGATTCCACCAAAAAACTGGTAAAAGTGATCCATGAATTCAGCAAAGTTACAGTATATAAAATCAATGCGCAGAAATCGGTTGCATTCCTATACACCAACAATGAAGTAACAGAGAAATCAAGGACTCGATCCCTTTTACAATTGCACCAAAAACATAAAATACCTAGGAATAAACCTAATGCAACAGGTGAAAAATCTATACATTGAAAACTATAGAAAGCTTATGAAAGGAATTGAAGAAGACACAAAAAAATGGAAAAAATATTCCATGCTCCTGGAAGGAACAAATATTGTTAAAATGTCAGTACTCCCCAAAGCAATCTACATATTCAATGAAATCCCTATCAAAATAACACCAGCATTCATCACAGAGCTAAAGCAAACAATCCCAAAATTTGTTTGGAACTAGAGGGGCGTCTGGGTGGCTTAGTTGGTTAAGCGTCTGACTTGGGCTCAGGTCATGATCTCATGGTGCATGGGTTCGAGCCCCACATTGGGCTCTGTGCTGACAGCTAGATCAGAGTATGGAGCCTGTTTCAGATTCTGTGTCTCCACAGAATCTCTCTCTCACCCTCCCCTATTAGCACACACTCTCTCTTTCTCTCTCTCAAAATTAACATTAAAAAAATTTTTAAGAAAAGGAACTAGAAAAGATCCCGAATAGCCAAAGCAGCCTTGAAAAAGAAAACCAAAGCAAAAAGTGTCACAATCCCAGACTTCAAGATGTATTACAAAGCTGTAATCATCAAGACAGTATGGTACTGGGACAAAAACAGACACTCAGATCAGTGGAACAGAATACAGGACCCAGAAATGGACCCACAAATGTATGACTAACTAATCTTTGACAAAGCAGGAAAGACTATCCAATGGAATACAGACAGTCTCTTCAGCAAGTGGTACTGGGAAAACTGGACAGCAACATGCAAAAAAGTGAACCTAGGCCACTTTCTTACACCATACACAAAAATAAACTCATAATGGATGAAAGACCTAAATGTAAGACAGGAAGCCATCAAAATCCTAGAGGAGAAGGCAGGCAAAAACCTCTTTGACCTCGGCCGCAACAACTTCTTACTCAACACATCTCCAGAGCCTAGGGAAAACAAAGCAAAAATGAACTATTGGGACCTCATCAAAATGAAAAGTTTTTGCACAGTGAAGGAAACAATCAGCAAAACTAAAAGGCAACCGATGGAATGGGAGAAGATATTTGCAAATGACACATCAGATAAAGGGTTAATATCCAAAATCTATAAAGAACTTATCAAACTTCAACACCCAAAAAAATAAATAATCCAGTGAAGAAATGGGCAAAAGACATGAGTAAACACTTATCCAAAGAAGACATCCAGATGGCCAACTGACACATGAAAAAACGTTCAACACCACTCATCATGAGGAAAATGCAAATAAAAACCGCAATGAGATACCACTTCCCACCTGTCAGATTGGCTAACATCAACAGCTCAGGCAATAACAGATGTTGGTGAGGATGCGGAGAAAGAGGTTCTCTTTTGCACTGCTGGTGGGAATGCAAACTGGTGCAGCCACTCTGGAAACAGTATGGAGCTCCCTCAAAAAATTAAAAATAGAACTACCCTACAACCCAGCAATTGCACTACTAGGTATTTATCCAAGGGATACAGATGTGCTGTTTCAAAAGGACACATTTTGGGCGCCTGGGTGGCTCAATCAGTTAAGCAGCCGACTTCACTCAGGTCATGATCTCGCAGTTTGTGGGTTCAAGCCCCGTCTCGGGCTCGGTGCTGACAGCTAGCTCAGAGCCTGGAGCCTGTCTTCAGATTCTGTCTCCCTCTCTCTCGCTGACCCTCCCTTGCTCATGGTGTCTTTGTCTCTCAGAAATAAATTAAAAAATATTTAAAAAACAAAAACAAAAAACAAAAGGACACATGCATCCCAATGTTTATAGCAGCACTATCAACAATAGCCAAATATGGAAAAAGCCCAAATGTCCATTGATGGATGAATAAGGATAAAGAAGATGTGGAGTATTACTCGGCAATCAAAAGAATGAAATCTTGTCATTTGCAACTACATGGCTGGAAGTAGAGGGTATTATGCTAAGTGAAATTAGTCAGTCTGAGAAAGACAAAGATCATATGACTTCACTCATATGAGAACTTTAAGATACAAAACAGATGAACATAAGGAAAGGGAAGCAAAAATAACATAAAAGCAGAGAGGAGGACAATATGTAAGAGACTCTTAAATATAGAGAACAAACAGGAGTTACTGGAAGTGTTGTGGGAAGAAGGATGGGCTAAATGGGTAAGAGGCATTAAGGAATCTATTTCTGAAATCATTGTTGCACTATAGGCTAACTAACTTGGATATAAATTAAATAATAAATAAATAAGTAAAAGGTTGAAAGACCAACATTCCTGAGTCTATATTCCAGATCAAGAAAAAGCAATATTTAATACAAATTAAAAGGCAATAAGAATGAACTTAAAGATGGAATGCAGAAAAAAACCCAACACTTAATTGTTTTTACCTTTTATGGTTTATTTTTACTAGGATATTGAATATTGAAAATATTCAACATTGAATACTGAGCAAGGTACAAATACAGTAGTATGCAAAAAGGTCTGTACCTAGATCTGCCTAAGATCTGAGCCTGTGCTTTTGTTGATTCAAACACATGAGTATATTAACAGGAGAGATACAGTCTGGAAGTTCACAGTCTTGGCTTTTAATTCCACTAAAGCTATCAATACTTTAAACAAATTTTTGAGACTCCTGTGCTTCAGTTTTCTCCAGCTGTCACATGGTTACCTGCTCTCCATTTAACCACAGGGTTCTTGCAAGGTTAAAAAGAATGTGGTTTGAGGAAGCTGAAAGTCCTATTTAAGTGTTTAGCCCTATTAATCATGACTTTCCATCATTGAATTTATTATGCATCTGCCATATGACCCCACACCGTTCACTGTATAAGATCATCTTTCCTATAATCAAAATAGTCCTCAAACCAAAAAATGTTATTATGACCCTTGGGGTGAATGCAATATTTTCAGAGATGACACAGTGAAAAAATGCTTAAACCTCTAAGAATGCATAAATGTTTTCTTTTCCTCTCTTTAAATATTAAAGAAGCCATTTAGTGTTCTGGACAAATGCTCCTTTTGGGTGAGGTTCATAGCCTCACTGGTTCAGTTTCTCTTCTCTTGGAAACTTTGTGATGGTTTGTGTAATTAGAATCCTTAGAACACTTGTTCATGGTGTAGGAACAACGTCGTCAAGTGTAACTGCTGGTCAAATTCCTATTTGTCTTCCAACCCAATTTATCTGCCACAAGAATGGCCAGACTTCTCTCAAACAGAAATGTGGGCAATTTCCATACCAATGCTACAGAAGGATACTGTGCCTCCCTGTTCTGTTCACACCAGGGAAAGAGAGGGAAAGGAAGAAATCACCTCAGTGTGGAGAGAAATAGAGGCTTATTGGAAATCAAAATTGAAGCAAAAATATAAAAGAACTGTAAACTCTGGAGGGAAAGGACTGGATCCTCCTAATGTCTTTATTCCTAGGATATGGAAAAACATGTTGTACACATTTTAGTAAATGACTTTAAAGGAAAGAATAAACAGATGTTTAGCCTAAGAAGCTACATTCTGTAGACTGACTAAAGGGAATAATTGTGAAGATGATATTGGAAAATCGGGGTTCAAGTCTGGCTTCTTTCCCTTATACTCTGTATATTTATTGCATTTTTTAAGCATATAACTTATTTGTAAAATAGGGATAAAACTAGCCTCCATGTGAGTGACAGAGAAATCTACCTAAAATGCAAATCTAACTAAGACACTCTTAACCTGGTAACTTCCAGGATCAAGTTTGTGTTCCCTAGTAAATCCAAAACCTCCCCATGATCTGGCCTTTCCTTTCTCTCAGACAAATAAACCCTTAAAGCTACAAAGTGAAGTGACTGGGGAATCTATAAGCCATAAGAGCCAGTTGAAAGAACAGTCATGAATATGTAAGGCAGAAAATTTCTTTTTTTTTTAATTAAAAAAATTTTTTAATGTTTTTTATTTATTTCTGAGAGAGAGAGAGAAAGCATGAACAGGGAAGGGTCAGAGAGAGAGGGAGACACAGAATCTGAAGCAGGCTACAGGCTCTGAGCTGTCAGCACAAAGCCTGATGTGGGGCTTGAACCCACAAATTGTGAGATCATGACCTGAGCCGAAGTCGGCCGCTTAACTGACTGAGCCACCCAGGCTCCCCGTAAGACAGAAAAGTTCTTATAATATCAGGTCAGCGATGGAGATCCAGACATCCAGATATTATTGGCATCACTGCAAATAACAGTCCCTACTGCAGTGACTGAAATAGATGGGAAGGGATACCAAGTACAAAAGCCCCAAGGGAGGAAGCAAGTTGACATGTTCCAGGAAAGAATGCAACCAGTGAGGGAGACAAAATGGTGCTAGAGAGAAAGGCAAGGATCACAGCAAAACACCTACAACTCTGAGTGCTCATGTTAACCAGTTTGAATTTTATGGTGTATGCACCAGCATAAGGTTGAAAGTTGGGGTTTGTTTTTTTTTTTTGGAAGGTTGAAAGGTTTTTAAGCAGGTCAGAATAAATATGAGGTGAGAGACAGGAAGGAATCAAGCTTTGGGCTTCACAGCCATTTGAATGGTGGGGACAATTTCTACATGGAGAAGGGGGAGAGAAATGGATTTTGCTGGTTGTGGGGGCAAAGAGGAGGATATCAAGAATTTTATTTAGACATGTTCGAGATGGCTATTAGGCATCGCTGTAGAAATGTTTAGAACATACTAAATCTTGGAGTCTGAATTTCAAGAGTGGCATGTAGACTGGAGAAAACTTTTCTTTCCCTATCAGTTAAGGCTTCTTCCCAATGTTTACCATGGAGGCTTTCAAACTCTTCTCCTGAACTCATAAATTGAGGAAAAATTCAAGGGGATGGAGCTCCTTTAACAGAGTAGTTTTTGTTTCTTTTCTTGTTCTTTAAATTTGTTCTCTACATATGGATTCCATATAAAATTTCATTTTAAAAAGTGTCTGAAAGTTACATCATAATTATAGCTATAGTTTACTATGTCAGACACTGTTGTAGTATACACACACATAAATTACATATATGTATATTAGATATATACACAAATTTAAGTATCACAAAAACCTTGTACACTAGACACCATCATTAACCCTATTTTATGTTGAGGAAACTGAGGCAGAGAGCTTAAGTGACTTACCTAAAGCCTCAAAACTAGGAAGAGGTGGAGACAGAGTCTGGTCAGACTTCTCACCACTAACACCACAGAATAATATTGAAACTTTCTCAGCAGGGTACATAAATCTTTAGCTTACTTTGCTGCCCCATGACTTATAGAAATACTCCAAGCAGTCTATGTTCCAGCTCGCTTGGACCATGACCGTTTCTCCAAGTTATTCATACTGTTGCCTTTAAGTCTTTGTTTATCCACCCTTCCAAACCCAGGTAAACAGATGTGTTTTCATAAAGGCTTACTTGGCTCTCCACCTCCTAAGCACAGAGAAAAATCACAACCTCTTCTGAACTTTTAGAATACTCTGTTCATAGTCCAATTACATCAAGCATGATTTTTTGTGTACCAGTCTGCCCTCTACCTTCCCACACAGCTAATTTCTCACCCACACAGAGATTGTGAAAGCCTTAAGGACGACCTGTCTTGTTTAACTGAGCTTCATAAGGTTTTTTTTCACTTTAGAAACTAATGGTCTAGAGATACATATAGACTCAGAAGCAACTATAACCCAATACAAAACTGAAATTTCACAGATCCTTGAATCAGGCTATTTTGTTCAAATCCTGGCCCCAGCACTTGCTTCCTAAAGGAAGAGAAGTTATTTAGCCTCCATTTGCCTCAATTCGTGTATTGGTAATAGGCAGATAGTATTACCTGTTTCATATGCTGTTTTAAGGATTTAGCAAAATAGGTTACCCACTTAGAACAATGACTGACACATGGTATGTATTTGATAAAGATTTATTGTTTGTTTTATTATAACTACATATTTCAATGTGTCCCAGATAATTACATTTTGTATTTCTAGTACTTGTAATTATGAATGGCATTACATATGTTTTTTAAAATGTTTAATTCTTTTTTTTTTGAAGGAGAGAGAGACAGAGTGTGAGCAGGGGAGGAGTAGAGAGAGAGGAAGACACAGAATTTGAAACAGGCTCCAGGCTCCAAGCTATCAGCACAGATCCTGACATGGGGCTCGAATTCACAAACCGTGAGATCATGACCTGAGCTGAAGTCAGATGCTTAACTGACTGAGACACCCAGGTACCATGACATTACATATTTTTTAATGAATGACCCAGTTAATGGATGGACCATACCCATTGAATTTATTAACGCAACAAGTATTAATTTTATCTACAATGTTCTATTGCTACACTAACTTCTGAGGTTCAACCACATAGGTAAGGTTTCTGCGCTATCAAGGATTATAGTTTCACTAGGATGTGGCATGGGTGACACAAACAAATAAACAGGCAATTATAAGATAATGATAAAGGATATGATAAGGGAAGTAAAGAGTGCTATGGGAATAAATGAAGCATCTCTTCTCAAATTTGGAAGGTCGAAATGTTACCTAAATTAATATTGGCAGCTAGCCAGGTCAGCGAATGAGGAGAAAGAGAATATAAGACTAGATGTTTAAGCAGAGAATATATAAAAGTTTTAGAAGCTAGAGAAAACAGGGCCTATGGGAGGAACTTCAGCAGGATTAAATACAAGGCAGCAGAAAGAGATGGTGCAAGACCTGTGGCCATTTTAGTTAGTTTGACCTTTATTCCTAGGATAACAATTAGTTATTGAAGGTCTTAATTGGAAGAATAACTTGATCAGAATTGTGTTTTAATAATATCATTCTGGCTTCAGTGTACAGAATCAGTTGTATAAGGCCAAATCTGAATGCAGAGAGACCAATTTGGAGGCTCTTTTCAAAGTCTGGGAAACCAAGAGAGAATGGACTAAGTGAGTGGAAGTGAGAAGGAAGAAGTAAGGGCTGGGACTCAGTCATCAAGGCCTGATGAACAATTGGAAATGGGGTTGGTGAAGAGGTAGATACATTTAGTGTGATGTTTTACTTTCTGAGAGACAACTGAATAGATGGTGGTACTGGGCCTGAGGATACCATCAGGGGGACACACAGTAGCTGGAGCCGGTGAAAGGGTGATGAGTTCTGTTGTGGATACGTGCAGTCTCGGTGGCTTATGATATTCAAAAGAAAGCAGCTAGCTGAATTCATCCAGGGCTTTGGTTTGGCCAAGCAGTGATTAAATGAATAAGCTGCAAGATGACTGAGGATATTGCAAGGATTTAATAGAAGTGATGTTTTATAGAATCTAACTAGGTACAGAAAGAAAAGAAAAAGGAAAATCTGGATAAGCAGCAATAAATCAGATGATGAAAAACAGAGGTGCTGTCAAAGCATAGGCACAATGATAATAAGTAGGGAGGAAAAATGGAAGAACAGAAGTTATAGTAAAAATGACTAGAATTGATCATTTCTGGGCTGGATCCCTCCAGAGTGGTGACATCATTCAAGATGGTGGCAGGACTTGGGATGGAGAGAAAGACTTTAAAATGGGAACGGAAGTCTTTGGTCAATACCACAAAGCACATGGAATGTTAGTAGATGAGACCAAGGGAGGAGTATTGAAAGCTGATATAATAGACAGCTCTCTGGGCTTTAGTCTTTCAGGGAGTCTATGCAGGATCCTAGACACATCCTAAATTGTACATATTCTTTTGGAAGATGTATGAGCAGGGTAGATAATGAAGCTGCACAATTCAACTCATCAGTGGGCTATATTCCCAGAAATGGAGTCAAAGCAGACACTTCATTATCAGCACCAGCAGGCTGGTCGCACTTGGGAGCCTCAACCATCTCATGCAGCTCTTTGCTTCCATGGCTTTGAAAAATTGGCATCTAAGGTAGGGAACACTGAGTGTAAGAAAACAGGAAACCCTTAATAAGAATGTATTCTTCCTGAAAACCATTTTTGAGATTAGGATTTTTTATTTTTTTAGGGAAAAATGGTGATTAACTGCCCTCCCTTCTGTTAGAATCTAGGTGAGAGGGAACGCAAAAACAAATCAGTAAAAAGAGCCGGAAAGTCTCCACTCTGTTGATGTATTCCAGCAAACACCATGGGAGATGTGGAAAACTCCACAAGGAAACATTTCATAGGACCATAGCACTTTTGAGCTGAAAGGGACCCAGATCAAATGGACCACTTATTTGTTTTAAATAGGATGGTCTGAAGAGGCCTACACTGAAACATTGCTGATTAGGAAAGTAAGTGCATATTTCTCACCCAATGATTTTTTTTTTCAATTTCATTTTAAAAAGTGATAATTCCACTAGTTTTACAAAGAAAAATATACATACATTTCATTATGGAAATGCAATTCTAATTAGAATTTTAACAAAAATTCTACTGCTAATAAGATCTTTTTCACTTAGTTCACATAAATATGTCATATAATCTTAACTCTGAAACCTTGAAATGGCACTGTAACTTTATGGGATGATAGATACACTTAAATGCAAAGCCATTTCCCTGCTAATGCAACTGGAAAATCAGAAATAATGGTAATTGGGAAGCCCAAAATGATTTGTTCCATTCATACTATAATCTACTGTTTTACTCACAGCAGTTACACAGTGGTCACGATTTTCCTTCTTTCACTTAAATGCTTCATTCACATACACCTAAAGTGTATCTAATACAGTAACTTAGAAAGGAGACACTCCTTTGTCATTGGATGGAAGTTAGGAAAATCTAACATCCTTTTCTCACCATCTGATAATAGGACATAATTTGCTCAATGATATCTCTCATTACATCTTACTTAGGCTTTGTTCTGGTATCCTAAGACATTTTCAATTTTTTTTTTAATTAGCAGGACTTTTTATTCAAATGAAATCTTACTAACTGAAATAGGTAAGAGGGAGCACCTGGGTGGCTCAGTCAGTGAAGCATCAGACTCTTGTTTCCCGTTCAGGTCATGATTTCATAGTTCACAAGATTGAGCCTTGTGTCAGGCTCTATGCTGACAATGCAGGGCCTGCTTGGGATTCTCTGTCTCCTTTTCTCTTTCCCCCTCACCTATTCTTTCTCTCTCTCTCTCTCTCAAAATAAATAAGTAAACTTAAGAAAAAGAGAAATAAGTAAAGAGCCCAAGTTCCCATTGAAGAGTGATGGCATATGGCCCACATCTCTGTGCATATGTTTTCACTCCCCACATCTTTCTTCATATAGCTCTGAAGGATTTTGTGGAGCTGAGATTAAAAACCAGTGCAGTAAGGGATCTATAGAAAGTCTAGACAAATAAACATTCATAGATTATTTATTTACACACACACATGCACACAAACACATCCGACATGCATTCACATAGTATACCTCTAATGTATGTGTGTGTAAAATTTCATGCATAGAGTGAGACCTGACTATTTAGAAAAAGTTAGCAACATGGAAACCAAATAGAAAATATTATCCTGATACATTTGGAAATGTCAATGGAGAATGAATTTCAATAGTTTACAAGGGTTTATGGTACATTGCATGGTCTGGTTTACACCAATTGACACTGGCTTCTTTTCACCAAGAGCTGGATTTTATTTATATTCTGGTTGGAACCTTTGACTCTATGATCAGAGCTTTAAAAAAAAAAAAACCCACCAGAGTGAAGAAGGTAGCTTGTTTCAGTCTCCTTTGTGGATTGCGGTTAGTATAACAGGATCATGAACAAAAGGGTCACAAAACCACATGGTTTGGACAGAGAACACTTCAAAGCAGCAGCTGCCTTCAGACCAAAAGGGTTTATAAAGGCAAATTGAGCATATGGTTAGTTAGTGTCCTAGGATGACTTAGGAGAGAAGACTGGACCCACAGGAAAGGTGAAGGGCATTAAAAGAAACGCATCGTCTTTGGCCAAAAATGTACTATGTGTCATAGGCTTTATATGTACGGTCCCCTTTATCTGTAAGACAAAGAAGGTTATCTCCTGTTCACAAAAGAGAACTCTACAGTTAGAAGAGATTGATTAATTTGTCCAAGAGTATACAAATGGTTTGTTTTATCATATTACACTATCTCCTTCCTATTCCACAAACTAGCTGAGCATGCTTTTTCCACAAGGTCTTTGCTGTTTGCTGTTCCTTCTGCCTACGTATCTCATGGTCCTATTTCAGGTTGCTGCTCAACTGCACCTTCTCTGTGAGCTTTCTCTAACTGTATTTCATAGGGTATCGCTCCTTCCCATTCTTTTTACACTTACTCTTCCTCACTTTTTCATAGCATTTATTGCTACCTGGGACATTATGTTAGCTATGCACTTATTCATCAGCTTGTCATTTGTCTTTCACAGTAGAATATAAATCCCATTAGGAGAGGGACCTTGTTTGTACAGTTTACTGCCTTAGCCTTAAGACCGGACATAGCATGTGTCTGGGACATAGTAAATGATCAGTAAATATTTGCTGGTGAATGAATGAATGATGTACCAAGAAATTAAATAAAATAATTAAATAAAATAGTATCTAAATAATAAAACGGGAATTAGGGATTTTGTTCCAATTTTAGCCCATTGAGAATTCACTGTTAGTCCTTTCCTATATTAATTCTTTGCTAATGACCCATATGAGTCACTTGACCTTCCTGGACTAAAATTATCATGTGTAGGATCCACTCTTAAAAGTTAAGTGGATAGTTGTTGGAGATACTAGTAGGTATGTCTTTTTTTTTTTTTTTTTATGGTAATTGCACCAGAACTGCCTCTTTCACATTCTTAGCAAATCGATTACAGTGGTATTTTCCTACCATCAGTAATGGGGGTGAGTCTTGCTTGGCTTAAATCAATCAGTGAAGACCTTGATTCTGGCTGATGTCATTGGCTCAAGGGTAGTCACATATCCTGATATAGACCAATGAGATAACGAGGCTTTTTTTCTTGGTGTCTTCTTGGAAGAAAGCAACCTTACACTTCTGAAAGAGTTATTAACAGAGATGATCATTTCTTCTTTTGGGGCATGAACATGTGATTGGGAAGAAACTAAGCAGGAAAATCCTGAATTGTGGCTAGGGCTTATTCAACTGAGTCTCTAATATGTGTCGTACAATGTTGTAGACACTGAGAATTTAACGGTTAATGATAGAGACAAGATCTTTGTTCCATGGAGTTTAAAGGTATGGAGGAGACAAAATAAGTAATCAAATAAGCTAATAACTTCAGTTAGTGGTACATAGTATGAAGAAAATTACACTGTGTTATAATGGAGAATATCTTTTATCTTTTTTTTTTTTAATTTTTAATTTATTTCTAGGAGAGAGAGAGACAGCGTGAGCAGGGGAGGGTTAGAGAGAGAGGGAGTCACAGACTGAAACAGGCTCCAGGCTTTGAGCTGGCAGTCCTCACAGAGCCAGACGCGGGGCACGAACCCACGAACCGCGAGATCATGACCTAAGCGAAAGTCGGACACTTACCGAATAAGCCACCCAGGCGCCCCGAGAATATCTTTTACCTTGAGATAACAGCTAAGGCCTCTCTGGAATGGGTTTTCAGTTGTCTATACAAATGCCTCATTTGTCTGAAGTAAAGAAATAGGACATTTTTTAATCAATCAATTACATTACTTTGGGTGACTTTTAGACATAATCAAACAAAATTTAATGTAAAATCATCAAATAAAAACTTCAGTATGTATTGTGGTCAATAAGGTTGCCATATTACCATCTTATATCTTTCAAAATATGATAGCTTTTATCAAGTATGTCAGAAAAGGTTTTCTGTCATCTCATTGACTTGTAGTAAGTGAAGTGATCTATAAACCAGTCACCTTGTCTGGGGTTATGGACTTCATTAACTGATTTACACCTACCCATGGACCTAAAGATAGACTAAACCCTCCCAAAGTATCTGTCTAACAGACTGCAATCATGAGGTTGTTAAGTGGTGTTACAGAGAAAGTATGATGAGAACAGCCTGATTGAAATAAAGGGGATCATGGAAGCTCCAACCTCTTCTCTCCATCTCATGCTATTAAACAAATATCGATAAACAAAACTCTAAGAAAAAGTGACATATTTTCTCAGGTGTCAGAACTCAGAGGAAATTCAAGGCAGAGGCACAATCAGGAGCTGATAACATGGCATTATTAAAGAATACAAGTCCCAGATATGATATACAGGACAGAAGATTTGGTCTCCAGTCCATGCAAGGAGGAATCTGAAACTAAGCTTCATAGAACCAGGGAGCCTTTCAGTCTCATGTATTTTTGGTAAAAAAAAGACCTAGAACAACTCCATCTATAAACCGAGGAACAGGGAATAAGAGAATGATTGTTACCCATGTGGAAATGCACAGGAAACAAAGTCACTCCTAGTCATCAGAAATCCAGCTTGGAAAATTACTCATAAGAAGCTAAAATCTTGAGAGGGTCTTTTGAAGAATAAAATTCAAAACCATAGTGAAAGGAAGATTTTTACAACTTTGGGCATATAGGACTCTCAGAGGAGGAGAGAAAACAGGGAAGATGAGTTCATAATCCAAATTTAACTAACACACAAGGAAATATACCACTCTGAAGGAACATCACTAAAGTCAGTAATCACGTTTAAAAAAAAGCCAGTAACAAAAACAAGCCTGGATTTTCTAGGGAACAGGGTCTAGATATTTATGGCTGGGAGCAGATGTGGGAATGCTTGGAAGCCCGACCAGTATATAATGAAGTCAAAGTTCCAGAAGCTTGAACCAATGACTGGAGCAGCTGAATTAGAGCTACCGCAGCAGAGTGGCAGACATTCTCTCTGAGCCAACAGGCAGTGAGAATTTCTCTATGGCTGGCCAGATTCCTTTAGCATCAGAATCGAGGACTTATCAATTCTCAAAAGAGCAGAGGGAGGGGCAGCTGAGTCCGAGACACCTGTTCTGAGTCAAAATAACTGAAAAGTGTGAGATTGTCCCCGCACAGGGGATCATACAGCTCACAATAATTTGGAGAGTTTCTCAGAACTGGCTCCAGACAGCACTCTCACAGATGGAAGTAAGCGTAGTTCAGAAACAAGATTGCCAAAAAACGGTAAGTCAAGCAATTCTGGTGAATGCTCGTCAACGAGAACAAGATACAAAAACACGTAAATACTAAAAGACTGACAATATTAGAATTGGCAGAGGCAGGTTGCAGAAAAACTCTGTAGGAACATATTTTACATACTACAATTAAGTGTGCCATTACAATGATGGGTATACCACAAATACGAAGAATGAAGAGAAAGACTTTTCAAAACTAAACATGAACTCTAGGAATAAAATCTTTTGTGTGTATATTTCAAGTGACACTATAAGAAGTTAAGAAGAAAAAAAAGCCAAACCAACAAAATACATCCTATATGGTTATAGCTATTAGAGAAGCATACTTTTATCAGGGGAGGAGAAGGTGGTGAGGTAGCTTGGGGAAATCCAGCTGCTTTCTCTCAAGTAAGTCACTTCAGAAAGGAATAAGGTGCATATTATTTTCCTTTTCTCTTCATCTTCTCTAATCCAGCTTTACAAGTAATAAAGCTGAATTTTTTTATGTTTATTTATTTATCTTCAGATGGAGAAGAGTATGAGCCAGAGAGAGTCAGAGAGAGAGAGAGAGAGAGAGGGAGAGAGAGAATCCCAAGCAGGCTCTGCACTGTTAGCACAGAGCCTGACATGGGCTCCATCTCATGAACCTCAAGATTATGACCTGAGCAGAAATCAAGAGTCAGAGGCTTAACCAACTGAGACACCCAGGCACCCCACAAACCTGATATTTTTAATCTGACTTTTGGACCTGTTTTTTTATTTAATTTTTTGATATGGTTTGAATTTTTTAAATGTCTTATTATGAATAATTTTAACCTATAAAAAGTGGCAAGAATAAGGCAATAAATACCCATAATACTTTTCATCTAGATTCAGCAATTCTTAACATTTTCTCACATATACTTTATCTCTCTGTATAAATATGTACATATTAATATGATTACTACTTCTCAGAACCACTTGACAATGTTGACAATATCATGAACCATCATTCCTAAATACTTCAGTATATGTATGCTGAGACCAAAGACATTATCCTATATAATTACAATACTATGATTATTGAGTTCAATTATTGACACAGTACTGTTACCTAAGACACAGTCCATATTCAGATTTTACCATTGCTCCAGAAATGTCTCTTACAACAATTATTTTTCCTGATCCATGTTCCAATCTTGGATTGACATTGTGTCTCTGTCTTTAGTATCCGTTAGAACTGGAATAGTTCCTCAACCTTTATTTGACTTTTGTGACACTGACATTGTTGGAGAATACAATTTAGTCTTTTTATGAATGCCCTCTTAATTTGGGTTATCTGGTCGTTTTGGCATGATTTAGATTTAGCTTTTGTCAGGAATACTATAAAGGTGATCAGTCTTTCTCAGTAGACCTCATTTGTCCCATTCAAGATGTTAACTTTGATCATTGGTTAGGTAATTTTGCCACGATAAAGGAACCTTTTTTCCTTCTGTAATTGATAGGTAATCTTTATTTTGATACTTTGATCCCATTCAACCACAAACTAATGTATTGGTGTAGCTTCTACTGATGATTATTGACTAAATCAATTATTGCTATATTGGTGGCTAAATGTTTTGTGTCCTTTTATCTTAACTGGTTCAGAATCTGGAAGCATAAGGCATCTAATTCTCTCAAGCCCAGTGCATGGTACATTAGCCTGGAAACCTCAAGAAATCAAACAACAGGGTAGAATATGGAGATAATGTGTCTTGGAGTGGCTTGTGTGGATGGTGTTAAACATAGGTCTTGCCAATCTTTAAATTTGTGGGCTGTAGCAGTTTATATTGTGGCTGATGTTTGCAGGCATGTGATTGGCTTTTAAAAGCACTGCCAGATTTGGAGGAGTAACCCAATTTTTTGTCTGATATCTTCAAGTGTGGATCCCTATCTGGGTTTAGCAAGTAAAGGGATTCAGTTTAGGGACTGAAGTCATTAGGGCCTTCAACTGAGGGAGTAGATTCTGGAAGAGATTGAGATTTCTTCTCATCAGAAAAGATTCTTTTGACTCTAGAGAGCAAGCTTATTTTTTGACAATTTCAAAATCATTTGGGAAGAAGAGACACCCTTGCAGAGGGAGAACATGCTCACCTCAAAAAAGGTAGTGCTTGCTTTACGGCATCTCTGCCAGGGCACAGAGCTAGAGCAGACACCCCCTGGCCTCTACTGTTCATTCCTCTTTTTTTTTTTTTTTTTTAATGTTTATTTATTTTGAGAGAGAGACAGAATGAGAGCATGGGAGGGGCAGAGAGAGAGGGAGATACAGAGTCTGAAGCAGGCTCCAGGCTCTGAGCTGTCAGCACAGAGCCCAATGTGGGACTTGAACCCACGGACTGCTAGATTATGACCTGAAGTTGTCCGCTTAACCAACTAAGCCACCCAGGGGCCCCTACTGTACATTACTTTTGGAGTACTAAGCATAAAGACACGAAGATGTAATTGTTTTTTTCTTTTAATCTCCTACCCTATTTCTTTTATTTCTCAACTTGTGCTAGGAGACAGACCTTCATAGACATTTTGATTCTGCTGCGAAGGGTCACATGTGATAGAAAGTGAGTTTCAGACCACAGGGAATGTTTATTCAATGTCTAATGATTAAATGCTGAAAAAGCAAGATTTGGGGATAAGAATATGGCCTGCGTTTCTGCTTCTCATTGGAATTCTTAGGGAAACTCCAGGAGCAGCAATGGAGGGGGTGGGGCTGGACATGAGCTCTACAGAACTGATAGAGATTGACTGTCATGGCTAAAAATGCAGACTTATGTCTACTGTCATATTGTTTGTCTATCTTCCTTCTCTATTGTAAAGTTATGAATTACTTATCATAATTCTTTTCTGCTCTCCCAGAGTTGCTGATAGTGGTTATGACACTGAAAATAGTCCAAAGAGGAGTTCTAGAAGAATCAGCATAGCAAGC
This sequence comes from Proteles cristata cristata, assembly GCA_017311185.1. NCBI lineage: Eukaryota > Metazoa > Chordata > Mammalia > Carnivora > Hyaenidae > Proteles > Proteles cristata. Next base: position 341,335 of record JAESUZ010003722.1, read on the forward strand.
TCTAGTTTATACAAAAAAAAGAAAAACAGAAACAAAAAGGGCTGGAGACAGTGGAGCCGATATCACCTCCTTAAGGAGAGAAGAATTCAGGAAATAGTAACTATCCTATGGTGTAGAGTGCCAGGGAGCCCCCAAGAACCCTCCTTGAGAGGATGGATGGAAGGTGTCTGTAGGAAACAAAGAGTAGCCTTATGTTTTTTAGCAGAATGACTGCTGAGCAAAAGGCCGTGGGGATCTGCACAAGTGCCACAGCAAAGAAGACCCATAAGGAGAGAGGATGGAATGCCCCCCTTATCCACAGGGAAGGAGGCTTCATCCTGTGCCCACAGGTCCCAGTGTAGTGATACAGAGGATAGGGATTAACACTCCGCAGGCTTTCCAGGAATGGTCACAGTACAGAGGAGAGGCACACAAAACAATGGAATATAGACATGATACCTCCATCTGGTGGTCAGATAGAGCTTCCGACTACATCTTTCAAGAGGATTCCTCGGGGCGCCTGGGTGGCTTAGTTGGTTAAGCGTCCGACTTTCGCTTAGGTCATGATCTCGCGGTTCGTGGGTTCAGCCCCGCGTCGGGCTCTGTGCTGACTGCCAGCTCAGAGCCTGGAGCCTGTTTCAGTCTGTGACTCCCTCTCTCTCTGACCCTCCCTGCTCACGCTGTCTCTCTCTCTCTCCTAGAAATAAATAAAACATTAAAAAAAAAAAAAAAAGGATTCCTCATGACAAGAAACCTTTGAGGGACTGGATCCCTCAGCCACCTATTCATATAGAATCCACAGGCTGAGCCAGATGAGTAGGGATTCATTCTCTCAACAAAATATTGGCTGAGTACCTACTATTTTTCAAGAACTGTTATTGCCAAAGGGATAGAGTAGTAAACCAGAAAAAGACTGCTTTTCATTCATTGAGAGAGACGGATGGTAGATAAACGTACCGGGTCATCTGGGCAGGTCAGTCAGTTCAGCTTCTGACTCTTGATTTTGGCTCGTCATGATCTCGTGGTCCGCGAGTTCAAGCCCCACGTCAGGCTTCACGCTGACTGGATCCTGCTTGGGATTCTTTCTGTCTGCCTCTCTCTCTGCCCCTCCTTTGCTCACTAACACGTTTGCACTCTCTAAACAAACAAACAAACTTAAATAGATAAATGTATAATTAGGTCCATATATGAGACAAAAAGTAAGTTTAAAAAAAATTAGAGGAGAGTAAACTTACCTCAACAGGCAATTATATTTAACAATGTCCATCCCTAGGTGACCCAGCCCTCACAAGGGTAAGAATAGAGAAGAAAGGCAAAGAGGGTGAAAGAAAATTATACTCTAAAACAAAAGTTCTGTGGCTCAATACAGCCTGGAATGGAGGGGAAGGAAAATTTTATAGGTATTGAATAGAAGAAGGAGATTTTGTACCAAACTGGGACTGAGATCTTAATAAGATTTTTTTTTAAAGTCATTAGGTGGCAGTTTTGTTAATTATACCTCAATAAATCTGGGGAAAAAAGTCATTGAATTAGATTGACATGAAACAGAATAAACAATTATAAAGTTTAAGTAGCCTCATTATCCATTATGGTAAGATCTGGACAAAGCAAAGATGGTAATGCTTATTGAAAATATGCAGCACTACTCCCTGCTTATAGACAGAGGAATTGAAATGGATTGATCAGGCATATATCCTCAGGAGTCCAACAAATATCTGCTACAATGTTTGACCAGCATCACTCATGTGGTTCAAAGTTGCACTATGTGTGGTTTGGACAATATTGTTTTGCCATAATCAGCATTTATCAAGCTTTTTAGGGCTGGCCCTTTAATAATTTCCTAATCTGATTTGTTCTTTAGACTTCTTTAAAAGGTTTGAGGATTTGATTAATTTAACCATAGAGATGTTGAACAAATTACCCATTTTGGTGGAATGCCCCAGGTAGGTACATAAAGAACCTCAATTCTATCCAGATATTTAAATGAAGTCGTTCTGACTGGGATTGAATAGAGTAAGGAGTAGGGAAATGAGGAAACAAAGTTGTTTTTTGCTCTTAAAGTTTTTGTGCTTAACATATAAGAGGAGGAAAGAGATTTAATTTTCTACTTTTTTTCTGAAAAATTTATTACTAGAAGGGTGCTCATACTCAATTCTGAGAACATTTTACTTTTATTTTTTAAGTGTATTTATTCCTTCAAAAAATTGTTTTAACATTTATTTATTTATTTACTTATTTTTTATTTTATTTTATTATTTTGAGAGAGAGATGGAGAGACAGAGTATGAGCTGGGGAGGAGCAGAAAGAAGGAGACACAGAATCCAAAGCAGGCTCCAGGCTCTTAGCTGTCAGCACAGGGCCTGACATGGGGCTCGAACTCACAAACCATGAGATCATAACCTGAGCTGAAGTCGGGCACTTGACCAGCTAAGCCACCCAGTTTAAGTATATTTATTCTTGAAAGTGAAAGAGAGAGAGCGAGCGAGCAGGCACATATGTCTGTAAGTGTGTGGGAGCCAGCAGAGAGAGAGAGAGAGAGAGAGAGAGAGAATCCGAAGAAAGCTCTGCACCACCACCTGTTCAGAGCCTGATGAGCTCACGAACCGTGAGATCATGACCTCAGCTGAAAGCAAGAGTCATATGCTTATCCGACTGGGCTAGTTATGCACTCTTTAAAGACATTTTAGTATTGCTGGCATTATGGCGTTATAACTTATAATAGTAAATAGGGATCATTATGTAGTCATATGGACTCATTATATAACTTCTATTGAGATACAATGGAGAATGTGGTATTATGTGCAACAGGAGAAAGACCAAGGATTTTTGGCCTCTGGTATAGAGTGGCTTTGTGGACAGCTTAATGTATGCATTTCAGAGCAGAGTCCATAATATATATCCCAGGTCTCCGGACAGTCCATCGAGGAGCAGTCTTGCCCTTGGAGGAAGAGCACGCTGGCAGAAGGACGGGAGCACTCCTGCTTGACAAGCTGTGAGATCTCTCCCCCAGACGGCCAGCCGTAAGCAGCAGCCTGTACGCTTAAGCACGGAAGGTTACCGAACAAAAATGATGGGAGCCCTGAGAGAAACACGGGAATTATAATAGGAATTCCTGCTCTCACGGAGATTGTGGGAGGGAAGCTTCTGGGTTGTTTTCTACCACGTTCTTCCCATGGACTCTTCTCGAGGGCCTCCTGGGCGCCTTCAGACCCACAGGCAGCCTGCACCCTCCTTTCTTCCACAGAGAAGCCCTCTGGGCAGACTTGGTGAGGAGAAGCTGAGGCTGGCATTGGCCCTGTCTCAGAAGGAGTAGGCAAATCCAATTCAGGCCAGAGGAGTTAAAAGCCCATTGCAGTCTTGGGTACAAGCTGTGGCCTATGATTCACCGGATACCAATACTTTTATTTCCCTTTGATTCAGAATCCAGAGGGGGAGAGGCACTAATAATCCTTTGCTAACAGCACCAGTGACCTCAGAGAGAGAGAGAGAGAGAGAGAGTGCGAGACAGAGTGAGAGAGAGCACACAGGATGGAGGCTCAGAGCACAAGAGCTGGAGTACTGAGCAGGCAAACAGAGGCGAAGCTGAGCACGGTGGTACCAGCAGTGGGATTGCGGATGTCAGGCTCGGTGTTGGGGCTTTTCATGTATTGTCTTATTTAACCCTCTCAGAAATTCAATGCAACAGATGTTATTATCCCCAAGGAGACCAGTCAGACTTTTGTAGGGGTGAATTGTATGGAAGAAACCGTTCGAAGCCAGTGGCCTTGAAAGGTGTTTGACTATTGTCCACAGTAAGAAATATATTAGAAACCTAAAGTGTCCAAAAAACAGTAGTTACCATTACAATCTGCAATGGAATCTAATCTTCTTTTTTTTTGTTTGTTTTATTTTAAAACATCTGACTGAAACAAGATATATTTTTTTAATGTTTTATTTATTTCTAGGAGAGAGAGAGAGACAGCGTGAGCAGGGGAGGGTCAGAGAGAGAGGGAGTCACAGACTGAAACAGGCTCCAGGCTCAGAGCTGGCAGTCAGCACAAAGCCCGACGCGGGGCTCGAACCCACGAACCGCGAGATCATGACCTGAACGAAAGTCGGACGCTTAACCGACTAAGCCACCCGGGCGCCCCCTGAAACAAGATATTTTTAAGAGCCACTAACTTTTTCATGACATGTAACTTGAAAACAAACAAAAAAGTATTCTAAGTAAAGACATGACACATAGATCTGAGTTCAAATCCTGCTTTGATCACCATTAGCTGAATGGCCTTTTGCAAGTTACCCCTCAGAGTCTCCAATTCTTGTCTGTAAAATGGGATCCATCCCTTAAAGTTTGGTCCGTTAAAAAGTAATGTGGCAGGAGTTCAGCTGGGCTGGAGAAAGCTGAGGGAGCCATTATCTGTCAGAGTAGCTGATTAAAAACAAACCAAAATGAAAGTCACGGGGGCACCTGGGTGGCTCAGTCGGTTAAGCGTCCAACTTTGGCTCAGGTCATGATCTCACAGCTTGTGGGTTTGAGCCCTGTGGTGGGCTCTGTGCTGACAGCTCAGAGCCTGGAGCCTGCTTTGGATTCTGTGCCTTCCTCTCTCTCTGCCCTTCCCCCACTCACACTATCTCTGTCTCAAAAATGAATAAATGTTAAAAAAAAAAAAAAAAAGGAAAAAGAGAAAAAAAAAACAAAACGAAAGTCACGGTCTAGGCTTTAATCAGTTATTGCAATGGTGTGAGCAAGAGGCTAAAGCTGGAAAAAATGCTGACCCCCCCCATTCCATTCCCCCCACCATGCAACAGCACACCAGGCTAAGGTAGATGGATCAGCACAGGTGTGGGAGTTGTGTCACTGAGGAGGGATCCCTGAACAAAATGCTCCTGCAGTTTTGTGGACCCAGGAGCTGGGGGTGAGGAGGAGGGTGAGGAGGAGGATAAGGGGGAGGCTGGGAGAGGAAAGAACAGACTCAGAGTGGAGAAAAGTGTCCTCAAGTCTTTCTTCCTCTTGGTAAGGAAGCCTTAGTGGAGATGCCTGAAGAAGGCCTAGGCTGAGGGCCCCACAGAAACACCTCTCTAAATGCAAGTGCCAAGGCTACAGATACAAAGATGCATAAGAACAGAAAGGCCAGGGCCTTGCCTCCACTTCTTTCCAGAGATGGAATGTACTCTGCGACCAACTCTGGTTTGGGGAGGGCAGTTTTTGCCAGTGAGGTGGCCAGGTAAAGTCTTTGTAATCACCTATGGTTAGGCCTGCATAGCATGCATAGGATTTTGGCCAGGAGCCAGACCCTTCATAGTGTGTGAGAAGGAAGGAAGTCTGTATCTGGCAAAAATACCTACTCGGTAGGATTACTATGAGAAATTAAAGGAACTGAAAATAAGTCAGTGCTGGTAATATGCCTGGCACATAGTTATTGCTGTATGTATTTTTTGAGTTAAGCAAATAAAAGAGCAGGAGTTCAATAAATATTAGCTATTTTGCAATTATCTTGGATCTGATCATATCCTTTATACTCTGATCGAAGCCATCCATGGATGATTGCAATCAGAATGGGAAATATATACAGATATTTATCAGGAGAGGGGCATCTGGGTTGCTCAGTCAGTTGAACGTCCAACTCTTGGCTTGGGCTCAGTTCATCATCTTGGGGTCATGGAATAGAGCCTCATGTCAGGCTTTGAACTGGGCATGGACCCTACATGGAATTCTCTCTCTCCCTCCACTGTGCTCTCTCTCCCTCAAAAACAAACAAACAAACAAAAAAAAAAAACAAGAAAAAAGAATGAAAGGTGATTTTTCCCTTTGAAACTCAATAATTTTCTCAATAATGAAGGAATAATAGAGCTAGAATGTCATCATTTTGCAGTCCCCGGTAATGAGTCATTGATCATCAACAGCTGCTAAAATCACAAAAACAAAGAAAAAAATGGAACTCCTCTAACTACTGAAGGAAGAATACATCACTGCCCAGGTTGCCAAAGAAATTGAAACTGTGTCCGATGAAGTACCTAGAACTAATAATCAATTTATAGGACAGGCAGAGGAAAAGAAATATGTTCACTGACATCATGGGGATGCAATACAAAATCTAGGACCCCATAGGACAATCTAGTTTCTTCAATACATAATTTTGAGGTCAGTGATTGAGTGGAAGTCTAGAGATTAAAAGAGACTTAAAAGACAAAATAATGGCTCACGTTATGTGGTTCTTGTTTGGACACTTATACAAAAAGCTGTAACAAAGAAAAAGTACATTTATGGTATCAGTGCACACATATTCACATACACTCACATTTCAGCAACCCAGATATAGCATTTTACTTTACCCAGGCAGTAGCCCCAAAGTATAACATTACTCTGACCTCTTTCACAATAGACTTCTTTTGCCTCTTCTTGGACTTTTTATAAATGGAATGATGCAATATACACTCTTATGTGTACAGTTTCTTTGCTTAAGGTTATGTCTGTGGGATTTAGTCATATTGTTGTCAGAAAACAGTAGTTCAATTTGAAAGGTATATTTTTTAAAGAAACATAAATATAAGTTGTTGTTCATTATGAGAATGATTTATTTGGCATTTAAAAAACCACCCAGCATCACCTGAAACTAATGTAACATTGTGTGTTGACTATACTTCAATTTAAAGAAGTTATAAAAAAGGAGAAAATCTACATAGCAAAGAGCATTCAGTGCATACACAAAATAATTTCTAAGACCCAGTCTTCACAAGAACCAATTAGTGTAGTTGTCATAGGTAAAGTTTATGAACATTAAGAAATTTGAGCTGGATCATTGAAGAAGGATAAATCCAAAGTAACATAAGAAAAGGGTAATCAAGATGGGAGAATAGTGAATAAAACCTTCAAAGAATTTTGGAAAAGTGATTAAATCAAAATAGCTGGAGTTGGAGGTTGATATTTGTGAGATTTCTTCCAAGCTCTTTTGAGGTTCCATGGACATAAAATAAATGTATATATCTAAGGTGGTACAGTTTTTTCCTTATATTTTTAGTTAAAGACATTTTTTTTTACATTTATTTACTTTTGAGAGACACAGAGAGACAAAGCACAAGTGGGGGAGGGGCAGAGAGAGAATGAGACACAGAATCTGAAGCAGCTCCAGGCTCCAAGCTGTCAGCACAAGAGCCCAACACAGGGCTCAAACCCACAAACCGTTGAGATCATGACCTGAGCCGAAGTCGGACACTTAATCGACTGAACCACCCAGGGGTCCCTATAATTTTTTATAATATATGTATATACCTGTGAAACCACCACCATAATAGAGTTAATGAAAATATCTATTATGATCAGAAGTTTCCTATGCCCCATTGCAATTCCTTGCATGTCTCAAGAACACGATTACTTTCAGATGCATACATTTTGCTGCGTATATCAATTGCTTATTCATATGTATTAGTGATGTCATGTGATACTTGTTTTTCTCTGTCCTCAAGGCCCATCAGAACATGTCACATGTCACGTTGTCAGAACATATCACAACATGCCACATCTTCTTTATCTATTTACCTGCTGACAAACACTGAAGTTGGTTCCTTTACTTTGCTATTATGAATAATGCCGCAATAAACACAGAAGTCCATTCATCTCTTCAATGTCTTGTTTTCATTTCCTTTGGATACACACCCAGAAGTAGAATTTCTGGATCATATGGTAGTCCTATTGTTAATTTTTAAAATTAACTCCATATTGTTTTCCATAGTGAGTGTTCCCCACAGGGAATGTCTAAGGGTTCCTTTTTCTTCACATTCTCCCTAACACTTGTTATCTTTTATCTTTGTGATGATAGCTATTTTCACAGGTATGAGGTAATATCTTATTGTAATTTTGATTTATTTTCCCTGATGATTAGTAATGCCAGCTCATTTTAAAATCAGACTTTTTTTGTTTCTTATTGAGTTGCATCAATTCCTTATATATTTTGAATATTAACCCCTTATTCGATATATGCCTGGCAAATATTTTCTTCTATCCCCAAAATTACCTTTTCATTTTCTAATTGTTTCTTTTGCTGTCAGAAGCTTTTAGTTGGATGGAGATGCATTTGTTGATTTTTTTTGTTCCTTGTGTTTTTGGTATCATAGATAAAATCTTTGTTATATTTGTCTGTTTTTCAAAAGAAGTTTTAGGCTGGAAGGTAAATATGGCCCTATTTTTTTCCATTTTTGCACAAGTGAAAATCCTGTTCATATTTAATAGAGAAAATATTCTTCAACTTCATTAGGTTAAGAATTTTTTTGAGGGCTTTTAAAATGCTGATTTCTGGTCTCTACCTTGTAAAGATCTCCTTAATGTGACTCTCTGGCAAATTTGAGTATTTGCATTTTTACGTACTTTCCTGAAGATTGTTAGAAGATTAAAACTTTTATTATTTTTATTTTTTAAGTTTATTTATTTTTGAGACAGAGAGAGACAGAGCATGAGCAGGGAAGGGGTAGAGAGAGAGGGAAACACAGAATCCAAAGCAGCCTCCAGGCTCCAAGCTGTCAGCACAGAGCCCGATGCAGAGCTTGAAGATCATGACCTGAGCAGAAGTCAGACACTCAACACTGAGCCGCCCAATAACCCCAGAAGATTAAAATTTAAGAAACACCTGGATAAGAAGTTTGAAAGGAAATTGGACAGAAAAGTCCTAATCTGCTTGTGGAAGATTATACGTAAATAATGAAGAGTGATTCTAGGCTTTTGTAGTATCCATGGGAAGATTTATAAGGCTATTCTGACAGCTTTCCAAATTAAGGCCAATATTACCTAAAGGCATACTTTTTAACTATGAATGACAAAAAAAATCCATACACAAATAAAAGTTCAGATGAAACCGCTCATTTAAATTAAGAGAGTCATTAGTGGCATTTTTTTTCCGTGTGTTATTCAGTTAGGATACCATTTTTTGTGGAGCTTCCTTTTTTAAACATGGATGCCTTTAATTAAACTCTTCCTTTGATGGATATTTTTATATATTTAATTTTACTTCTCTTTTACCAGTGCTTAGAAGAGGAAAAAAAATTAAAACTTTCTTTTTAATGAATATATTAAAGACCAAGTATTTTTGATATTAATAAGTAATTATAAAAATTATTGACATGAGCCCAAGCAGTTATGAAATAATTTAAATGTACAGATCACATTCTTTTTCATGGCTCATACCAGTGAATGAAACTCTCTCCAAGTAAATACATTGCATAGACAGGGATATTAAGAAACTAACAGAACTCTGATAATACTCATAAATCAAATAGAAGGTCTCTGCTTCGGTTTGATTGCTTAACATGTTCCTTTCCTCCATCAGTGTGTTTGTTTCAAAATAACTTTTGAAAGGTTCCAAAGATTCTAGAGGTATCTAGGTGGCTCGGTTGTTTAAGCACCTGACTCTTGATCTTGGTTCAGGTCATGATCTCGCAGTTCTTGGAATTGAGCCCACCTTGGGCTCTGCGCTGACAATGCAAGGCCTGCTTGAGATTCTCTCTCTGGATTCTCTCTCTCTCTCTCTCTCTCTGCCCCTTCCCCATTCACATCTCACTCTCTCCCAAAATAAATAAATAAACATTTTTTTTAAAAAAGGTTTCACAAATTCTCACAAAACTTGGAACATTCCAAAATTTACCCATAATTGTAAGTTTGATTTCGGACTCAGTCTGCCACTTTAAAAGGGAAATGGTTTTGGATTTAGTTTTTCAAATGAAGAGAACTATTAACATTTTGAAAGATTTTTAACAAAGTCAGTAGTTATATAGAAGTTGGAGATATGCATACTGTGCAATGCCAAGTAAATAATCTGTGGCATTATCAGTATTTCAGATAACATTGCAAATTTTCTTCTGCTCAAATTAGACATGGTCTTTCATCTTGCTGATCAGCTTTTATCCACTATTAATTAATCACTTTGTTAGTTACTTGACAACTTAAAAAAAATTGACCAAGTGTGGTAAACCTCCCAGAGTTGTCAGATTTTTATGTGACTCATTCCATTTTCTTGATTTAGAATTGCAATTTAAATTTGCAGTTAATATAATGTGTTTAATGCTGACCATTTGTATTTTTGAAGATATTTTGGTTGACTTTAGTATATGAATAGAGTGGCTAGATTATAAAACTAAATATCATCAAAAAAATGGCTCATTCTAGGGGCGCTTGGGTGGCTTAGTCAGTTAGGCGTCCGACTTTCACTTAGGTCATGATCTTGCGGTTTGTGGGTTCGAGCCCCGCGTCAGGCTCTGTGCTGCCAGCTCAGAGCCTGGAGCCTGTTTCGGAGTCTGTGTCTCCCTCTCTCTCTGATCCTCCCCTGCTCACGCTGTCTCTCTCTCTCTCTCTCTCCTAGAAATAAAAATATTAAAAACTAACTAACTAACTAACTAACTAACTAACTAACTAACTAAATAAATAAATAAAAATTTTAAAAAATGGCTCATTCTACAAATACTGCCTATTACATACATTAGCCGTAGGCAATAGCCATAGGCAAAAATCATTAGTACTGAGCATCAAAAACAATTTCTTATCATTCAAAAGGCTTCTGTGATGCAGATTAGTCTTAGCATCACAGAAGTTCAGAACTGCAAAAGACCTCAAAGAAGACCTTGTAAAATCATACCTGTAATCTTTGGATTCTTTGCAGTACCTTCCTGACAAATCCGGCTTGGATTGAATGTCATCAGTGACTTTTAACTCACTTTTTTTTAAAGCAGTCTATTCTGTCTTTAGCTAATTTTGAACAAACATTGATTCCAAATCAATTTCTCTGTAGCTTTCTCACACTGATTTCACTTCTCTACTGGGATTACAAAGAACTAGTCTCAAGCCTTTTCCACATGAAATCCTTCCCATGTATTAAGAAAGCAGTATGCTCTCTGAGAATTCTCTTTGTAAGAGAAAACATTCCTAGTTCCTTCACCTGTTCCCACTTCCCATGGTTTCTCCATTCTGGTTGTTCTCTCTTGAATGAGCTGAAATCTTTTGAGAAGAGAAAATTTATTATATAAACCTACAGAAAATGATCAAACATTTGTTGAGAGTAAATAAATAAAATAAATGAAATGTATTGCTGAGGAAAGCTGAAATATAAAATAAAGCATATAACTTGGTCTATATATTGAATATTACTACTAATTTCAGAAAAAAACAATTCTGTTTTTCAATTTTTTTTTCACTCCGTGTCTGGGCAGATTTATGGGAAGCTGAACAAATATTCATCTTACTTAACATACATATTATAAAGTTATAGTTTTTAACTGCCCTTGAAATTTAAACTGGCTTTTTGACTTAGCACCTATTTGGATACTTACGAGCAAAAAATTGATGAAAATTTTCAAAATGAATAAATTTTTAGAGCCATATTTCAAACTTATCAACTCCTCTTCAAAAGTTAGTGTTGTGATGTTGATATGCCCTTTTAGCAGAAATGTAGTGCTTTGTGATTCAAAAAGTATTAGATCCTTTCCATTTCAAATCAGTTCCACGCTCTGTGTGAATATCGATGAAAGAAAATGGTTAACTCTCTGGAGCAGTGCTGTTCAATAGAACTTTCCGCAGTGACATCATGATTGATATCTGCTCATCTAACATGGTGACCACTAGCTACAGGAGGCTACTGAGCACTTGACGTGAGGTTAGTGTAACAGAGGAACTAAATTGTTTCTTTATCTTTAATTAATTGAAATTTAAAGAATTATCCATGGCTAGTAGCTACCAAACCAGGGCAGCTCTAGTTGGTGGACCCTCAGATACCCTTGCCTCTTAGTCGCTGTGTTCTGAGAGATAGTAACTGTGTTTAGATTTTTTTTCTCCCCAGTCAAATGTGTTTTCCCCAAAATTGCTGTCACTGCATAAAAGAACATTTTTAGTTATAACATAGGCATTAAAAGCCATGATATTTAAAGAGTTTTTTTTTAAACTAATGGGCTTTGCTTGTTTCTCATGCAATTTCCAGTTTTATAATGTTTCCTTCAATACTTTAAAAAGAAGACCCTTGTAAAATTTCTTACATCCAGGATATGGCTATAAGTTCATAAGTAGGAAAGGGGGTATTTTCAAAGGGAGTGGAGGGGAAAGGGAAGAGAAGAAATTACTTATTTTTCAAAGTTAAAAAGCCACATAAGCAATAAAGATTGCCTTGAGTTTTTTTTTTTTTATTTTTTTTTTTATTTTTTATTTTTTGGTTTTCCAGGGGCCATAGTTTAATGTCAGGTATCATGTTTCTGCCTAGCATGACAATGTCTTACCTTTGTTTACAGAACACATTTGTGCTTATCTTATGTGATCCTTACTTGCCTGCAAGGTAGATTTGGCTATTCTTTTTTTTTTTTTTTTTTTTAAACATAGTTTATTGTCAAATTAGTTTCCACATAACACCCAGTGCTCATCCCCACAAGTGCCCTCCTCCATGCCCACCCCTCCTCCCCCCCACATCCACCAGTCCTCAGTTTTTGTCAGCATTCAAGAGTCTCTCATGGTTTGCCTCTCCCCCTTTCCCCCACCATTTCCGCCCTTCTTCTCTCCAAGAATCCTCCTAGTGCACACATATGATATTTGTCTTTCTCTGCCTGACTTATTTCGCTCAGCATCACACCCTCAAGATCCATCCATGTGGCTACACATGGCCAGATTTCATTGTTTCTCATTGCCATGTAGTATTCCATGGTATAGATAAACCACATCTTCTTGATCCATTCATCTGTTGATGGACACAGGCTTTTCCATGTTTTAGCTATTGTGGAGAGTGCTGCTATGAACATTGGGGTACATGTGCTCCTATGCATTTTCTGTGGGTAAATTCCTAGCAGTGCTTTGCTGGGTCATAGGGGAGTTCTATTGTTAGTTTCCTTAGGAACCTCCACACTGTTTTCCAGAGGGGATTGCCTTGAGTTTTAAAACCATGGTCTTAAAACAACAACAGACAGTTGGAATATCTCAGATCAAGTCTTGGTATATAAGGAATGTTTGCCATTGATGCAAGGTTGACTTCTGGTACTTTTTAAATAAACACATAGCATATAAAATACTGAACAGAATAGAAGAGTGAGATTCTTTAGCTCTCTTTTGAATGTTCCAAGGACAACTGCAAAGACTTTTTTAAACACTTCACAGTTATTTTTAAAGCCCTAAAATTTCACCTCAGAGGTGTTGTGAGGAGTGTCTCTTGGTAGTTCTGCACATTTTCAAAGTCTTGTTGCTCTTCCTGGTGGAGTCGTTCAGATGGTTTCCTGATAGGTAGCTTAGCTTTAGATATCAGTAAACAATGATCAGACATGGAGTGGGAAGACAAAGGGCTAGTGTTCAGTTGCTTGAAGACTTTACTATCACAAAAACACTTCCCACTCTCATCTTGGATCTTTGTTTATGTTATTTCTTCTTCAATAAACATCTACCCTATTGTTCTAAGTCAAACTCAAATGTCACCACCTCTAAGAATCCTTCTCTGATCATGTGAAGTAAAGCAATCTGTTCTCCTCATTTCTGTAGTGCTTTGATTATATTATTCATGACTCTCTCCAAATACCATCTCCATTACAAGTAATTTTCTCTAGTAGTCTGGGAGGTCATTAAGGCAGGGCTTACATTGTAGGTCTCTTTGTTGCAGTTCCCAGTACTTAGTGCCTGCTTATGATCTGAAGCCATTCTCATCTTTAAGATGGGAATGATAAACTACCAGCTTCACATGTTGTTCTGGATACTGTTGCTGCATAACAAAATACCCCAAAACTTAGCTATGGAAAACAATGATTTTTCTGTGCTCGTGACTTGTGGGTTAGGAATTAAGATAGGGTTCATCTGGCGAAGCTCTTCCTTGGAATCTCTTATGCAGGTATACGTTGGTTGGGGCCTCTATCATCTTCAAAGCTCAACTGGGCTTGATGTCCCAGATGGCTTACTCATATAGGACTGGCAGTTGACCAGAGCACCAATATGTGGCCTCTTCAGAGTAGAGCCGAAGTGTAATTAGCTTTCTTACATGAAAGTTTAGGGTTCCAAGTACAAGATTTAAGCAAACAAAATGAAAGCTGCATTGTCTTCTGTGCCCTGGCCTTGAAATCTCCTTGTGTTACTTCTATTATAATGTATCACTATAAGTGTTCACAAGTCACCCAGATTCAAAGGAAGGGGAATTAGACTCTGCCTCCTGATGGGGACGGCAAAGTCACATTGTAGAAGAACAAATGAAATGGGAGATATTGTTGTGACAATCTTTAGAAAATATCTGCCACATACAAATAATTCATGTGAAAACACTTTGGCCTCCAGAGACCTATGGCCATATTCATTCAAATTTTACCTTCTTCTTTTTTTTTTATCATATCACCTTCTGAACTTTGACCTATTCAGTTCTATGCCGGGCCTGATACTTATCGAATGAGTCACATGCCAGGTCTATGGCACAATATGCTAATATGCAGAGAATGGGCAATAATGCTCAGAACTTTGAGCTTGTCTGTCCTGCTCCTCCACCCTTCTTTTTTTCTTCTGTATCTTTTTAATACTTTTACTTGTTTTGTCAACCTTTTATAGAGCTGGTTCTATATGCGATATTGTCTTTATTGGTGTTTCACAGTATCTTCATCTTCTTGTCTCTGAAGCAAGGGCCTTTATTTTTTTAATTTTTTTTTTATCTTTTATTTATTTCTAGGAGAGAGAGAGAGACAGCACGAGCAGGGGAGGGTCAGAGAGAGAGGGAGTCACAGACTGAAACAGGCTCCAGGCTCTGAGCTGGCAGTCAGCACAGAGCCCGACACGGGGCTCGAACCCACAAACCGTGAGATCATTACCTAAGCGAAAGTTGGCGCTTAACCGACTAAGCCACCCAGGCGCCCCTGAAGCAAGGGACTTTTGATAAATAGAAATATTTCAGCCTTCATAGCAGAAGATTAATTTTAATCCTTCAATGTCCACATTGGTCCTTGGAAAGAATTATTATCTTAGCCCAAAACTCCATAGATGAGATTTTTTTTGTTTTTAGGTAAATGAAAAAGAGAGTAAGAGAGCAAGAGAGTGCCTCTTTTTACTGGGGATGCAAGTAAATCCTAATAAAAGTGCCCAGGAGAGCACCTGATGCAGTAGACTCCGAGGAAATATTTGTTATATATATAAACATAACCAACATTCACCTGGTGTTGACCATGTACCAGATAGACACCAGTTAGTGGGTGCAAAGAAGTATGAAGAGCCAGTCATCAAGCTAGCTGGGAAGACAACTTTTAATCTTTTATTTATTTAGTTTATTGTCAGTTTCCACATAACACCCAGATCACAGTAACAAAACAGTTATTCAAGTCTCTCTACCAGGTCCAAAGTTATGATATTTGGCCTGACAAGCATAACACCCTCAAGGTCCATCCATGTTGCTATGGCCAGATTTCATTGTTTCTCATTGCCATGTAGTAAATAGATGGATGGACACTTAGGCTCTTTCCATGTTTTAGCTATTGGAGTGCATTTGGGGTACATGTGCTCCTATGCATCACCTCCCTCTATTGCTGGGTCATAGCTATTGTTAGGGAACCTCCACACTGTTTTCCAGAGGGCTGTACCAGTTTACATTCCCACCAACAGTGCAGGAGGGTGCCCGTTTCTCCACATCCTCGCCAGCATCTAGAGTTCTCTGATTTGCTCATTTTAGCCACTCTGACTGGCGTGAGGTGGTATCTCAGTGTGGTTTTGATTTGTATTGGGAAGACAACTTTTAATCAAAGAAGTAGACAAGTAACAAAACAATTATGTTCTCTAAGGTCCAAAGTTAGTGGTACAACCATAAATTATAATCATGGGAAAAGTGGACAGAACTGGCATTCTTAGGATACCTTCTATGTGCTAGTAGTTGACTCCCTTATTTCACCGAATCTTCACAACAGGGCTATCGGAGAGAAATAATGCAGGGAACTGATGGGGCAGAGAGGGGCAGAAAGAACTCAAAGTCACATACTTTGTAAGAGGAGGAACCAGAATAAACTCCAGCAGCCAACATCAATGTCAAATTTCTTTCCTGGCCGTGACCCATGTTCTCAGGATAGCAAGACTCTCTTTCCTCTTCTGAGATATCTTTCAGCTTAGTCTTAAATGCAGTTACATGACTAGGGATAATTAATAGGCAATTCTGTCATGTTGACTGAATCTTTCCTAAGAGACTTTCTCATGCAAACTGATCAGGGTTCAATTTTTCCAATGGCCACTGGAGGGCTCCCACTGTAAGCTTTATAGACCA
Organism: Proteles cristata cristata; assembly: GCA_017311185.1. Lineage (NCBI taxonomy): Eukaryota > Metazoa > Chordata > Mammalia > Carnivora > Hyaenidae > Proteles > Proteles cristata. The sequence goes on from JAESUZ010003722.1 coordinate 357,516, forward strand.
TTACCAGGTATTCCTTAAAAACATTCTGTTGTTCTCTCTGAAGTTTGATTAATTCCAGGCCTTTGGGAGTCGGTGAGTGACTGTGTCACTCCTAAAAATGAGGGACGAATAACATTTTTCTAGAGCCAGATTGAGTTAACTTTGGGCAGGGGTCATCTAAGGATCTTGCCACAGAGTTCTTTGTTCTCCTGAGGCCAAGCCGCCTGCACTTTGCTTCTCAAGTCCTAAGCCCACACGTAGTTCAACTGGTACACCTGCACTTCTCACTCACAGCACTGCATCTACATTATGCCTTCTTTGCTGATGACCAGCTTCTCACTGTCTTCCATATTGGACTCTGCCCTGGGGGCTAAGGCCTTACCAGGGCAAAGATGTAATTTGCTCACTGATGGAGCCTGAGGATATTTTTCCAAGTGGGCCTCAGGCCCTTTGCCCCTGTGCTGTCTTAAAACAAAGGGAGGTCTCTAAGAGAGGACCAAGAAGGTCCCAGTTTGCCATCACACAAAAAACATTCTCTCCTCTCTACAACTTTACCTGCTGGTTGATACATCAGCCTACCTGGTGCATTTACAGTTTAAAATACAGAGAAAAAATGAAATTTTGAACTCAGTGAAATATATTGTGATGGCAGAATTTCATATCACAAGAAGATGAAATTTTTCAGTAAAGACTCAGAGCCCCCTAAAATATACCAGAAAGAATGACAGACTATAGTGTTTGGCTGTTCATGCATGCTTGAACTTCTGGATAATGATTTCAGAGGACCTATCCTGCTAGAAAGGTGTTTGGAAAGTAAAGTGGAATTGAAATAAGGTCTTCTCAATGGAAACCACTGCCAATGTTTCAACAAGAATTATTTCATTCCAAAGCAAATCACTCCAACTCGAATGATTTTCAACAGAAGAAATCAGGAGAGGGTAATATCCTTCATGACAGACTTAGGTAGACATGAGTAGTTATGTGCTTCCCTCTTGTGTAAATCAACAATAGCAGAATTGAGAATGCTGGGATATCATGCTCATTATTATGTTTCAAGACCAAATTCCGATGAAAAGCATATCTCTAAGTTGACCAACCAAATGCAAATTGTCTACTCATTTGGGGGAAATTGGTCTCCTTAACAATTTGGTACCCCTATGAGCTCAAGTCATTGTTTTCACTTTAGAGATGGAAGGACAGAAGCATACGGCAGACAAGCAATTGGCTCAGGTCTGCCAAGTTGTGGTTATGGTAATGGCAGTGGCTTAGTTCATGTGTATTGCTCTGTGTACTAATGTTAAGTAACCAGGTCACACTGCTACTGTAGTTTTCATCTTCACCTCCTCCAGCAGTGGCTTTAGATGCCTTAAGGCTTTTGGCAAGAGATCTTATGCTTATAGGCAAGATTAGTGAGCAAGCTTTCCAAAGAAAGCCCCCTACCCAAACTGTTTGATGGTCTGAATCACAAAAGTTAGAGACCAGACCACTAATCAAAACCTGAGAGTAGAGCAGAGGTTCCTACTGGCTCAGGTTTGACTAGTCCAGTCAGAAGTCAAGTGAATACCCACCCAACCCATAAGCCTCACAACAATTTTCCGCCCTAGTGGGAGTAAGCAGCAGTGTCTGTGTGGCTTGCTTCTAATGACATTAAATTGCCAACACTGATCTCTGCAGCTTTTATCTCAGAAAACTCCACCCTCAGAAGTCCATGGTCGGCAGTTCCACCCATAGCCTGAATTCTGGGATTCGGCTTGGGTGGTATGTAGAGTAAGTCCTACCTTGACTAGATCTCATCTACTGCCTGAGCCATCACCATGGCTAAATAACTCTAGATGGGAAGTCCTTTAAGACAGGGGCTGCTAAGTGCAGAGAAAACTGCCCTTGTGCCACTTAGTATTAATTATTTAATTGGCTAACAGAGGAAATAGATATGTAATACCCAGAGGGCTTTAGCCTTATCCTAGATTCAATTTAAGTTAATCATCAGTCTTTCTGTAAAATGCCTATGTGGGTTTTTCTCAGTAAGTGCAGTCAGCAAGTCTGAACAAAACCTTCCTTTGCTGCCTGACACAGCTATGTTTGGACTCATATCCTCCAACACTGCATGACCAAGAGGGCCTTGGTGGTACTCTGGGCCAAGTGAAATTGTCTCAATGGTAAACATACGCCTTTATGAAAGAAAATAGATGTTTCTCAGATGGATATGAGTCTGAGAGAATTAGATACTCCATCTTGAACTTGAAGAAACTAAGCATGGAAAATGTACACTTCTCAACCATCATGAATGTGGAGTAAGAGAAACATTTTTAAATGGAGATATAAGGGAAAATGTTAGAAGGAACTATCTCTATATGAAACCTATACACAGACACTCATAGAATAATATTTGTTGGTTATTGGCACTGCTTTATCATAGTGTAGCTGGGTAGTTTGCTGGATACAGAGTCTGGAATGGCATAGATGACCAGCATAACACCAAAGAGCCTCTCAAACATTGTGCACAAGATCCCGGGGTTTAGAGATAGAAGTCATGATCATTTGAAGTCTTCATTCTTTTAGAATCATGTGCAAAATAAATGTTAACTCTGAGCCCAAGATCTAAAGTCTGGAGTAGTACTGTTGCCAGTTCGATTTAAAAAAGGCACCCGGTAGGATAAAGAAGTTTGTGAATTACATGGTGTCCTTTGCATTTCCATTAGAGGGCATTCTTGCTTCACAAATTTCTGGATTTTCTTGTCATCAGAGAGCCTTTTCTTCCAAGGCAGGTCTGCTTGATAGGTGGTCTAAACTGGCAAATGGCATGCCAAGCAAGGTAAGAGAAGTTGAGAGGAAACAATATGGCATTTCTTTTTTCCTGCTTTCAAATCAAAAGTGCATACCCAAGGTTAACAGAAAGTGGCTTGGGCCAAGACTGTTTTCCTGGGAATTTTTTCATTTCACAGACCTTGTACACAGTACTTCCGTGGACTGCCAGAACCTTTCCCCGGGGGGAGACTGAAAGGGGAGACAGTTGATTTTTTAGAGAGATTGTGCAAATGCAGCCAAGCAAACAGGAAGGTGCCTGGAGTCCTAGACGGGGCCTTTCCTCTCCATGTGCACTCACAGGGGCCCTGTGTACGGGGGATGAAGCCAAGACTGAAGCAATCTGAGGACCTTCTCCAGCATCTCCATCCAGCCAGCTGCTTCCCCAGTCCTGATCTGGTCATAGCACGTATATCGTTTGTGTGTAAGTAGGCACGCCACGTGTGTGTGCGTGCGTGTGCGTGTGTGTGTGTGTGAGAGAGAGAGAGAGAGAGAGAGAGAGAAAGTTTAGCACATGCACACATCCCTAAATGAGAACTCAGTGCATGCATGTGGTGCCAGAGTCGTTAGAGTATCCAAGTTTTGGAGAGAGAGAGACACGGGGAATGATGTTGACAAAGAGCTCCCCTGGCCATGCTCTGAATGAGGAAGACACACATGGAAAGTTCTGGTTTGAGGATGGCAAAGCACCTGTGGACAATGCATGTATTTCTGAATACACACATGGGGTGGGGGCGACACACAACAAAGAAGTTGCTTCCTGTCAGAAGGGGCTGGCAGCTGTATCCTAAAGCTAGAAGATAGTACTCTGCTGCTTGGGGAAGATCTGTCTCTCAAGTTATGTGTCTTGGTTCAGGCCTCTGTAACAAAGAGCTGGCGGCTTCTAAACAGAAAGAATTTATTTCTGCCAGTTCTGGAGGCTGGAAGTCTGAGATCAAATTGCCAGCACTGTCGTGGTCAGGTGCTGGGGAGATCCCTCCTTCTGGTTGCAGACTGACGACTTCTCGGTACGTCCTCACATGGTGGAAAGAGAGTGAGGGATCTCTCTGGGCACCTTTTATAAGGGCACTAATACCAGTTGTGAGGGCTCCACCCTCATGACCTAATTACCTCCCAAAGGCCCCATCTCCAAATACCATCGCCTTGGGATTAGAGTTTCAACCTATGGATTTTGGGGGAACACAAGCATTCGGTCCATGAAACTGTAGGACAGCTTGGTGCAATGAGCTCATAGGAACTTTTGAGGCCCCACCGGGTCACTCTCAGGTGGTTCTGGATTAGGGCAGATTGCCGTGAAGGATCTTTATTGAGGCATTGGGTTGGGAAGCCTGTCTGAAAGAAGAGGGGTGCAAACATGGGATATAAGCTCTCCTTCACCTTGAGTCTCAGAGGACAATAGCTAGATCTGGCCCAGATTTGAGAAAAAAAAGTAGTTACATTTCACTGTGATGTAAAGTGTTTAATTTGGAGTGGTTGTAGAGAATCATGTCAGGACAGTAATAGTGAGATAGCTTTTATGAGCTTCTTAAAGTACAACGCTGGCAGAGGACTGATGAATTTTGGGAGAAACCGGATGACTAACCTTGCCTCTAGCCTTGTCTCAGTTTGACACCCTGGGCAGAAAAATGAAACTCTTAGCAGGGAGGGCGAGAGGGCAGAGGGTGCGAGCTGTCCGGTTGGCAAGACCTTGATGCAAAGTAATAGTAATTAGAGCCCTGGGAGAGGAAAGCCTTGTTCTCTCCTGCAGCCATAAACTCCTGGGTTTACAACTGCAGCTCCTGGCCCTGGTTTTCGTTTTGGGCTCTGCAGCAACAAAGCACCTTTGGCCCAAATCTCTCACTTTCTATTTTTAAAAAGCAAGGATTTAGGCAGACAGGGGAACCTATAATTTACTCAGTACTTGCAACAATCAAATCCTCCCCAAGGCATGGATGCAGCTCAGATCTTCCTGCACTTAAGTATTTTGGTAGGACCAAATACTTACCAAATACTAACCAAAAGGTTCTTTTCTGTGGAGTGCTGTCACCGTGGTCACCTCACCAAGCACATTTTACATCTCACATACTGTAGTAGGGACGTGGGTGTGCTCAACGGATAGAATGTAGAACCTAATGGTAGGTTCTGTTTATAGGCCCTCAGCTCACAAACCAAAAGATGATTTGCCAAGTTTAGAACCCCCTGGAAACCTGTGGATTTGGAACTCCAGATAGAATTCCAATTTTTTTTTTTTTTTGAGGTTCGAGTTCTTTTCACTCTTGGCACAAATGTGACTTCCTGTTTCTAAGAAAAAAAAGCTTTCAAAAGTTCCATTGAAAGAACTCCTCAAGTGCCCTGGACATCCAGTGGTTTTCACAAAACAATATTTTGATGAGTTAAGTGTAAATGTATCAGAAACATATGGATTAAATTTCCCTCGAAGCACGTAGGGGTTTGAGAAAAGGAGGGGAATGAGCAGGCCAAACACACTTTAGGGTTTTACCGAACCCCAAACATTTGAGAAGTGCTCCAAGGTGTTTGAGTGAGTCCAAACCTACAGTGCTGGCCCACCCGGGATGGCAGCAGTGGACTCGCAGCCAAGCGGACACCCATTTCCCAAACTGTGGTGGTGTTTGCATAGGCAAGGAAGCATGAAGCTCGCGGGGCATGCTGCAACCCAGAACCAAAGCGGGGGCTGTCCAAACCCTGACTGGGGCACATGCCTCACCGTCCTGCTGGAGTATTCTAGCTCTGGGCAATGTATAGGGAAGAGCAATCGGATGTGCTTTGGGGGGTCTGATTACAAAGCACCATTGCTTGCGTGGGGTGTTGTAAGAAAACAGACTCAGGTTAAATGGGAGCCAGCTGAAGCCTATACGCCAGACTTTAACTGGACCCGTTGCTAAGAATGGAGATGGTTCCCCAGCTACACATCAGTCTCTTTCCTCCTCCAATGTAGCTCCTGTTTTGTCTTTCTGGTCTTGGCAGACACCAGAAGCAAGGGGTCTCAGAATCACCCTTCAGGGAACATGTTTTCAAAAGATTTCCAGCTCCATTCACTGAAGGCAGAAGTTTGAACGCAGTCCACAGAAGCACCACAATCTGGAGGGTTGGAGGGGCGGGGAGTGCTGGAGGGCAAAAACCTTTCCTGGGAATCGCCTACTTGTTAAGGTTGACTCTGGGGCATGTGGATCACACCGCACAGAACAATTGCCTTGGAAAGGGAACAAGGGACCCAAAGCAGCGTGGCCGCTGAGCGGTTCAGTTTTTCCAGTAAACCAAGAATACCCAGAGAGAGTAAAGATATTTTTCCTTTTTTTCCTCATCCTGTTTGCTTTTTAAGAAGATGGTGTAGGTCTTCTCCTTCTGTTTCTCAAAGATTCCTGTTTTCAGCCATATACTATTGTACCCAGTTACCTAAGACCTGGGCCCCTTTATGTGGGTAAGTAGGGAAATATGAGGCTGAGAATGTTTCCGACTTCTTTTATGCAGGATGGGCTTAACTCAGGCCTCTGAGTCACTTGCAGGCCTCCATCATCTCTTTTAGCCTTTTAGGGGATTTCCAGCAGTGGGACTATTTATTGGTAGGCAAGTTCAAATAATAGGAATGCTAGAAACCAGAAGTTCTCCGCCCTTCCAAGGTCAAAACAGATTTGAACTAGCTTTAAACTTCTTTCAATGGAAAGACTATTTGGCTGGGCATCAAAAGAGATGGGCAGGGGCCGGCCTTTGTTTTTTCTATAATTAAGTGGGCTATACTATTCATTACTCAGATTTACTATATTCTAGGAAAGATGTATGCATGTATATTACCTTGATAACTGGTAGGGGGATAATATGAAATGCTTCAAACTTCTTGAGGGCAAGGCTGTCAGATGATTAAAAAAAATAAGAAACTACATTATACAAAGCCTAGAATTATGGTGAATTCAAGTATAGCACTGACCTATTAGGAAAATTGCTTCATTCTTTCCCTCTGGTACTTTCCAACTAATAATAGTAATTATTTATGTGCTGCTTGCTATATGCTAGGTATTTGGGGTGTTCTATGTGTATTAACTCATTCAGTCTCCACAATGACACTAGTAAGTTGGTTATTTTATTGTCTTCATGGGGAAACTAAGACACAGATAAGTAATTTGCCCAATTTGCCAACCTAGTTTGGCAAAGTCAGGCTTTGAACCATGGCCGTAAACTCCAGGGTGAATTTTCTTTCTTTTTTTTTTTTTTATTATTTAATGTTTATTTATTTTTGAGAGAGAGAGAACAAGTGAAGGAGGGCAGAGACAGAGGGAGACAGAGAACCTGAAGCAGGTTCTGTACTGTCTGTCAATGAAAAGTCTGATGTGGTGCTCGACCCAAGAACCGTGAGATCATCACCTGAGCTGAAGTTAGATGTTCAATGGATGGAGCCACTCAGGCACCCGAAGGCACATATTCTTATCCTCTGTAGGGGTAAGACATTTTATCTTCAGGCCAGATGATCCCAATCATACTGCTGAGTTCTCTGATCTTGAAAATACGCTCATGAAATTTTTCTCCCTCTCATGTATTTTACAAGCAAATAATTATGTTGAAGTAAAGCAAAACGCACACAAAAACATTTCCCTATAATTTGCCCTTTCAATACACAGTGCCAATGGAGACTACTTCAAGCAAACATGCTTTGTATCATCATGTGGAGAAATGACTCTGTAGGTTGATATAAAAACCTATTTAAAAAATGTTCTTGAGGGGAAAATGATCTGTCTCCTTTCATTAAAAGGAAATTTGTGAAGTTCCTGGAGAAGCAAGGGATTGTGGAAATCAATTCTGAGGAAAATCTGAAGGTGAGCTTGGAGTCTTGGAGGGAGAAAAAGAAAGCTGGAATGTCTGGTTTCATCAGAAGAAGTAGCTGTGTGCTGAGTAGACAAATGCAGAGCTGAAGCTGGGGCTTTTATGGTAGGGGCTGGTACCTGAAAGCTTATTCTCCACCTAGCAGAACCCCAGGGGAGCAGGAGGGAGCCTTGGGGTATCTGGAGCACAGAAGAGTGTAAACAGAATGGTTTGCCTATAGGTTATCTCTAGCAAGAAGAAGAGAGGGTCTGTCAGACAGCTCTTGAGCTTTAAAGTACTGCTGAAGCCATGGAACTCTGGAAGGCTATTTTGACTTTAAGGAAAGGCTTGTGGTAAGTTTTGTTTCTATGGAAATAGAACAGCTTATACAGCAATTGAAAAATATTTAGTGAAAGAGATACCAATGCCATTTCTTTTCATTTTACATGAAATCATGTAATTTCTTAAAAATTTTTTAACTTTTTTTTTTTTTTTTGAGAGAGAGAGAGAGAAAGAGAGAGCACAAGCAGGGGAGGGGCAGAGAGAGACAGAGACACAGAGACACAGAATCTGAAGCAGGCTCTAGACTCTGAGCTGTCAGCACAGAGACCAATGCGGGGCATGAACTCCCGAGCTGTGAGATCATGACCTGACCCGAAGTTGGACACTTAACAAACTGAGCCACTCAGGCATCCCCAAACCATGTATTATTGCTTCAGTTAGCAATGGGAGAGCAATGCATGTTTATGCTTATGTTTATGTTTAATTAAAAGTTTATTTTATTCTTAGAAAAATAACATTGATTGGACTGGGTACCATGATGTGGGACCCAGTGATATTGCCCAAGGAAAGTCTCCCTGGGTGATTTTTGCAGTTGTGTGTGTGAAACACCATTGTTCTGCTGGAGGAACCCATGGGAATTTCAGATTGAACTTTTAGGGTGATAATGACATATTCTGACTTGCCTTAAAAACAACAAAGTACAATGTGTTGATTGCTGTCTTACTTTATTCTCGACATAAATGTTCTTCAACATTCACCATAATCTCCCCAACCACGTGTCTCCGTTCTGTGTCATTATATTGTGCCCCTCTTTCTCCTTTTATAGATGGCTGTAGGACAGGGCTTCTCAAACAATTCACCTGGGCTTCATGTGAAAATGTAGTTTCTGAGTCCATGTGGAGCTCAAGATTCTGCATTTCTTCTTCGTCGTCATCGTCTTCTTCTTCTTCTTCTTCTTCTTCTTCTTCTTCTTCTTCTTCTTCTTCTTCTTCTTCTAGGGGGGCAGGGACAGAGGGAAAGGGAGAGACAGCATCCAAGTCAGCTTCATGCTCTGATGTGGGGCTTGATTCCACAACCCTGGGATCAGGACCTGAGCCGAAATCAAGAGTGGAAGGCTCTACTGACTGAGCCACCAAGGCACCCAAGATTCTGCATTTCTCTCAAGTGCCTGGTAAAGCTCATGCTTCTGGGACAGGCATCACCCTTTGAATATCGAGTAGACTGATGTGGTTTTGGAGTGATGGGAATCCAGAGCCAATGGCCAAGAAAAAATTCTTGCAATGTCTTTGGTTCAAAAACGTGATTTTATTAAAGCACAGGGACAGGCCCCATGGACAGAAACAGCAGCTCTGGGATTGTGAGGAGTGATTGGTTATACATTACGGAGTTTGGGGAAGTAAAGGCAAAATGGAGGCCTCCAAAATGACTTTCATATTTGAAGAGGACTCATAAGATCCTGGAGGGCTTGTTATTGTTGAGCTAAAGGTATTTTTCCTCTAGTAAGACAGTAACAATAAGACAGTGCGGAGTTACTGGAGGAAGGTTTTACTCTGCCAGTCTCGAGTATTTGTCACTGGGCTGCAGGTTATAAGGACATTTAATTTTATTTATCATTTCTTTCTTGCCTTTGTTCCCTACATCACTTTGGAGGGGAGGGTGATTAGGGCTCTAGGAAACTGAATCTATGGGTTTCTGGAGATTAGGCTATTGATAAGATTGCCTTTTTCTCATAACTTAATAAGATATTTGTAATCTGTAAACTAATGGATGATGAGGGAGCATAAGGCAAGCTGACAGGCTGCACACACACACCCTCCCAACCAGGTGGGATGTGTGTGCTATTCCTTAGGCATGCCTGGCTGCCCAAGAAGAAAGGAAAGGGGAAAAGCAAACGGTTAACTGATAGAGATAGTAGTCGTGCAGGACCTAAGTCTCCATCACCACTCTATAGTGATGTGGGAAACAAAAGCAGAAGGAAATGGCAGATAGAACTCCATTTTCATATAACCTGCAGCCCATTGACAAATACTAGAGTCTGGCAGAGTAAAATGTTTCTCTAGGAACTCCGTACAGTCTTAATGCTAATACTTTGCTAAAGGGAAAAACAACCCCAGCCTGACAAGAGCTAGGCCTGCAGTATCCTGGGAGTCTCCATTAGCATATGAAAACCTCACTAGAAACTTCCCCAGGACTTTACCTCCCTCTCAACTCCATAGTATAAAACCGTCTCTCCTTATGGTCCCCCAGGTAGCTCTTCCTGACCATGGGTCCTATCCCTGTGCCTTAATAAAATCACCATTTTCCACTAAAGACATCTTCAAGAATTCTTTCTTGGTCATCGGCTCCGGACGAACCCCACTATCACCCCAAAAACCTCATCAATGTAGACTTCTGTCCTGCATGATTGTGATTTCTATTAGTTAACCATTGGGTTTTTTCCTTACCTTTGTTCTTGGGCAGCCAGAGTGCCTGAAGAAGTCCCCCCTGGGGGTATGGGGGAGGGAGGGTTTGCTTTGTCCTCAGCTTGCCTTTGGCTCCTTCATCAAGACGATGACCAAGCTGCGTGTGTGTGTGTGTGTGTGTGTGTGTGTCTGTGAATGGTTAGTGATTATAACACTTGCCTGATTTTTCCTCTTTTCAAATATTCAAGTCTAAAAGTTGACATTTAAAGAAAATCTCATTTTCCTAGTTACAGTCCCAAATACACACTCCATTAAAGCAGTCAAACCAAGCAGCCAGTAAGGAAGAGGATGTTAAGAGAACCAAGCTTAATTCTCACTGCTGAGCAATGGGTAACTGGGCTTTTACACTTGCTTAAGAAATGGTGCTGAGAAGGTTAACAGACCCATGAAAGGTACTGAGGGTATTTGCAGCACAGAACCCAGGTGTTTTTCTGATGTTTTTCCTCCTGCAACAACATTAATGATGTTAGTTCCCACCCCCTCAAACCTTCTAAATGCACATCAGCAGATACTTGGGGTAGGTGACCCTCTTTGCTCTTTGTACCCAGAGCTATCATCACCACCCCCAACTCTGGCTTCTATACAGAACTTTATTGCCTTAATTTTGCTCACTTTGAACATTCACCAGTCCACTCTGATCCAATTATGTCAATCCTTTTTATCCCTGAGCAAATTCAGAGGTTCAAGTAAAGGGCAAGTTATACTTTGATTCAGCTTTTCTTAATTTGCTCAAAGATGAGCTGAGAAAACATTTATTCAGTTTTTCCATTTTCATCTTCTTTCTCTCATTCTCAATACTCCATCCTCTTTTCCCTATTAACAAAAACAAGTGAGAGCATAAAAAATAATCTGTGCAAGTGGAATATATTATTTTATCAACTGTTGGCCTGTGAAGAGACAGGCAGACTGTATTCTGTACCTGATCATCAAATGGGGACTGACTGATGGGAGCTGAGGTGAATCTTCCTGAAATTCTTAAGCCTTGAGGTATCCTGATAGTTTATTTAACATTTCACCTGTTGATAAATGGTCAAGGAGTAGGGCAGAAGAAAAGGAAACAGAGAGGTGAAGTGGGGTGGAGGCTGGTCCTCAGGGAGGACCAGGCAATTCAGAGAAGGAAACAAAGATGGTTTGTATAATGAAAACAATGACCTAAAAATGACAAGAGAAGGGAAATGGGACAAGTAAGAAGGAACTTTTACAACTTGGCCCTCAAACAAAGCTGAATTTCAACACACAGTTTTGGCTGAAGATTGATTATTTAAAGAGATAAGTCTTTATTGCAACTGAGTCCACAAACAATATTCTAATGAGCGGGGCACTTAGATGGGGAGTTCTTTAAGAATGCCTGGGGTATAAAAGAGAGAAGCGTCTTCCAAAGGTGGCACAGAAAGACTTGCGGGACCTGGGATGGGATAGTGAGGGAGGTAGGGATGGAGAAAATGTGCTCACTTTGGAGCTCATTCCTGCTCAAAGCTTCTGTAAGAATTCAAACACATGCTGGGTTCTGCCATGTTTTTTCTAAACTTACTGTTTGTTTCTAAAATCTCTCTTCATAGAAGACACTAATGTGACTGGGCTCTGAAAACCAAAGCATAAAAGCAAGATCCAGTCTCTTAATGTTCCAAGTTCCTAGGTCAGGTTGAGGGCATCTTGAGAAATCAGAGGAAAAGAGGAGTCATTTTTTTCACAGACATTGTTGAAAATAAATAGTTATTTGGGGCTTTTCGTCAAGTTTAAACATAGAAAACATCGTAGATGCTGGGGCGCCTGGGTGGCTTAGTCGGTTAAGCGTCCGACTTTCGCTTAGGTCATGATCTCACAGTTCATGGGTTCGAGCCCGCGTCGGGCTCTGTGCTGACTGCCAGCTCAGAGCCTGGAGCCTGTTTCAGTCTGTGACTCCCTCTCCTCTGACCTCCCTGCTCACGCTGTCTCTCTCTCTCTCTAGAAATAAATAAAACATTTAAAAAAAAAAAGCAAAAAAAAAAAAAGAAAGAAAACATCGTAGATGCAATGCGGTTTGACGCTCTTATTTTATAAGGAAAAGGGAAATATCTTGCCACTGGTCACATGGCTGGTGACTGACTAGATTTGAAATCAGGTTTTATCCCCGTTTGTAAAGCTGTCAGCACAGTATTCTTCTCCCTGTGCTTTCAGAACGTGTATCTGCTTTCTTTCAGTCATATTTAAGGAAGTCCTCTCTCAAATAAGAACAGGGTTAAAGTAAGAAGGTCCATATAAAGGATGCTTCCACATGCTAATGTTGCCCTTCAAATAGTGATGTTTTCAGGGGACACGTAGGGGCCTCTCAAAACCTCCAGTACTCCAGATGCCTGAATGATCTGCCTCAGAGATTAATTAGGAAATGATAGAGAAAAAAATCAAAGCACTGGTTTTGGCAGGTTTCCTCATCATCCATGCTGTCTGGTTGCAATATAACATTCCCACTGGTCACTTTGGACTAGAAAGGATTTGAGCTTGTGAGACTTTTATTAGTTTGGACTCCCATTCTCAGCCAGTTACCTGTGAAAGCTTCTGTAAGAATCATTGTTGATCAGAACCACAACTGTTAGGGGAGGATTGATAGATTCCAAGTGCACTGTCCTCTACACAGTGCGATAAGGCCCTTGGGACCCCAGTTATGCTCCAACTTGGAGATCACTTTGCTCTTTCCCCTCCAGCAGATTCCAGCACCAGATATAATCTAGAGCCTCAAAGGCAGGGCTGGAAATGAAATGACAACTTGGCTGTCAGCTTTCTGGGCTTGAACCTGCTTTGCCATGGGGGTGGATAAGATGACCTCATAGGTCTTTTCCGTCTCCAATTTCTGTGAACCATTGTTCTTGGGAATAGATGATTTAATAGGCCAATACATATTTGTGTTTGCCCATTCTTCTCCTTGTATTTGTTATATTTTACTTGGTTACCCTGGGAAGAACAAATCCATTATGTAAGTCCAGAAACACTCAGAGGTCAAAATCTGCAAAGAGCAGAGTTTGAAGGGATGTGGTCAAAAGAGACATGGCGGTGAATAGGAAACCTGAGCTCACAAGTGCTTTCTACATGTTCCCAGCACAAAGTCTGAGGAAAAGTACCAGGATGTGATGTCTTCTGGTGCAGTGGAAAGAATATAAATATGGAGACAGAAGACCTAATTTGAACTCTGACTTACTGGCTTCTAATGATTTCAGCTTCCACATAGATAATGGATTCAATAATAGTTACCCTGTTTATTTAAAGAGGGTTGGTTTGCGAGTCATATGAGAGAATACGTGTCTGTGTATTACATGTGTAAAGTGATATATAAATATTATTATTATTATTATTTAATGAAGTGATTCTTATGCTCAGAGCCGAATAGAAAAGTTTGGTGTACAAAGAGCTATGCCAAAAACAGCTATGTTTTCTGAAAGCAATTTTGGGAGAAAGGACAAGAAGCTGACAATAGGAAATTAAGTTTTATCAGTGCACAGGAAGGAAGAGAAGTAAAACCTCAAATGTTCTTGTCTTCTGGTCGGTTCAGCATGTAAGCCAAAGCACATTTCAAAGTCTGAGAAATTTTGGATATCACCATTGATCTTTTTCTTATGATGAATGACTCCTAGAAATTTTTAGAGTAATATTCTAACCGATCTAATATTCAAAAAAGCTGATTGACATAATGTGATTCAATATAGATTTTTCTGAGCAACTTCTATGTGCAAGACCACAACCCAGACTTGGAAAGACAAAACATTCCTGGCCCCTAAGAATTGAATTTAAAAGGGAAAATTAGTTCATAAATACATCCATTGTTTTCCAGGGGTTAAAATAGGATCAAAATGATTCTTACAAGAGTTTTTCATCTGCTCTATTTTCTTTCAGTTTGTTCATTGGTATCCAAGAGTGACCCACTCACTTTAGCATGGACCCCCATGTTGCAAACACCATTTTTGTTCGCTCTATACCAGTTCATTGTGGTAATGTTTCCTGGCTTTGTCAAAATCCACTGAGATCCCTACTGGCCCTCAGGGCTACCTCCTCTAGGGGTCCCTGCTTGAACTGCTGCTGCTGCCCATCAGTGCTCCTATGGTATCAGCACATTCCAAGCAACATTAAATAAATAAATAAGACAGGTGTCTATACAAAGTGTAGTAAGCAAAATGGGTGAAGGGGAGTGGGAGGTACAGGCTTCCAGTTATGGAGTAAGCCATGGGAATGAAAGGTACAGCATAGGGCATATAGTCAATGGTATTGTAATAACAATATCTGTAATAGGTACTGGGAACAGATGGTAGCTACACTTGTGGTGAGCATAACATAACTTATAAAGATGGTGAATCACTATGTTGTATAGCTGAGACTAATGGAACACTGTGTGCCAACTGTATGTCCATTGAAAAGTGTAGTAGGGGTACCTGGGTGACTCAGTTGGCTAAGTGTCCGACTTCAGCTCAGGTCACAATCGCATGGTTCATGAGTTTGAGCCTGGCATTGGGCTCTGTGCTGACAGTTCAGAGCCTGAAGCCTGCTTCAGATTCTGTCTCTCTCTCTCTCTCTCAAATTTGTGTAGTAGAAATGCCTAGTAGGAATCTATTGATTCTACTTAGCTAGGGGAGTGTGAAGGGATCATGGAATGCTCTCTCTAAAAGAATACATTTATTTTTTAATATGAAGCATGAATAGATGTCAAAACACAGGGGAGAAGGGCATCCCAAGATTATGAACATGTATAGACAAACTCTTACATGTCTGGAAGAGTTCGTAACATCTATTCTAGGAAAATAAAGTAGGGCTTTCTCTCAAAAGCAGCATAATAGAGAATTAAGAGTAACAAAAGGAAGTTAAAACAAAGGCCAATCATGACTATAAAAGATAGGATGTGCATTTTTACTTTCCCACTATTCTACTTCCTACAGTTGAACAAAAGGTAGAGTTGATACTATTTCTCTTCTCATTAAACAATAAAAGAAGATTTTTTGAAGTTTTTATTTTTAAGTAATCTCTACACCCAGTGTGGGGCTCAAACTCACCACCCCAAGATCAAGAGTCATATGCACCACTGACTGAGCCAGCCAGGAACCCCAAAACAGAATTTGAATTAAAATCCCTCTGGGTGAAATCTTGAAGTGGAGAAGGCAGGTAGTGGGTTTCAAAGATAACAGAGCACATTATCAAAATGACTGGATATCTAGTCACTAAGGCTCATAAAATAGAACTATAACCAACAAGTCACCTGGTGATAGCAAGCAGAAACTAAGTGCGGTGTCCTAAGGCTTTAGATTGAAGTCTCTTTTTACCATGACTCATAAATGTTTAGCATAGTATTTAGTAAATTTGGCCAATAGAATTCTAAATACTACTGCATTTCTCAAAAAGCTGAGTAGTTTCCATGGGAGGCTGTGTTAAATATGCAGAAAATAGTTGGGCTTTATTCTAGGCATAATGATTCATGTTGAGACTCTTAGTCCTGTATACACAGTCTTTATTCAATGTAAAACAATGTGACTTCCTGGCACCATCAACCATCAAGCATCACACTAAGAAAACTTGAAGGCAGTCTTTTCATATAAAGAAGAAGCTTGTTTCTTCTTTTGAACCACAGATGCCTATGGATTTCTTTGCTTACACTATTATTCATCCCACCTTCCAAACTATTCAATAGAACGTATGTATTGATGATTCTCTCCTACAGTTACTCTAGCAATGCTGCTCTGGTTGGTTTTTCCTTTTTTTTTTTTTTTTTGTTGGTGTATTTATCAGTTGTGTTCGGAGAGGATAGGAACTAGCATGGCACTTTTTGAAAATGACTGTGAATTAATGCCTTTAAATGATGGTAATTATAATGATTCTGTCTTATGTGCTACATCATCCACTTTGGTACGTCAGTGTCAACAAATGCATGTCTTGGAGAAGCAGAGGGTTTAAAAATCTCCCATAAATCTCAGAGACAGTCAGACTTTTCTGCTCATGTGCTCCACAGAGAATTTCTCAATTTCCTTTCTACTAGGCTTATATATTCTCATAGCACTTTACCCACAGGGCAAAAAGAAGATGATGGTAAAAACAATAAAAACAATGTTAAGGATGTACCTTGTATTAGCAGTTTCCATAGAGATGACATCTATGTCATTTATTCCTCCTAGTAATTCAATGATCCCCTCAAAGAGGCAGAAATTGAGGCTTTGGACTGGTTAAGTAAATGTCCCAAGGTCACATGGTGACAATATAACATGACTGGGACTCAGACCAAAGTCTGCTCCAAAATCCACGCTCTTCAGCAGGGACACTTCCATTCAAACAAGGCTGATCTGTGACTGGGGAGGATACGACATACAGTTATCACTATAAATATTAGAGCTGCTCTTACTCCATCTTCTTTCCAATGACATGAAGGATAAATGTCGAAATTAGCTCAAAAGACTGCTAGATGATGCTATGTAAAACATTGATCATATCTCAGAAGATTGTTTTTTAAAAAGAGAAATACATAATATTAATAATGGAATGATGGTTAATGGAAAGAGGCACAAATATTTAATTGAAGCAAGGCAATACAAAATAGAGAATGACTAATTGACCCTAGCTAATCTGAAAATGATCTAGAACTAAAACATATGTGAATTACCTTTTTAAAAATGATAGGAAAAGGAAAGAGCTAAGATTGTCTATGGTGTAGAATTGAACAGAGAGACACTGGCAAAATGAGCTTCCTTCATGTACCCGGAAATGGTTAAGCCTTTACTAATGCATTAACTGCAAATTTTATGTACACTTGAAGAAAAGATAGAAAGATAAAGATGATTTAGAGAAAAACTGCCAAAAGATGGAAGAGACTGAAGACAGGAATTATGGGTGAATGGAAATGGCCTTTGAGATGTTCAGTTTAGCAGAAAAGATGGAGTACCACTCACAAATACCGAATACCATTATAAAAATTGCAGGTTTTTTTTATTGGCTTCTATTTTTACAGAGGTTAGAAGGATTACTTTGTGTTTCAGATTTACTTCATTTCAGGCAAATAAGCTTTCCTTTCTGAAAAACTATATGTAAACTAAGAGTGTTTACCAAAATCGAACTATGAGCTAATGAGCAGGAGGAATTCAATTAATAGATTTAAGTCTGAAAGAAATTAAAACTCCGATCTATTCTTTTCTGTGGCACTGTGAACAAACCACAGGTCTCCCCACTCTCTACCCTCCTCCCTCCAAAAAGCGTCTGTGAGTCAGTTCAAGCTATGACTGACATTATAAATTTTTCTAAAGCAATTGAAATGGAACAAAACCAGAACATCAAAATACTCTCCAAACCCAACTTGACTGACCTGATATTTCACTTGGTTTGAGTCCCTGGTGTAAAAAAAAAAAAAAAAATTTTTTTTTGAATCCCACTTTAAATGCACCAGACAGCTCTTCTATTTAAAAAGGAAATCCTATGGTGGGTGCTTTTGAAAACAGACTTTTGTGAGATGAATAATCGCCAACTGATCTATTTGTTTTGAAAATCTTGATTTTGGGGGTCTGATTTGTTTAAACTACCTGATTATCTAAAAGTTTTGATTATAATGATGTGGCCAAATTAGTTGTAGAGAAAACTAGTTCAGCCTCATGCCTACAACTGTATCAACAAGAATCCTTACACCTGAAACTAATGTCAATTGTGTATCAACAATACTTCAATAAAAATAAAGAATAAAATAAGTAAAAAGCAAACCAAAAACAAATACAACCTTGATGATTATTTTACACTAAAAATTAATTTTATAATTTAGGTGACAAAAGGCATGATTTAATTTCTTTTCCAGAGAGAGAAGTCTAGACAATTGGCATCTTAGACTCTCTATGCTTAGAAATTTTAGGAACTTTAGTCAGTCAGAATTGACCCATTCATTTTTAGAGCTCTGCGTCAGTGTCCATTATGGTTATACTCCTAAGATATGCACTAGTTCCCTTCCCCCTTTACCACAGAAAAACTGGGCAACCCTTCTGGAGAGGAGCCTCAGCCAAGGAGTAGATGCCATGATTGGTTTTCCTTTACCTCACCACTGGGATGGTCCTTGATACTTTATAGAATTCGTTCCCTCAAGCTTGTGTCCCTCACTTCTGATGGAAGCAAAATATTGCATTTGTTGTTGTTTTTTAAAATTTTTAAAAGTTTTGTTTATGAGAGAGAGAGAGAGAGAGAGAGAGAGAGAGACGTGAGCAGGGGAGGGTCAGAGAGAGAGGGAGACACAGAATCTGAAGACACTCCAGGCTCTGAGCTGGCTGTCAGCACAGAGCCCAACGTGGGGCTCAAACCCACAAACTGCAAGATCATGACCTGAGCTGAAGTCGAATGCTTAACCAACTGAGCCACCCAGGCACCTTTAATACTTTTGAGTGGGAGAAAGGAAGTGCAAATAAGTAAAATTGGGTAATTTTTGAAATATTTATTTCTTTACCTGAAATTGGCTTTGTTATTTTGGTGTACTTATGAACTGGTTTTATTGAAAGTCTATTTCCAATAAAAGCCTTTGTATAGCATACTTATTTTTATTAATACAAGAAAAGTTCTTATACTGGGCACCTAACCATTATAAAATGACATAAAAATATTGTTTTTAGTAAATATTTTTGTCACTTAATTAGTTTCTTGGATGTATTTATCATTGATATTATTGTATCACTGATATTTTTCTAAAGAATATATTTTTTATAATATTGTCTTACTATTTTTTTATTAATTATTTTGATTTACATCCAAGCTAGTTAGCATACAGGGCAACAATGATTTCAAGAGTAGATTCATTAATGCCCCGTACCCACTTAGCCCATCCCCCCTCCCACAACCCCTCCAGTAACCCTCTGTTTGTTCTCCATATTTAAGTCTCTTATGTTTTCGTCCTCCTCTCTATTTTTTTCCCATCTTACTGTTTTTAATTTTGTATATAATTTCTTGCAGTATTTTCAAAATTGAAAACATTTCTC
Source organism: Proteles cristata cristata (assembly GCA_017311185.1). NCBI lineage: Eukaryota > Metazoa > Chordata > Mammalia > Carnivora > Hyaenidae > Proteles > Proteles cristata. Next base: position 376,777 of record JAESUZ010003722.1, read on the forward strand.
TCTCAGCTTCAACAACTTTCAACACATGCCAAATTATTTAATCTATATTCTTCCCTCTCCTTCTTTCCCCAGGATTATTTTTTTTTTTTTTGAGAGAGAGAGAGAGAGAGGGAGAGAGAGAGAGAGAGAGAGAGAGACAGTGAGAGCACAAGCAGGGGAGGAGCAGACAGGGAAGGTGATACAGAATATGAAGGAGGCTCCAGGCTCTGAGCTGTCAGCACAGAGTCTGACACAGGGCTTGAACTCACTAACTGTGAGATCATGACCTGAGCCATAGTTGGATGCCCAACTTACTGAGCCACCCTGGTGTCCCTCATTGTAACTTTTTGACTCAGATTCTGAAATGTTATATTTTGACTTTCCATTAGAACAAAATATTTTCTAATATTCACTGAGATTTCCTTTGACCATGGGTTACTTAGAGTATTTCTTAATTTATAATCATAAGAAGAGCTTTCTGTTATCTTTTTACCATTGGCTTCTAGAGTGCTTGCAGCACAGTGAGGAGTTATACTCTGTATGCCTTCAATATTTTGAAATTGGTTTCATGTCTCCCCTCATGTCTAACAATTTTTCTAAATATTCCGCATGGGAATATGTGACAAATGGGTATTCCCAGAGGTCAGATACAGTGTTCTACATAGTGAACTAATTAAATTGGTTAATCATGTTATTAAAATCTTCTACATACTTCCTGATTTTTTTTCTTGTCTGTTATATCTGTTACTGAGGTGTGTAAAATCCCCCTATATAATTATAAACTCACTTATTTCTTTTTATTTCTATCAACCTTTCTTTATGTATATTGAGGTTATATTCTTAGATACATGAAATTTATAACTGACGTTTATTTCTGGTGAATTGAACTTTTTAGCATAAAGGAACATCCATTTTTAATATTTTATGATATTTTCTTTTTCTTAAAGTTTACTTTGTTTGATATTCTATAAATTTGCCAATATTTCTTTTGGTTAGTATTTCTAGGATATAATGTCCTCATCACTGTACTTTCAACTATTCTGAATTGCCATGATATTCACACGTGTCTCTGAAAAACAGAAGAGTAGTAAGTTTTTTATTTTATCCAGCAGGTAAAATTTGGACATTAAGCTATTTAAATTCAATATAATTGCTTTTGCATTCAGTTTCCTTTTTCTTTTTTATTTTAATTTCAGTTCATTAACAGATAGTGATCTATTAGTTTCAGGTATATAACGTAGTGCTTCAGCGCTTCCATACAAGACCTGGTGCTCAACACTTCAAGTTCCCTCCTTAATCTCCATCTCTTCTCTCACCCATGCCCCCACCCAGCTTCTCTCTAAGACATGAAGAGACATTTTTTCGCTAATATTCTTCACTTCCACGAAGGCACTGATGACCAATAAAGATAAGTTTTACTCAGCATTTGTGATTTCATGAATTATGTACACATCAAAAATATAGACTGATGAAGGTTTTGGAGCTGATGAGAAAAGTAATGCATGTCACATATAGCTTTCATTATGATTCTTTTTTTAAAATTTTTTAATATTTTATATTTGAGACAGAGAGAGACAGAGCAGAACAAGAGGGTCAGAGAGAGAGGGAGACAAAATCTAAAACAGATTCTAGGCTCCAAACTGTCAGAACAGAGCCTGAAGCAGGGCTGGAACCCATGAACAGTGAGATCATGACCTGAGCTGAAGTCAGAGGCTTAACTGACTGAGCCACCCAGGCGCCTCTCATTATGATTTTTAAACATATTTACTATCTCTAGAAAAACAGGTGAAATAGAGATTTCTGGGCTCTATTTGTGACATTCTGACTTATACTAGACCTGGTTTATACATGAGCTCAGTTATTCCTGGGGAATTATAGAAATAATGTAATAGAGCCCCTTGATAATCACTCTACAATGGCAATGTGCTTAGTACATTATAATGACTGATGTTGCCTTGCCATCAACCAGCTAGTAACCATTGTAGGGAGTGGACTTTATTCAGAAAAGAGCTTCACATCCAGAGTGAAGTACCAGGCATCCCAAAGTCAGAGTCTATAATCAAATTAATTCACCTAAGACTCAAATCCAGACCGTCTCTCCATGAAAAGCAATTTCCAGTGCTGAGTTTAAGCTGTAGAAATTGTAGAAATGTTCTCTTATGCTATTTAAGCTGATGTGACTTATGTAAGGTGGCAGTTTTGATATAACTTTTACCATCAGTGAAAAATATTTGCCTATCACATTAAAGCTCCACTAGGCACATACTATGTTGACATACTGTGTAACATTAATCCTATACATGTCATTTCTTACTGATCTTTACCACAGTATTATGGAGTGGGCACTATAAGGAAACTGAGACAGAGAGAGATGAACTCAACCATGATTATGGAGCTAGTGAGTAGCAGAGCCAATGTCTGAAGTCAGGTTTATGTATTCCAAAGGCCATGATCTAATCTACAACCCTGTCTCCCCTGGTCATGAGACTTTATGAACATGTTGGAAAGGAAATGTGATGTGGGATTTCTTTACAGGCAAAATTGGGTACATTCACCACTATTTTTTCATTGCCAGTATTATCATTAAGGGTTGGGCCATGGCTTTCACAAGAGATAGCTAGTTTGGGATGGATAATGTTTCACCATAAAAGCACTGGAAAGATTTGAGAGGAATTCTAAAAAGGTTTCTGAATGCCGAGCCCATTTCTTCAAAACTGTAGGGTACATAAATCAAGCATAGGTCTGGTCTGTAACAGTGAATTCATTTTAAAATGACAAAGAAAGCTGTGAGTCTCAAGAATATAATGTTACATGAAGACAAGAGAAGCACTGTTATTTAGGGCAAAAGAAATTATAAGCAAACCAAATGATGTCCTAGAGCCAAAGGTGTGAACTCATGGGTAGAGAAAGAGAAAAAGGGATGAAAGGAAGAAAAGATGGAGAAAAATTCAGAGAGAGAGAAAAAAATAAAAAGTAAGAAGAATAAGGGAATCTAATCCAGCATATGTCTATGGAAGAAGTCAAGGGATTTAAATATTGACTCACTTTGTAGGAAGTTAATAACATTTAAATATTAGGTTGCCCCACTTATAAGATAAAGGGAAAAGCTTGAATTTTTTACTTTTTTTGAGGATATGATCCTATGTAATTACTGCTGTATAAATATTAACCTGTATTTTGTGTATTCCTTTAAACATAATCATACTTTCCAGTTCTTAGCAGACTTAACAGTGTTTTGTGGGTATAACTAGAGCTTGACTTCATACATTGCAGAATAACTGGAGTCTTCTTCCTTATGCCAAAAATCAAGTTTAAGAAAAGAAAGAAATAAAAGATAAAAAATGTAAAAACCCAGAGCTATATATTAGCTTGGGTCACCAGCTAGTGAGTGTGTTTGAGAAATGAGTAGATATTTCTTCCCTTTTTCTGGCTTTATTGTGCATTTGTTTAAGTAACAGAAGTCTCCATGTTCCTTGAATGTTCCTTTTCTGAGGAAGTATGTCTTGATGATTCAATCGCAAGACAATAAATCAGCGATGGAGTTAAATCTGGTGTCGCTAAAAAATCACAGTGGTAGGGAATTCATGCTAGGCGGGTGGCCTGTTTCCAGAAGTTGTTCAATAAAGTAAATGAAGGAACTGGGCAAAAACCAGGGAAACTGTAATTCTCCACCTGATAAGAAGCTATACAGGTCACACTGACACTGACATGGCCTAGCTTTGTTTCACTCTGCTCAAGTGTTCAAGAAACACTACTTGCTATTTAAGTCTTCATTTACTCCAAGCTGCTTGCCCCACTGAAACTGGATTAAGTTAAAACTGTTGGGTTTCTCTTGGAGACCTCAGAAAACAGTGCCCCACAGCTTTTCATCAGTGGCTCAAATGGGACTGCCAGTAGTGAAGATCTCTCAGGGAGAAACATGTCATCAAAAATTGCAAGTTCTCAGTCACACCTTTTAATGAAAAAAAAAAAAAAAGTTCTCCTACCTCACCCCAGCTTCTGCTCTTAGCAGGGAACTCTTTAAATAAAACAAACAAGTTCTAAAACCTCTTCAGGGTCCCTCTTACCCTTGTCAGAACTGTGTTGCCCACTTTTGGCTACAAGATCTGGTTTTCTTCCCAGTCTCTGGTGGTCTTGGCAAAACTTCTTGCAGGTTCCCATGCCACACGCCCATGGAGAAGATCGTGGGGCTTGGTGGTTACAAGGAATGAGCCAGGGAATCTTGCATGTTAGCCTCTGCTGAGCAACTCAACTCTCTGACCTTGCTGATGAGTCACTTGGATACCATTGACTGAAAGGGAGAATTTGGGGGCAAATATAGGAGCCTTCTCTGAAATCCAGATGCTGTTTGTGAGCTGGGTTTTCCCAGATCAAATAAACAAGCCCTGAAAGCAGTCATCCAGGCCCCATGGAAAAAATATTATGTGGCCCAGATGCTTTCATGGCTAGTGGGTGGCTAAATTAGGCTCTTGTTTTGTCTAAAGGCATTTGAGTATATAAAAAAAATTACATAGCGAATATCTGGTGTCCTGACTCTCTCAAATTATGAAAACTACTGGTCTTATAATATGTTAGTGGCAAGGAATAAACATAAATTAAAATCCACTTTACCAATAAAACATGTTGCTTGCATATTATAGAAAAGAAAAAAAAAAACATCAAGTCAAAACATTGTGATGTCCTAGACCATTATTCACAGCTATGCTATTCTGGAGTCACACAGCAATCATCATCAACTATTGAAATGAAAATTTGAAGACCCTCAGATTTCTCAGAAGAAAAGCTACACATGATTTGAGATTTCTTGTATGACATTCAGTCTTGCTGAAAAGGAAAAAAAAAATCCCATCAAATTCCAATTTCTGTTGAGCGGGTAACATATTTAGACTCTTTATCAAGGAATGCTTTCTTTTAGAACATTCACTGGATTTGGGCATTTACTTCCCTCAAACTGTGAAGTTCTGGAATAGATGCTCTGCAGATCTTCAAAGAAACCCAGACTCAGTCATCCCAACCTTTCTTCTTTTTTAAATTAAACTTGAGAAAGGGGGTGAGGGGGTAGAGAGTGAGGGAGAGAGACCCCCAAACAGGCTCCATGTTAACAGTGCAGAGCACCAATGCGGGGTTTGAACTCACAAAACATGAGATCATAACTGAGCCGAAATCAAGAGTCGAATGAATACTCAACCGACTGAGCCACCCAGATCTCCCCATCCCAACCTCCTTTAATTCCCACTTCTTCCTTTTTATCCTTTCAACCATACCCTGGGGAATGCAGTGATCACCTGTATCTAGCACCTCTTACCTTTTCACATATTAAAGGAAACCTTGTGAGGTAAGCAAATGTTTTCCTCCTCCTCCTCCTTCTTCTCCTCCTCTTCATTATCTGAAGGTGCTCCTTGGTTGGTAATCATTGTTTTGTCCCTTGCCTAGAAGGTAGAGTGTTCCCTACTTTCCCTTCAGCTACTGAGGGTCTTCTCTGAAGGCCTTCAAGCATCAGCCTGTATGCTGTCATCTTCACAATTATATTAGTGGAAGAAGATTTGATGTAGATGTGAAATAAAAAAAGGATTAAGAGGTAGATACATGGAATGATAATCTTGGGTTCATCAATAAAATTTGAGAGGTAACTTTCCCCTCTCAAGGATCTATTTTTCTTATTGGTCAAATGATGAGAGAGAGATTTATAAGGAAGAATTGGCTCACATAATTATGGAGGCTGAAAAGTCCCACAGGCTTCCATCTGTAAGCTGGAGACCCAGGAAAACATGTAGTATATAATTCACTCCAAGTCCAAAGACTTGAGAAACCAGTATTGCTCATCTCAGGTTCAGAGTCAGAGAAGATGAGATGAGATATCCCAGCTCAAGCAGTAAAACAGCTTAGAAACTAATTCCTCCCGGGGCGCCTGGGTGGCTTAGTCGGTTAAGCATCTGACTTTCGCTTAGGTCATGATCTCACAGTTCGTGGGTTCGAGCCCCGCTTCGGGCTCAGAGCCTGGAGCCTATTTCAGAGTCTGTGTCTCTCTCTCTCTCTGACCCTCCCCTGCTCACGCTGTCTCTCTCTCTCTCCTAGAAATAAATAAAAAATATTAAAAAAAAAAAAAAAAAGAAAAGAAACTAATTCCTCCCACCTTTCAAACCCTCAGTGGATTGGATGAAAGAAACACACTTTGAGGCAGGCAATGTACCTTACTGAGTTCACCAATTCAATACTAATTTCATCCAGAAACACTCCACCACCAAGACACCCAGAAAGCAGGGCACCCATTGACCAGTTAAGCTGACACATAGAACTAACCACCACACACACTTTATAATGATTTAATGATTTTCCCCCCTTTTCAAGTAATTTATGTTCATTTTAAAAGTGGCTGTCTGTAAACCTTTCTTCAGTTTGCCTTCTGTAACACTTAAACTCTCCATAGTGAGAATTTGAAGCCGGGTGGGAGCTAAGAATACCATGGCAGAAATTTCTGGGCTATTATGTTAGGGCCATTTGATCCTCTATAAACCATGTAATAAAATAATTAGTAAATATTTATTAAGAACTTCATGTGTGCAATAATTAATCCTTTGATTTTGAAGTATGTTAACTCATTTTACCTTTACAATAACACTGTGAGATAAATATGATTATCACCACTGATGGATCAGAAGCCTGGGGACTAGAGGTTGTATAAGTTACCCCAAGGTACACAGCTGGTAAATGGCAGAGCTGAGATGTGAACCCAGGGACTCTTTAAACTGTGCTAAGGACTTCACACAGAGTTCATACATATCGCTGGCCTATCCTACGTAATATAACAAATACCTTTGTAAAACCAGCTCTTCATCTATAGATTCCATAACATTACATTGGTTCTAAAATTCTATTGCAAGCTAATCTTAATCACTTTAATGTGAGCACCATCTAGTAATGTGAGCACCATCTAGTTTTTGCCCATCCTCTGTACATGACTGACAGCTTAGCCATGAAAATGTACTCACGATCCAAGGTCAAAGCCCCAGGTCCTAAAGTTAGTCTTTCCCCTCACTGTTTCCCATGCTTGTAACAACTGCCAGGCTGAAACCCTTTCTTCTTCATGCAGTCTTTTCTGATTAAAGCAGGAAGCTCTCACATTCACTCACTTAAATAGTTGTCAAGGACTTACACTAAACCGTACCATACTAGCACATAGGATAACTAAGTTAAGTAAGGTATATAGTCTTGAGCTTCTTGAATTTATAGTCAAGATAGGTAAACCACCAAGAAGCAATTAATAGCACACTTGTAACTAGCCGTGTATCAGAGATATAATAAAATCAACCTACATAGACTCTTCAGGTTAGAATGTTTTTCAAAAAACAGAAATCAAATGTAAAAATTATATTTCTCCTTCCAATCTACTCTGTTTCTGTAATTTGTGTTCTTCTATGCAGTAATTCTAAAGAAAGGAACATAGTATATGTACCCACAGGTGCACCTGTGTGTGCACATGCACCATTATATAAAGAAACAATTGTTCATTACTCATGTCTTGATCGATAGAAAAACGATTCTTCTACCCTTCCCTTGTCTTGAATGCTCTTGGGGCACGTGGGTGGCTCAGTTGGTTAAGCCTCTGACTTGGCTCAGGTCATGGTTCACGGGTTTGAGCCCCACGTTGGGCTCTGTGCTGACAGCTAGCTCAGAGCCTGGAGCCTACTTCAGATTCTGTGTCTCCCTCTCTCTCTGATCCTCACCTGCTCATGCTGCCTCTCTCTCTCTTTCTCTCTCTCTCTCTCTCTCTCAGAAATAAGTAAAACATTAAAAAAAATTGAATGCTCTTCTTCACCATGTCCACTAAAATCTCTGGCACAGCTGCTCTGTACCACAGGCCAGGAATGCACTGATTTCATTTATTCTGTGACTTCTGTCAACTTAGTTCAGGGACTTTTTATGTTGAAAATGATATCAAAGTTGGGGTGCTTGGGTGGATGAGTCAATTGAGCATCGAACTTTTCATTTCAGTTCAGATCATGATTTCAAGGTTTGTGGATGGAGCCCCATGTCAGGCTCTGTACTGACAACACAGAGTCTGCTTGAGATTCTCTCTCCCTCTCTCTTTATCCTTCCCCCACTCATGTGTGCACTAATAAAATAAATAATTCTCTCTCTCAAAGTAAATAAATACATAAATAAGTAAACTTTTTTAGAAAAGGAAGTAATATCAAAGTAATTTATCAATTTTCCTGGAATTATGTTAGGAGTAAAAGAGAAATATTAGACGAACTCCAGAAGAGTTCTTTTATTTTTCTGAAATTGGCCTTTAATCTCATGATTCAGAGGGTCCTCCAAGTCTTACTATATAACTGATTCATGCAAAGTCTATTTTGAAATCTTATATATTCATTCTTTATTACTGATTTTAAAAACTTGATGTGAGATCTCCATAACAAAATGAACCACGTTAGAGTGTACAATTGAGCGGCATTTAATACATTCACAGTGTTGTGCAGCCATCACCTCACAATTCGAAAACATTTTCACGACATCAGAAAGAAACCCTGTACCCATTACTCATTCTCTCTCCCCTCTCCCACTCATCTTTCCCCTCCCCCTCAGCCCCTGGAAACCACTCATCTGCTTTCTGTCTCTATGAATCTGTCTATTCTGGTCATTTCATATAAATGGAATCATATCATGTGTGACCTTTTGTAACTGGCTTCTTTCACTGAGCACACTGTTTCAAGCTTCATCTACATTATAGCATGTGTCTGTACTCTGCTCCTTTTTATGGCTAGAGTTAGGATTAATATTCCCATTGTACAGATGTGCCACATTTTGTGTATCCATTCATCCACTGGTAGACATTTGGGTTATTTCCACTCTTTGGCTATTGTGAGTAAGGCTGCTAGGAACATTTGTGTTCTTGTGTTTTTGTTTAGACATATGTTTTCTTTTTTTTCAAGTATATAATACATTACTATTAATGACAGTCACCATGCTGTACATTAAATGTCTCTTATGACTAGAAGTTTGTACCCTTTGATCAATAACTTCCCTTTTCTCCACCCCAAGCTCTGATCACCACTGTTCTACTCTGTTACTACAAGTTCAACATATTTTTTTTTCTTTTTAGAGCCCATGTATAAATGAGGAAAGGCAATATTTGTCTTTCAGTGTGTGAAAGACTGTTTGTTAGATTCTCTGAGCATGTTTCATAACTAAAGGTTATTCCCACTGCTTCTGGTACTCTCTCTTCTTACGCTACCATCAAGCTAATTCAAATTCCTTTTTCAAGTCTTGGCTTAGATGTGTATTCTTTCTGATGCCGTTCTAACTCTAGTTTGTCTGAGGTGCTTCTCCTCTGTGTCTCCACAACACCCTACGATAGCACCCTACCACTCACTAGACCCTCCCATTGGACTGTGAGTCTCTCTGACTGTCAATGCCATCAAGGGTGAATATGATCACCGTTCTTAGCACAGTCCTGGCTAAGAGCAAGTGCCCATATTTAAGTCTAAATGAATGAATAAAATACATGTTTCTTTTGAGTTTTTGAGGACAAGAAGATTCTTAGAAAGGATCCAAATGGAAGACAGCATGTTCCAAACTGTACTACTTTTTAAAAAAAAATTTATTTATTTTGAGAGAGACAGACAGAGACAGAGAGAGAGAACCAGCAGGTAGGGGCAGAGAGAGAGGGGGACAGAAGATCTGAAGCAAGCTCTGAGCCAAACTCACAAACCATGAGATCATGACCTGAGCCGAAGTTGGACACTTAACTAACTGAGCCACCCAAGTGCCCCTAAATTGTGCTACTTCTTAAAGGTAAAGAGATCCATTTAGCTAAATGATTCAAGGAAATAAAACATAAAACTTTAGCAACCTCCTTGCCTTTTTTTTGTGTGTGTGTGTGTGGCACCCATGTCTGCTTGCTTATTGTCTAGTAGAAAATCCTGTTAATGGTAGGTTCTCAGATAACAAGGCCATAATGCGGGCATCTGCCATAGACAAAAGAAGGGTCAGCTGGGAAAGTGACTGGGAAAATAGACCCCAAGGGAGACTAAAGGGGACTATTTGTCCAGCAAAAATATACTTAGGGTAGGAGGAAGGGAACTGAGACATCTGAAGAAGAGCATCGACATGATGTCACAAAGGGCAGAGCCATAACAATACCTTGAATTGGGGGTCATAGTTTGAAAAATATCTTGTGGTTACCCAAAGGATAACCAAGCTTATTTGTGCCTTTTCAACTTCAAGCATCCAAGTTATTTTTACTCTTTAAGATTAAATCCGTTCTGGGGCCTGGGAGCTGGGTTAGATGTTTCGCTTGTCTACTTTATCATTGCACTTGTCCATGCTTGCTAATCTACCTCCTCTCATGGGAAGTGAGCTGCTCACAGCACGTAAGCCCAGTGTCTGGTACATGGCAGGGGGAGTGGATGAATTCTTCAACAAGTGCATGAAATAAATAAATGGTGAAAGGATTAATGGATAAATGGTTCTTCACATTAAACAAAAAAAAGAAAGGAATCTCATTTCCTTCCCTACCAGTTTTTTAATTAAAGATCCTGACTCCCTGGAGGAAGGGAATAGGTAACTTGATTATCAGCCGGTCCTATTCATTTATCTTTCATCCTTCAAACATTAATCGATCAATTACTCTTTGCATAGTTTTCAAGGGGGCACTGAGAATATATAGATTAATAATTTAAAAATCCTGCCCATAAGGAGTTTCTGATATAGCAGACAGATGATGTGCACAGAGATCAAGTGTCATCTAATATCAGCAAATAGTGATGGATCATCTTACTTTTCCTTACTCAGGAAAATGATTCGTTTACTAATCAGAGAATGGTCCAAGCATGAGGGTTTTGGCACAAGCCGATCTAATGAAGAAAAAGTCTGAGTTTATGTGCTTATTTAGTTGTGATGAAGTTTAAGTAAAAAGCAAGTATAGAAGATTGCTCTTTACGTGATTATTTAGCTGTCATGAAATTTAATACAAAGCAAGTATAGAAGGTTTTATTTCTGTTTGAAGTTTTAGCAAAGGTAATCTTCATCCCTCTAAATCATCTTCCATTTCTAGTAGCTTTTATTATCTATCTTGGGGCAAGGAAAATTCACAAGCAGAAGTAGAAATACCAGTTATGTCTTAGGTTCAGTTCACCTGGCAACATTAGATTATCTCCATTTCACAATTAAAGGGGGGGACTGCATTTATTTCCTTTTTACTGATTTTGTTTCACTATCAAATGATTATAGGAGAAGAGAAAATAAAAATCTTTTGAGTGTTGACTCCACAGGTCACTATGTGTCCTCGGGCACATCACTTCTGTGGGACCTAAGGTCCCTCCTTTTGTTACATGAAGCACACAGGGTGGCTTTTTTCCCTCAAGCACAGAGACCTCAAAATTTTGCTCAAGCATTATCAGGATCTGATTCTGAGGGGGACATATGCAGAGCGACCAGGTCAAGTACTCATACTCTGGGACACAGAATTCCAGGGGTTTGTTAAGACAGAGGGCCCAGTGTCATGAACTTGTGCTCTGATGTCACACACACATTGGTTTGAATCCTCAAGCTAGACCTTACTAAGCTAGTTTTCCTTAAGGAAGTGATGTACCTAGAATCTGTATCTGTAAAATGAACATGAACCTCATGAAATTGTCAGGAAAATTAAAAAACATCAAACATCCCAGTTCTCAATAAGCGGCTGTATACTATACCTCCTGTCTGCAAACACATCCTTCAGCTAGTACATGGCAATGAAGATGGGTGTTTGGCAGAGCTAGAGAGTCTCACAGGAAGCTCACAAATCTCTTGGGCCCTAGATCGGCAGAAGGCACCTGCAACCAGGGAAATTTGTTTTCATGGACTCCAGCAAATCAAAAGTAGTCTTTGCCAAAGTAGGACTAGATGAAAACAAGTCTCAGACAAAGGGAGCTTGGTCGGCTATGCTAATACCCATTTCTAGGCATTGGTGATGCCAGCTATAGCTGGCAAGACTTCCTTTTCCAACAGGGAAACTCCCTTTACCATGGCTTAGGGAAACAGTCCAGACTTTACCCTGTCTCTTTCCAGAAAACAAGAAATCTCTCAGTTTGTGTTTATGAGATTGTCAGCTTCACTGCCACTGAAAGTAAAAAGAATGCCATCTTCTTCTCAGCCTAGCGGAGCCCACAGAATTTGCTGAAGGTGTGGAGAGGTTGTTTCTTCTCTGTGTGCCTGCGTGTTTGTGTGTGTGGCTCCAGACAGGAGTCATATTGGAATAATGGCCTTAGAACTGGGATTTGCCTCATGCTCTTGTACACTGCGTGTGTTGTACATAAGGGCTTGGAAGTGGGGCCAGAAATAATTCCCTCTTGAGACAGCAGGGCAGTTCCTGCTGGCTTGGTCAAGGGGGTGGCTCTCCCTTCATCTGCCCTGAAGGAGCTGCTTTGGCAGATTTCTGGGGTCCTTTTTGTTTAGACCTCCTTGTGGGGAATGTGTAGGAGGTGGTTAAGAAGGCCTGCTGGAATGTGAGGAGTGGCACACTCCCTCTGTGGGTAGCGTACCTGCTGCTATGTGGAGCCTTTGCCAGGGGCCTGGATCATTGTCAGGGATGGGGATTGAAGGGGTCCATAGGTATATGTCAGATTTTGACTGGATCTGGCTACCGAGGCAGATCTTGTGTGTGGCCCAAATGTATTCATTTTGACCAATCCCTTACACTTTTCTCGCACTTGGAATATGGCTGAGCAACCCAGTTATCTAGGATGGAGCTGAGGAGACATGATCAGGCCTGTCCTGATATAACTCTTGCTAGCTTTCACTCCTAACTCTTGGGGAAGTACTTCAAGGAAGACATCATGGAGAAAATAAGCTAGCCAAAGCGAAGACTTGTGGACTCTAGACAAAATGCTTTTGACCCCATGGGCCTGGTTCCCACATGGGATTCTGGGGTCACCAATGTAGGCTCTGTGTTCTATATTTAGTTCTCCCTGCTGTCCTCCAGCAGTTGTGGGGCTGGAGGGCCATCTGTGTCCCTCCTCTTCTACCTCCTAACCTGCTAGATCTCTTTGCTAGGCCAAATATAACCAAAAAAGCAAATGAACTTCCCAGTTGTAATCTTTAGTAATCCTATATTCTCACTAAACTTGAAAAGAGGGAGAATATTATTTGGGGGAAAGAGCCGATGAAAATCTATTTTATAAACAACAACAACAATACTAATAATGATAACACCTCTCAGATGAGCCAGCCTTTCACTTCTCATTTCTATGCTACTGTAGCTCTGGTTTGGCTGGCCTCCTTGGCTTGGCGAGCTCGATCCACTTCATCTCCTGCTTCTCCTGTTGGCTGAGATCCCACCCTCCACTTGGCTCCTGTGGCTCTATTCCTGGCTGGCTATGCTAATCCCACATAATATTTTACGCAAATTTATATGAACCCCGTTACAAAGCTTAGCAAAGAGGCACTGTTTCTTTTCCTTGATAAAATTAATCATTTATAACTTGGCCCTAACAAGTCCAAGTTGTGGGTGCTTAGTTTTTGCTCAAAAGAAACATTCCCGGCCCTACTCCAAAAGAAAAAGATTTCCCATTCCCTGTCCTGCCCTGGCCCCCCAAAGTGTCGTCGACATTGGAAATTCCCACCAGTCTCATTTAGAACCACACTCACAAGTTGCCTGGGAATTTCTCCCAGAAACCTTCTCTCTACCCCACCCCTGGGGGTTTGATTTCCCACAGACCCCTGGGTGGTTTAGACTGTTGTCTGTATCAACAACATGATAAACTTATTGTGGCTGCCCAAAGTTCTCCAAAGAGTTGTGGGAATCATTTGTGAATTACTTCTTTGATTTTTCTTAAATGAAATTCTGTTTTTACTCGTGCTAAATGGCTGTTCCCAGAGTGCAGTTTCTTTAGTGCCACTGTTATATTAAGGAGGAGGATGTGCTCCCTGGCACTAACGGGAATCACTGAAGGCACCAAACTCTGGATTTGCAATTAAGACAATGAAAGTTCAGCAAAAATCACCTCTGTCACCCCCTGATGCCTCATTAATAAAGAAGGTGACTAATTTTTCACCACTAAAGAGAAAATCTAAGGACTAGGCACATACATACAGCCTTCACACATATTCTAGGAACACAGAATAGAATTTCTCTGCTCTTGTTTTCTTTAAGCAAAGATAAATAGTAGATTGTAGCATCTAGCACCTCAAACTTTTCAACAAGTACGAGGGAATGGAAAGAGCATCTGTGGATCCAGTCACTTTTCTCAAGCAGTGTGGGTGGTGGTGGGCTTGTGTATGTGTGTGTGTGTCTGTATGTGTGTGTGTCTGTGTGTCTGTGGGTATGTTTTCCTGTCTAGTACTAATGAAGGGTTAGTTGACTGTGCTTATAGCTCCAGCTTTGGCAGTATAATTTCTGCCTCCCAGCTAAATACCTAGTTCCTCTTTTTGTAGCAAGGGGTCATGACAAACATACTCAGGGAACTTTCTCAAGTGGCAATAAAGCAAATTGGGGTGAACACCAATGAACACTACTTTCTAGGTGAATGCCCAGAATCCCAATATATCACTTTAAAGTGATCAGCTTTAGAAAACTTTAGAAAAGCTTTAGAAAATCTAAAGCCCAGAGATGTGGTCAGATTTGTCTAAGTCACACAGTGATTTAGTAACAGAGATAGGACTCAGGTCAAATTCTTCAAATTCCTAATCTATTAGTTTGTTCTTAACTTCGCTTACTATCATTGTCTAAAATGTTTCAGACAGCTTCTGGATGCTCAAGTTATATATATAGTCCTTCCCAGGAGAATTATTTATAATGTTACTCACAATATACTCATGTTATTTACTAAATAGGAAGGAGGTAAATACGTCTAAGTTGACATCTGCCAAACAGCCTTGTTTTAATTAATGTATATGAAAACAGTAACTACGTCATATGAGATAAGGTGAACACACACACATGAATCCAGGAATCAGAACTCAGGATTCAGTATCTCAGGAAAGAACAGGGCCCATGTAGCCAGGTTCTATAAAGAATAGGCAGAGCAAAGGAGGACTCCCCTTAAAATTGACTTGAGAAGATCATGGCTTTGATCTTTTTAAATAAACTTTTTTTTTTTAAAAGCTTAGATTTACAGAAAGATGGCAAAACTAATACAGAGTTCACTGATACCTGGTATCCAGTGTGCCCTGTTGTTAATATCTCATATTAATGTATTGAATTTGTCACAACAAATAAACCAATAATGATACATTTTAAACTTAATTAATCTGTTAATTATTTTTGAGAGCGAGAGAGAGAATGATCAGAGGAAGGGCAGAGAGAAAGGGAGAGAAAATCCCAAGCAAGCTCAGTGATGTTAC
Organism: Proteles cristata cristata; assembly: GCA_017311185.1. Classification (NCBI taxonomy): domain Eukaryota; kingdom Metazoa; phylum Chordata; class Mammalia; order Carnivora; family Hyaenidae; genus Proteles; species Proteles cristata. The sequence goes on from JAESUZ010003722.1 coordinate 392,080, forward strand.
TGCAAAGCCTGATGCCAGGCTAGAAATCACAAACAGTGAGATCATGACCTGAGCTGAAATCAAGAGTTGGAGACTTAACCAACTAAGACACCCAGGCACACATTTAGTTAAATTATTTTTTAACTAAAGACCATCCTTTTTTCAGAATTCTTTTGCTTTTACCTCTGGTTCTTTTTCCTGCTCCAGATTCCCATCTTGATGCCATATTTCATTTACTGGTCATATCTCCTTAGGGTCTCCTACACTGACAGCTTCTCAGACTTTTCTTATTTTTGATGACCTGGACAGTTTTGAAGTGGACCAGTAAGGTGTTTAGTAGAATGTCTTTCAGCTGAGGGGTGTCTGATGTAGATCTCATTATTAGAATGGGGTTGTAAGTTGTGGGGAGAAAGATAACAGAGCCTAATGCCATTCTCATCACTGTCAAGGGTACATATTTTCAGTATGACTTAGTACTGTTGATATTAACCTTGATCATCTGGCTGAAGTAGTATTTGTCTGATTTCTTTCCTTGTAACAACCCTCTTTTCATTCCTTTTTGTGGTATACTCTTTGGAAAGACATCACTATGTACAGACCACACTTAATAGACTCTACCTCCTGGAAGGGGCAGTATTTATATAGATTATTTAAAATTTCCCTTTCCTTTTAACAATTATACAATATATATAATCACAAGAAGTAATAACAGCAACATTAGAACATGAAGAAAAGGTAAAATGTGAAAGGTCTCAGAAAATGCATAGTTCTGTTTTCCTGATTTAACGAGAACTATATTGAATAATTTGCTTGGTGCACACTCCCACGTGGTCAGGATAATTGTCCACATTCGTTATTCACTCAACAAATGCTTTTTTGGGTGCCTACTCTTTGTTAAACTCTGGGTTTCATCATTTGGATTTAAAACCCTACCGTATGGCAGGTAAGAAAAATGCCATCATGTTCTCCTTTTTCAGATGAGCAAGCCAGGGCAGAATGTTTCTCCTGGGTGTTATTGATCGACCTGTAAAGAATAGCCAGGTTTCTAGACAACAAGCGCAATGCTTGACTCTACTCAACAGTGTGGTCTACCTCCTAACACCACCAAGCAGAACAAACAGGGTGTTTTTATTAAATATTTCCAAGGGTAATCCTTATTTGCTGAGCCATACCTGCCACTGAGAAATCAAGGATTCAGCTTAAAGTTTTATTTGGCTCATCCTAGGATTCCATCTCCTCCAGCCACAACCTCCTCCCCACCGTTGCCCCCACCTCTGCAAACTCTCACGCTGGCTATGTCTAGATTCCTGCTACTGAAAATAAGTAGTGTGTGGACTATTTGAGTGCCTGCTGTTTAAATATGTTATCAGTGTGTTTGCCCGGAATCTGTTGTTGTAGGACTTGGGTGTTCTTGTAAAAGCTCAATTTATTCTGGCACTTTACAAAGCAGCCCAGTGGTCTTTCAGGAATTAATGAATATGTACTAGGCACATAGATCACATTGTATTAGACATCATAGAAAATGCCTTCAAACCAAAGGGAGAGATGACAACAAGTACTAGAAGGCCTATAATCTAAAAATTGCTAGAGAATAGGAAATGTCCGTGACTTGGAAATGTACTTCGCATAATAAAGAGAAAGAGCTGGTCAAGAGGGATGAAAGTTGATGGAAACACTGAAGTAAACTGAGAAGGTGGGACTGGAATGAGCTGGAAAGATGGGATTAGCCTGGAGAAGAATGAACCCTTGAATTTTAGATCTAACTTTTTTACCGATAGGCATGTGACCCTCAGATATTTTTTTTCCTTTCTCTTCCCTAAGGCTTCTCTGCAATTTCTTTATAGTAAACTACTATAAAGGATTTGACACCAGTAAGAGCAGCAATCCCATGCTCCTCTTGGCAGTGGAGTAAGGCAAACTCGAAATCTATATTCTTCTTTCTTCAGAGTTTTAGGAACAGAAGCTAGTACCCAAATCAGATTTATCATACATTTACTTCGGATATAGCACATATTCAGGCTTTATAGAGCAGGCTTAAAGCATTTTATTCCTTTCTCTATCCCTGCCAGTCTTCTTGTTATTTTGACAGCTTTTGTCACACAGGACCCCCTAAGCTAGTTCACTTAGTACCCAAATATCCACTGTGAAAATATTTCCATTATGTAATCATTCTTTTTTTCTTCCTCTGGGTATTGTATTCATTGGCCTTGAAGGTAACTAGTTTCAGACTGAGAGAGAAATTTCTACCAGATTCTTGGGATTTGTCTCATGTGCCATATAGCAGGAGGAGGAGGCAACATAATCGAACTTCAGAATAGAAACACTGCGGAGCTGGCTCCCCACCACATGGCATTTGCATGACATGAATGGGATCATTTATAGGATTTGGCAGTCAAACCGGAAGTCCTAATGTCACTATGACTCAGGTCTAGGGAGAGAGAAGGGAAGTCTTAGCAAAGAAAGAAGACAATGAATCCAAACAATATCTGTCATGTCTCTTTTCATCCACAAATCGGTTTTCTCTGTTGTTACCCTGTAGTTTATTGTCTAGCCAGTACCTGTTAATATCAGACTCATATCTTGGTAAAGTAACTAAATGGACTTTTCTTTTGTTTTCAGAGTGACAATATGTTAGAAAAGCCAAGAAGTTTTAAAATAAATACTGGTCTCTTTCCTTATGGCTACTAACGAAGAGAAGAGTAAGTCACAGCTCAGGGCTTTCTGATCTACCTGCCAAGCAATTTTAGAGAGATGGGGTATGATTGTGAGGGGCATTCAAACCTCAATCTTTCTATCAATATTATGAGGAGTTCTGTCAAACCAACTCTTTTTATCATCTGGACTCTTTAGTTATTCTAAAAAAACTGTCTCTAACATAAGGGAACTTAGCAAATTAAAAGGATAAAAATCTATGTTTCAAACATAGGCAATATGCACATGATGAACTTATAAATATGATTTGTCCCAAATGACAAGGATCATCATGATATAAAGGTTTTCAAGTTTCTAAGGATTATAATGTTTTATCATAAGATGGGTTTAAATGATTTCCCCTATCTTTCCTGCTGTTTTCTGGAGGGGATATATAGGGGATATATAAGGAATGAGGAAAGGAACCAGTATCGATATACTATAAATATTAAAAGATATATTTTTAAAAAAGATTTCAAAGGATATGATCATTTACCATAATTCTTAGAAAGGTTGATTAAAATGTTGTACCTCTGGTAGGTCTACTCTTGGGGGAAAGACATTGCTGGCTCTAGGAGGGAGAAAAGAAAGAAGGGATAACAGGGGCACCTGGGTGGCTCAGTCAGTTAGGCATCTGACTTCGGCTCATGTCATGATCTCACGGTCTGTGGGTTCGAGCCCCACATTGGGCTCTGTGCTCACATCTCAGAGCCTGGAGCCTGTTTCAGATTCTGTGTCTCCTTCTCTCTGTGCCCCTCCCCAGCTCCTGCTCTGTCTCTCTCTGTCTCAAAAATAAATAAACATTAAAAAAAATTTAAAAATAGAAAGAAGGGATAACAAATGCAAACTGCTTTTGTATAATTATCAGTAGTCGAGAGAATAGCAAACTACATTTATCATCTGTCTATCCTTTAGATGATTGCTCTGCCCAAGTATATACAATAGTTTCCTCTTGGGAACAACATAAAATCCCAGTAACAATTCCTTGTTCTTCTTAACTGGGCCCCACTATATCAAACCAATCTCATTTTGTCTTCTGGTTGGTACATATCTTCATTCTTATTTCCCTGTCTTTGCATAACCTGCCTGATTGCCTTACCACTGGGCTTAATTGATGTTATTGACACCCTACGTGGAACAACTTTCCTTCAGCCTTCTGCCTACCCTGTTGTTACAGATCTTTTAATATACATCCCAAGTGCCTTCTTGAAAATGTCTTCCCTTCTTAGTCTACTTTGAGTACTTATTTTTATTGAACTTAAAAAAATCCATACTGTACAATTTATCCCTTGTTTTATAATTATTTTCAAGTGGGTTTGTTGGTTTGACTCCTAAGCTGTACATTAAATTCTGTAAAGTAGGAAATATATCTTAAATGTCTACTGTAGTTAACATGAAGCTTAGCAGTTCTGGGCTTAAATTTGATGTTGCATAGATACTGGAAGGTAATTGATTAGGTTTTGCCTATTTGATAAAAATGCATGTAAAATCTTCCAACTATTTCAAATATTTGAGTGAATTGATTTTGTGGCATCACAACAGAAGGAATAAAACAAAGTGTTTGGAATGAGTGTGGGTTTGTGAATGTGAGAGAGTAAGGAAGGGATATAGAACATGGAGTATACTTCATCTTATTTATACTTCCTGTGAATCTGATATAATAGCCCCAATTTTTAAGATGAAGAGAATGATGTTCAGAGAAGTTGTCTTTTAGCCAACTGAGCCTCCCAGTTGCCCCATGCCGATGTCCTCTTCAAAGCAGCAGTAGGAGTTTGAGAATGCTCTGAACTCCTGATTGTATCTCCTTTGACGGTAATGCAGGGTTATAGTAACATTTACTCATGGTTCTATTACTTATTTGAGGCACGTTCCATGGGACATATGCTCTCTTCTCTAATAACACCATCAGAAGAATGGAAGAAGTATTATAGCTTTTATTTGTTACAATATCTGGAACTTTCTTTCTGAGCAAATAGCGCACAGAGCACCGCATCAACAGTGCCAATGTTCTCCATAGGCCAGTGCCACCCACTGCCAAGTTTTTGTTGCTACGTAAAATTTAATAGTCTGTGAAATTGAAAATTCAGGAATTACTCAATTTTTTAAAAGTTTTATTTACTTTTAAGAGAGAGAGAGCACAGAGGAGGGGCAGAGAGGAGAAAGAGAGATAGAAAGAGAGAGGGAGGGACAGCAGGGACATAGGATCTGAAGTGGGCTCTGCACTGACAGCAGAGAGCCCATGGGGGCTTGAACTCACAAACCATGAGATCATGACCTGAGCCAAAGTCACCTGCTCTACCAACTGAGCCCCCCAGATGCCCCCAGGAGTTACTCAATTTTATACCTTTTCTGAGTCTCTAAGTTTCCTCATCTCCAAAGTGAAAATAGTACTTTCTGAACTCTGTACAGGATTTTTGTGAAAGTTAAATGAAATAATTAAGAGAATATATTTGGAAAAGTCATGATTGTGTTGACCAACATTGAGAAAGACTTTCATTTTTGTATGGAGCACAGAACTCCTGTAAACAGCAGTGTGGTAAATGAGAAGACAGTTCCCCCCGCCCCCTAGCCACCACATGCACATGCGCACACCTCCATACCCACAGAATGTTCAAAAACCCTTCAGCCTGTTGCTTTAATGACACAGTCTGGTTTCATGCTATTTTATAAAACACAGCACAGGTTTGAAAACCTTAGGACATCAGAAGGTACATAACTGCCACCTTTTTAGTTGGGGGTTAAAAAGTGGCCTAAGAACCAAAGAATCTCAAGTCACTGTGTGCAGGACAGCCAGGCTGCAGATATTTTCACAATTTTACTAGTACAAACACCCAAGGTACCAATGCTTTCATGGAAATTCTGGCTGTGTAACTATATTAACATTGGCTTAAGCTTGAAGCTATTTTCAGAATCCTTCACAAACTTACAGGAAGTACCTCCCCTTTTTATTTACATTTGGCATTGTTATTTTTAAGTATTGCACATGCGGGAAAACTCATTTCCTTTGCCTCTGCTAATAGTCATGTTTTTAAAAAAGTATGCGTGTATGAACACTCATAAAAACATAATAACATTTTAGTCGAGGTAATCTTAAAAAAAAAAACCAAAAAACAAAACCAAACACCCAACCCTCACCTGATTGAGATGTTAGAACTGGCGGCTCTTTCTAGCAAAACTTGCGCACTCACTCACAGGCTTGGTTGAGTATACGGACCCTCTCTGGGCTCCAGTGTGAGCTGTGGCAAAATCAATAAACAAACAAATAAAGTAAAGTAAAGGCCAGAGACTCCGTGGAGAGTTGGGACTCCCTGTCTCTTTTATGAGTAATGAATGTGGCAACCACAGAAACCGGGAAAGGACTGGGATCTTCAGATCCGAAGCCAACTTTCAAGTAGGTCAGTGCACTCTTACAGGGACATGATGGGGGCGGGGTGGGGGCATCAAGGAATAAATAAGAAGAGGGGATTCAGGGAGAACAGCAAGGGGCTTGGAAAGGAAGATGTGATAGGGATTGCCATAAGTCCATCTTCCCTCCTTCCTGAAATTTGTGTGTGTTAAAATTTGAATCCCCGGATCTGTTGTGCAATATGACTGAATTTCTCAGCCAATCTCTTGAGAAGTAAGACAACTTGTGCCCAAAGAGGCCCACCTGATGAGGCCATCTGTCTCAAGACTGCTTCACTGTCCTGGGTGGTCCCAGACTTTTGAAAGGGAACATCTTTCTCTTGAGAAATACACATGAGGTAAATAGAACAGAAGCTGGCTCTGATGCATTGGCCTCCCCACTCCATCCCAACTCCTTCATGTTTTCTTAAATATAGGGGAGCTTTCATGTGTCAGTCCCTTATGTACTTGTTCTTGAATGCCAGCAAAGAAAGATGGCAAGAGGGCAGTAAGAGAGACAGGAGGGGCCCAGAGAGTATTTGCAGATACAGACATGAGCCAAACAACTGAGATCATCTCAGCAACTCTGACATGTCCCCTCACAACCCAATAGTCAATGTTTAAGGTTGTAGGAGGTCAGAAAGGTAGAAATGTGGCCCCTTGTTCCATGCAATATAGTTGCTGTTCCACAATACCGTGTTTTAATCTGTGCTTACAGTGAAAAGTATCTTTGGAGCACTATTGCAGACCTTAAGTTGTATGGAAATTACCTTTTTACTAATGTATTCATAGGAGTCAGGAACAAAAAAGAGGATTTATTTTTTTCTCCTATTTGTTAAAAAAGGCTGTTGCTCATTTCTATACAGAATACATGATCGCCTACTCAGTGGGCCATTCAACCCATTCTCTGTATATGCAAAGCTTTTTATGACTCAAAGTAGCTGTTGGTAATTGTCCAAAGAAGAGAACAATGCACTTAATCTATAATATAGCTCCCCTTACCTCTTCTGGAGTAAAAAGGACTGGCCAGGCCTTTACTCTACTCTGGGAACATGTGTGGGAGCCTGGAGGAAGAAAGAATTTCTCCTTCGCTGCACGAGTCATGAAAAGATTTATCACTTACTCATCTAATTGGAGGAGCCCTGGGAACTTAAGGCATAAAGAAAAGAGATGGAAAAGAGAAGAAGAGACTTTTAACAGCTTCCAAGTTATAAGATTAGAGTGGACAGATGAATACTGGAAACTAAAGAGGAAGAAATGAAATGAAATGAAAAGCAATCACAACACAGTGACTCATCTGCATTTGATTTTTTTTTTCCATTTAAAAATATCAGGGATATAAGTGAATTCCAACCCTTCTCCCATTAAAAAACATGACTCTGTTTGGGCAACTCATTCCATTTTCTAAGACACTGATTTTCTCACTATATAAAAAGTAAAATCCACTTTTAAATAAATGAAGATATGTTCATACTGTATTAAGGGCAATGTCTGCCTGGTGTCTGAAGGTGATAGGGTGGCACAGACATTGTGAATTTGGTATCTCTGCATTAAATAGTATGGCTTCAGAAGCACCTGCTCTTCATAAGGAGCAGACTTAAGTGACCATGCAGGTCTTCCTTAGCTCAGGCCAAGTTTAGGAGACAAGCGGGATAAGGTAAAATATTCTGAATATTACTTAATGAGAAGTATATCATAGTAGTTAGGATTACATGTTATACTTTCTTAATAAGATAATATATATCTACAAAAATCCTATAGCAAACATCTTACTCAAAGAAAAAATACTGAACAGTAATTCACAAAATTGAAAATAAGACAAGGTACTACTTCTTTTCAATATTGTACTAGAAAGCTTAGCCAGTACAGTAAGACAATTAGGCTAGAAGTGGATAACAGAAAAAAATAAGAAAAGTGTATGGTTTTCAAGCTTAAGAAACATATGGTTATAAATAATCCACAGGTCAAAGAATTGTCACAACAGAAATTTCAAAATATTTTCTGCTGAATTATAATAAAAATGTAACAAATCAAGACTTCTGGGATAGGCAGTGATTATAAGGAACTTTATAGCCATAGGTAAATATAAAGGGAAGGAAAATTAAAAAGCAATGCATCGAACTTAAAAAGAAGGAACTGAATACAGTGATGTAGAAGGAAGAAAATAACAAAGACAACAGCGAAAAATACAATGAAAAATAAAGGTAAAATGTAAAAATGTAAATATAAAAAATGAAAAAATTAAAAAATCAAAGGTTGATTGTTTTAAAAATTCCAATATAATTGACAAATCTGCATCAAGACTAAGAAGACAAAGAATAAGGAGAGGCTGCAAAAGAGAGAGATAAAACTACTAATATCAGGAATGAAAGAACAGTCATTAAAGCAGATTCCACAGACCTTACGAAGACAATAATAAGATTTTTCTATGAACTTTATGCTAATGAATTTTGAAAAGGTAGGTAAAGTGGACAAATTCTTAGCAAAACTCAGTTTAAAAATATAAAGGAAGAAATTAAAAAATTGAATAGCCATGTAACTATTGAGTGCATAATTAAAAAATGTCTCCAAAAAGTAATATCAGGATCACTCAGATCACTCACTAGTGAATTCTACCAAATATTTAAGAAGGAACAAACACTGATCTTACACAAATGCTTCTGCAGAATTACAAAAGTGGAAACATCTCCTATTTCTTTGTATTAGATCAAGAGACGTTTGATTCCAAAACATGGCAAAGACATTACAAGAAAGTAAAATTATAGTTCAACTTCTCAGGAACATACATGCAAACATTGAAAAACCATTGTAAGTAGTAAAATATAGGAAGGATAATACATCATAACCTGGTTTGGTTTATTCCAAGATTATTTAACATTGACAATCAGTCAATATACTTGAATGCATTAGGAGAACAAAATAGAGAAGCCATGCAATCTCTTCAAAGGTATAGGACGAACACTTAGAATAGTTTAACTTCAGGTCTAAATTTTCTCAGGATGCTAAAAAATAGATGGGAACACTTTAATCTGATAAATGGAAGCTATACAAGTGATATAGCTGGCACATAATTAAAGGTGAAATATTGAAAATTTGACCTCAAGGTTGGGAATGAAACATGAATGCCCATTAGCATCACTCAATTTGACATTATACTGAATAAACTCCCAGACAGCTCAGGAAGCAAGGGCAGAATATTAAAATGTATAAAAATAGGAAAGTAAGAAATGGAATTATTCAGAGGTGACAAAATTGTGTAGAAAGAAAGTTCATCACCATCCATAGAGAAGCTACATAAGAGTACAATTTGGCCACGTTGCTAAATATAAGGTTGATTTGCAAAAATCAGTACAATGGCAACATACCAGCCACAAGTAGAAAACAAATGTGTGAACTTTGTACGGAAACTAGAAACATTACTGAAGGAAATTAGAGAAGAGCAAGATAGAGGGATATATGATGTTAATTGCAAGATTCAATGCTTTAGAGATGTTAGTATTTCCTATATTAGTCCATAGATTTAACACAATTTGAAATGGACATCATATTTTGCTATAAAAATTGATAAAATTATTTTAAAATGAGTATAGAAATGCAAAGAGCCAAGAATAGTTACTGTACTCTTAAAGAAGGAAAAGAACAAATGTGGAAGAATTACACCACTAGAGAACTAGACCTTTACAGAGCTACAGTAAATTAAACAGCATGTGATTAACATAATGATAAATATACTGACCAATGGAATAGATTAGAGGTCAGAAACAGAAGCACTCATTAGATCGATGGCAAGGGTGACAATGTAGTGTTATGGGGAAAGGCATTTTAAAAACTAAATGATACTAAGCAAAATGGATACACACACACACACACACACACACACACACACACACACACACACACACACACACATTTTAACCTCTACCTAATATTAAAACGTAAGTCAGTTCCACATGGATTGCAGATCTAAATATCAAAAGTAAAACAAAAAAGCTTTTAGTAGAAAAATGTAAAAAGGGACTCCAAAAGTGCTAACCATCAAGAAAAAAAGTGATAAAATAGTTCATTATTTTAAAATTAAAACCTTTTACTCACCAAAATAAATCATTAAGAGAATAAAAAGCAAACCTATGGAGTGGACATGGATAGTTGCAATACCTTTACCTGACAAATAACTCATATACACATACAAATATTTTTGAATATGTAAGAATGTGTAAAAGCTGTTACAAATCAATAAGACAACCAACCAACAAACAAAGATGGGTAAAGACTTGAAAAGGCACTTTGGAAAAGAGGATATCCAACTGGCCAAATTTATTAGTCATGATAGAAACATAAGTGAGCACCAGTATGGCTAAAATGAAAAAGATGGAAAATATCAAATGTTGACAAGGGTCTGGAGCAAGTCAAGTTTTTAGACACTGCAGATAGAATTTTAATTGGCACAACATTTGGAAAACTTTTTGTAGTATCTGCTAAAGCTGAACATATGTGTAATCTATGACCCAGCATATCTACCCTTAGACATGTAGCCTGCTGAAATGTACATATGCCAAAATAAATAAAATACACTAGGATGCTTATAGCTGCTCTATTAGTAATAGCCGTTACCTGAAAACTATCCAAATGCCCACCAATAAAAGAAAGAATAATGAAATTGTGGTATATCTACACAATGGAACACCATATAACCATATAGCAATGAGAAAGAAAAATCTAGACCTTTACACCATATGGGTTTATCTCACAAAAATAATAGTGATCAAAAGGAACCAGACACAAAAGAGTAGACTTCCATCTATATTCATTCTATTTGTGCCAAGTTCAGAAATTGGCAAAATTAATGAATGTGGTTTAAAATCAGAAAAGTGGTTAACTGTGGGGATGGAGCAGATAGTGATGGACAGGAAACAAGTCAGGGCCTTCTAGAATGTTAATAATGTTTACTTTCTGGATTTGGACATCAGTGACATGGGTGTGTTCTCTTGTAAACATTCACCAAGCTGTATACTCACTGTTTCTACACTTTGCTGTATGTGTATTATACATCATTAAATTAGTGAGTGACTTATACTTCATTCTAAACACTAACACATTTTTTTTTCCTGGTGTTTTTGGCTAAGTTAATTAAAATACAAGTTGACTGATTTATGAATTAATTTACAAAATCTTTTTGCCACACCTTTAATGATGAAACCTGTTTCTTTTTTTCTGCCAAAGCCGATTTTCCATTACTGCCTGCTGCTATTGCATTAGAGAGTTGCCATTTCAAACACCCCTGGAAGGTTCCATTTCTTCATGGAGCCTATTTAAATTACACCTTTAGAACCTTTTAATTACCAAAAGTCCCATATGCCCTTTATAGGCATTTGTCAGTTCTCACTTACCATCTTTAAATGGAGGAAAAGTTGTGCCTTAAAGTTTATTTTGGTAGAATGTGGGCATAGGGTGTTAGGGTAAGGAGCTTTTGCACTCACTCATATGTGTGGTATTCCCTAGAAGAATTGTTTCATGGAATCAGGCATTCTAAGTGAGATCAGGACTGCTGAGAGATGAGGAAGGGGGAAATGGAGATCAGTTCCTTGATCTATAACCAAAGTTGCAGAGTGAAAAATGGATACTCTCTCAGCTTGAGTTTTATGAAACAAGCAGAGTTTACTGAACATATGGGAAGCTTCTCCTTCTGACCTTCCAAAGGCCATTATACCAATACCATTCCCATCCAAGGGGCAGTCTTGGCAGAGAAAGGTCAAGCGTAGCTGAAAGCCACCATCTTGAGGAAGCTTTTTCTGATTTCTCTACTCATAATTGATGTCCTCCTCTACGTTAATTCAATATACTTTGTTCATATTCAATTTTAACTTTATATTCAACCAAATGATACTGGCTCTCCCCTAAACAAAACGGACTCACTTTCCCTTTTCATAAAAACAGGGGTGTTTCAAAGATTGTTATGGCATCATACTATTACACTTTGTCTAACATTGGCCAAATTTTCTTTTACACCATGTTGTTTCAATTTCTTCATTACAGTGCTAATAAAGAATTCCCTGGCTCAGATATCTGTACACTTATGTTCATAGCAGCATGATTCACAATATCTGAAAGATAGAAGCAACTCAAGTGTCCACTGTAAGATGAATAGATGAACTAAATGTGGTATACACATATAATGGAATCCCATTCTACCCTAAAAAGAAGGAAATTCTGCCAAATGCTTCAAGGTGGATGAACCTTGCAAACATTATGCTAAGTGAAATAAGCCAGTCACAAAAGGACAAATATGGTCTGATCCCATTTATGGGAGGTTTCTAGAGTAATCAAATTCATAGAAATAGGAAGAATACTGGTGCTTACCAAGAGCTGAGGAGAGGAAGGAATGGGGGTAACTATTTAATGGGCATAGAGTTTCATCTGGAGAAGAAGAAAAATCATGGAGAAGATAGTGATGTTGGTTACACAGTAAGGTGAATGCATTTTATGCCATGGAATTGTATTCCTAAAAATAGTTAAAGGGTAAATTTTACACAATACAAAATATTTAGAAGTTAAAAAAAGAATCCTTGGTTCTTTTCCCTCACCAGCTCCTGTTTTTTTGTTTTGTTTTTTGTTTGTTTGTTTGTTTTTTGGTCTCGTGTGTGTGTGTGTGTGTGTGTGTGTGTGTGTGTGTGTGTGTTTTATACTTGACTTTCTATTCTGACTGTCCCCAGCCTTCCTGCCCATTCGTGTACTAACACATCTATTTGACTTCAGACAACATTTAGGTATATTTCCAAACACAAAGTGAGAAACACATTACCTTAAGAATCTAGAAAGGCATTTTCTTTTGTTTACAGGCAATACCTCAGACAGAGAAGTTTAATTTTGTTTTAGCCCCATAAAGAAGCTGTTTTGCTCTGATGAGTTTTTTGGACAACAGACCAGAATATACTGAAACAAATGGTGATACTAATCTTATAGTTGGGGATCCTAGATGGCCACCCAGCCTCCTGCTTTGAACCTCAGAGCAAAAACGTTTTTAGAAATTAAAAGATGCCTCATATTCTGGATATATGTGAACATGTAAAAATAATAGTGCCTCATGGAAAATCTCCTTAATTTAATAAAATAAATTCAAGTTGAAAGGCCAAAATAATAATTGGCACTATAGTTTCTAATTTGTCTTCTGTTTCCTGTTAAAAAGTAAACACTGTCCTGCTGCTTATTCTGTTTCTCTTATCCACTCACTTTCTCTTTTTCACACACACAGTTCCTAGAACTTACAGAATAAAATCCAAACTCTTTGTCACAAAATATAGTGTTCATCTCAGTCCAGCCTCAGATTGTTCTTATCTCGCAGCGCTGGCCACAGCCTAGATTCACTCCAGGCATACCACACCACCCTCTTTCAGAATGTGCTATGGTACATGCATCATGTTGTCCTTTCTTTCACATGCTGTCTCCTCTGATCAGAGTACCTTTCCACCCTCTACCATGTGACAACTTCCTATTCACCTTTGACACAGTTCAGTCATCACCTTCTCTCTGAAGCCCTCTGCCCAGTCAGCTCCCCATCTCTCTTGAGTGATCCCCAGTGATTCAGGGTCTTTCTGCAGGGTTCTAACACGGTGCTTGTAGCATGTAACACTGTCTACATGTATGTTTCAGCTTTTAGACTAGAAGATTCTCCAGAGCAGTGTCATAATTTGTATCACAGCACCTGACACGGTCCTTGGAGTAAGCTAATATTTGTTTGAATAAATGAATGAATGATGAATGGAGAAATGAGTGAAAATCAAGACATAACCACTCATTATTATGGATTGCACAGAAAGAACACAGAGGCTTATATGTCCAAGGACAGGAATGAAGGTAAAGTTTATTTCTAACAGAGAGGACAGAGTTTTACAGTTCCTGGTTGAATGTCAACTGCGCTCACAACTCAAAACCACTTGCTCTGCTTTGTATTTGCAGAGTGGGGCATACTAGCATTGCACTCTGGAGTGCTGTGAAAATCAATTTACATCGGTTAACTGCTTCAAAGTTGAAAGGTAATAAATTGTCTTTATGCTATAAATGTAAAATAATGTTGTCCTCTGGCAATTTTTTTTTTTAAATAGAAAAGAATCCCTTTCTACATTGAAAATGTGTGGTAGAAAAGTAAGTAGAATTGTTTCCACTTACAATGCTTTCAAGTTATATCCCTGAAGCCATTTGGCCTGAGATATAAAGGTGGAAAGAAACTTAGTTTTATGCACATGCATGCTCACACACAGTACACTCTCTTATGTAAACCAGGCAGTGACAAGTTACTTGGATGGCTAAATCGAAACTGGTCCACCAAACAAAATTGTGCACTGTGTTGGAGAATATTAGAGCTGCCGGGTTTTAAGGTTTGCCTTGGCTGGGATTCATTGTAACACCACCCACCTCTCTCCAGTTGCAATATGCTAACCAGGTCACCTAGATGCTGTGAAACAGATGTTCATTGAAGGGAAAAGGAAATAGGTGGTGTCCATTGAAAAGCGATAGCCATGGCAGAGGGGAAAATATATTTTTACCTACAACACAAGCTGAATATTATGGAAAATTATTGGTAGGGTAGAAATTCCTAGCTCTCCAGGAATCTGCAGCATTTAGTAAGCACTTCAGTATACTGAGAGGCAGGAAAGCAGAGGGGGGAGGTTTTCAGGCTCTGGGGTCAGACTGCCTTTGACTCCCAGCTCTGTACCCCCGAGCCATGTGCCCCCAGGGAAATCACTTAATCTTTATCTTGGGTTTCTCATCTATAAAACTGGATAATAATACCTATTTCATATGGCTCTTGTGATGATTGCATGTGTTGATCATGTAAAGCACTTCCAAAAGTGCACAGTGCTCTTGACTATTGTCTTTAGGCAGAAGGACATCACTGCTGATTTGGGCTGACAACCCACGTAACCTAAAGTGCTAGAAAGGGAGGAACAGTGATCAGGGCTTCATCGATGGGCTAGAGAACAGTCTGTACTCGGTGCTACAAAGACTTGCACTTACGAAAGTCAGGAAGGAAGATGGCAAAGCTACCAAATACAGACATTCCAGCAGCCGTCTTTTGCAAAAGCGTATGGCAGACTGTGGTGGTTGTAGCTCTCTGCCTGGAAACTTCCTGGGCATCTTGACACTCTTGTAGACCTATTGCTTGGTAAAAGGCTTCACTTTAGCTTTGGGGCTCCAGAGTCCCTTGTTGAATCTTCCTCCCTCACAGCTTCATGACCTTTCCAAGCTTTCACTCATCTCTCCTTCTGAAAGAATATCTTTTTATCAGTTATTCTCACCTCGAGAATACCACGGTTGTCCATGTGTTTTGTGATTCAAGGTATGTGTATATAACACGTACAACTTCTGCCATTACCTTGTAGTATTTACTGATTACGGCACTGAATGGTAGAAATAGGAATTAGAAATTTAGATCTCTATTTACAAACTTATTTGTGAATTTTCATTAATCTGAACAAAGCTACGTGACAGAACATAGCTTCCACATTGTCTGTCGCTAACAGGTAGCAATAGAAGCTGAGAGCTATTTCGGCCTTTGTCTATGACATGTTGCTTTGTTTTTGTGCATACGCTTGCACATTTTATGAAATATAATTCTGCTATATCCAGTAAATTACAAAAGCAATGAGAGTTCCAAGTGTTAGTTAGAAGAGGAACTTGACTTTGATATTAAAAAAAAGTATCTCTGCTTCTGACTATGATGGAGTAACGAAGTGGTGCCAGATGAATCCTCCTCTGTAAACAGCCATAGAATAGGCACCTCCTCAAAATGAGGCAACTGTGTTCAGATCTTGGACAACAGGCAGTGCTAGATAGCAGCCCTTAAGGGGAAGCAAATCCATGGGGTGTGAGACCCATGATTCCCCAGCCCTATGCCTGTATACTATTTCCTGAGTGCAATGTACGGATCTGGAATCCAAGTAAAATAGTGGTTCCTCTGGACTGAGGAG
Source organism: Proteles cristata cristata (assembly GCA_017311185.1). Lineage (NCBI taxonomy): Eukaryota > Metazoa > Chordata > Mammalia > Carnivora > Hyaenidae > Proteles > Proteles cristata. Next base: position 408,099 of record JAESUZ010003722.1, read on the forward strand.
GCAGAGATTAGAGTCTAGAAGATGTTGTGGAATCTGAAGGGTAAGTTATCAAAAAGGGAGACCTGACAAGACACGTGGGATTCCCAGTGGGTCTTTGGCTGAGGGGGAGCCTGAACAACTACAGAGTAAATATCTTGCTGTTTTGCATCCCTTCCAATTCATTGTCTTACTAATTTCTTTGCAAATCTAGGAAAGGTTTGTCTGGAATCTTCCCTTATATCCTGGGTAATTTTTCTGAAGTGTGTTTATTTGATTGCTTTAAAAAAAATTTTTTTTAATGTTTTATTTATTTCTGAGAGAGTGACAACGTGAGCAGGGGAGGGTCAGAGAGACACACAGAATCTGGAACAGGCTCCAGGCTCCTAGCTAGCTGTCAACACAGAGCCTGACATGGGGCTCGAACCCACGAACTGCGAGATCATGACCTGAGCCAAAGTCGGACACTTAACCGACTGAGCCGCCCAGGCATCCCTATTTGATTGTTGCTTATAACAACATATCATGTTCTCATTTTCTTGAATATGTACCTAGGTCTCATGTTGATTCCTTTCTGTTCATTGCTTATATTTTGATGTCTAATGTCCTATGCAGATCTGCTATCTGTTCAAGAATAATATGAGAAAGGGCAGGGAGGGTTCTTCGAAGCAGCGAGTCTGTCATCTCAGAACACTTTCTCAGCATATTTGTTGCCTTTCTCTGTGGAATGGCTGTGTTCATCTTCCAGGAATTCCTTCCACATCTCTCTTAACACTCTGGAGTGGGCAGATTGCTCAGAGGGAGGCCAAAAGATCTTGCTCTGAAGCCTAGTTCTGCCGAGTCTTCTGTTTGGTGACTTAGTGTTTATTTTCACTGTGGGAGTGGATAACACTCTAACTCATTACAGCTGTCCTTCTCTCTTCTACCTGGTTTGGGGTTAGGAGTCTAATCAAGAAAAATCAAAGCTAGTGTGACTCTGTCATACCTCCTTCAGATTTTCTTGCTTACCATTCTATGGATTGGAGTCAAACTTCCTTTTCTGGCCTACCCTACATCCTAGTTTCTGTCACAAAAGGCAAGGAGTTATTTGTTGAAGTCAACACAAAGTAACATGTAGGATTACATATAGGTTCTCTCTTGTACTCCCTCAAGTTGGTCCTAATTTTCAGATATTACAAATTTTTGAAAATCCATGGTTTGTGGCTGTAGTCATATTCCACTTGTACTAAAGGAGTAATCTTTTTAATTTGTTTCTCATTCCATTAAGTCAATATATACTGTTTAAAACTGAGAAACTGGAAAAGCTTTAGGTATGTCATTTAAAATTATAAAGTCAAATAGTAACAGAACTGCTTACCGGGAGAATAAAAGGAGTACAAAAAAAAAAAAAAAAAAACACAAAAACTGTTAAGGGTCTAAAATTTAAGTAGAAGGAAGAAGAATTGATAAGAGGGAAGCTCTAACATAAAATAATATTATAGAATATAAAATAAAATCACATATAGTAAAATGACCAAATATACCTACTATAGCAAATACAAACTGAATAAACTGAAAAAAAAAGATTATTAGCTTTGATTAAAACCAAAACCCAAATATAGACTATTGAAATAGTAAAAAATCAGAGAATATTTAAACAATAGTGTAACTTATGACAAATAAATAATATCATGTCCTCACTATGGAATAAACAGATGTTCATTAAAATTCATATATATGTGTTCACACACATGACTTATATCCTATAAACAACTTGCAAAAAAGTATAGATTGTACTTAAGTAGAAAACTTGAATATATGTATTCTAAATGCATGGAAAATATCTGAAAAGATTTATAATCTCCTTTGAGGAGTAGAACTTGTTAGATTGCAGAAGGGAGAGGGGACTTCATTTTTCACTTTTTATGATTCTCAACTATTTGTAATGTGTAACATGCATTGCTTTCATAATAAAAATGTTTTAAACGGCTGTCACATATATTCAAATAATGAATTGTCAAATATTTTGCATTTAAAACTGCATCCTTAGTCTATGCCAAACATCATTTGTTTTCTCTTGGATTATTCAAAAAGGCATTTTCAAAGTTTTCTATGGCTCAAGAGTAATAACCTGCCACAACTGTGTAAACGTGGAAAATTAGAAAGAACTTAGATTCAGTTGGAACATTTATGGCTGAGGAAAACAGTGTAAGTAAGAAAGTGAAAAATGAGGCTGCAGAGGAAAGCACGTGCCAAATGCTGGTGTATTAAGACGTTACACATTACTAATAAAGCAACTGAAATGCTTTAAGCAAGTATAGTAACACCATCAACATCTCATTTTCAAGAAACTTCTGGTTGAAAGTTGGAGAAAGAGGTTGGAGGAGGGCAACAATGGAAGTAGGACTTGTGATTTCAGGCTGATAATCCTAAATATTCTGCCTGTCTCAAATACTTAGTTGAGAAATGCTTCATCTAACTCATAAACACTTAGGAGTTAGATACCTGGATGACAAAATATCAGGTTTTCTGTTTAAACTGATAAAGTTAAATTAGATGTTTATGGCCTATTAGATGGCTAGACTACCTCATTTCTTCTTCCTCCAACTGGCAGTGAAGACCTGGGATTCACCCATCCATGTGACAGTTTTAGTCAGCAGAGCCAAATCTTTGTTGTTAAGTCCCCATGACTAAAGGAAAAGAGAGGCACAGGTCTTCAGATATATTTTTTGAAGGCAGCTTGGATCCCGACCAGGGTTATCTGCCTTGGTCTGAAGAGCAGAGAAGAATGTCCTTTCAATGGGCAGACAGGTACTAAAAGAAAAGAATCTCAAAAGGTTGAACCATAAATACTAACTCCCTTTCTCTAGGGATGGGGCCATAGTGAGAGGTCGAAGAGGACAGAATTGTTCCTTGCATACTTTTCCTCCTTTAGGATCATCATATAGGGAACAAGTATGATTCTGGAACAGAGGGGCCAGGCACAGTAAGCTTCAATCATGTTAGAGGTTGCAATGTCCTCAGATGAGCAGCTGACTCTTGGGAGTGGAATGGAGCATCTCAGTGTCAGCTGAGTACAGAGGGGTGTTTCTTCAGGTTGGAGCAAGAGTTCCCACGCAGTAGTCACAGGGTGGGTCACCCTAATGGAAGCACACATAGTTATGAAGCCAAGACTTGATTCTTTTTTTTTTGAAGAGCAGTTAAAAACGTTTAGCGATATACTCTTAGAGGAATAAGCTTATGACTTAAGGAATGCATTTACAAAGTTTTCCTGGTTAGAGTTTGAGGTTCCCATTTAGAAAAGGCATTCAACCATATTCTGTGGATTTCTCTTTCCTTCTTTCTCTCTTTCTTTTCTTTCTCTCGTTCTCATTCTCATTCTCTTTCTCCTTCCCTCTCTCCCTTCTCCTTCCCTCCCTTCCTCCCTTTGCCTGCCTGACTTCCTTCCTTCCTTCCTTCCTTCCTTCCTTCCTTCCTTCCTTCCTTCCTTCCTTCCTTCCTTCCTCTGCTGTCTACAGGTTTTTAAAGAATACTACTTTCCAAGCTTTGGGCTACATATCAATTCATTGATGAGTTCAGAAGAAGTACACTCAGCAACTGTGGAAAATTGTCTATTAGAGACACTATTCAACAACATCAAAGAGGAATTAATGGGCATTTTATGAAGGAAGATGAATAGAACATGGGTAATTTTCATGTTACCAACTATTATAGAGTATTTATTCCAATTTCTTTTTTTTTTTTTTTTACAAATAATTTATTGTCAAGTTGGTTTCCATATAACACCCACTGCTCATCCCCACAAGTGCCCCTCTCCGTGCCCTACCCCCTTCCCTCCACATCCATCAGTCCTCAGTTTTTGTCAGCATTCAAGAGTCTCTCATGGTTTGCCTCTCCCCCTTTCCCCCACTATTTCTCCCCTTCTTCTCCCCCATTGTCCTCCGTTAAGTTCCTCCTAATCCTCCTATATGTGCAAACATATGATATTTGTCCTTCTCTGCCTGACTTATTTCGCCCAGCATAACACCCTCAAGGTCCATCCATGTTGCTACACATGGCCAAATTTCATTCTTTCTCATTGACGTGTAGTATAGTATTCCATTGTATAGAGAAAGCACATCTTCTTGATCCATTCGTCAGTTGATGGACACTTAGGCTCTTTCCATGTTTTGGCTCTTGTTGAGAGTGCTGCTATGAACATTGGGGTACATGTGCTCCTATGCATCAGCATTTCTGTATCCCTTGGGTAAATTCCTAGTAGTGCTATTGCTGAGTCATAGGGGAGTTCTATTGTTAATTTTTTGAGGAACCTCCACACTGTTTTCCAGAGGGTCTGTACCAGTTTACATTCTCACCAACAGTGTAAGAGGGTGCCCATTTCTCCACATCCTCACCAGCATCTAGAGTCCTCTGATTTGCTCATTTTAGCCACTCTGACTGGTATGAGGTGGTATCTCAGTGTGGTTTTGATTTGTATTTCCCTGATGAGGAGGGATGCTGAGCATCGTTTCATGTGTCTGTTGGCCATCTGGATGTCCTCTTTGGAGAAGTGTCTGTTCATATCTTCTGCCTATTTCTTCACTGGGTTGTTTGTTTTTCAGGTGTGGAGTGTAGTGAGTTCCTTATAGATTCTGGATATCAACCCTTTATCTGATATGTGATTTGCAACTATCTTTTCCCATTCCGTTGGTTGCCTATTAGTTTTGTGGGTTGTTTCCTTTGCCGTGCAGAAGCTTTTAATCTTGACAAGGTCCCAATCGTTTATTTTCGCTCTTGATTCCCTTGCTTTGGGGGATGTGTCAAGTAACAGGTGGCTGCGGTGGAGGTCAAAGAGGTTGTTTCCTGCTTTCTCCTCTAGGGTTTTGATGGTTTCCTGTCTCACGTTCAGGTCCTTTATCCATTTTGAGTCTATTTTTTTGTGTGTTGTGAGAAAATTGTCTAGTTTCATTCTCCTGCATGTTGCTGTCCAGTTCTCCCAACACCATCTGTTAAAGAGGCTGTCTTTTTTTCCATTGGATATTCTTTCCAGCTTTGTCAAAGATCAGTTGGCTGTATGCTTTTGAGTCTACTTCTGAGTTCTCAATTCTGTTCCATTGGTCTATGTGTCTGTTTTTGTGCCAATAGCATACTGTCTTGATGATGACAGCTTTGTAGTAGAGGCTAAAGTCTGGGATGGTGATCCCTCCCGTTTTGGTTTTATGTTTCAGTATTACTTTGGCTATTCGGGGTCTTTTGTGGTTCCATACAAATTTGAGGATAGTTTGCTCTAGCTTTGAGAAGTATGCTGGTGCAATTTTGATTGGAATTGCATTGAATGTGCAGATTGCTTTGGGTATTAATGCCATTTTAACTATATTTATTCTTCCTATCCATGAGCACGGAATGTTTTTCCATTTCTTTGTGTCTTCTTCAATTTTCTTCATAAGTTTTCTATAGTTTTCATCATACAGATCTTTTGTATCCTTGGTTAGGTTTATTCAGAAGTATTTCATGGTTTTTTGTGCAGTTGTGAATGGGATCTGCTACTTGATTTCTTTCTGTTGCTTCATTGTTGGTGTATAAAAATGCAACCGATTTTTGTACGTTGATTTTGTACCCTGCAACTTGGCTGAATTCTTGGATCAGTTCTAGTAGGCTTCTGGTGGAGTCTGTTGGGTTTTCTATGTAGAGTATCATGTCGTCTGCAAAAAGTCAAGGTTTGACTTCCTCTTTGCCAATTCTGATGCCTTTGATTTCCTTTTGTTGTCTGATGGCTGATGCTAGGACTTCCAGCACTATGTTAAACAACAGTGGTGAGAGTGGGCATCCCTGTCGTGTTCCTGATCTCAGGGGGAAAGCTCTCAGTTTTTCCCCATTGAGGATGATGTTAGCTGAAGGCTTGTCATAGATGGCTTTGATGATGTTTAAGTAGGTTCCTTCTATCCCAACTTTCTCAAGAGTCTTTATTAAGAAGGGATGCTGTATTTTGTCAAATGCTTTTTGTGCATCTATCAACAGGATCATATGGTTTTTATCTTTTCTTTTGTTGATGTGATGTATCACATTGATTGATTTGTGAATGTTGAACCAGCCCTGTGACCCAGGAATGAATCCCACTTGATCTTGGTGGATAATTCTTTTAATGTGTTGTTGAATTCAATTTGCAAGTATCTTGTTGAGAATTTTTGCATCCATATTCATCAAGGATATTGGCCTGTAGTTCTCTTTTTTTGCTGGGTCTCTGTCTGGCTTGGGAATCAGAGTGATACTGGCTTCATAAAATGAGTCTGAGAGTTTTCCTTTGCTTTCTATTTTTTGGAATAGCTTGAGAAGAATTGGGATTAATTCTGTTTTAAACATCTGGTAGAATTCCCCGGGGAAGCCATCTGGTCCTGGGCTCTTATTTGTTGGGAGATTTTTGATCACTGAATCAATTTCCTTACTAGTTATGGGTCTCTTCAGATTTCCTACCTCTTCCCGTGTGAATTTTGGTAATGGGTGTGCGTTTAGTAATTTGTCCATTTCTTCTAAGTTGTCCAATTTGTTGGCATATAATTTTTCATAGTATTCCCTGATAATTGCCTGTCTTTCTGTACAGGCAACCCCTGTATTCAGGGGTTGGTTGTAATAATTCCATTTTCATTCATGATTTTGTCTATTTGGGTGCTCTCTTTTCTTTTTGAGAAGCCTGGCTAGAGGTTTGTCAATTTTATTTATTTTTTCAAAAAACCAACTCTTGGTTTCATTGATCTGTTCAATTGTTTCTTTGGTTTCTATGTTGTTTATTTCTGCTCTGATTGTTACTATTGCTCTTCTTCTACTGGGTTTAGGGCGTTCTTGTTACTCTGCCTCTAGTTCCTTTAGGTGAGCTGTTAGATTTTGAACTTGCGCTTTTTCTAATCTCTTGAAATAGGCCTGGAGAGCAATGTACTTTCCTCTTAGGACTGCCTTTGCCGCATCTCATAGATTTTGGATTGTTGTGTTTTCATTTTTGTTTGTTTACATATGTTTTTTAATTTCATCCCTAATTGCCTGATTGGCCCATTCATTCTTTAGTAGGGTGTTCTTTAACCTCCATGTTTTTGGGGTTTTTCCAGGCTTCTTCCTGTGATTGACTTCAAGTTTCAAAGCATTATGATCTGAGAGTTTGCATGGTATGATCTTGATTCTTTTATATTTATTGAGGGCTGCTTTATGTCCCAGTACATGATCTATCTTGGAGAATGTGCCATGCACACTTGAGAAGAAAGTAAATTCCCTAGCCTCAGGATGTAGAGTTCTAAATTTATCTGTCAGATCCATCTGGTCCAAAGTGTCTTTCAAGTCCATTATTTCTTTAGTGATTTTCTGTCTGGTTGACCTATCCATTGCTGTAAATGGAGTATTGAAGTCCCCTGCTATTAGCACATTCTTATCTATGAGTCTGTTTCTCCTTGTGATTAATTGTTTTATATATTTAGGTGCTCCCATATTCGGTGCATAGACATTTATGATTGTTAGTTCTTCCTGATGGATAGACCCTGTAACTATTATGTAATGCCCTTCTTCATCTCTTGTTATTGTCTTTAATTTAAAGTCCAGTTTGTCTGATATAAGTATAGCTACTCCGACTTTCTTTTGATGTCCTGTAGCATGATATATATTTCTCCATCCCCTTACTTTTAATCTGAAGGTATCTTCCCGTCTAAAATGAGTTTCTTGTAGACAGCATATAGATGGATTTTGTTTTTTAATCCATTCTGCTACCCTATGTCTTTTGATTGGAGCATTCAGCCCATTTACATTCAGTGTTATTATTGAAATATGTGGGTTTAGAGTCTTTGTATCTTTTGTAGGGTTCATGTTTGTGGTGGTGTCTCTGGAATCTTTGTTCCTTGCAACCTTTCCTTCAGAGCATCCCCCTCAGGATTTCTTGTAGGGCTGGCTTCGTGGTGACAAATTCTTTCAATTTCTGTTTGTTTGGAAAGGTTTTTATCTCTCCTTCTATTTTGAATGACAGGCTTGCTGGATAGAGGATTCTTGGCTGCATATTTTTACTGTTCATCACATTGAAGATCTCTTGCCATTCCTTTCTGGTCTGCCACGTTTCAGTAGATAGGTCTGTCACCACTCTGATGGGTTTCCCTTTGTATGTGAGGGCCCTTTTCTCCCTAGCTGCTTTCAAAATTCTCTCTTTGTCCTTGTATTTTGCCATTTTTACGATGATATGTCGTGCAGAAGATCGATTCAAGTTACGTCTGAGAGGAGTCCTCTGAGCCTCTTGTATTTCCACATTGACTTCCTTCCCCAGGTCGGGAAGTTCTCTGCTATAATTTGTTCCAGGACTCCTTCAGCACCTTTCCCTCTCTCTTCCTCTTCTGGGATTCCTATGATACGGATATTGTTGCGTTTGACTGTGTCGCTGAGCTCTCGAACTCTTCTTTCATGTTCCTGGATCAGTTTGTCTCTTTTTTTGTCAGCTTCTTGGTTTTCTATAATGGTGTCTTCTAAATCACTTATTCTCCTTTCTGCCCCTTCCATCCATGCATTGGAGGCCTCTAACTTATTATGTATCTCATTTATTGCTTTTTTCAAATTCTTCATGCCTATTTATATTCTCCTTTTTTTCTGTAGCCATAGTTTCTTTGATGTCCCTTATGTTTTTTTCAAGCCCAGCTATTAATTTTATGATTATTAATCTAAAATCTTGTTCATTTATGCTGCTTATATCTGTTTTGAGCCATTCATTAGCTGTCAATTCCTCTGGGAGTTTCTTTGGGGGAGAGCTTTTTCATTTCGTCATTTTAGTTAGTTTTCTGGCTCTTGTTGGTTTTTAAGACCTGTTATGCTCTCTGCGCCTGTGTGAGCTGCTGTATCCAGGAAGACTCTTTGACTTTCCAGGGCCTTTCCTTTTAGAGAGTGTTTTTTGAATGGTATCTCTTTGTCTCTCTTGTTGAGACCTTGGTTATTTTGTTTTCCTACTTGTAGTGATATCTGGGCTTCTCCACCATGTGTACTTTGGCTTGTTTCTTGAGGTGGCCATTAGAAGTCTTTCTCGGTGGAATCTGCATCCTTTTTCTCCCAATCTCTTGGGTTTGGTACATTTTCCTATGGCTTCAGATGTTTTCCGTGTGATGCATGGGCGCGAGTGCAGGTACAGAGCTCCCTACTTCTCCACCATCTTGCCCCTCCCTTTATTCCAATTTCTGAAAGTCCATCCATTCTCTTTCTTTTCTCCTAGAACTGTGAATTATGATGATGCAGTTGGAGAATCCTTGTTCTCACAGTATTGTGGATTGTATAATTTGAATATTAACTTGCTACAAACACACCAAAATACTGGGATTGGGTATACTAAGCATTATTTTAAACACATAGGTGCATTTTTAAGAAAGAAAAGAAAATTCATGTACATGAAAAAGAGCAATCTCAAAGTCAGGATAGTGAGCTCATTATCTGATATAGAGCAAGGAATGAAGTTTATGTGGAGTGTTCTTAATCTTAATCTATACACATGAGTTTCACTCCCTGCATGAAGACAGAAGGTGGTGGCCTTGAAGCTAAATGAGGCAGAGAAATAGAAATGGAAAGTCATTCAAATCGAGACTCTAAAGGGGGAAATTAGAAAAAACATTCTTCTGCCAGCATAAGTTGGTGACAGAGAAATTTTAGGTCTCTTCAGGATTGTTGGGCAAAACGAGATACATAAATAAAAGCACTTGAGAAACTAGGAATAAAGGGATCATCTCTAACCTGATAAAGGAATCTAAAAACAAAATGCCTAGAACAAACATCAACTTAATGGCAAAATTTTTAAAAACTTCACTTCAGGAGATGCCTGGGTGGCTCATTCAGTTGAGTGTCTGACTTGGGCTCAAGTCATGATCTCAAGGTTTGTAGGTTGGAGCCCCACATCAGTCTCTGTGCTGATAGCTCAGAGCCTGGAGCCTGCTTTGGATTGTGTATCCATCTCTCTCTGCCCATTTCCTGCTTGTGCTTTGTCTCTGTCTCTCAAAAATAAATAAATGTTAAAAAAGAATTTTAAAATACCCTTCACTTCAGGACAAGAATATCAGCTCTCAACACTTACTGTCATTAGAAGTCATGACAACAAGGGGAAAATAAAATGGTATAAGAATTGGAAAAAAGGAAGCAATGTATTGTTTTCTATTCTACGATTTCCTTCATAGAAAGCACCAAAGAACCTACAGATAAATTCATAGATATAATAGGGGAGTTTAATAAGGTAGAAGAAACAACAAATAAGAAAAAAACTCAAAAGAAAAATGGACAAAGGATTTGACAAGGCACTTTACTAGAAGAGGGAAAGCAAGTGGCCAATAAATATATTGAAAGATATGCAACCTTCTCAGAAATCAGAATTCAAATGAAGACCTTGCTTAACTATGATTTCACACCCACCTCATTGGCAAAAAGCAGAAAGTCTGATAAACTAATGGAGCCTCCCAAGTAGATTTCAGAAGCTCTTTCTTTTCTCACAGTTTCTTCCTCCCTGTAACTCTGCCCCAGGAATTCCAACCAACAGAGCACCAATTTGTGTTTTTTTAGTCCATTGAGATAACCAAACATTGCTTTCAATTATTCTCCCTGTTGTGCATAAAGGAACATACTTCCAGGCAGAGAGCTCATCTTGGTCTTGTTCTCTCAGGCATCATCTGGGGTTGCCTGTTGTCCAATGCCTGAAAATGGTGGTTTCATTTATCTTGTTCAGTTTTTCATATGCTTCCAGTGGGAGAGGAAATCTGGTCCTTACTCTATAATGGCTGGAAACTGAGTTTCCTTGTATTGGCAGAGCTCAGAGAGAAGGGAGCAATGCAGAAAAAGGACTCCAGAAATCTGCACACAGGTATCCTTGAGTCTTTCCTGATACTAAGATATACATGCAAAGGGTAAAATTCCATGAGGTTGGGTAAAAATTTGACCTGGGATCTGTGAATTTCATGATTCCAAGAACTCATACAGGACATGAAGTTCTAGGCAATCAAAGTTCCAAGTCCATGCTGGTCACTTGGGGCATTTATTAGACACCCTGTATGGGTCGTACCTTATGAATAAGATGAAATCATCCCTTGGTTGTGCCACTTGAGACAACATGGATGGACCTAGAGGGTATTATCCTAAGTAAAATAACTCAGAATAAGGAAGACAATTACTTATAATTTCACTTATAAGTGGAATCTAAAACAACAACAAATGAGCAAATAAAAAGCAGAATTGGACCTATAAATACAGAGAACAAACTGATGGTTGCCAGAGGGGAGAGGGTGTTGGGTAGGCAAAATGGGTGAAGGGGAGTGGAAGGTATGGTCTTCCATTATGGAATGAATAAGTCACAGGAATAAAAGGCACAGCATAAGAAATATAATCAATGGTACTTATAATAGTGATGTATCAGGACAAATGGTAGCTACATTTGTGATAAGCATAGCATAATTTATAAACTGATTAAATCACCATGTACATCTGAAATGAATGTAACATTGTCAACTCTACTAAAAAGAAAGAAAGAGAGGAAAGGAGGGAATGAAGGAAGGAAGGAAGGAAGGAAAGGAAGGAAGGAAATAAAAAAGAAAGGAAGGAAAGAAGGAAATAAAGAAAAAAGGAAGGAAGGAAGGAAGGAAGGAAGGAAGGAAGAAAGAAAGAGAGAGAAAGAAAGAAAGAAAGAAAGAAAGAAAGAAAGAAAGAAAGAAAGAAAGAAAGAAAGAAAGAAAGAGGAAGGAAGGAAGGAGGGAAGGAGGGAAAGAGGGAAGGAAGGAAGGAAGGAAAAGGAAAGAAAGAAGTCATATTTCCAGTGAAGGTTACTCTGGACCATCCTTGACAAAGCTTAAATAAAGCTCAAACAGATCAACGTAACTTGCAATTAATTTTACTACCTTTAAAAACAAAGCCCAGCAGTCTGTAGAGGAAGTCAACAAAATCCAGACTTTAAAAAATGTATCATTTATTAGACCTTTAGAACAGGAATATGTGACCCTTGATTAAGAGAAAAATCACTCAATAAAGAAGGATCAAAATGATGGAAACAGACAGAAATGATGGAATTAGCAGACAAAGATGTTAAAACTATCTTACAATATATAAAAGAAAATGTGAACTGAATGAGAGAAATGGAAATATAAAAAAGAACCAAATGAAGCCATAGACATGAAAAATAAGATATCTAAAATGAGAAGTTCACTGGATTAGACTAATGGCAGATTACATTGTGCAGAAGACATAATAATAGAAGCCAACTGCAATGAAGCATAGAGAAAATAATTTTAATGTATCTAATGTATGTGTATATATGTATATTAATAATATATTATTATAGTAAAAATTTTAAGATATCAAATCCAGCAATAAAGTATGTGTATATATATATAAATAAAAATTATATATAATTTAAAATTATATATATATACATATATATAATATGGTGTTTTTCCTGAGAGTGTAAGATTCATTTAACATTTGATAACCCATCAATGAATTTTACCATATTAATAAAAGAAATAATGAAAGTTTATAGTATCATTTAAATATATGCAAAATGTAATTAAACAATCCTCAATCATGATAAAACTTGCAGCAAAATAAAAATAGATCACTTTATTAAGCTGATAAGGGGAATCCATCAAAATCTTAAGCTATTTTCATACTTAATGATCAGTAACTGAAATAATCCCCCTAAGTTCAGAAAGAAGGCAAGCATATTAATTCTCAACACTGCCATTCAATGTTGTATTGAGGTTCTGGCCAATGCAATAAAGGGAGAAAGAAAAGAATTAAAAGGCATGTAGATTAGAAAGTAAGAAGTAAAAAAAATAAAGTTTCCATTTGCAGTTGGCATAATCTTTTTGGAGAAAAATTTAGGGATCTTAAAAAAAATAAACTAAAATTGACTTTGGTCAAATTAAAAGAAACAAGGTCAAAATAGAAAATTCAATTGCGGGGCGCCTGGGTGGCTTAGTCGGTTGAGCGTCCGACTTTCGCTTAGGTCATGATCTCGCGGTTCGTGAGTTCGAGCCCCGCGTCGGGCTCTGTGCTGACTGCCAGCTCAGAGCCTGGAGCCTGTTTCAGTCTGTGACTCCCTCTCTCTCTGACCCTCCCCTGCTCACGCTGTCTCTCTCTCTCTCCTAGAAATAAATTAAAAAAAAAAAAAAGAAAATTCAATTGCTTTTCATTGTATTAGCAATAAACAATTAGAACTTGAAGTTAGAAAATCAATATAATTTATATCATTAAAATATGAAATACCATTAACAAATACATGCAAGAAAATTAAATATATGCAATTCTAAAGGAAAGTGGGAGAAAATCTTGGCAAAATTGAAGCAGGCAAAATTTTTAAGTAGAACAAAAAGCATGAACTATAAAGAAAAAAACATTACATGAACTTCATCAAAATTCCAAATTTTTATGCTTTGAAAACAACATTAAAAAATAAAAAAGCAGGGGCACCTGGGTGGCTCAGTTGGTTCGGTGGTGATCAACTCTTGATTTTGCCTCATGTTGTGATCTCATGGTCATGATATCAAGCCTGGCTTGCGGGACTCTGCTGGGAATGGAGCCTACTTAAGATTCTCTCTGTCCCTCTCTCTCTCTGCCCCTTCCCTGACTTGTTCTCTCAAGCTCTCTTGTGCCCTCTCTCTCTCTCTCTCAAAAATAAAATAAAATAAAATAAAATAAAATAAAATAAAATAAAATAAAATAAATAAAATACCAAAAAGGAACTTGAAGAACCAAATATTTCCTTTTTTCCACTATAGATTAAAGAAATTGTATCTGGAATTTGTAAAGAACATACAATTCCTTAATAAGTAGACAAGCAACCCGATTTTTAAAAAGAATTAAGTAAACACATGAGAAAAAATAACTGCATGCTGGCCCAATCAGCTCATGAAACAATACTCAATATCAATATTCATTGGGAAAATGTAAATAAAATCCACAAGGCGATAACAGTGCACACCTATTAGAATTGTGAGATTAAAAAGACAGACCATACCAAATTTGGGCAATAATGTGGAGAAACTGAACTTCTTATTAATTTCTGCTGGAAATGTAAAATGGCACAACCACTTTGGAGAACAGTTTGGCGGTATCTTATAAAGTTAAATAACATTTCCTATATTACCCAGTAGTTTTAATCCATATTCACTCAAGAAAAATGAAAACATGTTCAAAGAAAAGCTTATTCACAAACATTCATAGTAGCTTTATTTAAAATGGCCCACACTGGGGGCGCCTGGGTGGCTTAGTCGGTTAAGCGCCCGACTTTCGCTTGGGTCATGATCTCGCGGTTCGTGGGTTCGAGCCCCGCATCGGGATCTGTGCTAACTGCCAGCTCAGAGCCTGGAGCCTGTTTCATAGTCTGTGTCTCCCTCTCTCTCTGACCCTCCCCTGTTCACACTGTCTCTCTCTCTCTCTCTCCTAGAAATAAATAAAAATAAAATAAAATAAAATGGCCCACACTGGAAATCATCTAAATATCCCTCAACAGGTAAGTGGATAAAAAAAATTGTGGTATGATTATACAATGGAATACTACACAGTGATATGAAAGAATGAAATATTTTTTTTTAATCTTTTTTTTTAATGTTTTTTTTTTTTTTTTTTTTTTTTTTTTTTTTTTTAGGAAAGAGACAGAGAGACAGCATGAGCAGGGAGGGTCAGAGAGAGAGGGCTGAAACAGGCTCCAGGCTCTGAGCTGGCAGTCGGCACAGAGCCCGACGCGGGGCTCGAACCCACGAACTGCGAGATCATGACCTAAGCGAAAGTCGGACTCTTAACCGACTAAGCCACCCAGGCGCCCCTGAAAGAATGAAATATTAATACACACAACATGAGCCATAAAAACATTACACTGAAGAAAAGAAGACAACAGATAAATACTGTCGGTTTCTATTTATAGGAAACTCTAGGAAAGCTAAACCTAATGTATTGTAAATATTAGGTGGTAAAAATATTTTAGAAATGATTTTGCTTGTGGTTACAAGTATGTGTGCTTCTGTCAAAATTCATTGGACTGTACACTTAGGATAAGTACATTTTATTATTTATAAACTATGCCTCAATAAAACTTAATTTTAAAAGTCTTGATAAAATCAAGTAGGGGAGATATCTCATAGTTTCGATCTGCATTTTCCTGATAATTAGTGATGCTGAGCACGTTTTATATACCTGGTGGCCATTTGTATGTCTTCTTTGGAGAAATGTCTAATCCAGTCCTGTGCCCATTTTAAAAATCAGATTATGAGATAACATCTCCCAACTGTCCTATTATTAAAAAAGACACAAAAGATAACAAGTGTTGGCAAGAAAGTGGAGAAATAGGAACCCTTGTATACTATTGGTGGGAATGTAAAATGGTTCAGCTCTTATGGAGAATAGGCACCACTCCTTAAGAAAATTAAAACAGAATTACCGTATAATCCAGCAATTCCTCTTCTGTGTATGCATCTCAAAACACTGAAATCAGGGTCTCAGAGATATCTGGACCCTCATGTTCATTGCAGCATTATTTACAATAGCCACGATATGGAAACAACCAAATTGCCTATCTACAGATGAATGGATAAAGAGATATACGTGTGTGTATTCAGTAAAACCTTGGATTGTGAGTAACTTGTTCTGTGAGTATTCCACAAGACAAGCAAATATTTCTGAAAATTTTAACTTGATAAATGAATGATGTTATGCAATACAAGTAGTATATGATGTCGAATATCACATGATCACAACTGAGCCAATGGTTCTCTCCCTCTCTCTCTCTCTCTCTCTCTCACTTTCTCGCTGCAGGATTGTGGGTGATCATCACTGTAATGTCACATTTCCACAAAATCCTCAAAAAGAAGGTAAAAGCAAGTGTCACTGGATAGGTTCCTTGTTAAAGTTGCAAAAAAAGAAAAAGATTCCATTGAGCCAATAAATAGCAGTGATTCCGTTAAGTGATAATGGAAGTTGACCTACACAGTAACCCTCCTCTCTCTCCTCTCCCTCACTCCAGCTATGAAGGTGTTCAAAGGTAAGTACAGGTTAATTTATTTTTATTTATATTTTGTATTTTCTTATTATTGTGTAGTATTTTACAGTATTGCAATCATTTTCATATGAATATTTTTGGGTTATGGAATGAATCATTTGAGATTCCATTATTTCTTATGGAGAAATTCACTTTGATATACAAGTTCTTTGGGTTACAAGCATGTTTCCAGAACAAATTATGCTCTCAAACCAAGGTCTTACTGTACACACACACACACACACACACACACACACACACACACACACACAATCGAGTATTAACCTTAAAAAGAGAAGACAATCTACCATTTGTGGCAACATGGATGAGCCTGGAAGACTTTATAATAAACCAATGTCAAAAGGACAAGTACTGTATCATTCTACTTTGGGATATCTAAAATAGTCAAACTCAGAAGTAGAGAATAGAGGGTGCCTGGGTGGGTTAGTCAGTTAAACATCTGGCTCTGGCTCAGGTCAGATTCTCACAGCTTGTGAATTCATGCCCTGTGTCAGGCTCCATGCTGACAGCTCAGAGCCTAGATCCTGCTTCGGATTCTGTCTCCATCTCTCTCTGCTCCTACCCCCCCCCAAAAAAAATAAACATTTAAAAATATTTTTTTAAAAAAAAAGTAGAGAATAGAACTGTGGTAGCCAGGAGTTGCCAGAGGGAGAGGGAAATAGAGTATGAAGTAGGCGTGAAAATTAAAGAATCTATTTTAAGCAATTATAACAGTGCCTGGCATATAATGGACACTCCATAAATGTTCATTTTTATCATTAATATTGTCTTGGCTCTCCAACAAAAAGTATTGATAAGAGAAAATACAATAATGATTTACATTATGTTGTGAATATAATCTATTCATAATTCAGGTGAAACACCAACTTTAATGTGTGTGCACCTGCGCGCACACATGAGTGCACACACACATACACCCACACACACACCTGCAAGCCAGGAAGAGGAGAGGTGACAGTTGTAACAGGGCAGTCATGAGACTCCAATAAAGGTGTTATTCATAGATGCGAAGTGGTAAATACCAGTTTGGGAGGTTTCACTAGCTAAGGAACATGTCAGGACTTGTCAACAAACCAGAATTACTTTAAATTATAAGAATTTGGAAGAGAATGTTAGGAGTATTGTTTACATGTGCAACAATTCCTGAATTACAATTCCAGTGAGTCATGCTGCACTTATTGCACCAGGGAGCATAGAGTGTGACGCCCATTCACATTCTTGCACATACTGACCCATTCACTCACAGGGGATGGGCTGTTTATGCACATAACCTCACTCAAGCCTGTGGCCCTTCTTGCAGAATTATAGACATTACAAAAATGGCCTTCATCGTGCCTCAAACTGTGTATTTCACACACTTTTTCAAACCTTCATGTGGATTCTAACCACATATTCATCTGGTAGCCAAATGAAGATACTGAGTATTATTTCTTTTACACTGTCACATCTTCTTCACCCCATGCTTATCATTTGGGGGCTTTAGGAAAGGACCTTAAATTCTTCTGATTATATTTCACTTTGCTGGATTTGGTCTATCACCCTGTCTGTTTGGTGACAGCATACTCTAACAAATTTGTCATCCATTCCAGTTTTGGGTCCTCAGGACATCTGATAAGCCTGCGTTCTGCGACTTTATCCAAGCTCTTGATAAAAATATTGAAAAGAATAAGATCAAGGATAGAGCCTTAATGCAAGTCACTCTAGAGATCTCTCCCAAGTTAACATTCATATAACAGTTAGCTTGATATAGGTATATACTCTCATTCGCTACAACCATAAGGGTTTCCTAGTCAAATGTATTCTGGAGATGTTACCAATTGTGGGACGCTTAGTCCTGCATCACGTGTTAGCATCATCATGGTTTGGAAAATCCCTTGGTGAAGAAGGACTGACCTGACTGTGACGCACTTGTTCCCGAGACACACTTAGCATTGCAGAGACTGGCAGTTATAGAGATGTAGGATCCTGTGAAACAGGATCTAATGCTCAAAGGAGAGGCCCTCCACATCACTTGCGTGGAGGAGCCTAAATCACGAGGGAGGAACAAGACAGGTCCAGGCTCTGTGTGTTCCACTGGTTTTATTCCACCACGCATGGAGCCTGCAGCAGCCCAGGGCACTCCCTCACTGGCTGTGCTGATCCCTGCAGAAGAATGTGGGGGTGTCACTGGCAACGGATGGTAATGTGATCCCAGAGAGAGGGCAGAGGAACTATCATCAGTTCTGCCTGAGTGGAGATGTCCTGTTGGCTCTTCTTGACAGAGGATAACCTTTAGCTGTGAAACAGAATGTCTCAAAAAGCTTTGGTGCGTGTAACATCTTCTCATTCTTGTGGCTGACTGTCGATCATTCTAGAAGGTGTCGGCCAAGTGGCACAATCTATCTATTCTCTGGAATGAAATGGAAGACAGGCAGCATTTTATTTTGTGCATTTATCCCCACTCCCTGAAAGTCCTTTTTCTGTCAGTGTCAGAGATGAAGAAAAGAATAGGCTGTATTTTGTTCATTAGCTTTGTGGGAGGAGGAACCACTGAGCAGAAAAACGGTGAGTGCAGAGAAGCAAGGAAGGCCTCTGCTTGACGTAAGCATGGCCTGACGAGCGCATCTCTGGTCCCCTCTCTCTGCATGTGCTGGGACTGTGGGGTGAAGACAATATCAAGACATGATTTCAGTTTTCTAATTATCCAGGGGTTATGTCAGCCAGCCAAACAACACGCTTCTGCTCCTGCCTCCTTGCCCGATAGCTGACCCTGCTTCAGCAGGGCCACCCTCCTTCCAGCGTCAAATCAAATCCCATTTGTTCATCCGTGACTTCTCCCTCACACTGAAGAGGTCAAGTGTGTTTCATTACAGAGATTATTTTGTAATCCAGTGGACTGCCACCCTATAGAGACTCCCGCTGAGATCACAATGTTCATTTCCCTGTCAGAAGTCTGCTGTGATTTTAATTCATGTTGTCTCGGAAGTGAAGAGTTCAAGGTTTTCCTCTTAGCTAAACTATGAGCCCATATGTCACTGACAGGATGCTTTTGGCAACAGCAGGAATCCTGTTCCCAGACCCCTAAACAATAAGTTTTTAAAGGTTCTTCCAGTCTCTAAACACATGCGCACTCCTCCCCTACCCGCCTTCTTCGCCTCCTGTTTTGCTCGCTGTTTCTCTTGGCAGGTATTGGTGTTGGGTAAATACTCTTTTCATGGAGGTGTTTGTCGGGTCCCACGAAGAGTAAAGAAAATGGCAAATTAATGAATCCAGGGTTGTGTCTGGCAGAACGTGTGCTCCAGTCCCACGTGGCACATCTGGCAGCAAGTTAAAACAAAACAAAAAGTAACAATGGCATGAAAATACAGCGCTCAGAAACCTGAGGTTAAAACAGAATTAAATAAACGTCCTTAATGTAAATGTCCCTAAAACCAAGAAGATATGATGAGAGCAGAGGAAGGAGGACCAGGGAAGCATCATAACTGGGAAATGTAAAAACTACTTAAAAAGCAGCAGTATGATCTTTTCAAAATGAAACGGGTCCAAAAATGTACAGCGATGTTAGGACCTTGCCCTACAAGCGCTGTCTGATCAAGGCAGCAGGAACAGACTGCTGGTCTTTCCCCATGACTCCCTGGGCATCTCATTCTCTGCTACAACAGCAACACAGCCTGAGCTTTAAAGAAAATGCAGGACTCATGGTGTGATCATTTCAAGTCAGTCTGGAGAATGAATATTTGCTAGGAACTCCATATGTTTTATACCTCTATCCTTGTTCATAATAGCCATTGCAGAAGACAGCCTTATGGAAGAAAATAAAGACTTCTTTGAGTATGATATTTTAGATTTTAAACAAAAGTAAGAGAGTGAAATGTTGAAATGACATGAAAATTGAAGAAGGAGCCAACTTCTTTTTTTAATATTTCTTTATTTTGGAGAGAGAGAGAGAGAGAGAGCATGCAGGGGAGGGGCCCTGGGAGGCAGGGGGGACAGAGGATCTGCAGTAAGCTCTCCACTGACAGCAGAGAGCCTGATGTGGGGTTTGAACTCATGAACTGTGAGATCATGACCTGAGCTGAAGTCAGATACTCAACTGACTGAGCCACCCAGGTGCCCCAAAGGAACCAACTTATTAAACAAAGGGCTGTTGATAATGGAACAGACACACCAAATATCTGTATAAAATGATAAATGCTATCAAAGTGTTCCCAGTAGAAGATTATAACATTATAAACTCGTTTAACAGACAAGATTTCCTTGGAAAAAAGAAACATTCTCTGAGCATTTGAGTGTTTTATGAAAACAGCACCATGAGCTCCCAACAGCAAAAAAAAAAAAAAAAGCATCGCTTTCTGTGTGAACTCTTCAGGTGAACAGATCAGACAATCTTTAGACATGTCTAAAGTTATGTTGCTGGTTGAAAAAGAGAACCATTTCATTCCCTGTACCTCTACAAAGCGGTGGAAGGTTTTGTTTGCCTCAGCCGCCAATGAGTCTTTCCTTGCCAAAAGCAAAATGACAGTAACAGAATCTGCAGGTCAACAAATAAATCTTCAATGTTGCAGTTCAACTTGAGAAATTTGTGTGCTCTTTGGGCACCTTATCACCTCTGACTTTTCCGTTTACACTTGTACCTTATTCTTCACCAGATGTCACATACATAGTCAACTTAATAAGTATTTGCAAACAATAACGGGGTAGAGAGCAGAGAGTAAACAAAAGGACTCATCTTCCTTGAAGACTTGAAAGTATGGGAAACAAACTGAAGGCAAAAATTTCCAGGAGAGGGAAAATGGACATTTTTGGTCTTGATATTTAATTATTCAAGAGGTCTCATGACATCAGTTGTTGGAAGGTTAGAGGGATTCCCTCTACAGAGGATACAGGAGAATCCCTTTGTGCCATAAGGGACTGATGTTACGAGTTACCGATCCAGAGACCAAGACTCCGTCTAAAGCACCATTCACACTAGACATGTATTACGAAGGGATGCCAGAGGATGAGCTGAAGTTCCTATTTCTGGAGGGCAAGAAGGAGGGACTTGTTACAGTTCTGTTCACAGGGATGCCAGGGAACTGCGTAAGAAAACCTGGCCCAAAGAACAGAAGAGGACTCACTGGGAAACATGATTTCAGGGACAGTTAACTACTGGTGAGAATAAAAGTAGAATTTGCAGAATAGCAGAATATCTGTCAGATGCAGGGACTTGGACCAGATACTTGGGGACAGAGGCTTATAACCAGTAGGAATATATGGATAAAATTGCTACAAAGCATTTGGCTTCAAGGTGATGCTCTTTATGTACTATACTTGTTAGATATATATCCACATAAATACTAGTACATATATACTATGCTAGTTACATATAAAGAATTTTTCCCCTCCCTTTACTAAAAGGGTTATAGGAGCACATTGGAAACTATAAAGGAAGAATGGATGGTCAACACACAAAATGACAGAGGACTTAAAGCCACTGTTGCCTGGATCATGGTCATATTATTACACTCTTCAGAATTCTCGAGTAGTTTTCTACCATACCTCAATTAAAGCTGAAACTCTTTGCCAACGTGAACAAAACTCTGTGTGTGGACTCCTCCCTTCCTCACCAGCTCTACCCTCCTCTCTAGGGAGAGACCAACCTGCTCTCTCCCTAGATCTTCACCTCACTTCCCCTCTCATTTCATGCAGGTTTCTGCTTAAAGGTCACCTTCTTAGAAAGGTCTTTCCTGAGTCCCAGAATCTGTGAGGGTGAATTACAGTTGGATCAGGCTTCCCCTATTTTAAGGTTGAAGTGCATAGAATCTTGCTCATTGGTTAACAATATTTCTATCATGTGCTAAGACTAGTGTTGCCTGGGAAACATGATCATCACAGATTCATCTCAGGTTCAGACTGTGATACTTTTATTTTTTTTACACAATACTGTTCAGCAACATGTTTTGAAGTTTCTTTTAATTATGTGATTCTGTGTAGAGCTGAGTGATGGAAGGTACTACAAACTCTTACATTTGGAAGTAACACATTGAAACATGGTAACAAGGTCATTTTTAAAATTAAGTTTCTAAGCAATGAGGACCTCTATCAAGTCATATAAGGATATCTAATAGTCTTATGGAGTCCCCTTTGCAGAGATCAGAGCAGAGATAGACTCTATTGATGTTTGTCTATGAAAGGGTAATCAACAGTGGAGACTTCTTGGGGCATAACAAAATGAGCCTAACGTAAAAATAAGTCATCTGTCATCCAAAAGTTGACAAATAAGCAACCAACCATGTTGAAATCCATTTTGCCTATGATATAAAGTAATAATAAAATGGACAGAAAAGAGAAAAGAACTGAGAATGAGTATTTTGAACTCCTTTATTCTCAAATAGCTTGAGTGACTATTTACTGTGAAAATATTGAACACAGATGAGAGTGTCTTATTATTAAATTTTAGTTTTAAAAACATGCTTTGAACTTTGGAATGTTTATAGGCAAGTTTGTTTATCTAAAATAAATCACGCCCCAGTGAAGTTCTTACAGTTACTACAATGCTAACTCATTTAGTACCAGGCATGACTAACTCATATCAGCTTAATAAGTCTTGGCAGCACCCAACTGGAGAAGATGGAAAGAGATACTATCACCGTTTATAAACAAAAAAAAGGGGAACAACTAATGTTACATGAATCTGTTCACACTTAAGAATGCCAAGATTTTTTTTAAAGTTACAATGCAGATCTTTGTGATAATTAAAAAATAGACACAAGCTGCCTTAGTTTTCATTCATCAGTACAAATGAGGTGCGGTTTCTGTGAGCACAGGTGTGCATGGCAGGAGTATACACATGCCCCAAATGTCAGATTCTTGCTCTGCTCATGCAGGTGAGGTGTGTAAGAGGGGATATCTTCTGGATGCTCTCATCAAAATGTATGGAACACAGACTCAGGAAAAGGCCCCATCACCATGAAGTAAGCAGTCTAAATACAGGCCATGTAATGGGGTGGAGCCCAGAATTAGATTTGAAATAAACTTTTGGGGCTCAGCTAGAACTATAGGTTATAACTTAGGAGGAATTCGAGTGTCTTGGTTTGTCTCAGACCTTCCTATGGAACTTCCACCTAGGCAGTGCTGATTCATTACAATCATATTGGTCCTGAAATATTTTTCTTTAAAATATCATATGACTTGGAAAAATGGACGATGCCAAAAATTAGGACAGGGAAAAATTCAAGATGAGTCCAGAGTATCTTGTAGTGCAAATAAGTAAGGAAAGGAAAGCAAACAAACAAACAAACAAACAAACAAAGAACAGGACAGTTTGATATTTGGTGATCTATGTTAATAAATAGCTCAGATGATGCTAAGGCCATTCTGAGCCATATTTGGAAAGCACTTAGTACAATCACCCCACTATTTTGCCTTTTAGTAAATACATGAGGGATATGAAATGGTGAGGGATTTTTTCCAAGTTAAAGTCAGGTTGGCTGCACTATTAACAGCTTCTAAGGTAAGTGTGTCCTTACATTGAGTTATTTATGGATATTTACACATAAGTGATGCCCCTTGCAGCTTATCAGACTACTGAGAACTCTTTTAAGTAAGGAATGTGCTACTAAGATAAACAATAGACACTAGTGTTTGACAATGTTTGTGTTCCAGGGACATATGGTTATGGTTATGTTCCATGGACTTCTGCAGGAGTATGGTCCTGTCAATCCAGGAGCTATAACCCTACCCTAATTAAGCAAAAGGAGTGAGTGAGCTTACCTAGGCTTTCTCCATTGCTGAATTTCTTCTTTTGCTGGTTCTGGAATTTTTCTTTTTTATGATTTATTCCCTTATTCCACTGAAGCATACCTCTTGTAGCCTCTTGAGAAAGAAGGGATGGGAGGTAAGTAATTTTTTTAAATTTTTAATGTTTATTTATCCTTGAGAGAGTGAGAGAGACAGAGAATGAGCGGGGAAAGAGCAGAGTGAGAGAGGGACACAGAATCTGAAACAGGCTCCACGCTCTGAGCTGTCAGCACAGAGCCTGACACGGGGCTCGAACCCACGAACCGTGAGATCATGACCTGAGCCAAAGTCGGATGCTCAGCCGACTGAGCCACTCAGGCGCCCTGGTAAGTAATTTTTTTTTAATGTGTTATTTATTTTGAGAGAGAGAGAGAGAGTATGAGTGAGGGAAGGACAGAGTGAGAGAGGGACACAGAATCTGAAGCAGGCTCCAGTCTCTGAGCTGTCAGCACAGAGACCAACATGGGGCTCAGACTCACAAGCCGTGAGATCATGACCTGAGCCCAAGTCGGACACTCAACCAACTGAGCCACCCAGGCACCCCAAGAAGTAAGTAATTTTTAAACATGACTGAAAACAAATTTTCTTTGATCTACATATATGATTGATGGTTGAAATATCATTTTTTAAAATTTGTAATTACTTAAGGATAAGGTTAAAACACACTCACAATTTTTAATGTATTACTTTACTTTCATCCGTTAGTTTTGCTAGACTGTAAGCCAGGCTTATTCCTTCTTTTTTCTCCATGATGTAATTATTTCTCTGGAAGTCTTCAGGATCTTCTCTTTATCCCTAGTATTATATAATTTCATGTTGTGAGTGTGCCTAGGTATTGGTCTTTTTCACTTATTTAGCTGGAATCTCTTGTCTTTTTCTTCTGATACGTTTTCTTCTATTATTTTTTAAATAATATACTCTATTTTCTCTGCTCTGATTCAGAATACCTAGTCACTAACTGTTGGGCCTCTAGACATGATTCTCTAATTTTCTCACACTTTAACTCCAATTTTCCATCTCTCTTTTTGCCCTACTTTCTTGATGATTTCCTTAACTTTGCTTTTCCAAATCTTCTACTAAGTGTTTATTCTGCCATTATTTTTTTTAATTTTCAAAAGCTTCTTCTTTTTCTCTGTTCTCTCCCTTTTTATAACACCCTATTCTTTTCTTTATAGTTACAATATCATCTTTTATTTGTCCAAATATATTTACCTAAGTCACAGTTTTAAAAGTTGTCTTATATCCCTGGGTTGACATATTTCTTTCAAGTTCATTATTTCCTTTCATTCTTTTGGTCTCTACTTTTCATAATTAGCCCAGATGGTGGGCTAATCAATTAAGGGACCTCCAAATATCAGTATCTATAAGTCTTTGTTTAGAGCTATTCTTTTTCTCCAAAGGGAAAAAAACAAAACAAAACAAAAACTTCACCAGTCTTTTGTGGAGGGTGGGGTTGAGAATGATCTATGGCTATCTGCCAGCATCTCCAAGGGCAAAGCTGAGATACCATTCACTATAGAGTCTTCTACCTAGCCCTCTTTTAGTTTGCACTTGATCTTCTTTTTACTGTTCTTGCTTCCCTTATTCTCTTTGTCCTCTGTTTTATATCTTCTTAAAAATTCCTTTACTTTCATGATTTGAACTTGTGGTCCTTCATCCACCATGTTTGAGTCTTAGCTTCCCTTTATTCCACAGTGCCTATTTCAGTAAATTTCAGTAAATGTCAGCAGAATGGATAACTTAGAATACAGATATTTAAATGCGAAACAAGAGGAGGGAACATTCTATTCTTTAAAACATTTGTTTGCTGAGAAACATCAGTTTTTCCTCACATACAGTAGCACTTTTCAACTAAAGGAGATCAGTTCTCTTCATGCCAGTTTCTGTACAACAATTCAAATTTAAAAGTTGTCCCTGATCCCAATTATGGTTAGATTGAGAGCTCCTCATAGACAGGCTCACACTTAACTCCTCTTTTTGCTTGGCACAAGCTCCTAAAAAATAGGAATGAAAATTTCCTTTGGCAAGAAATGAGCCTGGTCTAAATTGTTTTCTATCAACGCCTAGTTCAGTAGACTGGCAATAAGATGGAAGAATCAGCAACATGGTCAGACTGACCTTCTGGGAAGGCATTTTCAAATTGGTATTTCAGTTAAATTTTAATTGGAGGAGAAGTGAGATAGCATATCAAAGGGCAGGATAAGAGGACCAGAGATGACAGTGACTCTTAGCTCCAAACTTGCAAAAAAAAAAAGAATTCGGTAAAAGAGAGAAGCTTTACCAAACTCCCACTTGGTGAAAGAGAAGCTTTGCATAAAGAAAGTTTTGCAGCTAAATAGAACCCTTTGCAAATTATTTCAGACACTCTTTATTGCATAAGCATCCTCTTTTAAGTGGAGTAGTGCAGCTGCTGGTGGTGGTAGGAGTTCTTATGGCTTATCCATGTGGCTTGTATGGTTCTCTTCCTAAAAAGAATTTGCATATGTTCAATTTTCTCTATCTCATTATGTTTCCAGTCTCTCTTATATATTCATATCCTGGTTAATTACTCAACAAGTATTACCCTCAATTCAACTTTAGTCAAGGTATATATCTGCATTGAATTTTTCTTCTTTAAGCTGAGAAACTGATATTGGAGAGAAAGAAAGAAAAAGGATGTTTGCCTTCATAATCTTGGTGGGGTCATTTCCATAGCAATTCTATTGTTATAGCTTGTCTGGGGATAGTCTCAATCTTAAGTCAGTTTTCTGGTGACTGGGCAAATACTAATACAGTATTGGCTTATCAAATGAAGTTTCTTTAGAGTAGAGTGGTGGTCTAAAATGAGACCACACTGAAGTGAATTAAGCAGGAGCTTTGAACATGTTGCTTCCAAAGCAGGGATTTGAAATGTGGAATTTGAAATACATGTGAGTGGTTGTGTTATCTTCCCAACGTGATGCTAAACATGGTTTCATTTCACTTTCTTGATATTTTCAACTTCTCTATAGACTTCACATTTCTCATGTGTTGGGGGTAACCTAGATATGGCTTGTCTTCAAGCAATCATTATCTCACTGTCTCCTGGAGCAACTGGGGAGTGTTAAACCACCTCAGATGAATGTGGCTATACAGGTTGCACATCAGAATGTGTTATTACTTATGACCTATAACTCTTTTTTTTTTTTTTAACCTATCATGATTGACTACTACTATGCCTAAAACCATCTTCTCTGGATGTCTTATTTGTTCCTTTCTTCCTAGAACATGGGTCAGTTTGGATCTTCCTGGGTCTAAGTTGTAATAAAACTATCTTTACTCTTACTACAGTGTCAAAGAGTAACGTCTACTTTTTACTTATTTTTAAATTTAATTATTCTCATTATTTTATAATTATTTTTTTCCCCTGCAATATAGCTTAGTGGAATTACTATGGACTTGAGACTTAGACAGACTTTGGATTCAGTGTATGAAACTACCACTTACTTATGCTGGCTTTGTGACCTTGACTGATTTAATCATTCTTTCTAAGCTTAAATCTAAGCCGTGACCAAATACACTGATTTCACAGAAATGTGATAAGGACTATATGATAAAGTGAATCTCATTTTACTAGTCTGCAGTCAGATTTTTAATATGTCCTTTCAATTAGGTTAAGTATTTGCCAGACCTCAATGTACACCAAAATCACCTGGGGCACTTTAAAAAAATACAAATGCTTGAGCCTCAGAGATTCTGATGCGACAAGTCTGGGTTAGGAACCAGACAACGGTGTTTTTAAAAGCTCCCCAAGGATCCTAATGGGCAGCCAGTGTTAAAAATCATTGGATGAGAGCTCAGTGAATGTTAGCGATCGTCATTCTAGAGTGAGGATGACTAACTTCTTGGGAAACTTAAAATGGTAACACTTCTTCAGCCACCATGAAGAAGACGAGAGTCTCTAAACTAAAAAAATAATCAGTTAATTCTCACTTTCCCTCAGGTGGTCAGCAGCGCTGCAGAAAAGAGAGCCATACATAGCATTCCTTCCTCTGCATCTACAAAAGCCCGTGGTGTGGTTTTATAGGCTCTATAGAGAGAGCAGAGATCAGTGTTCTTAATATCAGCAAGATTTTTCTATACCAATTTTTTAGAAATTATTACTCAGAGATATTCTACTATAGTGGTTTAAAAATCCAATGTAAAATTAAAGGGAAAATCCATTTTAAATGAGTCAAAATAATTATTACATATGAATTTACAGATACATTATACAGAAATGTTAAAACACTTGATTTTTTAAAAATAAAACTTCAACTGAGAAATCAGAAAAGTTTCGATATAGGTTTTTAAAGAAAATTTTAAGCTGCTTTGAGATAAATATAAGTTGAAAGTTCTCTATTATCTTTTTTGGAAGAATCTGTACAATGATGGTTTTTGCTTTTAGTTAAAAAAAAAAACTCTGTAAATTTCATAGCAGTTTCTTACTAGTTTGGGGGACCCATAATTAAGTTATTCCATACTTAAAAGTTAACTCTAGAAAGTAGGTCAGAACATTTTCACATGCTAATGAAACCAGGATAGAGGTAAAGCCACCAGAGATGAATAAAGGTCTAATTTCTTTTGTAGCTTGTCTAGAGGGTTGATTGCAAGGATTACTATACATTACTATATAGAAGGTAAATACATTATTACTTTTATTATTACCAATAATAATAAATGTATTCATTGCACTGAAGAGATCATATAAGCAATACAAAATAACTATTTACAGGAATTTCTGCAATGTTTGGAAATGTAACAGAAAGTTTGCAATGAGATATTTGTTCTAGAACACACAAATTCACATCAAAGACATATGGTATATTTTTGTGGATTTTCTGTAAAGTGCAACTAACATATAGTCCTAAAATATTTGGTCCTGTTGAATAACTAATGGCTGCCAGACACTGAGCTAAGTGCACCATGATGTTCAGACCTCACAAGAACCTAACCATTGTTACCCCCATTTTACAGATGAGAAAACTGAGGATCAAAGAGTTAAAGTCCCCACTACTCATACTCAGAGTGTGGTTTAGGAGCAGCAGCAGCTTTACCTGGTTGCCTGTGAGCCATGCCTAATGACAGGCTCCTCCCCACAAATGCTAAATCAGCATCTGCATTTTTACAGGATCTCCAGGTGATTCTTACCGAAGAGTAGCACTGGTTTAAATAGTTGCCCCAGGTATGCATTTAATTTTTTTTTTTAGTTCATTTATTTTTTAGAGAGAGAGAGAAAAGCCTAAGCAGGCTCCACACTGTCAGTGCAGAGCCCCATGCGCGACTGGAACTCATGAACCGTGAGATCATGGCCTGAGCCGGCATTAAAAGTCCGACGTTGAACTCACGGAGCCACCCAGGCACCCCTCCCTGGATATGCATTTGGATACCAGCTGAACCAGGAGTTAGCTTAGTCAGTATTAAGTTAGTTAGTATTAAGCAGGCTCTCAAATGTGTATCCCAGGGAGTAAATGATAACACTAACTTATAAACGACACAAGGTAAGACTGAACATAGGCATCGTGCAGGGCACACATAGGTTGGCAAAGTGAAGGCTGATCATCAGGGCTGCAGGCCCCACAGGTGTGCGCAGGAGGGGACTCCCTTCACGCTCGCAGGCCCTGACTCCGAGGAGCAAGCTGCGTCAGTTTCCCAACTACCCTTCGAGCGCACACCTCAGTGTCTACACCCTCTCCACACCACACAGCTAAGGAGGCGCTGTCTTTGATGGAGTCCAAGGAGGAAGCCTCTGCTTCTCTTGCTCCGGCTGCCACAGCCACTGCTCGGATCGTAGAAGAGCGCCCCCTGTGGCTCTCCTTGGTTCTTGAACACCCCTCTTGCTGAAGTTCTCCAAACCCTGCAGAGCCAGAGCCAAAGCCTCCCTTCTCTGTGTCTGGGAACCCGCACAGGTGTCTCCTGTGTTCACAGGTAGGTCCCGTCAGCTGCCTCTTGGCGCCCTCTGTTTTCTTTTTTCTCCTCCACTTTTCCCCATTCCCAAACCCCTTCACTATGTCCCCAGATTCTTCATGCAGTCACAACTGTGGCTTCCCTGAAAACTTCTCTGTCCGCCAGCTGCCCACCAACACAGTATTCCTGCAAGTCCTTTGGAGCTAAAGGCGTGCTACAAATTGTTCAGTCTGAGAAGAAGGACACTGTCCCTCCGTGTCCTTTTCTCCACATGCCTCTGGAGGAGATAATAAGGACCATTCACATGACCATGTACTGGCCCAGTCAACCCTCAACTAAGACCGCGCTACAGGGCACGCTCCTCTGCCTGCCTCTCTCTGCTGCGTTGTTCTTCCTACACAACACTATTTGTTCGCATCACTGTATATGGGGCCTTTGTACAGCACCTAGTACACAATCGATGCTTAATAAATACTGACAGTTTTAAATGGATGATTAATTCTCCATAGTTCCTCATGGACATTCTAGCAGGTCTGGTCACCAAGTCACCAGACATGTTCAGACATGTCAGAGCCACCATGGTGAAAACAGTTTAAACTCTCAATGCGACAGCTTCCACTAATGAAGAAGGATGGATTCTACAAAGATTGATGTTATTGAAAACTGGAGAGGAGGCACGTCTGTCTTCCTTCCTCTCTCTGCCTGCCTGTGTGAGGTATGGCATTCACTGCCTCTCTCCCAGGCAGGCCTCTAACCTGTAACTCCTAGGAGGCTGCTTCCTCTCCTGAGACACTTCACCACCTGATTCTGAAGCTCTGTGAAATTAGGGCCCAGACCTGGCTTCCTGGTTCCCAGGTAAGGTGGTCAAATGGGGCTTATCAGGACCAACTGTCTCTTTGCTGCAGAAGCTCCTGACCCAGCACCAAGGAGATGGGCATTCTCCCAGGGACACTCCATATATGCCAAGTAATTTCTTATCTCAGGGGATGTGTGACTTGAAACACCAGGGAGTTGTGTTCAGGTTCATTTCTTTTTATTAGGGAAAGAAGTATATAATCAGAGTCTAAAATAAGTACAGCAAAACCTTGGATTGTGAGTAACATGTTCTGTGAATGTTCCACAAGATGAGCAAGCATTCCTAATAAATTTTAATTGCTAAACGGGCAGTGCCTTGCAATACGAGTAGTATGTGACACCTATGTGTCACATGATCACAATGGAGCCAATGGTTCTTGAAGTTTGCTTTGATATACAAGTGCTTTGGATTATAAGCATGTTCCTGGAATGAATTGTGCTTGCAAACTAAGGTTCTACTGTACTACAAAATTAATTGTTGCATTTAATTCAATCATAACTCCCTTGT
Organism: Proteles cristata cristata; assembly: GCA_017311185.1. Classification (NCBI taxonomy): domain Eukaryota; kingdom Metazoa; phylum Chordata; class Mammalia; order Carnivora; family Hyaenidae; genus Proteles; species Proteles cristata. The sequence goes on from JAESUZ010003722.1 coordinate 439,085, forward strand.
GAGATAAAACATTTGTAGATGAGGAAACTGAGGCTGAGCTAAGCAAGTTAATAAGATGGCTAGCTAAAAAGTAACACAGTTAATTCGTGGGATAAACTGGATTAGAATTCATATCCGGCTGATATGGTCTCTGATCGGAATCTTTTAACAAGTGTAGACATTTGCCCAAGAGATGATGGGGCTCTGTCTCCTGATAGGGCATTTTTGTGCGTGCAGGCACTCAACCTCAGCCAAGTATCGGTGTCCCTGAGCTTAACGCAGGAAAATGACATGTGCTGTGTTATTTAGGTTTGCACCCCATTTCACCAATGGGGGCTGTTAAACTAGTTTACAGATTGGTGCAGAGTAACTCCCACTGAAACGCGTGGTGGGTCCCTGCTGCCGACAGCAGTGGGAGGTGGCGCTTAACTGTCTCTATGGAACAGCAAGAGACTCAGAAAAATAGTGTGGGCCCCGTGAATGGTGCTGACAGAGAGTGTGCTGCCACTGCCAAAGGGAAGCCATGCCAACAAGCACCGCCATCACGGTGCCTCGGTGATGAGACATGCCCGGGAATCCCCCGCCAACAACAGCTGCCCACGCCGAGAACCAATTCCTCTCTAGAGGCCACGGGGAAGCCGCACGCTGGCACCACCCCTGGGAGACAGTCCAAGGCCACCTTTGGGAGCCCAGATAGTGTGTAGCCTGGGGAGACCTGGCTCCCCTCGCCATTCCCGGCGTGAGTCACATTGGTGAGGATAGAGTTTGTTGCTCTTTCAGGAAACTCCTCACTGGGGATGGAAAACAAATTCCCCAATGAAAAATTGGCAGGATTGGAGGCACTGACACTTGAGGTTTGGGGCGGCTTCTGCAGGGAATTTCAGTTCTGACGGGGCTCTTTGGCTGGGGGACGCCTGGGAAGGGGCGTGTTATCACTTGCCACTCACTTTGAGACATCTGGCCGGCAGCTGTTTACAGAGTCCACTTTTGAACGTTGGGGGTCATCACCATCATTGCGCAATGATTTTTTTCCCCTTAGAGCCGGTCTTACCCTCCTGGCACCACCATCTTTCTGATACCTACTTTTGGGGTGTAACCTAATTCCCTCCTGAAATTTCTGGATGTTTCTCGGACGCTCTTGCCTTTCTATTTTCAAATGCTTTTTTCTGGGAGTTCTATTTCCATGACTTGGCTTCAGGGCCCCCAGACTCCTCAATCCACTGCCCCCGCCTGCCAGCGCGGGCCATCTTTTCATCCTTTCGTTCCTGTTTGGGTCCTGTCTTGTAGCTTCCTCAGTGCTCCCTTCACGTCCCCGCCACCCAAACACTTCACTCTTCACTCACACAGAAACACCCTCAGCAATGTTTACATATAATAAGCTACCTGGCTTGAGAAATTCTCTAGGAAAAACTTACTCATTTGGGGAGGCTCCTTAAGCTCTATCGTCCTGCTGAGTTTCCAGGTAATTACTGCTAACAGCACTGCTTGTGGGCCAACAAGAGCCTCAGATTACCTTCGCCGAGCAGGCCAAGAACATTCCCAAGGCGCTAAGCAGAGTTTCTGAGGGTGGGAGGTCACTGCCAATCCCCTCCTCAATGAAATGTGCCCCAAAGTGCTGGTTGTCCCACAGACGTGGTGTGGAGACCGAATGACATAATGTGTCGATGCTTTAATGTATATTAATAAACATAGCACAATGCCTGGCCTCCCTTCCATCTTCATTACATGTCTTTGATGCTAAATATGTTTGAATTCCTTTCAAGTCGTCATTTACTTTCTCACATGCTTCAACTCCCCTGTGATCGGGTGGCCCTATAGAAATGGTCCTAATGAATTGGATAAGTCTTTGCAAAGACTCTGCCTTATATAGAGAGACTCTTGTCCCCATCAAATGGCATTTTAAAAATTTACTAGCATCAGAGTATTCAAGTTTATGAAGTTTTCTTTTCCTAACTTGTGTTTCTTTTTCATATGCAAAAAGATTGCTGGAAATACCCTACTGAATTCTCATGAAGGGCAACATCCCTCTAAATTTTCAGATGCATATGCTATAAGAAATGTAATTACATTTTTTCCAGTAAAATCAGTTTAGCGATTTTTTTAATTAAAAATCTTTTCTCATTACCTTCATGAAATCTTGTAAATGTCATTTCTCGTTCAGACTCATCATTTTAGTTGAGAGTAAACGACTACATATATTCATGTTTAATGCTGAAATATTCTATTGCAGATATTCCAGACCCAGCAGTTTTAATTATTCTTTTTTTAATTCTCTTTAAATTTGAAAATAAAAACTATGTTCTAAACTCAAACAACACCTAGAATATATGACTCAAAAGGGCATCTGAGAATTCCAAAAATAGCAAAAGAGCCAAGAAGTCTTTATTATTTAATTATTTTAATTGTTTAGTCATTTAGTTATAGCAGATATGTATAAAACAATAGATTGTTAGGTTTAGAAATTAATTATTTTCCCTAAATCAGGACTATTAATTTTTTGTCCAGCTTTATTGAGGTATAATTGACACATAGAAATTGAATATATTTAAGATGTATAACATGATGATTTGATATACGTATATATCGTGAAATGATTATCACAACCAAGGTAATTAACATGCCTGTGATGTCACATAGGTAACATTTTTGTGTGTGTTGTGAGAACATTTAAGACTCACTCTCAGGAGGGGTGCCTGGGTAGCTCTAGTTGGTTAAGTGTCTGACTTCAGCTCTGATCATGATCTCATGGTCTGTGAGTCCAAACCCCACTTTGCGCTCTGTGCTGAAGCTCAGAGCCTGGAGCCTGCTTCAGATTCTGTGTCTCCCTCTCTCTCTCTGCCCCTCCCCCACTCACACTCTGTCTCTCTCTTTCAAAAATAAATAAACATTAAAAAAAAGATTTATTCTCAGGAAATTTCAAGTATAGAATATGTTATTTTTCACCATTAGTCATGACACTGTACATCAGATCCCCAGAACTTTTTCGTCTTATAACTGAAAGTTTATATGCTTTGGGTAACATTTACCTATTTCCCCCACCCCCAGTCTTGGCTTTTTCATTTTGTTGGTGGCTTTCTTTACTGTGCAGAAGTTTTTTAGGTTGAGGCAGTCCCACTTGTTTGTCATTGCTTTTGTTGCCTGTGCGTTTAGTGACAAACCTAAAAAAATCATTAGTAAAACCAATGTCAAGGACATTTTCCCCTATGTTTTCTTCTAGGAGTTTTATAGTTTCAGGTCTCACATGTAAGTCATTAATCCATTTCAAATTAATTTTGCATATAACCTAAGATAAGTATCTAATTTCATTCTTTTGCATGTTGATATCCATTTTTCCTAATATAATTTATTGAAGAGATTATTTTTTCTCTACTTTGTATTCTTTGTGTCTTTGTCAAAGACTCCCTGACTTGTAAATGTGTGGGTTTATTTCTAGGCTCTTTATTTTTTTCTACTGGTTTATATCTGTTTATATTGTTTGATTACTATAGTTTTGTACCATAGTTTGAAATCAAGAAATGTGATGCCTCCAGCTTTGTTCTCACTCAAGATTGCTTTGGCTGGTCAGAGTCTTTTGTGGTTCCATATGATTTCTTAGGATTGGTTTTTTATTTCTTTTTAAAACTTTAAGAAATGTTTATTTTTGAGAGAGAGAGAGAGAGAGACAGAGCATGAGCAGGGGAGGGGCAAAAAGAGGGAGACCCAGAATCCAAAGCAGGCTCCAGAGCCCAATGCGAGGCCCGAACCCTTGAACCATAATATCATAACCTGAGCTAAAGTCAGATGCTTAACTGACTGAGCCACCCAGATGCCCCGGTTTTTATATTTCTATGAAAAATGCTATTGGGATTTTAATAGAGATTACATTAAATATGTAGATTGCTTGGGGAGTATTCTAAAAATATTCATTCTTCCAGTCCATAACCATAGGATACCTTCCCATTTATTTGTGTTTTCTTCAATTTCTTTCACCAATGTCTTACAGCTCTCAGTGTACACATATTTCGCCCTCCTTTGTTAAGTTTATTCCTAAGTATTTTAATCTTTTTGATGCTATTGTAAATGATATCATTTTATTAATTTTTTTTTCCAAATAATTTGTTGTTAGTGTATAGAAATAACAACTGATTTTAGTGTGTTGGTTTTATATCCTGAAACAATACTGAATTTGTTTATTAGCTCTACTAGTTTTTTTGAAGGGGTCTTTAGGGTTTTCCATATAGCATGTTATGTCATCAACAGAGATAGGTTAATTTCTTTTCTAATTTGGATGTCTTTTTTTTTTTTTTTCTTATCCTTGCCTAATTGCTCTAGCTATGATTTTGACCAGGTGAGATTGGGTATCCTTGTTTTGTTCATTATCTCTCAGGAAAAGCTTTCAGCTTTTCACTATTGAGTGTGATATTAATGTAATATATGACCTTTATTATTTTGTGGTACATTTCTTCTATACCTAACTTATCAAGATTTTTTATCATAAAGAATGTTGAAATTGTCATATGCTTTTTCTATGATTTTCTATTGAGATGATTATAGTGATTTTATCCTTCATTCTGTTAACATGGTGTATCACATTCATTGATTTGCATAGGTTGAGCCATTCTTGCATCCCAACAATAAATCTCATTGATCATAGTCTCTGATCCTTTTAATATGCCGTTGAATTTGATTTGCCAGTATTTTGTTGAATGTCTTTCATCTGTGTTCATCAAGAATATTGGACTGTAATTTTTTTTTCTTGTGGCATCCTTATATGGCTTTGGTATCAGAGTAATGCTGGCCTTATAAAGTTGAGAACAATTGGTGTTAATTCTTCAAGAATTCACCCCTGATGTCATTTGGTCCTGGCCTTTCCTTGTTGGGAGGTTTCTAATTACAACTTCAATCTCCATATTCATTAACAACCTGCTCTAACTTTCTATTTCTTTATGATTCAGTCTTATTAGGTTGTGTGTTTCTAGGAATTTGTCCATTTCTTATAGGTTGTCCAATTTGTTTACATAGAAGTATTCTAGTAGTCTTACAATCCTTTGCAATGTTTTCTTTTTCATTTATAATTTTATTTCTTTGGATCTTCTCTTCTCTTTTTTCCCTTGGTTAGTCTGGCTAAAATTTTGTTGAATTTATTTATTTAAAAAAAATTTAATGCATATTTTTGGGAGAGACAGAGTCTGAGCGGTGGTGGAGCAGTGAGAGAGAGGGAGACACAGAATTCAAAGCAGACTCCAGACTCCAAGCTGTCAGCACAGAGCCTAATGTGAAGCTCAAACTCACGAACTGTAAGATCATGACCTGAGCCCAAGTCAGGTGTTAAACTGACTAAGCCACTCAGGTGCCCCTACTTTATCTTTTAGAAAATCAACTCATTTTTAAAAAATGTTTTTTATGTCTTCCAAATCTCCATTTCGTTTATTTCTTCTCTACTTTTATTATTTTCTTCCTTCTGCTAACTTTGGTCTTAGTTTCTTCTTTTTTCTAATATAAAGATAGGTTAAAATTATATAAAGTTAAGTTGTTTATTTGAGATCTTTTTTTCTTTTGTAGGGATTTATCACTCTAAGCTTAGAGGAAAGTTTAAGTTTAAACTTAGAGGAAAGAACTGTTTTTTCTGCATTCCATAAATTTTGTTATGTGTGTTTCCATTTTCATTTGTCTCAAGATAATTTTTGATTTTCTTTCTGATTTCTTCTTTGATGCATTGGTTGTTCAGGATTGTGTTATTTAACTTCTGATATTTGTGAATTTTCTGATTTTCCTCCTGTAATTGATCTGTAGATTCATACTACTGTGGCCTGAAAAGATATTTCATATTACTTGGGTTTTCAGACAGTCTGCAGGTGGTAAGCATGTGACCAGGTCCACAGATGGGTGTAGCTCTGATCAGGACACTAGGAGGGCTCCTGTCATGTCATTCGGTGACAGAACTGGCCTAGACTGACTCTGATAGGGGCTGGAAAAAAGTCACAGTGTTGATTCAGGATCCATAGCCAGGACCGAGGTCTGTAGGCCTGGTTCTAGGCTCCAGGTGGGTGATCCTCCTGCTGGGTTCATTGGTGTGTAGGACTATTTTTGGACCCTGGTTGAGTGGGGCTGGAGTCCACACATAGGATTAGCAATCAGACAGGTCACCAGGCCTACCTCTAGGGTTACAGGTGGGAGTGTCTCTTGCTGTGTGGAGGCATTACTACTCCTAGACCGTGCAGAGGAGCTAGAGCTGCCTCAGGGTTCATATTCAGGACCAAGGTCAGCATGTCACTTACCCAAGGCATAGGTGGACATGGGTTCTCCCAGGTCCCTTACAGATGGTGCTGGTGGCAAGACCAGGCTAAGAGGAGCTGTAGCCACATCCATAGGGGTGCAGGGCTCTTTCTGGGTTTGTAGCCAGAACCAGGGTCAGCAAGCCTGCTGCCTAGCTGTGGGGGCCTTACCAAAATGGACACCCTCAATCTTGGTTTCCACCAGGAGTTTCCCAATCTTTTACCTGAATCCTGAAGCTTCCATGAAGGTATTTTTGTCTGTGGATGGCTGCCAAATTATTGTTTCTATGAGAGTATATAGGGTGCTTCCTATTCTGACTGCTTGCTGACATCACTCCCAGTCTTGTTAATTTTTATGCTGGGAAACAGTCTTATTTAAATTGATGGGTTTTTTTTTTTTTTCGCCATCACTAAGTAATAGGTACAAATATCTGATCATCCTGGTTAAAGAAGATGGAGGTAAGGTTAAAAATGAAGAGAGCACTTGGGACCTCTATTTATATTGTGGTGAAGTTTGCTATCTTCCCTCCACCCTCAAAAAACAAACAAACAAACAAACAAACAAACAAACCCAGAGTAGACAAATATTTCAGAACAATCATTTCTTGTTGATTACAGATAGACAATAAGCTAAGATTCATTTATTGTTGAAAAACTCCTAGAGTGTCAGCTAAGAATGTGGGAGACTATGGCCTATTTGCTAGGGGTTTCTCCAATTGCCCCCCTCCCCCAACTTGTTGTTAACTATAATTTTAGTAGCTTGGGACTAGCTTCAAAATTTTCAGCTTTCAGAAACTCACAGCTTTGCACCACTGTTATATTTACTAGAATTAAATCAATATTAACCTGAAGTGGATTGTGATGAGCTTGTAATAAATTAAAGATTCTGTTCATAATTCCCCGAGCAAAAAAGCTCAAATATATAGTAAATAAAATGTAAATTATATACTAAAAAAATCTGTTTAACTAAGAGATAGCGATAGTGGAGAGATAGAGGAACAAAAACAGTGTGAGACATATAGAATACAAAACCAAAATGTAAATGGACAAAATACTCAAGTTAAAATACAAAGTGTTACACTGGATACAAATAATACAGTTCTATGTTTCCTACAAGAGATATACCTTAGAACCAAAGATGCAAATAAGTTCAGAGTAAAAAGATGGAAGAAGATATGCCGTGCAAATAATAACACAAACAGTGACTGTAAGAGAGAGCTATATTGATGTTCTACACATAATTATTCCAATTTTCTGAGTCATAAATCTGGGCATGTCCTCACTGGATCATCTGCTGAGGATCTCACAAGAGCAACCAAGTGAGCTACAGTCTCATTTGAGGCTCTGTTGGAGAAGGATCTTCTAAGCTCACTCGGTTGGTTAGCAGAATCTCCTAGAAGTTGTTGGATGAGAGCTTAGTTTCTTGTAGGCTGTTGGCCAGAGACCACCCTCAGCTCCTGGCCACATGGTGTTTTCTGACATCCCTATTGGCTTCCACAAAGCCTGAGGTGTGAGAGAATGAGAAACTTCAGTAATATCATCAATTTGCCCTAAGTGACATGTAAAGAAAATACCACCCAAAAGCATCAGAACACACATTCTTTTCAGGAACACATTGCACAGTATCCAAATAATAAATACATGATGCTTTAAGCTGTTAAGTTTGTGGATATTTGTTATGAAGCAGTAGCTAACTGATACAAAGGGGAACTTCTTCAGTTTGATAAAAAAAAATCTATGAAAAATATATGGCTAACATCACATGATGGTAAAAGCTTGACTATTTTTCCTGTAAGATTGGGAATACGGTGAAGATGTCCACTTACCACTTCTGTTCAACACTGTACTGGAGATTCTATCCAGGAAAACAAGGCAAGGAAAAGAAATTAAAAGCATATGAGTGGGAAAGGAAAAAGTAAAACTGTATTTGCAGACGGTATGACTGTAGACAAAATCCTATGGAATCTATAAAAAATTTAATCTAATGAGGGAGTTTCGTAGGGTTGCAGGATGCAAGACCAAGAATCAATATACAAAACTCAATTATATTTTTATATATTAGTAATGAACAATCTAGCCATGAAATTAAGAAAATGATCCCATTTATAAAGAATATTCCTGTCAGGGGAAGGAGAAGGAGATGGGGGGTGGGGGGAGAGGGAGAGAGAAAATAAGAATATTCTTCTATGAACTGAAAGAAGTTTAGGAGAGTGGTTTGAAATAAAGTTATAGAGGGCAGAAGACAGTGGGTCACAGGTTCCTTGCAAACTATTAATAAGTTTGGACCTTAATCTGATAACCAGTAGAAAATGATGGAGGGCTTTATGTTTTTAAGGAAGAAATACAATAGCATTTCTGTTTCAGAAAGATCATCCAGGCTGGGGCACCTGGGTGGCTCAGTTGTTTAACTGTCTGACTTTGGCTCAGGTCCTGATCTCACAGTTCATGAGTTTGAGCCCCCACGTAGGACTCTGTACTGCCAGCTCAGAGCCTGGAGCCTACTTCGGATTCTGTGTCTCCCTCTGTCTGTGTCCTTCCCCAACTCACACTATCTCTCTCTGTCTCTCAAAAAAAAGAACAAATGTCAAAAAAATTTTTTTAAAAAGAAAGATCATCTAGGCTGCAGTATGGATTAGAGAAAGTCAAAACTGAATTTAGGGAGATAGTTTGGAGGCTGTTGCAGTAATGCTGCCAAAGGTAGAGTTAGAAAAACTAGAAAGAAATGGTCAAATTTGAAGGCTATTTTGAAAGGTAAATAACCTGAAAATGGTGATGTATATATAGCAGAAATATGACTCAATAACAAATATTCTCAGTGTTTTCTCATGAATACTCAGTTTCCTGAAAAAGCTGCTTCTCTGGCATCCTGATTTTATATAGTTACAACATTAATTACATTAAATTGCAATTGTCTCTTAAATGTCTATCTTTCCCAATAAAAGTTGAGTTTTGGTGATAGCAGAGAAAAGTTCACTATATTTATGACACTTAGAAGACTACTCAATGCATATTCTTAATTTAATTTAATAATTAAAATGATGTAAGTTGGGTCATATTTGAGCAAAAAAGATTCACAAACCATTTTAAAATTCTGCTTCCCTACCATCTTTCACATCTCTTTCTTTCTTCTCAGTTACTTAATGGCAATCGGTTAATAATTCCTGGGGAAGTCCTTAAACACTAAAATTAACACTTGACCTGTTACTAGAAAACAATATTGCATTATTTTATTCTGATATAATTAACATCACCAAAAGAGTTTGAAAAAGAAAAACTATTATCTTTGTAGCATATTGTAGAAGTACTCTAGACAAGATATTATTTGGGGAATTATTTCCAAACAGATCCTTACTATAATATACAATTATAGTGTATTGCAGAAAAGGCCACATCCTCTTGTGCACCTGAGCCTCTGAAAAGCATCTACATTAGTAAGTTTCATTTGCTGAGGATCACTGAAAAAAATTATACATGAAAAAGAAGCTATTTGGGGGACACCTGAGTGGCTCAGTCAGTTAAGCATCTGACTTCAGCTCGGATCATGATCTCGTGGTACATGAGTCAGAGCCCCACATTAAGCTCTGTGTTATCATCTCAGATCCTAGAGCCTGCTTCAGATTCTCTCTCTCTCTCTCTCTCTCTCTGTCCCTCCCCAGCTTGCACCCTTTCTCTCAAAAATAAATAAATGTTTAAAAAAGTTTTAAAAAGAAGCTATTTTTACCATTTAGAAAGTGGATTTCTAACATCATCACTTCTGTGAAGAATTAAAAAAATTAAAAGATCTCCCAAATCTTTCTATAGACATATGGAGAGTGCTCTCCATATGCTTATGCTTTAGAAAGCCATTCTGAGATCTCAACAGACATTTCCTGGTATTTGATAGAGATAAGGACTGGACTCTAACTTATACTAAAAAGAATTTAAAGGCAAGAAGCTGGCTGAAGTGGCCCCCAATGGCAGTGAGAAAAAGGATTACAGTGGTGAATGGCTCTTTCACCAAAGCTGGGGGAAAAAGTAGGTATGTCCCATGGTCCAATCATGTAGCCAAAATGGAGACTTGCAAATGTTTATATTAGTCAGAGTTCTCGAGGGAAATATAACCAGTAGGATACACACACACACACACACACACACACACACACACACATTTATTTTGAGGTATTGGCTCACATCATTATGGAAGCTGAGAAGTCTCATGATCTGCTATCTGCAAGTCAGAGACCCAGGAAAACCAGTGGAATAGTTCAAAGATCTGAGAATGAGAGAGCTAGTTGTGGAGATTCCAGTCTAGATCTGAAGGCCTGAAAACCAGAAGCATAGAAGGCAGAAGAAGATCCATGTTTCAGCTCAGACAGTCAGCAGAGAAAAAAAATCTAGCCTTCCTCCACTTTTTTGTTCTATACAGAGCCTCCATGGATTGGATGATGTCCATTCATATTGGGGAGGTCAATCTGCTTCACCCAGACAGCCAATTCAAATGTTCAACTCTTCCAACAGTATCCTCACAGACACACCTAGAAATAATGTTTAACTAGCTAAGTGGGCATTCCATGCCCTAGTCAAACAGCCATAAAATTAGCCATCACAGTGGTCCTATCTACGTGGTCCAGTTGGAGATGAGAGGTTACCCTAACAGAAAGAATCTATGAGGCCCATCAAGAGTAAGAATCACATTGCAAGGGCATCCAGGGTATTCATATTCTGAGTCAGAAAACTACAATTCAAATATCCTTAATAATGAAGATGAAGTGGGCCTGAGAGTAATCATAAAACTCCCTACTAGAAAAGAACAAGCTTTTGGACATTTACTATGACTGAAGAGAAAGCTATAGACATCACCTAATATTTAAAACTTTTTCAACTTCTACATCTCTCCAATTACTCCTTCTTTCTTCTAATCTCAGAGGATTAGTGAATGGGCATTAGTGTCAGAGCCCAAAGGAAACAGGAGGAACATCCAATTTGTTAGGTGATGGTTGCCAGACTTGAGCTGGGGGATGAGAAAAATGTTATAGTTTGGATAAAATCAAAACTTTTATCTGGGTTAGATTAGAATATATCTGAAACTGGAGAATACTTGTTGACTTAGGAATGACCTGAATAAGCTAAGGAGTCAGCACAAGGTTTACCTAAGTACACTTAAGAACAACTCAGTCGAATGGGTTTTGAAAGGAAATGGTTACAATGAATAATAGTACTTTCTGCTTGTACCTTACTAAATTAATGCCTTTAATCAACTAGCTGCAGCAATCCAAGAGAGTTTGGTGTATACAGAGATTGCGAATAATTTGTATAATTCGTTAGATTTAAAGAACCATAGGACAGATTATACAAAGCCCCATATACGTAACTAAGATGTGTATAGGTGGTGGTGGAATATCTGATCAGATTTGCTTTTTAGGAAGTCACTTCTCTGGCAATATGGAATTGTATTGGAGTGATTTACATATCAAAGTGCAATGACCATTCAGCAGGCTATTACAATCTTCTAGGTAAGAGCTATGAGGACCAAAATTAAGATTAAGGTGAAGCAAAAGAAGAAGAAGGAGGAGGAGGAGGAAGAGGAGGAAAAGAAGGAAAAGAAAGAGAAATAATACATAAAGAGAAATCTCATGAGATATTTGGGAGACAAAATATATGACTTGATTATCAATTAAATGTAATGTATGGAAAAGGGGTTTGATCATTGCTAAGAATTCTGTCCTAGGATGTCTACTAAGATGGAGAACATCTGTGGAGAAGAAATGTGAATAGAAGGGGAATTTATTTTTGGATTGGATAGGTGGTGCATAAGTTGCCTTAGGACATCCAGGTGGAGCTAGATAAATAGATCTGGAGTCAAAGACAGAGTTCTAGAGAAAGGCCAGGGTTGAAAATATAATTTCATTTGTTTTTATCTATTATTAGGAAGTCACAAAGGTCATGATACAGTCTGAATGAGATGCAACTGGAAATTTGCTAGGTGGGAGTTTTTACATCCAGGAAAGTTTTTACATCCTTGATTGCAAAAGATCGACCTGGCTGTCACATCTCTTGTCTCTTTCCTTTTGTCATTTCTCCTTCCTCTTCCTACATGCAATGAAATCTTGAAGCTTGATGGTACAGAAGCCATTTGTACCTACTGGCAGCAGCAAAAGAACAATACCTTCAACATAGGGATTAGGGAAAGATACAGAGTCAGGATTAGCATGACTAAAATACCCTGGACTCCTGTATTTCTTCTTACATGAGATAAATAAACCCATAAATATTTAATCCATTGTTAATGAAAGTGTATATTATTAAGAGGTAAACACTGTCAAAATTGATACAAGAGTCACTTGCTCTTAGAAGGTAGTTGAGGGGCACCTGGGTGGCTTAGTCGGTTAAGCGTCCGACTTTCGCTTAGGTCATGATCTCGCGGTTCATGGTTTCGAGCCCCACATCGGGCTCTGTGCTGACTGCCAGCTCAGAGCCTGGAGCCTGTTTCAGTCTGTGACTCCCTCTCTCTCTGACCCTCCCCTGCTCTCTCTCTCTCTCCTAGAAATGAATTTAAAAAAAACATTAAAAAAAAAAGAAGGTAGTTGAATAACTATAAATTATTAGGACTATAAATACCCAAGACACTCAAGTATTTGGGAGCTAGTCTGTTTTTGACAACATGCATAAATTGAGTTGCCATGCAAGCCATAAAAAAAGAAGATCTGTGTCAACAGAAGGAAGAGAACAATTGAAGATATTAGCCTGAGAAGTCAAGTAAAATTGTCCTAGTATTTCAATTGTTTACATGGATATGTGTCAGGCACTCACAGCTCAGTGAGTAGCTTCTCCTGGAGCAGCTAAAAAAGGCAGAAATTATCCTACATGGTTTCTTAATGATTGCAGTTGCCTTCTTAATGGTTTTGCTGAAATCCATTCTTAGTCTTCATCATTATTTTATTCACTCTCTTAACTCCCTGACTTCTGGGGATCTCTCATCTTGGACTGAATTCCCATTGTCATGTGTGCTTCAGAATTACACAAACAACATGAAGTCTCTCTGTTTGTATAGTAAACATAATTCAATTGTCTCCCCTCTTCAAAAATTCATATGCTGAAATCTTGAAATCTTGGGGTCATTGTTGATGTAGTTAGTTAAGATGAGATCATACGGGATCACGGTAAACCCCTTAATCCAATGTGACTGGTGTTTTTTGTAAAAAGGTAAAATTTGGACATAGACGTAGGAGAGTGCCTTGCAAAGATAAAGACAGAGATCAAAATGATGCTTCCAGACACCAAAGAATGCCAAAGATTACCAGAAAACCACCAGAATCTGGGGGAGAGGCATTATACTGATTTTTCCTCACAGCCCTCAGAAGGAAACAACCTGCTGACACCTTGATCTCAGACTTCTAGTCTCCAGAAGTGTGGAAGAGTACATTTCTGTTGTTTAAGACAATCAATATGTGGTCTTTGTTATGCAGCACTAGCAAGGTAATGCAGAGGCTTTTGTTTCTTTCCCTTGGTATTCCCATAGAAAGAATTCTTTTTCTTCGCCTTCTTATTCTGTTTTTTTGTTTTGTTTTGTTTTGTTTTATTTTTGGGGTGGGGGGTTCAGTTTTCCTTTTCTCCTCAGATAGTCACTTCCAAGGCCTCTTGGGACCTCTCTTTCTAATCAGTTCTCAAAGGGATATTCTTTATGATACATTCTTGAGGAACTGCTTGTTGCATTTATATTTCAAAACCAAATTGTTATTAATGGTTCCTCTTGAAGACTGTGTTGGAAAGGTTGATTGATTCCATTCTTTAAAGTGTGATTTAACATTCATCTATCTTTTTACGTATTCTATTGGATTGGCAAAGAGATATGAAAATGAACTACCATAGAGATTTTATGATTTTAATGAGACATTTGTATTTAGAACTAAAATAAAATATTTACTTTCAATGCCATCTCTTTCCTATTTAGAGCAAGTGATAGAGGTTAGTCACCCTCAACTTAAACTGAATAGAGGCTGTGTTCTAAAAGAGACCCAGGAGAGGAATGTGGGAAAGGAAGTTTGCGTAACATTTCAGAGTTTATGATGAATACTGTTTTAGATCATAGAGAGCTAGATAAAATTTGGAAGGGATGAGGAAAAAAAAGGTTAAAAGATAGAATATCATTGTACTTTATTCCAAGAAAAGATATTCTGTCCTCTTTGGAGAACAGTATGATTCAAAGAGAGGTTCAGCCAATGGCCATCTGCATTAGACTAATACCAAAACACCCTAGTCTTCCATACCCTGTGCAACGCCCTGCCAGGCACAGGATCATTTTGTTCTGTTTTTATATGGATGCTTCCATAATGCACAGAGAGTTGCATTAGAGGAGAGTAAATGACAAGCCCTTTTTGCTGTAATTCGACCTAATTCAAGCCACATTTATCAAATACTTCTATGTGGCATGTACTGTGCTAACTGTGCAAAGATGAACAAGGCATGGACCAGGCCTTCTTCTCTTCTCAGCCTGATGAGGGAGATCAAAAAGTCTTCACGCAGTATGTCAGAATACATCAAGAACAGAGATCTAGTCACATTCTTCTTTGTACCTCCACAGTGCTTCACATATAATAGATCTTTGGTAGAAATGAAATAATGCAGACACTTAAAAGGAAGCTACAGAAACCCAGAATAAAGGACAATTAATTCTACCAGGAGACATTAAAGAAAGGCTTATAAAGGAATCTATAATTAGATTACAACTTAAAAGATATTTAAAACAACACTTAGTTAAAAAAGAAAGTAGGGAAAGCCATTTCTGGCTGAGAGACTAAAATTAATAAAGGCAGGAAGGCAAGCAAGCATGACTTGATGAAAACAAAAGTAATAGTAGTGTCAACTGAACACATAGTTCATTGTATTGTTCATTTTTTTTCAAGGACATGAAGCCTTTATTAAACTTGTCTACCAATCCTGAGGTCTGAGGGGCTCTGGGTGACTGGCTAGGCCCCTTGAGTCCACAGGTCTCCTTCACGGAAGGGCAGTTTTGAAGAATGAAAGGGTGCACAGAAAAGGAAGAATACATCCATGTGATGAGCCAAGTTTCCATGTTGATGGAAGAGCCTTTGGGTGATGAAGGGGAAAAGAGTGGCGAGGGGAAGGGACTCATCCTCTTCACTGATAAGAAAGCCCACAGTGGGGTTTCTGCTTATGCCCAGCCCTCTCTACTAGGGAACTGTGTGAGCCCTGACCTTTAAGAAAACCATGACCCATAAGGGCTATGCAGCTCAGATATCCTCAGTGAAGGGAAAGTACTGGATATCTTGAGGGGGAAAGAGGTGTAGGGGTGCAAGGAACAAAAGCCCCAGGTCATACTAGCAGATCCTTTTCCAATTAGCTAACACTTTAGTAAAAGCTGGGAAAGAAGGATAACAGGAAGATCCCACTGGGATGGGGACTCCTGAGGGTTGGCTTCCTGGTTCCTAGAAGATGACTGCATGCACAAACAGACAGCCTCCATGATCTTGGTTGTGGCTTGACTGATGATCATGAGCAGTGACCAGTCCTGTTTTCAAAAGACATTCACTTCACTCCCATTCTCATAGAGATTCTGAATTCGGTGATTTTATTCCTAGTGGCCTCCAGCAGGGCTGGGCAGGGCAGTTCCACCAGGCTTGTTCTCATCCTTGGAGTTTTGGGGTCTTTCACAGCCTGCAGGCAACTCTTCCTTGGGAAGGGAGGATGGAATCCTTGGGTACAGGAGAGGGTGCCTGGTTCCCCACATCCTGGGCTGCAGGTGTTTACCTGCACCCCTAAAGCAGTTCTGATCTTTCTTGGAGAGGAGGGTCCCCACGAGTCAGTTTGTCAACTAAGAAGTCAATTTAGAGCTACCTTGGAGGAAATGAACCCATTCTATTCTTCATTTTACTCTTTCAACAACACCATGAAAAAGTATTATACCTAGTCCACAGATGAAAATGTGATAGTTACATAGCCACAAGTATCAGAGCCAGGATTTGAACCATTAACTCTTCACTATACAATCTTCCCTGGAGAAAAAGCGGGGAGGAAATTCTGATGGTGTTTAATCAGGAAAATGGCATGTTTGTTTTTAGCCAGGTAGAACAAAGATTGGAAGGTGGCAACTTTCTGCCAAGATTACCTAAGCCAAATTCAACAATCAGCTTAGGAAACATACACCTCTAATGCTCTCATTCACATAAAGTGACTTGAAGGCACTTGGTTTATAAGTTCTAAACATACAAGCTTTTAGTACCAGTGAAGGTAGAAGTACTCCATAGTAAGTTTTTATATATTGTAAGTACTTTAAATGCATGTAGGTCCCACAGACATACCTTTGAAAGTAGGATTTTTAATACACATTCTTTGTTTTGTGCTTTTATCCTACAGAACATAATTTCAAAGTCAGGCAACCAAAAGCATAAGGATTCAAGTGTCATTTTTTTTTTAAATGGCGGCTTCGATAAGAGGTAAAATTTTCGAAGTCTTCATCCTCAAACACAGAATTTTACCTTCCAAAGAAGTCTAGACTTTAATGTCGTAAACACCACTTTGAAATAATTACTGTCCTTTGCTTTTGTTCAAAGATCCAGATGCTTGTATTTTAAAGTAGCAATTCCAGAGGGCTCCTGGATGTCAAGAGCTTCAGGAAAAACATATTGTGAGGTCCTTTCAAAATTTTAGTAATAAATAACTATTATTACTTCCCTCTCTGCCTTCTACCTTCAGCTCACCATGAAGTCAATTTTATTATTTCTGCTGAGCAGTTCCCTTCAAGTCATTATGGCTCACTCTGGCCCTCAACAATCGTAAAGACACAAGAAGAATTAGAAATAATTAGGGGTGAAGAAAATGAGAAGTCTGTTCAAATATACTGGTAGTAACACAATAACCAAAGTAGCGACTACCCTTTCCAACAGGCAAACTTTATTGTTTTAGCTACTTCTTAAACTGTCTTCTTCAGATATTACTTTGATATTCTGGCTATCTTCTTTCCAGGGAGAAGAAAAGAATACTATATGGAGATTTTAATCACATATTCTCTATTCTCCACTAAGACGGTTGATTTTAAAGCTGCATTATTATTTTTCATATTGTTGCTGTTACTATTGTTATTGATAATGAAACACCATTAATCTGATACCCTTTAAAGTCACATCTAATAGGCAGACACATAGGAAGAAAAAATGACTCAAAATTTCTAAGACTCAGTATTCAATACTAGTAATTCCTAATTAGTGGGTCCGTTAGTGAATAGAGGGACTTGGAAAGAGCTCTGGGTTATCTGTTATTTTTTCTCCTTAGGAGAAAGAGACAATCTAAGATATGAAAAGAATGGCAGTTATGTGTTATGATTTTGTGACAGTTTAATAGTATTTTGTCCAAGTAAAGAAAATTGTGGCCACTTATATTTCATTTCCACAAAGGGAAAGGCAGTCTCCCCTGGGTCATGGATTGCATAAAAATAGCTTCTTTCAACAATGATAGGTGTTATAAGGCGGGGGGAGGGGGGGGAGATGGGGGAGGTAAAATAAGTTTTTATGAAGGTTTAAACAGGTTAAATGAATCTCTTTGGAACAGAATTTCTCGGGGTTTCTAATACTCTAACAGATGTTGTGATACTGAAAGAAAAGAATTTAGTATGTGGCATTTCTAGAATTTATCTTACTTTGTGTGATAGTTTAAGGACCTCAAAACACTTTAGGGATCATGACAAAAGACACTTGTGGGGATGAACACTGGTTGTTATCTGGAAACCAACTTGACAATAAACTATTTTTTTAAAATGCCTTTGTGAGCCTAAGCGTCCATCAACAGACGAATGGATCAAGAAGATGTGGTTTATCTATACCATGGAATACTACATGGCAATGAGAAAAAATGAAATCTGGCCATGTGTAGCAACATGGATGGACCTTGAGGGTGTTATGCTGAGCGAAATAAGTCAGGCAGAGAAGGACAAATACCATATGTTTGCATGTATAGGAGGATTAGGAGGAACTTAATGGAGGAACATGGGGAGAAGAAGGGGGGAAATGGTGGGGGAGAGGGATAGAGGCAAACCATGAATGACTCTTAAATACTGAGAACAAACTGAGGAGTGATGGGTGGGGGGGGAGAGGGGAGAGATGGGCATGGAGGAGGGCACTTGTGGGGATGAGCATTGGGTGTTATATGGAAACCAACTTGACAATAAACTATTTGCAAAAAAAATAAGTAAATAAATAAATAAAAATTTAAAAAATGCCTTTGTGCTCTCTCAGGAAATAAAGGTGTTTTAACTTTGGTATTATTTAGAAAAATTAGTCTGGCTTTTAGCATGCAAACTCCCCCGCCATATTCCCTTCAGAATCTTTAAGGGCTACATCTCATTCAAATTCAGAGGGCAGAAGATGTGGCAGCTTGGTTGGTGTTTTATTTAGCTGACTGCACCAAAGTTTCTATTGTATCTACAAGCATAGTTTATAAATATCAGAAAGGTTGCTATGGCCTTTTGCTAGCAATGGCCCCTGGGGGAAGGACAAGAAATCATTAAAGCAGGAGGTTGAGGGAAAATCATTTTAAAAAGCAGATTGGTTTATTGCAGAACCACGTGTACTCTGCCAGTACGAGAGGTTTGTAGTTCAATTTAACTTACTTCTACTGAGATCTCACAGGTCGCCTTACACTATATTTTTAGATGGGAGTTTTATGTTGGGTGGTATACTTAAATGGAAAATATAGGACAAATGGCAACTGCCAAAAATCTGTGAAGCAGGAAGGCTAACATTCTCATAGAAGTCCTACCAGTACCTTGGAACCCTAGCCATTCCAAACACAGAAATCATTCTGGCAAAATAAATGGGAAGGCTTGTTATTTGAGGACCATTTCTCTGAGAACGTCATTAAAAATGTATCCTATTTTTTCAGCTTTCAAAGACATGCATGAATATTGTCAAAGTCATTATGATTTTGGAAATGATCCATTCCCAAGTAGTGACTGAATTTCCCAAAGAGATATTCCCAGAGTAAACATCTCTTGCCGTCAAATACATTTCATAAAGCATCTTCAGAGTCTTTTAAAATTTGATACCAAGGTCCTTGATGAAATTGCCATGTAGAGTGTTCAAATCAGTTCAGTAGGGTGAAAGCCTAAAGGAATAATCATACCTTAGAATCCAGAACTCTAGGGCATAAGTATTTGGATAATATAGTCTTCTTTATTCTTCCAGGGTAGTTTATTGCTTTTAATGTATTTTGGAAAGTATGTGAAGTATTTAACCCATTTCCAAAATTTACTAATCCTCTTCTTTCATACTACATGCATTGGGAAGAAAGACATTCAACATTCTTTTCTGCTTTCCTTGTGTTTGAGGTTAATTTCAGAGGCTTTTTCGGAGCCTTTACTCTCTATGGACAGATATGCTCAACATCTTATATGTATAAAGTATACATATTATGTTCAATATATACCTGGAAGTATGATATATATATGGTTCCTAGATTCTAATTTGTCACTGGCTTTCCAATACTGGTAGTATTTTTACTGCATCTCAGCAAGACTTACTAGACACCTGTTTTTATGTCCACCCAGTTTTTGGTCATGCCTATCCTTTGATGGTCTAGATGAGCTATATGATTATGAACACCAATTAAAGTCAACAAACGATGATCTTCAAATGTGTGAGAAACAACTCAGGCCTTTGGATGATTCCTTCCAAGCAGAAATGGAAGAGAATTACAAAACTATTTCATGGATTTATTAAATGAAATAGTGGTAAAACACAACAACCAACAATCAGGCTCAGAACTTGAGAATGTTAGAGAGAGAAGGGAAGTTGGGTATTATGTGGATCAACTATCATTTTTCAGCAAGAAAATGAAGTCTTCCTGAGATTAAATGACTCCAGCAAATGTTACACGGTTATTTGCAGAGATCTCTTATTACTCAATCTAGTGAATTTTCTATGTGTCATTTGACTGGCTATAGCTTATTTGCTATGCAATGATTCTAATTACAGTTCTCAACCCCACTCCCCAGTTCCTGGAAATACTCAAAAACTCAAAATTATTCAGTTTTTTAATTAGTATGGTACCATTGGGACTGTTAGCATAGATTTGTGTTCTGCTTATGTTATCCTGATGAAACTTAAAGGGATCATCCTTGCAAAATTATGTCATACAAGAATAGGCTCTTGTTTTGAATCATCCTAAGAGTTCTTCTTACTCTGCCTTTATATTCTGGCCAACAGAGTGCTGAGAAAAGTGTTATTTGATTCACTCAAGTCAGGTGTGGTTAGGTTTTCAAGACTTAGGTGAATTGATAAAAGATAAAAGTAATGTTGTTGAATACTCTTCTGTTAACCTAAACATACCTATATAATACATACAATAGCTATAAATAATACATGGAGGCGACACTGACATGTGAGTCTCTATATCACCATTAATCCCACTAGCAAGGATGAAATACTGCACTAGGAATGGGAAAATTGTATCTCCAAGTTTGGATTAAAGTCTTCTCCATCACTTCTCATGCTCTATTATCCACTGATTCCCTTATAACACCACAAATTTTAGTCCAAGACTCATACTGAGCCACAGCATTAGATATCAGATCTGCCATCATTCTTTCACTCAATAAAGATTTAATGGGTGCCCATATGTTCTCAAATAGAACCAAATAGAAAAGCTAATATAGTGAACATGTTGGATGCAGTCCTCACTCTTATAGCACACACATTCTAGTGACTATCCTTTCTGGTGTATAGACTGTTAAAAAGTACTGAGTTTTATGTCCATAGTTGCTCGATGTTTGGTTATCATTGACTCTTTTTTGTTGTTTCAACTATTTTAATTCTTATTTCATACTATATAGGCACATTTAATATTGAAATATTGGAAGTTTACTCTCTCCTTGAGGAAATATTTTCATATAATATTTATTACCAAATTCTTCATTTATTAGATTACTGAAATGAATAGGGTTTTACAAATCTTCCTGGCTTTCATCAAGAAGAGAACAATCTAAGGGGAATGCACCTTGACCCATATCTTTCCCAACTCCAAGTTAAGTCCTTTATATTATGGTTACCTTCTGTTTCCTAATTTGTGTGTTTTCTTAGCTCCAGATGAATGTTAAGAATTGAGTTCTTCCTTCCTATTAAATATGTTATTTAAAAATATTCTACGTAAGTGTCCCTGGTATCTACGCATAGTCAATACCCAATCTAACCCATCATTCACACACACACACACACACACACACACACACACACAAAACCCCAAACAATCAAATAACTCATTCAGTAGAGATGTCTTTGAGAGTCAGTGGTTTGAGAATAACATCAAACCAAACTGAAGGTTTGTCTCTAGGCTTGGAATGAAATCACAATTTCTCTTATTGAGACTACTAAGAATGTTATATTTGGTTTCTGGGGGTGTCTCATTAATGTTATCTATTAAGCATGTTTTACATTAAACAAGGCAAAAAGAACAGCAATAAGCAGGGCTTAAAATATCACCAATCTATTTAGTTTAAAACAATGGCTATCAAAGCCCAGAAGTAACATTTTTGCATAATAACAATCTGGGGACAAAGCTTATCCATCTTGGAGTTTTCATGACTAGTAAAAGCAAATGAGCCATTTCCATTTATCATGCAAATGAGTACTAAGCTTGTGCATGCGTGCTCACGTTTAAAATTCTACATAAATTTTTGTGCAAATTAACTGTGGCCCTCAGGCTTCTGGCAAGTTGCCCTTGTAGCCGTTGGAAGTATAGAATTTGGGCAGCTCAAAATTTATAGGTTTTTTCCCACTGAGGTCTGTTTCATTGACTTTTGCTTTTTTGTGGTCTGCTGGGGACTAGATGCCTGATTCTAAAATGTACATTTATGATCTTATCTCTCCACTTGGGACACTCAATGAAGGAAATGACAAAAACAAGTGAATTAAATATTTAAGTTTGGAAGAAATATTTTTAGATCATTTTTCCAATTTCAAGACTTTCTGTTAAGTTCATTGGAAACCTTCATTTATTAGTAAGTATGTAAACAGAACAGTAAAGTGTTGGACAAGTTCTCTTGTTTTTAGCTGCCTTCTATTAAAAGTTACCTTTCAAAATCATTGATCTTGTGAATGCAAAATTGGCCCTCTCTTTTTCAAAGGTCATTTGCCTAGCAAACTGCTAGCTGGTTTTCAAGTATCTGGAAGAATGCCTACAAAAACATCCAAAACTGATTTTGCAGTCTGTGCCAAAGGTCATGTACTGCAACCATAAAAGAGACTTTCTGACAATCAATGAAAGTACAACCATTGTACTCATACTTTGTTCTTACTTCTAATATATTTAATTGGTTTGTTTCCTGGTCCACACCATTTTGGATGTAGCAATTCCAAAGAGGCAGTTTTACAGTTAGGTCCCCTGATTCTAAGAAGCAGTAACGTTTGACAATCTGATAATACAATGAAAGAGGGAGAATCAAAACCAAAACCAAACCAAAACAAACCAAAACAAAAAAAAAAAACTAGCTTAACAGTGTCAAACTGAAGACATTTGCTATGTGATTAAAGCTCTATTCATTTGAACAGCAAATGAGATTATCATGGCCTTACTGCACAGCAAAGAGGCGGATTAATTCATTCAAAACACACTTGTTAAGCACTTAATACATAGCTGGGGTTGGGGAAGCCAAGACAAGTAAAAGGTAGTTCATGTCCTTGAAAATATTACAGTTCAGCTGGGAAAGCAGAAACATAAGAATGATGAGAGAAAGAACAAGTGCAATAGGAGGATAGAGAAGGGAAAAACTGATTTGTCTTGAAGGCTTAATGGATAAGTCATATTTGAAACTGGTCTTAAAAACCAATTGGGGGCTTTCCAAACTTATAATGGAGGACTGGGTGTAATAGAAAGAAATGACAGTATGAACACAAGCATAGAGTAGTGAAAGAGCATGTGTATGGCAGGCAGACTTTTAATTTGGTCCCCAAGATTCCCACCCCTGATGAACATGCTTTGTATAACTCTTTCCCCCTTGAGTGTTAGCAGGACAGCCTGTGAATATGAGGGGATATCACTCGTGGTTATGTTATGTTAATGGTCAAAAGGGATTTTACAGATGGAATTAAGGTTTCTAACCAGTTGACTTTGAGGTAAAAAAAAAAAAATCGAGATTATCTTGGGTGGTCTGACCTAAAAGTGCACCCTTAAAAGAAGTTAAGAGATTCAAAAAGAGAGATATTCTCCTGCTGGCCTTGAAGGAGCAAACAGCCCCATTGTGGATAGAGCCTGTGGTAGGGATCCGAGAGCCATCTCTAGATGCTGTGAGTGGCCCCTAATGGGTGGGGGCCCTACAACAGTTAGTAATAAAACAGCCACTTCAGTCATATGGCTGCAAGTAAATAAATTCTACAGAGAGCCTGAAAGAGTTAGGAAATGGATCTCTCCCTAGCTTCCATAAGAGGATATAGGTGTCTGACACTTCGATTTCACCTTAGCAAGACCCTGGGTGGAGAACTCAACTAATATGTGCCAGAATTCTGATTCACAGAAAATGCGAGGTAATAAATTTATGTCATTGTAAACCGCTAAGTTTCTGGTAATTTGTCTCATGACAATAAAAAAGAAATGGATACTGCATTTAGGGGGAGTAGAAGTTTAAGATTTCGGGATTATGGGGTAGATGAATAAGATAGCAAGAGAAATGTAGACAAGGGAAAAACTAAGTAAGAGTCTGATACATAATGAAAAGGAGTCTAAATTTATCCTGTGGTTTACACCGAGTCATTAAAAGTAGATAATGTAAAGGGTGCCAGTACCAGATTTATGTGTTACAAAGTTAATGCTGGTCAAAATGATAAAGATGGATTGAACAATAGAGATGACGGGAGAACGGACTCAAACTGTACTGAAATAATCCTAATAAGTTCTTATGTAAGTTTATTAAAAGACAATGACGGTAGTGAATAAGTGAAAGAAGAAGATTAGAAAAATATTTAGAAGGAAAGACAGACCTGATGACCAACATGAAACCAACATGAAAGGAAAAGATTAATGGGGAATGATTCCAGACTTCCTTGCCCCAATGACATGAGAATAAGGGAAGGGAAGATAAACAATTAGAGAGAAAGGTTATTTTGGGTTTTGAAAATGGAATGGTTTAACTGCTCCCCAGTGATTAAGAGGGAGTACTTACCATCAATTAAAAATATGGTTCTGGACTCTAGAACAAGGTACAGTCTGATGATTTATTTGGGAAGTTATCAATACAGTCAAAGGCATGGGAATAAGTGAGATCATTCTAGAAGAATATGTATTTTGAAAAGATGATGGCAGATTAAACTGAGGAACATCAAGATTTGAGTGTAAGTAGAATAAGAAGATCAGAAGAGGAAACTAAGGAATTGTTATTATAATAGGAGTAAAATCTGAAGAAAATGGTATCATAGAAGCTAAGGAGGAGAATTTTTCAAAGAAATGAATATTGAGCATTGCCAAATGTCAAATGACAAATAGAGGTGCCATTAAGGAAGAGCTTTTAGATTTAACAGTGAGAAAGCCTTCACAGCTCCAGTAAGAACAGTTTGGCCTTAGCAAGAGGTTTGTTGTTGTTTTTTTTTGTTTTTTTTATTTATTTATTTTTTTTTTTACAAATAGTTTATTGTCAAATTAGTTTCCACAGGGGCTTGGGTGGCTTAGTCGGTTGCTGTCCCGACTTTCGCTAGGTCATGTACTCGCGGTTCGTGGGTTCGAGCCCCGTCGCCGGCTCTGTGCTGACTGCCAGCTCAGAGCCTGAGAATGTTTCAGTCCGTGACTCCCTCTCTGACCCTCCCCTGCTCACGCTCTCTCGCTCTCCTAGAAATAAATAAAACATTTAAAAAAATTAGTTTCCACATAACACTCAGTGCTCATCCCCACAAGTGCCCTCCTCCATACCCATCCCCCCCCGCCCCCCTACATCCATCAGTTCTCAGTTTTTGTCAGCATTCAAGAGTCTCTCATGGTTTGCCTCTCTCCCTTTCCCCCACCATTTCTCCCCTTCTTCTCCCCCATGGTCCTCCGTTAAGTTCCTCCTAATCCTCCTATATGTGCAAACATATATTTGTCCTTCTCTGCTTGACTTATTTCGCTCAGCATAACACCCTCAAGGCCCATCCATGTTGCTACACATGGCCAGATTTCATTGTTTCTCATTGCCATGTAGTATTCCATGGTATAGATAAACCACATCTTCTTGATCCATTCGTCCGTTGATGGACACTTAGGCTCTTTCCATGTTTTAGCTATTGTGGAGAGTGCTAGCAAGAGGTTTTCAAAGGAATGGAAGGTGTGGGAAACTACACTGTGGTAGTTGTTAAGAATAAATGGAAGCAAGATGTAGCCTACAAGGAACTTCTTTCAAGTAGCTGGGCAATAACAGAAGAAAATTAAGGGAAAAGGCCACCAAAAAAGTACAAGGACAACCCATAAAGTGGGAGAAAATATTTGCAAACTGTACATCCAATAAAGGACTTATCACACATATGTAAAATATATAAAGAACCATTACAACTCAGTAGTAAAAAGGCAACCCAATTAAAAGTGGGCAAAGAATCTGCATAGACATTTCTCTAAAGAAGATACATGAATGGCCAATAAGCACATGAAAAGATACTCAACATCATTAGTCATCAGGGAAATGCAAATCAAAATCACATGAGATACCACTTCACATTCGCTACAATGGCTGGACTCAAAGTCAGGTAGGCATTGACAAGGATGTGGAGAAATTAGAACTCCCATATACTGTTGGGAGGGAGGTAAAATGTTGCAGCCACTTTGGGAAACAGTCTGGCAGTTCCTAAAATGATTGAATATAGAATTTCCATATGACCCAGCAACTTTATTCCTAGGTGTATACTCAAGAGAAATAAAAACATGCATCCACATGAAAACTTGTACACAAACATTTATGGCAGCATTCTTCAAAGGAATTAAAGGTATTAACAGACAAACGAACCAAAATATCTGGTGTATCTGAGGCACCTGGGAGGCTGTTGGTTGAGCATCCAACTCTAGATTTCAGCTCAGGTCATGATCTATCTCACAGTGTGTGGGATTGAGCCCCATGTCAGGCTCTGCACTAACAATACAAAGCCTATTGGGATTCTCTCTCTGTGACCCTCCACTGCTCACGTTGTCTCTGTTTCTCTCAAAATAAATAAATAAACTTAAAAAAAAAATCTGGTATATCCATCTATACAATGGAGTATTATTTAGCCATAAAACTGAATGAAGTACTGATATATACAATAATGTGGATGTCCCTTGAAAAAATCATGCTAAGTGAAAGAAGCCAGTCACAAAAGACCTTGAATGATATGATGCCATTGATATGAAAGTCCAGAAGAGGGAAATCTAGAGATGGAAAGCAGAGCAGTATTGCTTTGGGCTAGAGGGGTGAGAGTGGTACAAAGGATGGAGAGAATGATAGCTAATGGGTGCACGTTTCCTTCTGAAAGTAGTCCAGAATTCACTATGGTAATAGTTGCATATACCTGTGAATATATGAAAACTATTAACTGTACACTTTAAATGGGTGAATTATATGGTATGTGTATTATATCTTGATAAAGCTGTTTTAAAAAAAGAAAGTGAAGGGAGTAGTTGAAGGTGGATCAGGGCAAAAGGAATGTTTTTTTAGCTTGTGAGAGATTCCAGTATATTGGCACTCTGGGAGGAAGAGGTGGTGGCGATTCATAGTGATTGATGCTCATGATGATAACTCTGAATCATCAGAAAAGGTCAAATCCTGTTCAATATGCAATATCTTTTAGAAAGAGTTCCAGCAAAAATATCTCAAGGCAATTTACTCCTTTGAACACTAAACTTGCTTTCTTTTATTGGAAAATGAATTGGTGAAGAATATGCATTTCCCAATTGATGATGGACAAATGAGGTGTTACTCTAACTAGAGGAATAATGGTTACCAAAAAAGTGACTTTTTAAAAATTATTTTTTTTTCTGAAGTTTGGAGGCAGCTTTCAGGCTATGAAAAAATAAAAGGAAAAATAGACCAAATCTCATGATTCCCATATGACTGTTAATAAGATCTGTATTGACCTTTGGCTGGATGGCTTGTAGGTAATAAACACCCTCTAGTTAGGCCACATACCTGTCACACTTCTCTTAAAGTAAGAATGGAAGGGCCATCGAACTAAGCTATCCAGCTGATAGCTATTTATTTAACCAGAATTAACTTCTAGTACTCTTTGCGTTTCAGTCAAAACATTTTGTTTCTCTTTTGAAATTATGTTCAGCATTATCATTGCTTTTATTTATTTATTTATTTATTTTACAAAGTACTTCATTACTCTTCGATGTCTGCTGTTGTAGGATACTGCCTGGCTATTAAGAACAGATTGCTAAAGACTTGCTGGCAAAACCCCAGAGAATCTATGTGGATTTATTTGTTTTACAATTTATTAAAATTCTCTGGATACGGATTAATTTTGCTTGCTCAATATTTTTTTTTTATTGTTTCACCTGCTATTGAGTAGAAACTACAACTGGGAAGGTTTTTGTTCTGTTTTGTTTAAGTTACCAAGTTCTATCAGAATTGTTTGAAAGTGCCTGAGTATTTTTTACTGGAATGATCGGCTTTCAAACAACCCACCACCCTTAGGAGGGGGTTATTCACACAAGGTATCCAGATGTCTTGAGTGAGGAACAAATATTCAGCATCTTTAAGAAAGGGTGAGAGCACTTTGGAACTTGGCAGGAGCTCAGCCCATTAAGAAAAGAGACTCCCCGTTTCTCTGCTGATGACCAGGGAAAATGGTCTGCTGGATTCTGAGTGTGAGAAAAGGCAGCTGAGCCTTCTATTGATGGGATAAGCCAGGCAAAACAACTTGCCCAGTGCTGTGAGGGTGAGCCAGATCAGAGCGTCCTGTGAAAGGAAGTCCGAGAGGGATGGAGATTCATTTCTGGGAAGAACATAATGCGAGCAAACTGCATAATAAATAATAGCTTGTTTTTCTCTTGACTTGGATTTGAGCTTTGATATAGAGATAGAGAGGTTTTACAAAAAGAAAAGAAGGGTCTCTGGTTTAAATAAAAGTGATGAGTTTCCATTTTGTACCTATTTAGTGAAGAAGGCTGCAGAAAAAAAAATTCTTCAAGCTTTTCTGTAATTTCTGTGTCGAGTATGAACATAGGCCTATTTCTGCTCTTCCTCTAAAATGTATCACATACAGTAATCTCCTGGCCTCTGCAGGGGACGTGTTCCGAGTCCCCCAGCCTGAAACCATAGATACTATCAACCCCTACGTTACGTCCCATACATACATACCGATGATAAAGTTTAATTTATAAATTAGGCACAGTAAGAGATTAACAATAAGTAATAATAAAATAGATAGTATTATGTGTATAATTATAAATTATTATATAATTATGTAATAACTAATTATTAAAATACGTTGTAATAAAAGTTGTGTGAAGGTGATCTCTGTCTCTTTATCATAACGGAGTCTTATACTGTTCTCACCCTTCTTCCTGTGATGATGTATGATGATAAAATGCCTACATAATAAGATGGAGTGAGGTGAAGGACATAGGCATTGTGATGTAGTGTTAGGTTACTTTTGGCCTTATGACAACATATCAGAAGGAGGGTCATCTGCTTCCAGACTGAAGTTGAGCAAGGGTCACTGAACCCATGGGAAGTGAAACCACAGATAAGGGGAGGGGTGGGGGGACTTTCTATCCTGATACCAGAAATTCCAAATAAGCTCCTTGTTGTGTCTTCAGAGGTCAGAGCAGTGGATAAGGACTAAAAGGGGCCTGAATTCTAGAAACAGTGCTGTTATAATGTTGTTATCCGAAGGCACAGGTCCACTAGTCAGCATTTATATGCTGTCAATGCAGTCATGAGAATGGAAAAGACATAGGGGCACCCAGGTGCCTCGACTGGTGAAGCATCCAACTCTTTTTTTTTTTTTTTTTTTAATATTTTTATCTATTTCAAGTAGGGAGAGAGAGAGAGAGAGAGACAGCGTGAGCAGGGGAGGGTCAGAGAGAGAGGAAGTCACAGACTGAAACAGGCTCCAGGTTCTGAGCTGGTAGTCCGCACAGAGCCCGACACGGGGCTCGAACCCACGAACTGTGAGACCATGACCTAAGCGAAAGTCAGACGCTTAGCCGACTAAGCCACCCAGGCGCCCCAAAGCATCCAACTCTTGACTTCAGGTCATGATTGATCTCAGCGCTCGTGAGTTGGAGGCTGATTGGCCTCCAGGCTCCGTGCTCACAGCGTGGAGTCTGCTTGGGATTTTCTCTCTCTCCCTCTTTTCCCCTCCCCTGCTTATGCTCCCTCTTTCTCTCAAAATAAATAAATAAACTTAAAAAAGAAAAGACATAGACTTTTGTCTCCAAAAACCTTAGTTTGAATCTCTGTTCCTCCATTTAATACCTGAGTGACCATTAGCCTCTTGAAGCCTGAACTGTCTTATTTTTACCTCTCTGTTTCCTCATCTATAAATTGGGGATAATAATACTATCTTATATTATTTGACAATTAATTGAGATATATATGAATGGTCTCTGTAGATTGTAAAAACATAATACTAATGTTAATTGGAAAATATCCTTGAACATTTTCAT
This sequence comes from Proteles cristata cristata, assembly GCA_017311185.1. Classification (NCBI taxonomy): domain Eukaryota; kingdom Metazoa; phylum Chordata; class Mammalia; order Carnivora; family Hyaenidae; genus Proteles; species Proteles cristata. The sequence continues at coordinate 468,907 of JAESUZ010003722.1, forward strand.
CGAACTTTACAAAGCCTGGATTTGGACATATAGCTCTGTAACCTCAAAGTTTGTTTTTTATCCCCTAAATTTGCTTTGTTAGTCAACTATAACTTGACAAATATTTATAAGTAATATTTAATAATAATCTTTATAAATAAATATTTTCAACATGTAAGACATTTTTAAGAGATACACAAACAGAATCAGACATAAATACTGTTTTCAAGGAGCTAAGAGTTGAGTGTAGAAGACAAGAAATGGATACAAACACTTATCTTGAAGAGTTAGAAAATGAAAAGAGATGTTCACTCAACTAATTATTTGACAATTGCCTACTGAACACTTAAAATATAACAGGTACTGTGCTAGATCTGGTTAACAGAATGATAAGCAAAAATAGACATGATTCTTGCCCTTTAGGAGCCTATTGCTAGAGGGAGAAGAAAGATTGAATAAATGAAAAATCAAACATTTATAGACTTCAAACTAGAGATACTTATAAAGTGTTAGATGATTCAAAGAGAAAAACTACTTCCAATGGTATAGAGGAATGCTTTTTAAAAGGGTTCATTGGAGCTCAGTTTTTGAAGACAGAAGATTTGAATATATTAAGTAAAAGGGAAAGGTGTCTCAGAGGTACAGACAGCACGAACCGAGGCACGTCGTGTGAGTATTCAAAAGTGTGTGGAGGAACTGAAAGTAAATACATTTGCTTAATATAAGGGAAGGTGATTAGAAAAATAAAAGTTGACAAGTGTGTTGAAGCCTCATTGTGAGAGTTTTGAATGCCAGGTTAGAGAGTGTAGATGTTATTCTGTGAGCCATAAGCATTCTCCGGAGGTTTATGAACAGTAGGATGTGAACGAGTCTGTACTCAATAAAATTATCTGCCAGGGCAATGGAGGGTATATGCGGGGTGGTGAGGAGGTTAGAAGATAAAAGCCATTTAAGAAGGCACTTCAGCAATGAGCTGCTTGAGGGCTGAGACAAAGAAGCTCCAAATCAAGAAGTTAGCAATGAGAATGCAAAAGGTACTGCTGTCGAAATATTAACTTGACTTGGTTGTGAAAGACAAGCGTGATATTCACTAATAGGTATATGGAAAAGAAGAAAAAAAATCAGCTGCAAATTGGCATAAGTCTTTATTTTCCTGGAAAAAAAAAGCAACCTATACAAGCATTGTGTACATGTCAACATAAACTTTTGGACTTCAGTTTGTTTATCTATAAAACAAGGTGAATAATAATCACTGAGATGGAACAGTAATAATAAATGTTTTATTACATATAGTAACTAATTGCATCAGGGGCCTTTGTGGAAATGAGATGACCTAGAATCACCTATTCAAGTAGCAAATGTCAGGCTAGATAGAAGCTTAGTGACCGGAATGAGCACTGGGTTTTACAAGCTAGGAGCTGAAGTTCAGAGAGATTAAAGGACTCGACTGAGGCCAAACAACTAATATGAGGCAGAGTCCAGATGTCCTCTTCCCAGTCCAGGGCCTTTTCACCACTTCATGGAGCTCTTACTTTTAACACTGATGTTTATTTAGGAAAATGATACTCTCATTGCAGCTGGGCTTGCCCAACCCATAACGGTTGCACACTGTTTAATAGAGTCACTGAAGGAGAGATCCCGTCTTCCTTTGGATGAGAACAGCTGGGTGTAGGCTATTATAGCCAGGGCTCTAGCCAGATGCTCTGCTGTGTCCATCCTAGGATTCTGTCCTGCATTGGAGAAAATTAAATAACTGATGGGAAAAGCCACAGAACACTGAGAAGCCACTCAGGAAAGACCTCATTCCAAGGCAAAAAAGAGGCCAACAGGCTCTGACTTGGATCAAATGGCAGAAACCAGGTCTGGGAGAGAGAATTTTGCCTGTGGCCTTGTCACTGTTGTCTTCCATTTGAGTTACGGGATGAACAGACCATACCAAAAGTCCAATTAAACTTAAAAATCTTTTGCTCCACGAAATAAGTCAGGCAGAGAAGGACAAATGTCATATGTTTGCACGTATAGGAGGATTAGGAGGAACTTGATGGAGGAACAAGGGGGAGAAGAAGGGCAGAAATGGTGGGGAAAAGGGAGAGAGGCAAACCATGAGAGACTCTTGAATGCTGACAAAAACTGAGGACTTGTGGATGTGGGGGGGAGGAGGGGTGGGCATGGAGGAGGGCACTTGTGGGGATGAGCACTGGGTGTTATGTGGAAACTAATTTGACAATAAACTATTTGTAAAAAAAATAAATGAATAAGAAAAAATAAAGGAAAAAAAAATCTTTTGCTCCACCGTCTCTGTGAGATTCTGAGAATGCAATGTGAAAGCGGCAGGGATGTCCACAAAACTGGCTTTGGCAGCCTCCGTGGCACTGAGTTGCCTGCCTCAGCAGTGGTAGTATGTGGGCTGTTGACCAGATCGCCAACACGTACTTGCAGACATCAGTTCTCTTGGGTTTAGGCATCGATGTCATCAGCGGCAGCAAATACATATGCCTCTACTTGGCATTTAGTAGCTCAGTTGTCACTTTTACTGTGGCACCAGACTGGCTAATAAGTGGAGATAAATGTGGAAGTACCAAGGGCATTTGGGGAATCATCTACGGAACTCCCAGAATTCAGCGGGAGGTAGACGTGGAAGTTCAGCAGGGTGAAATTCCTACAGTACCAGGTGGGGTGAACAAGTAAATTCTCTTATTACCTGACATTTCTTCTATAGATAAAACACAAAAACAAATCTAACCCTATTTTTATTATTATTATGTTTGTTATTTTCAAATGGTCTAAGGATCTGAAACATTGATGGGAGTTTGGTCAGCTGGTGAGTTTATATTTAGGAGTAATCATGGTTTCTGTAGAAATCGACCTCTGAAGAGTTGACCCTTCGTGTTATGAAATCTACTGATATATTTTTTGGAAAACATCAGAGGCCATTTGAATTGACTGTTTTCCTTTTGCTAGATCTCAAACAAGCTCCTGTTCCATGCGTTGAAAGAGTATAAGCTTAAGAGTTAAAGATCTGACTTTTAGACTTATTATGCAGTAGGATCTTAGGAAAATTATTTAATTTCTCTAACAGGTTTACCTTTAAAAATAGAGATGGTCATCTCTACCTTAACTGATCTTCCTGGAATTCTGATGAAATTCTGTTCAGTAAAACGGGATTTGTTTTAAATTATGTTCAACTACCAGAAATCTATCTTTCCATGGGATTATTTCATAGCCTTTGCAGTGGTGTTTTCCAAACTGTGTTCATGATAATATTAATACTCATAAGATATTCCTTCATTAAATCAGTAGACAGATGTTAGATTATGCAAAGTTAAATACATCTCATTATTGAGAGACTTCTCTGAAACTTAAAAATACCCGTTGTCAGTATCCAAAAAGGGGATATATTATGCAGAATTTCTCATCTAACTAAAGTGTTTCAGAGAATATAAATGTGGGGAAATCTGTGTATTGTATTATTTTGATTTTTTTGAAACATGCTAATGGACAATTTGGTTAGCTTCCTTTCTCTTTTTGTCAAAAAAAAAAAACCCAATTTTTTAGTCTGAATCATGCCTAATGATGAGAATTTTCTTTTTTAAAGTTTTTTTTTTAATGTTTATTTATTTTTAAGAGAGAGAGCATGATTGGGATAGGGACAGAGAGAGGAGGGGGGCATTGAAGATCTGAAGCAGGTTCTGCACTGATGGTAGACAGCCCAATGCAGAGTTCAAACTCATGAACTGGGAGATCATGACCTGAGCCAAAGTCAGACGCTCAACAAATAGAGCCACCCAGGCTACCCGAATAATGAGGATTTTCAGTGCCTTTGCTTATAATAGTGAATTGAAATATACTGGTATTTTAAAATTGTCATTAATTTTTCAAGAGTTGACTCAAAAATTCAGAGGCATGTGAAGGAAGAGAAGTGGTTTATTTACCAGTTTTGGCTGAACTGAAGTTGAGGCTTAAGGTAAGACAACAGACAGATAAGGTACTCTTATCTACATTGCTGACTTTTGAACATTTGCATTCTATAACCAAAGCATCTTGAGTTTCTTAGATACTGGGTGATTCATTACCATCCATGGATGTGTTAGCAACTCTTAATAGAGACCTAATACGTGTCTACCATATACTGGTGGGTATCCTAATAGTCTCCTATAAAGATACATGTAATGATAGTGAGCCTCTGAGAGCATCCATTTGTACAATATTACCCTAGCCTCTTAGCCATAGTTGATTGGTCCAGAATATGAGTCCATGACCTAAGTTAAGCCAATAAGAATCCCTTCTCTGAAAATTTTGAAACGGAATGATAGGATTTGGGACTTAGTTTGGGCTCATCTTTTAACTGCTGTCAGCCAGGCATAGTGATCAGACCTGTTCACCAACAGATGGGCAGGAATGCAAAGAAAGTTTGTCTGCAGAGAATGGTAAGGATGAAGCAGACAGCTAAGAGGAAAAGAGCTGAGAGGTAGAAGGAGATCCCAGTTCTCCAGTCCTTGGGTCTCTCTCCTCCTGAGACCTGTGTATTTTTTATCTTGGGTACTGCAAAACATCTTTATTTTCCCTCTCAAAAGAATGAGTTTGTTTCTATTTTTCCAAACAATGAGCAAATGATATTGTCCAGTATAAAACAATACAAAGGAAATGATATCCTTCCAAATAATGAATGGTTGAGAAAACAGAGGGGTCACATTGAGACGAAGTATAACATAGTAGGAAATGCATACCCTTGGGTGACAGACACACTGGAGTTTGAATCCTGGTTCGTCCAATTGAAGGAGCCCGTTAAAGAGGGCAGTATTACCCTCTGTGAGCCTTGCTTCCTCATCCATAAAATGGGTATAATAAAAATAGTTCAAAGAGTGTGGGTGAGGATCCAGTAGATGACACATAAAACACTCTGCAGAAGCACATCACACAAATGAGAATTCAATAAACTTTGTAAGCATTATCCAGTCTCTCATGGAAATAACTTTAATCAGCTTGTCATCCTCATAAATATCAAAGACTGGAGGAAAGAAATGGGAAAGGTAGGAAAGGAACACGGAAAGAAGGGAGGAAAATCATTCAGACCAGCCTGGGAAAGATGTCCTGCTGTGCCGAATGTCCCTGAAAATCCCTGCAGTGCCCTTCTCACCCTGAGCACTTTGCACACATTTATTCTAAGGAGTCAAATCATCCCTTTCAGTTCATTTTCCACTAGAAGTCAGCTATCTTTAGGATTATCTGCATGAGCATTCCTTCCTTCTTTGCAAGGACAAGATGCCCATGAATGCCCATTTACCTGGGGGTAAAATTGGCCTTGTGAACAAACCGCCCTTCTGCAGACAAGGATCCCTGGAGCTAATGAGGAGTGAAGAAAAAGCCTTAGGCTCTCTTCCAAATGCTCACTGTCCTGGGGGTGGAAACTGCTCAGGTCACGTCCTCCATACCCAGCCTTCCATGTTGCTCACTGATAAGATTCAGTTACCACCTCCCCCTTGCCTTGCTCCACCATGTGTTTGGAAAAAAACCCAACCAACCAACCAACCAACCAACAAAAAACCCACAGTTAACATGAGTGTAAACCATTTTATTTTTCTCTCTTTTCTAACAGGAAAATGGACTATTGTCAGTATATGTTTTATTTTCTTTTTTTAAAGTTTATTTATTTATGGGGGGGGGCACACAGAGAGAGGTAGATGGAGAGAACACCACGCAGGATCCACACTACCAGTGCAGAGCCTGATGCAGAGCTCATACTCATGAGCCATGAGATTATGACCGGAGCTGAAATCAAGAGTCAGATGCTTAACTGATTGAGCTCCCCAGGGACCTTTTATGGTTTTTTTCTCCTTACTGGTTATTTTCAATGAGTTTGTCTCTGCATCTTTTTTCATATTGCCTCTTTGCTCTCTGTAGGATTAGATATTCTGTTGGTAAAGGTAATTGTGTCTATGAAAAGATTTCTAAGTCTGCATGGACAAAAACAAAAGGACTTAAGTGAACTTGTTTGGGGGTAGTGTTTAAACTGGGGGAAATTCTGTAGATTAAAACAAGGAGGGAGAGGAAAGGAAAACCAATTGAGGGTGCACAATTGGATAAAGTACAGAGGGACTTGGCTCTGTGAGGGCAAGATGTGAGGGAAAGAAAACTGTAGGCTAACCTGAGCCCACTCAGTCACTGATGGCAGCTGGTAAAGACTGAAGCCTAGAACATTCTTCTATTGAATTCCGCTGTTTTGGGGTTGGCACAAAAAATATGTCTTCTGGCTGGTATGACATAACTCCTATTTTGTGTAGGACAGGCAGAAGCTACTTTTAGAGATGTCACAAGTTACATTCCCTGGCTAGATATTATTTCCTATTGTAAAATAATATGCCCCAAATCTTTATTAAATGCGAGATTATTTTTGATAACATATTTTAATGCAATCTCAAATCTTTCTTGGCTCATTTCCTATACTTACAATTCAGTCTCAAGAAGTTTCCTTGCTATGACTCTCCCCTTACCCTCACTTTCACAGGTTAATTAGATCTGTTAGGATATCATTTGTCAATTCCACAGGCCCTTTAAAGATGCTATTGAAGACTGGTCAATAATTCAGCTCTGGGTCTTTAAATTACTTTCTCAGCCCTGCAATTTAGAGCCAAATGGAATCCATTAGCACCTGTTAGCGATGTAGCTGCTTTATCAGTGACATGCGCTTTAATTCATAAGGTTTGGGGGAAAAACAATAAAATATTGGAATAAAGAAAATTCTCTTCCCCTTATTTTTATATTGAATGGTAACCCCATGCTTCCTAATAGGTGAAAAAAACACACCATATGTAAAAGTGGGCTTTGGAAATGCTCATATAATGATTGATTAGTAAGTGATCTCATTAAGTTAACAAATTTGGGAATGAGTTCAAGAAGGTGAGGAAAAGAAATGTGTTCTAAAGAAATGGAGTTCATGAAAAGGATGGAGATAGGTAGAAAAGGTTTGGGCCTGCAGAGGAGCCGATGGGGAAAAGCTCTCTCAAACAACAAGTGCTAAGGAAGCTTAATTTCACCTTCTTCTGGAGATGTCTTTTTTAAATTTTTCAATGTTTATTTCTTTTGAGAGAGAGATACAGTGCATGAGCAAGGGAGGGGCAGAGAGAGAGGGAGGCACAGAATCGGAAGCAGTCTCTAGGCTCTGAACTGTCAGCACAGATCCTGATGTGGAGCTCCACCCGATCATGACCTGAGCCAAAGCTGGACACTTCACTGACTGAGCCACCCAGGTGCCCTTTCTGGAGATTTCTTAAGTAATTGTCTCTTTTCACTAATATAAAATTATTTCCCATTATGCTGTACTAGAACTACAGAATGTAGAGCTTCTATCCACTATCTAAATAAAGCCAGATAAATAGATTAAATACAAGTACCACAAGGTAGTCATTTGTGTACTTAAAGAAAGAAAAAGCCACTGGAGAAGACCATTTCAACAGGGAATGAATGAAGACCTATGATTTGGAACACTAGAAGTCTTGAGTTGCTTTGTTGTTGTTGTTTTGTTTTTCTTATAAACCTAACCAAAGATTGTAGTGTTGCACTTTTATAGAATGTATTCATTCATTCATTCTGCAGACTCACCAGACTCACCCAACTCCCAAATGGCAGGCATTGTGGTAAACACTAGAGGTATAAATGAAACCAGACACAGTCCCTCATTTCAAGGATTTGAAGAACTTAGCTGAGCGATTTACATGTAAGCAATTAATGCAATAATCAGATGGCAAACATAGGTATCTGTAGTATAGAAAATTAAAAGAAAATTCATAGGAAGTCACTACCAGTTCAGTTCAGAAATGTCAGTATCATTTTTTAGAAGTGCCAACATTTGAGTTATAATTTGGGAGATAAGCAGGAGTTCACCAGGTGAACGGAGAGGGTTTCTGTCCTGGTGAAGAGAAGGGCATGAAAGAAAACCACGCACATGAATGAATTGAATGCGATATGGCAAAGTTGTGGCTGAATCATGGAGTGAATGGAAATGTAAATAGAGGATGATAAAAGAGAGTTGAAGCATGGTCAGCACCAGATTGTTAATGGATTTTTGTGCTGTCTTCTGTAAATTAAGAATTTTGGAATTTATGTTGTATACATCAGGGTCTACCGTCTAGTTTTGTTTAAACACTTTGTAACAGAGAAACGTTTTTAAAAAATATGTCCTAAAGAGTTAACTCTTCTACGACATATAGAATGGATTGCAGAGAGGATAGGTAGTGACAGAAAAAGACCAATTCATTGTAATAATCTTCGTTCAGAAAAAGAGCTTGAACTAAATGGCAAAAACAGATAAAGAAAGAGTCAAGATGTATGAAATACAATTCATAAGAATTGGTGATTGGTTGAATCTGAATATTGGGGGGTCAAGACATTCAAGATAACTGAAAGATTTCTGGATGATGGCATCCATTGCTCTGGCATATAGGAAGACAGCAAGTTGTGAGAGAATGCAGTAAGTTAAGTTTTGAACACATTCTATTAGAGGTTCCTATAGAGTAGTCAGAATGACTTGTTCTCTGGGCATCTAGAAATATGGGATTAGGGCTTAGGGAAGCCAAAAGGACTAAGAATATGGTTTTAGTGGTCACTAGAATTTAGGGGAAAATTGAAGTCACAGGTGTGATAAGATCACCCAGGAAGAGCATAGAAAGGGAGAAAAATGTACTCCGTCCCTGTGGGAGGGAAGTCAGGAAGGGACGTAGAAGAAGAGAAGTCATAGAGATAGAAGAACCAGAAAAGAGCTGGTGAAAAAAGAAGTTCCAAGGAGGGGGTAGTGATCAACAGTATTTAATTAGTATTATCAGAGGCATCTGATTAAAATACAGTCTCTTTTGAACTTGGTAATTATGAGTGATCTCAGTAAGTTTGGTATCATGGTTGTGATGCAGCAAAAACTAGATGATGGTGGGTTGAAGAGCCTGGAAGGTGGGGCGGGGGGGGACGGGACCAAGAATCGGTGATTTGGAGACTGATGGAAAGAAAGCAGAATCAAGTATACTTCTGAGGAGAGTTAGGCATCTTATAGACGTAGGACAAAGCTCAGGGGAGAGAGACAGAGCAGTGATACTGAGGGAGCAGAGCCCTTCAGTGCATTCGTTCACATGCTTTAAAATCATATCTCTCAGCCTAAACTGCAGCTTTGTGGGGATCTGAATAGGAGCCAATTAAATGTGAAATTAATCTATAGCAAAATCTACCTGGGTGGGGATAGTATATTTTGTTTTTAAAACCAAAACAAAAATAATTGCGAACTTATGAACCATTTATAGTTCTTTTTTTTTCTTCCACAAACTATTCAAGTTAACAGGGGAAAAATAAAGTTTCTAAATAAAGTCTTCTTCTAGGATTGCATTTTTGAGTTGCCAAGCCAAACGAACCAAATCTTTTGTTTCTCTAGCAATCTTGCTTCCCAAGAAAAATACACCTGCAAGCATCAGAGGCCAGGTTTTCCCCACCCAGAGCCAATTTTTTTTTTTTTTGCCCCGAAAGCAACGTTAGAGGGCACTTCTACATTGTGCTATGCTATCCTTCAGCCAAGAAGGTTAAGCAAGTGTAAGTGAAGGCAATCAAATCACTCTCTTTATTTTGGAGGTGAAGTAATTGCCCTTCATTTGCTCCTGCAGATGCTCGGGCTATGAAGTGATTCCTTCGGAGTATTCCAGAGATATATAGTTTGAGGATTCTTGACAGTTCTGGCACAGTAGCATGCAAGTTACCATGTGTTAGTGCTTGTGATAATAGCTATTGTCTGTACCATCTAATTACCTCGTCTGGCATTCTACAATCAGTCATTCTTCCGTGGCTAGATGAGAAGCAAACTCTTCATATTTTATGTGCATCATGGAGACACTGATTCCCTAAGTGCAAAACCCAGACACTTTATGTAAAGTTCTGGCATGTAGGCAGACTTTGTAAAACTCCAAACTATGGAAACTTTTCCCAGTGTATTTTATTTTGGAAGTTGTTTTTTTAATGAAACTAAAAGACAGTAGTTCTTGGGATTATTCTGGTAGCTAGAAATTCTCGTACGGCTAGATGGTGGTTAGTTTCTTCACTTACTAAAGGGAAAAGGGGAGAGCTGAAGTTGACAATTTTTGAATGCCTACTATATGCTAGACAGCATGAGAAATGCATCCTTTACCTCATTTGTTTCTCAAAACAATCTTGAGGAAAATAGAAGGCAAGGGAGAGGAGCTCCCCATATTCCGTACACCTAGAAAGTAAGACTCAGGTGAAATAAGTAGAGCTGACAGCTTATTCCATGTCAAATACCACGTCTAGTGAAGGGTAGAGCTTACAGCTAATTCCAGTCCTAACAATTCCTAATACCCCCCTTTAGGTATCATTTTAAGGTATTTTTTGATCTTACAAGGAAAAAAATCTTGGCTCTTCTGTATACAGAAGTAGAAACTAGTAGCAAAGAACCATCAGTGGATCTTATTATGGACCACCATAGTAAAGGGACCACCTTCATAATCAACATGGTAGATCTCTTCAATGACCCTGACAGAGCCATGTACTTAGTCACATTTTAAATACCCCCTCTCCTCTCCCTCTATCCAAATCCTCCCTCTGAAGTCAGTCATCTTTCTCTTTTGCCAAGAAACCTTAGCTATGAGTACATAAGCCTCCAATGGACCTTTCTTTCTTTTTTTTCTCTCTTGTTTTACTTAGAGAGAGCTTTGGATTTTAATTTATTTCAATGTATATTGTTATATGTTTTTTACCCAGCATCTTCTTATGTGCCTTGTCTCTTACTTTTTTTTTTTTTTCTTTAACACTGTCCAGTACTTGATATGAATTGAGGCCTCTAGCGAGGAAAAAGTGCTGAGCAATACTTGGATGAGTAGAAGTCCGTTTGATTTGGTAAGTTAAAGTCTATTGTTGAAGTGCGTGGGGTGGGGGAGGGGAGACAGAAAACTATGTACGAAAAACGTAAAATTTTTGAATTATGAAGTTAAGGAAACCTCAGTGGGTGTGCCATTTAATGTGGACACAAACGTACCTCTCTGACACGCTAAGGCTCCCTTTCTTATGACCGCAGGAAATAATTGTCTCATCTGCTCCCTTAGCTTGTGTGGGAGCCCAACGCAGGCCAAGACATCAACAGCTGTTAAGACTGCAATGGGAGGCAGACATTCCAGAAGAGTTCACTGGAAGTCATCTGCTGCCTTTCAGCCCCCACTGCCACCATATTCTCTCTTCTCTCTGATATCTCGGGGACCAGAAGCCCTAGAAATGTGTTTCCCTGGACCCTCTTAACTGAGGACTTTTGTTACCCTGTTACCCATTAGTGGTAACAAACCTTGAATGCAAGGGCGCCTGGGTGGTTCAGTCGGTTAAGCATCCGACTTCAGCTCAGGTCATGATCTCATGGTGTGTGGGTTCGAGCCCCGTATCAGGATCTGTGCTGACAGCTAGCTCAGAGCCTGGAGCATGTTTCAGACTCTGTGTCTGCCTCTCTCTCTGACCCTCCCCTGCTCATGCTCTGTTTCTCTCTGTCTCAATAATAAATAAGCATCAAAAAAAAATTTTTTTTAAAGCACGCGGGGGCAGTTTTGACAGCAGTGCAGTTTCCCAAAGTCTCGTGACCTTTGGGTGCAGTGGCATTTTCCTGACACTTTGCACCAGAGAGGAAGCTTAGTTGGTCCTCTCCCAATCCTTGCTCTGTTACCCCTTCCGACAGTTTTCTAAACAAATGTTGCCCTTTACGACAACCATTTTCAGCTTCAAGCACCTAGAATGATTTCCATTTTATTGATTATACAGAAAAAGACTTGAACTGAGAAAAGAATCTTAACTCCACCCTCAATGACGAAGGTAAAGAACAAGAAACAGTTGCCACCAAAGATATATCTGGATTTTCCTTCCTATTTTTGTGCTGAGCCCTTTTTCTCTGTTATACAACTGCTACAGACTGAATTGTGTCCCCTGCCATCATCATCACACACACAAACATTCACATGATGAAACCCCAGCCCCCAGTTTGATTATATTTAGAAAGGAGGCCTTTGGGAAGTAATTAGAGTTACATGAGGTTATGAGGGTGGGCCTTCATGAGGGAATTAGTCAGTGGCTTTACAGGAAGAGGAAAAGAGAGAGATCTCTCTCCACAATGCGAGGACACCACAGGAAGGCAGCTGTCTAGAAGAGAGTTCTCACTGACAACCAAATTGGCCAGCATCTTGATCTTGGACTTTCAGCCTCCAGGACTGTAGGAAAATAAATGTGTGTTGTTAAGCCACCCTGTCTATGGTATTTTGTTATAGCAGCCTGAGGATTACACAATAAGGATTACAATCTGTAATGAACTAAACCTATTTCCCTGCTCTCACTCCATTGCTTCCTATTACAACGGAGCTGCCGAGGCCTGCACTTGATCACTCTCCAGCTAGACAAGAACAGCTACGAGGAGTCGCCTGAGCTCTTGCAGCACGTGGATTTGGGGTATGCTCTGAAATTCATCAGGGACCTCCGAGTCTGACCCAGGCTGGTCCACTACATCATTTATGGACAGTTAGGAAGATTGTTGGAAGCTTGCCTGACATTGGGAGCAGGCAAAAACCTACCCTCAAGAGATTCTTATTCTGCTCTATCCTCTTTCTTGTCGAGCTTGGGCTAAGCGTGGACATCATTCCTGAGGGTATCGTGGAGAGCAGTGACTTCTGCAGATATTGCCTTTTCTTTTGCAGGAAAAGTAGATCCCCAAAGCTAAGGAAGTATCTCCCATGCCCTGGAAACGGAGAAGCCTGGGCTCCCAACCCTCCTAGAGTAAAAAAAAAAAAAAAAGAAAAAAAACTTCCTATCTTTGGTAATCCCCAAACTGGGACTTAATCCTCACAGAATGGGCCAAATCCCCAAAGAAACCAATGTTTTTCAACTCGGGCCCTTTAAGATATTCCACTTAAGCCTCAGGGAAAACACTGCATAGATTCCCTTCTTGGTGCCACCCTTAAACTTGATGGATGTGGAAGGATTTCTTCACCCTAATGATCCAAAATGTCTTTGCAGGAGAAAAGTAGGGTTACCCTTAGGAAATATTAGAAAAGCTAATTGATAGAATGTTGGAACAAAAAAGAGGAGTGTTATAGTCACCTGCCGCCCTGGCAGTAGAAATCCTCCCTCCTGATGGGGTTAAGTGTTTGATCATGCCTGGAACATCACTTGTATTAAAAACAAAATTAATCCATCTTTGAGGTAGAGACAAGCTAAAGAGAAAAAGAGGTCATCCTGTATTATGATCATTCTTGAAATGAAAACTATAGAAAACATGAGCAGTTCGATTAGGACTACACAGATTCTATTGTGGGAGTCTCTATTCTGTATTTGCTTGAAACACTAGCTGTTGGCTGTGGTGGAGCATAGAATCACTTGGGCAGAATCCAAAATTATTGAGCAGCCTCAACCACTTCCACTGGGATCCCAAATACATCTCTATGTAAGGTACACTCTGTATTGCTGCGTATGGCTTTGGCCATAAATCTCTATGCTGGTGAACTGTACCAGATCTCAGTATTAGACCCCACATTCTCTTTTAATGGAATAGCTTGTGGAGGAGGGTGAGGGTTGGGAGCTGGTTGGTACCATGTAGGACATACTTTCAGATATGTGGTTCCAGATAAAGACAGGGAAGATCCTATTCAAAACTTTGGATACCAACTGCGGTTTGCCAGTAGGGGTAGCTGCTGAGCTGCCGAAAGACGACATGTGAGTAGAGCAGTTCTTTCAGGCCTGGTGGAAGCGTCAAGAACTGGTCCAGATTTTCCAGTTTATTTCTGGCCATTCCCTGTAAATATTGCATCTTCCAACCATGCAGAACTATTCATTATTGCTTTACCACACCCAAATTTGCTTTTATTTATGTTTTTCTTTCTCTGCCAGGCATGTTATCTCCTTCCCATTCTTCAAACCTAGATCAGATATGACCTTCTCTGACCAACCATCTTAGAACCCTTAGGTGGAACAAATCTTCCCCTCTCTGATGTTTTCTATGTACTGTCTACCTACCTACCTGCTTGTCTACCTACCTATTGTTCACACTATTTTGCAGTCTTCCTCTGGAATGTGAGGTTTCTGAGGGCAAATCCATGCGGTGTTCACTTTTTTATCTGAGAACCTGTTCTAGTTCATGCTACATGGACACTTCCCTGGGCAAGAAAGAAAACACCATTGAGAAATCATATCAGGATTGTTCAAAGAGTCCATGTTCCAAGAGATACCACGAGTGGTCATGGCTGATTTTCATCTTTAACTCTCCATCTAAGATGGAGTGTGTTTAGAAACACACTTCCTGCTAGAAGTAAATGCGAGGATAAAGTGAATGGCAAAGAATCCTGTCAAAGTGACTTTGTCTTCCGAGAAACCCCCTCAGATTCATTCTACTAAGTTAGTACCTATGTAGAGTATTGCTGATAGGAGATTGGTGATGACAGTGATTCCTCAAGGATATTTGGCCTCACGGTAAAAACATAGCCTACAAATGCTCTGGTTACAACTATGAATAGCAATACAGTTTTAATATTTCATATTTCTGTGAAGGTATAAGAGCCATAGTATAGGCCTCGGCCTACATGTATGAATAGTCAGATGAAAAACATGGAGGCTCTGTTGACATGTATATATCGAATGATTCAGCTGTAATTAATGTCGCGGTAAATGGGGGTTACTGATGAGAAGGCAGTTGCTGTGCTGATGTATAGTGTATAGCTAAGACTAGGCCTGTTAGGATTTGTAGAATTAGGCAGCCTCTTGGTAAGTAGTATTTTAAGCATATCGGTAAGTGTGAGGTGGGATTCCTGGTTGAGTGCATTGAGGGGTGCGCTGTTCATAAGATAGGACTGGCAGGGGAAATTGAACAGTTAACATCACTAGAAACACATAGAAGAGAGGTACTTGAGGTGCCCAGAACATGTCCTGGACAGACAGTGCATGCATGTCTGGGGCACATGAGAGTCGTTATCCCAGGCGGGGGAAGCCTGGGCCCATTTTTTCAGTCATCACCTCAGTGACAGAGATGATTTCACTTGCAGGCTAATCTTAGTGCTATTTAAGAGATTACTCCCCACTGACTTCTTTCACCACCAGGTACTTTTAGGAGATGAGAGAAAGAAAGGGAGAGAGAGAGAGAGAGAGGGAGAGAGGAAAAGGGAGATTCAAGAATCAGAATTCTTATAACAAGGAAGAATTTCCACACCAAAACCTAGATCTGTTTGTGCCAAGTGTGAAAAGGCATGAAATAGCTAGGCATGAGCTATTCCCCAAAGACATGTCTTTTACTAGAAAGAACTTTGTAAATGTTAATAGGTATTAGACTAGCTGGAAGTGGATTTGCTCTGGGCCCAGAGACATAAAATAATCATCACTTTGTTTGTCTGATTCTAAATGGGCTTAGTATTGATTTGCATTATAAGGATTCCAAATTCCCACTACTCTGGGAAAGTAATCCAAACCCACTACTTTTCATTCCTGGTACTTTTCATCCTCTGCACATGAAACTTCTTTGAAATTCTGCACCAAATGTGGAGAAGAATACATATGAGAAAAAGCCTGACCAAACATTACCTCTCGAGAGAACAGGCATCGTGTGTCTCAGAGGGCTCACCTCTACTGCATGGGACTTAAGAACACACATGAATACTACATTACGTGTCATGAAGAACACGGGTTTTAGGATTTTAGAGTGAAAGGGAGGTTGAGATTATTTTACCCCTACTTCACAGTGAAGGATCAGAACAGTGAGTTGGCAATACTGAGACTAGAAACTTGTCTCCTGACTTCCACGGCCGTGCTTCTTCCTCTCTGCCGCAAACTCTCGCCGACACAGAACATTCTCTTTTAAAGTCCTTTACGTGCACAGGGTGAACTTAATGCATATAGAAAGTCTACTCACTCACTCATGAATTTAACAAATAGTAATTGTTGATTATGTGCAAGGACCCTTCTAACTGCTGCATAGGATATTTCGGGGAACTAAATGGACTACAGTCCAAATGCTTGCAGGGTTTATATATACTAATGGGATACTTCAGGCATGTGTACTTATGCTCATTTGACAGATCAGAAAGTGAAGCCTCAAAAAAAAAGTGGCTTAGGAAACAACTGATTAATGACAGATTTGGCACTATGATTTAGACTTTGTGCTCCAGGTCTTCCCTAGCATGGGTATAAATCCATAGTTCCATTTCAAACTGTGTTCAGAGCCTGAGAATGTGAAAAATTATGTTCACGCAATCCTTCTTATTTAAGTCAGGCAAAAACCTAAGGATGAAAGCCAGGTGAGAATGGAGAGCTGGAAGAATTTTATTTAAAGAATGCAGATTTATTAGGGTTATTTCTTTTAATTTTTTAGAGTTTACTTATTTATTTTGAGGGAGGGGGAGAGAAAGCAGGGAAGGGCAGAAAGAGAGAGAGGGAGAGAGAGAGAGAGAGAGAGAGAGAATCTCAAGCAAACTCCACACTGTCAGCACAGAGCCTGCCATGGGACTCGAACTTGAAAACCGAGAGATCATGACTTGAGACGAAATCAAGAGTCAGATGCTCAACTGACTAAGTCACCCAGATGCCCCTATTAGGTTTGTTTCTAAGTTTACATGACATTTTGTTTTCTTGGTGCTTGTTATGGCTGCCCCCCAAAAAAGATATGTGGAAGTCCCAGTTTCCTCATGTGACCTTACTTAGAAGTAGAGTCTTTACAGACGTAATCAAGTTAAAATGAGGTCTGCAGAGTGGACCCTAATCCAATAAAACCGGTGTCCTTATAAAAAGGGGAAATTTGGACCCAGAGACAGACACTCATAGAAGAAGATGATGTGAAGACGTAGGGAGAATGCCACCTATCAGCCAAGGCATGTCTGATGCTACCAGAAGCGAGGAGAGGGGCACAGGGCAGATTCTTCCTTACAGCCCTCAGAAGGAACCACTCCAGACCACATCTTGATCTTGGACTTCCAGCATCCAGAACTGTGAGGCAATACCTTTCTGTTGCTTGAGCCGCTCAGTCTGAGGCATTTTGTTCTAACAGTTCTAGGAAATGAATGCAGTAATCTCAGCATATCCATTTATTTCATGTTCTTATAAAATAAAAGCATATTTTTTTCCATGAGAAAAATCTTCCCAGTCCCACTGAATTCTCCCACATTTCCCAGGTCAGGGACACAGATTTGCACAGAGGTTGAAGGTGGAAGAGAAACAGACCCCAGACAAGTATTATAATGATAGAGTGAATGTCTGCCCTACCCACCTCTCCCACACAACATTTCATAGCTCTGGGCAACTGTCTGTAAATGACGGGAGACCCAGCCTCAAAGATAAAGGAGGTCTGTTCTCTTACTGTTTATTGTTAAATCAGAAATTTTCAAAAGTTTTAACCATATGACTCATGCAATGAACAAACCCACACAATGTGAGAAGATATAAAGGAAGGAAATATCTGATATCATTTGTACACACAAAAAAAATCTCCTAATTGATGATGAATCATAGAGAAAAAAATATATGAATTTTCCTTTCTAGTGTACTACCTTTGAAGTTCACAAGGAAGGAGTTTCTCCTGCATGTTCTCAGATACCACCAGTCAAAATAAAGTTTATTTATTTATAAACTTTATTTATTTATAGTTGTTAAGTCAGTGTCAAATTTAGGGGTGGCTTGGTTTGAGCACTCAAAGGATGAAACCAACATCAACTTGCTAGACCGAGTAAACTTGATGACCGGAAATCTCTGGTACCTAGTAGTGCTCGTCATAATGTTTGCTGAATTGGAGTAAAGTAACAGCTAATGACAAAGTGAAATAGAGACCTCTTCATTATCAATCAGAAAGGAGTGGAAGGCTGATGGGGCAAACAGGAGAGATGAGATATGTTATTCTTACTGCACCTGCACTATCAAAATTAAAATCACGTTATAATTTCTTTCACTGCTCAGGCTTGTTTATAATCATCTCTATGCAAGCACAGTGACCTTGTTGAGATGCCCTCAGGAGAGTACTTGATAATGTCCAGTTACAGGATGGTACCTGGCAGAGATTCAGCATTAATCCCCTAAAGTGCCTGCATTTGAACTGTCACATTCCATTCCCCTTGTACATCTCATTATTGCCACAAAACTGGCTTTGATACCTGCAGTTCTGGTCTCTTCTCTTAGTGCACTCACTGTAACACAATGAGCTTAAGGGTCCAGAGCACCTGCTTAGTGCATAGCAGTTTTGTACGCTCTACAAGAACACAAAAACAAAGTAAGGAAATACGTTGTGCCTAATGTACTCTCCTAGGAAAAGCTGACCTATTAGTGTATTAAAAAACTTTCTGTATCTTGGTGCCATTGCTATGACCCCGTCTGTTTTCTTAGTTTCCATCTTTGTTATTCTCAGAAGAACATGATGCTTAAAAGCACACACTTTGGGGTCAGAACGTCCAAGCTCAAATCCAAGCTTTGCCACTTATGAGCTCTGTGCTTGGAAAAGTCTTTTAACCTTTCTACATTTGATTTCTTTGTGCGTTACACAGGGATAATAACAATAGCTGTATCATGAGGCTGATTTAAGCATTAAATGTGTTAATATACGTAAAGTGCTTAGAATAGTTTTTACCATAGATGATGTATGAGAGGTGGAAAAAGGAGATCAGCAACATAGAGCAACATTGATAGGGACTTAGCAGTCTTCCCATTGTCAATACAAGGAAAAGAAAATGGACAGTTGTCCATACATCTATTTTCATACTGGAGATTCAGAAAAGAAGGTGTTTTGTGGCAAAACACACTAGTCTTTACCAAGTAAAAGGGGCGAATTATTTCTATTATTTTAAACAGCAGGCCCTTGCTGAACACGGTTCTACAGCTCAGCACTTGAGGCAGATGGTAAAAGCCACATGCTTGTGGATTTTCCCACTTTTTCCACACTCACAGACTCACAACCACTTTTGGTGCCCGTGGTTTAACCTCTGTTTCTCTAACTCCTGTTTATGAGTCAAGCGGTTTCATGTCATCAGATTGATGGGGAAAGTGTGAACAGGGGATAAGGATGTGGAAGCAGTTTCCACACTGGGCAGGACCACAATGTGCCAACGCTAAAAAGGAAAAAAAAGAATTCAAAGCCTTCAGAGTTTGAGGGCTGGGGTTATTTCACTTTGAGAGCTTGAATGCAATCAAAGTAGCTATCTGAATACATAAAGAGCATTTCTTATTGGGACATAAATAAAAGTCTCAGTGTTTGGAGGAGGCTAGGCCGAGGTGAAGGTGACTGCTAAACAGGGCAGTACTGGGGTCAAAGACAGGCAACCAGATTCTTGATAACCTCTCTCCCTTTCTGCGTGGAAAGGGCAGGGGTCAAAGTCCACCAAAGATGGCAGCATCCTGTGTGGTTGTGACAAGCTTCAGTAATGAAGATGGCGAGGCACTGTGATGTGAGCCCCATGAAGCTGTTTGTTTCAGCTGCCATGCTTCTACAACAATCTGCTGAGGAAAGCGGCTGCAGAACCTATTCCTGGTCTTCACTCCTGCTTGACCACCAGGAACTGTCTCAGAATCCCAGGGACCCATAGCTGGTCAGAACTCCCCAAACCTTCAAAGATGCCCCGCCCTCCCATCCCTACCTAAGTCTACAGATAAAGAAACAAAGTTTAAAGAGGTTAAGTGATGAACCACCACCTAGTGAAAGAGCTGGGACTGGAATTTTCTGTCTCCTAAAGAGGACATCTTTTGCCTTTTCCACTGTAGCATTCACTCCTCGCTGGATGCTGGTGGTCATCTGCTGCAAAATTCTTGAAAGAATAGAAATTTTTAGTCTCTAAATCACCCACAAAGGTAGTTGGCAGCAATTCCAAGGTCAAAGACACAGTTCCTTTATGGGTGTGTGGGCAGGTCCTATTTCATCACCCTATTACTTGTGTTACATCGAAAGAGAATTAAGCAAACTTTCTTTGTCAGGAAGAGTGAAGAGTGAAGCAGTATTGAGGGACAGGGTGGTTTATGAAAAGCCTCCATTTAGAAAAGCTTTCTTAACCTCCCCAAGGAGGTTAACTAACTAAAATATTTAACTAAAATAGTTAATGGATCTTTCAAAAATTCTAATCTACCCTAGCTCTAGTTAAAAAGACTTCCCTCTAGTTTACCTCATTTGTCTTCTTCCTAACCTAGCACTATCTCTCCTTTTGCTGAATACGTCTCATTTTTCTTTCCATTTTCCTTTACAGACCATGGTTTCTAGAATTCCCATGATTTTAAGCAGTTTCCATTGTAACCTCTCCAGTATATCCACATCCTTCTTAAATGGTATTACTCCTAACCAGACATAAAATTCCACTTGAAGAGTTCCCAGGAAGGAAGTGAGACAGTAAGAATATAGTAGTTATCCCGTGTGCATTATATAACATACAAATACAAGTAAAATACTTTTGGCCATTTCCCGTTTCTGAGGTGAGGGTGTTGGGACTTTTGTTGAACTCAGTATGAACAGATTCTGTAGTTTTCCTCTCATAGTTTGAATGCTATTAATTCATTTTTTTTTCAATCCACTCATTAATATCTTAACTCCAGAAAGAACTTCAAAGAGTTTCATAATGGAGATAACATCTGTAAAAAAAATTCAAAATCGAATAGATGGAAGGTTGAGATAATTATTTTCTAATCTTACATAGTAACACAATTAAGCATAAAATTTAGCTCAGAATTTCCTGGAAGCAAGACAAACCTAGAAAATTTTCTTCCTTAAGTAATTTTAAAGATTTCTTTGCTTCAGAGGAACAAACAAGATAAAAGCTTCTCTGCTCAAAGCTCTTTACTTGGGTTTCTTAGCTAGTGATTCAGCACTTAAATAATTTCTACTCCTCGAAGACTATCGGCTTCTCGAACATAGGTTTTATTTCTTATAATACAGTTTTTACTTGAGTAATGCTGTTGAATGAATAAATATACCTTCTCTGATTTCCCAGGAACCCTTTATCAGGTCTTCAAATTGTCCCAAAATATCATCTAACTACATTAATGTTTGTAGAGTCTAGTCTTCTTACAATTGAGTGTTAGATTTCTTGGCCAGTTAAGTGGGCTTTGAATATATCTGTGTATTGAAATTTCATATTGTAGAGGGGTTTGTAAGGACACTTGCGTTGGGTTGTGGTATTTGCAGGTTATGCATAACCCTACCCCAGTCTTAACCACGTCTTCCATAGCAGGTAAGGATCAGGATAGGAAGGGATGGAACATGGCCACTGGTTGAATCCAGGGCTGAAGTGAGGACAGTGGTCTTACATATTAATTGGTTAAAAAAAATCTTGATACTTAATTGCTTTGTTTTTTGAGCCAAATCAATATACCCTTTATCAAAAGCTTTGAGGTGAAGGGTGATTCTTCAGATACCTGTAATGGTCCTAACATGAAGAAACACTTAAAAATCAGCATGCCCAACTTACATAACCTCTTAAAATCTCATTTTATTTTCATTATTAGTTGACCTCAAATCTACTAACCCATCTAGTTTTTTTCTCCTCTTATCCATATAGCAATCATAGATAAAATGCTTTAAAAAGAGATAACTAAAAAGACATAGAATGCTCAAAAGCAAAATAAGCTTTTTAGTAAACTAAAAATGGAGGTGAAATGCAAAGCACTAAACATGATGGAAGTCACAACCTTGCTGGTCTCCATGCCCAACAGTAGGCATGGTAACCAAGTCTTGGCTTCTCAAGGAAAACGGGCACTAAAAGTCCTCCATGCAAGGTGGAGGACCAGATCTGGACTTACTGCTTAAAATTTATGCCTGGAAAGAGGCTCCCTCCCCTATATGTCAAGATATATTGTAAAAATAATTTTTATCTGGTTGTATCTTGGGAAAGCGTTATAGGTCTAGGAGACAGAAATGCTAAGATAGTTTTGTGACCAGGAACAAAGTCAAACTGCTAACTAGCCTTATGACTATATCTGGAATAGTCCAACTGAGGGCAGGAACCCCCAAACCGTTATAGGACCTGGTTCTAAACAGGGAGCCCAAAGGAATTGGGACACATACATAGACAATGGGAAAACTGCTAATGTGTGAGGAGAAGGGAAGAAATTTAACAAAAGAAAAAAAAATAAGAGCCCACTTTGTGTAGAAAGGAATTCTCTTCATCTGACGAAGGTATCCATCAGAGACATGCAATAAAAAATGATATTTAATGGTGAAATTTTAGAGAAGCATTTCCTACAAAGTTAGGAACAAAGTTGGAAGCTCACTGTTGCCATGTGTATTCAACATTCTACTGGGGGTTTTATCCAATGAGGGAAGAGAAGATGCATAAAATGGATAAAAATTTAGAAATGAAAAGTCAAAGTGTCTTTATTCGTAGTAATATGATTGTCTATGTGGAATATACAAAAGAACCCACCAATAAATTTTTAAGAACTGAGAGAATTCCACATTACTACTCATCAAATGATTAACATAAAATTTTATTCAAAAATGCGATGGGAAAATGAATTTCATTCACAATTGCAGCAGAAACTTAAGGTATCTAAAAATTAATAACAAGAGACACACAAAATCTTTATAGGGAAAATTAGGAAACATTACTAAAGACGGTAAAAAGAAGGGAATTAATGGGCAGATTTTATAGTTTCACAAATTGGACAACTTATGATCGTAAAGATGTAATTTTGACAATTTTAATAAAGAATAAAGTAAAAGGATTTGTCTTATATAAAATCAACATTGGGTAAAATAAAAGTGCAAAAACCTTCGGTCAGCCCAGGTGTAGACAAAGAGACAACTAGAGCAGAATTGAAGTCCCAAGTGAGACTCACACATAAAAAATGCTTTTGGATTAAAAAAATAAATAAAGCTCCAACTACCCAAATCCCAGAGTCTCCACAACATGATTAAAATGGCAAAAGTTCACAATTTTATGTACGGGAAATATTTGGCTTCTTTATTCTTCTTGGAGCCTCAGAAGAATCATGGCATCAGTCCTTCCGAAGCCTACCTTCCCTGAATTATTTTGACCCTGCTAAGTACATCTGCTGCTTGAGGCTCTCTCCTCCTCTGACTGCCTTGACACTGTACTCCCTGGATCCTAGCTCCTGACATGTTTTCCTGGCTACTTTTCACCATCTACCTGCTTAAATAGGCGTTGCTCACAATTCTAGCTTCAGGAACCTTCTTTCCTTAGACTAAGCTCTTTACTCTCAGGGCTTCAGCACCTAGTGTTAATGACCATTAAGATTCTTTGCTTTCCATAACATTGAAGAACTAATCAAGTTATTAATGACAGATGGTTACTAAAAAGTATTTCTATGATATATCATCATGTGATATTTGGCATCAAACTCAGAAGTTCAAAATGAGGGACAAACTATAACAAACATCTTTCACTTGCTTTTTTAAGAGAACAAGCTTTCTCAGCACTTACAGCTATCACAGTGAAAAAACAGGGGCAGAAGTGATGCTGAACATTGTTCATTTTTACAATAAAATAATAGCTGGACGTTTGAATCCACTAGAAAAACAAAAATCCCTAACATTTTAAGTAGAAAGAACTTTCCAGCAAAATTTTATTTTAATATTTAATGACTTTTCCAAAATTTATATTTCTAGTTTTACCAATTTTATGATAATAATAATAATGTAATATTATTACAACAGGATGTATTTTGAATTTAGAAACTTATGTCAATGTAAAAAAAAAGAATCTTATGTCAAAGTAATTTTTAGATATAGACATATACTTTTTATAGTTGTGAGAAATATGATAAAGTGAGCAATAACATAATTTCTAGTCTAAAAGCATTCCATTAGAAAACAAATATTGTGACTGAAATGAAACAGAAATATAAGTTCCAAGAGAAAAAATTCTCTCTATTGAAAATCAGCTTATTCATTAAAAAAAAAAAATAATGGATGAGGGTTTATCGACCTACTATACCATTTAGATTCCATTTGATTAATTTAAAAGGCATCTAAAACATCAGTGTTATAAACTATCATAAATTACATCTTTTGCAACTATTTAAACTTTTTTTGAAATTTTCTATTAACTTGAAAATATGTCAGAGGGTACCTGGTTTTTCCAAACATTTTTAGAGAGTATGTGCGAAATATGGCTTTCTCACATATACCCTCCCCTGCTTTACTTCACAAGCCCACTTACTGCTGGTATGCCTAGTCTTTCCATGTATCATTGCTAGTTTTAACTCTTTTTAGTAAAGCTTTTTAAATTAAAATTTTCAAGTCTTCTCTTCCTTTTTTAAAAAAAAATTTTAATGTTTTATTTATTTCTGAGAGAGAGACAGCTTGAAGCAGGGGAGGGTCAGAGAGAGAGGGAGACACAGAATCTGAAGCAGGCTCCAGGCTCTGAGGTAGCTCTCAGCACAGAGCCCAATGCGGGGCTCGAACCCATGGACTGTGAGATTATGACCTGGGCCAAAGTTGGACGTCCAACCGACTGAGACACCCATGTGCCCCTCAAGTCTTTCCAATATAGATTTAAACTTGCTCTCTTCAAGCCAAGAGCAATGTATGTAACATACATTTTCTGCAATGAATTCTAGCTGTTCATACTTTATTCCCCTTTTATGTGAGTATTCATATTTAAAATTGCAAGATTATACATCCACAGAAAATAAGTGACTCCATCAAAGCACACATACGTTGTCCACGTGATGATTCATATGACAAATCATCACATGCTTACCCATCGATTATGCTATCTTAACTACTGGTTTCTGCAGCTTCAACTAGTGCTGCAAATACCAGTGTCCGGTTGTTCTTCCACAAAGACTTTTCTGGTTTCAGCAGTTGATCACTTCCTCTAAGATGCTTTCGGAGTACATGAAACCCTCATCCATTGTGCTTAGGTCTAGAACAGCAAACATACAGTTGGTCAAAATCACTTCAGCTGCAGGTTCAAAATCAACTGGAAACATAAACTGGACATAAGAGCCTGAGAGGCAAAGACCACAATCCTGGACACGGCATGACAAAGAATGGCTATTGACAGAGGCTCAAAAGGCCCTGGAATTGTCACATCAGACATTTCCTTTTGTGATCATATCTAGAGTGGAGTTCGAGGTCTCAGAGAGAAGAGGAATAGGAGGAAAAGGAATAGGGGCGGAACAAAGAAAAGGGTCAGTCCTTTTCCATCAGAGGCAATCCCACGGTTGCTGGAGCAGCCATTAGCCTACGTAATCTTATAAAGCTGTGTTTGTTTACTCAGAGCTCGCTGCCTTGAACCCTTGCAGAAGTCTGGTTTAGAAATGCAAACCCATAGAGAAACCTTCCGTCCTGTTACACATCCCATCATAAGACTGACATTTTCTGTTCTGCTTGCTATGGGTTGGTGGGTGGCTTTAATTTGGTTTTTCTTCCAGTCCCTGAGTCCCAACCTTTGCCAAATCAAGAAGCAGGCAGGGAGGGGAAAAGAGGAAAAATACATTATGCATTTGCATTCACCAAGTGATGTCAGAAGTAACTTAATACTGGTTCAGGTGGTCCGTGTCTTACAAATCAGTTTCATTCTGTGGATTGTTTACATACCACTTTTAGTATGTCTCTAATAAATTGAGATCTGCTGAAATGGTAAAATATACTGAAGATATAGTGAATGGTCTCCAGGCTACACACAGGGGCCATTATTCTAAGAGGAAGTAGGAAAATCAATCATAAAATTTTGAAAAATTATGCAATAACTTTGTACTTATTGCCCATTTGTATTCATTACAATGATCTACTTCATAGACATATAAATAGAATGAGAAAGTAACAGATCTACAGTGTGCTCTAGACATGGCTTTCAACTTCAGTCAATGAAATTCAATTAGAGTCTTTAATAAGGAAAACTCCAGAAACGCCAAGCATTTGTCTGCATATTTCTCTATGCTGTCCTGAAGTTACTCACTTAATTTCCTTTCTGTTCTTTTCCTTTCTCTTCTCAGAAAGTCTCTTTTGTAAAAAGATGAGAAGGCACATTTGCTGGGGTTCGCTGGGGGGGCTTGGGTACATTGGTGGCATGATTCTCGATGGGCACTGAGCTCTCTGTGCGACATCTTTCACAAGCAATTAGTTGAGCTCCAGCAGGACAACGTCATGCTGATAGTTCTCGAAGGGAAAGGACCACACAGATAAGACTAATTGACAGCGACTCAGAACAGGTTTTACGACAGGCAGGCCGATCAAAAGAGCTTAACCAAGATGGTTTTTAATCATGTTTGGGCACTGGAGAGTTCTCAGGTTCAAAGAAATGGTTCTGTGTTTTGTTTAGTTTTGGCAAACCTCTCTTTTCTTCAATAACCTCGGAAAAACAAAGCCAACAGAGTGAAGCCATGCTCGATTTTGTTTCCCTGTTCAAGCAAAATATAGCACCTTGAGGAGGTCTTTCTCTTACAATCAGTTCTGTATATTTTTAAGACTATTTTGAGTAGAACATTTCATTTGAACATTTACCCTTTCGAAACTTTGTGTGCCGGGAACCATACAAAGTAACTGTTGTGGAAAAAAATGTTCTGTGTCTTTTATTGTTTTGCAAAGTTCGAAGTCAAAAGATTTAGCATTACTGTTTTTTTTAAGCTCAAATACAAAAGAAGTCAACATAATGTGAAGCAATCATGTGGCCTAGAGCAAGATGGGAAATTGACCACCTTGGTAATCCAGGGGCCAACATGTGAAGGAAGATCTTAGACTAACTCAAGCTCATTAAATACACAACTGCTTTCTTATTTTCTTGCTTCTTTTTCACATTCTCTGTTTCTTCCTCTCCTTCCTCCCTCTCCTTTCCCCCTTAGTTTGCCAGTCGGCAAGCATGTGCAAACTTTAGAAACTCTGCCTAATTCCCTGGTAGAATGCGCAGAGGGTGACTTCGCCCGAAGAAAGAGATTCCCTTTGTTTACTTACAAAGGTACTGATCTTTCCCAACAATATCCTATTGGGCACTTCTAAAGATTTTGTCAGATCTTTAAAAGGGAGAGAAGAAAGAACAAATCTCGATCTGCTTTTCAAATACTTCTTTTAATTTTTTTTTGTAGAAAAATAAAAAATGAATATGCATAATAGTAAAAAATGTGAGGCAGTTGCAGTAGCAAGAACATTATGTAGTACATCACTTAATCACAGAAACCACAATGCAGGGGAAAAAAACCCTAACCCAAATGTGCTATTTAATAATCACTGAGGGTCAGAAAGAACCCACAAGTATCTCAGAATCTGTGTCCTTAGCTTACCTCAGATTTGGAAGAGGGTGGGGGTTAATGGAGAGGAAAGGCGGTATGTATTCCTAATTGCTGTTTACAGGTCCCTGTAGCTTTTAGTCACGAAGCCAATTAAGAAAGGAGTTGGAGCCCGGACCCCTTTCCCAGTTTGGTAGATCTGTAGTAGGTCCCTGAATGGCTGGGTTTTGTTTCGTTTATGTTTTGCTTCTCTTTCCCCAAAACTCTGAGAGTTAGTCTTGGAAGGAGGTAAATTTTGAGGGAACGTTTGAATGAAGGGAAAAAGAGGAAAATTTCAAAATATGTGTTTGTAGAACATCATCTTGGAGATTATGCGGTAGACTGGGAACGGGGCAGGATGACAGTGAGGCCTGGAGGAGCCGACCAAGCATTCAGGCGGCCGGTGCCGAAGCCAGGACGTTAGTTTCATCCCTACCCAAATAAATCTTTTTAAAAAGAATCAAGGAGAAGCACCCCAAACAAAAAGTCTCAGAGGACTTTTGAAAATCAGCGATGGGGAAGGTGTCAAATCAGACTGGTGGAAACTCAAGAACACACGTGGGCAGGGTCACGGATGGGCTCAGGGCTGTGAAGTTCGGGGCCACAGTGAAAATGTCCACACACAGATGTTCATTGCCTTCTTCCCATAGTAAGGGTTCAGTGTTCTCCAGCCCAAATTTGGAGGTTTCTAGGGTCTATCAAGTAAAAGCATGCTTGAAGGAAACATGATGACATTCTGGATATACATTCACCCAAGTGTCTGACTCTGTTGAGGTCATTTTAACTGGTATGGGTCTGTGGGTCCTGTTCTACTCCCAGGCATCCCGCAGAGTGACTCTGATGACCTCATTCAAACTAATAAGCATCACTTTCTTCCTCTCTTAAATCCACATCGCTTGCCTCTGAAACATCATGGAAAGGGAATGTGACATTTTAGAAGGTGTTGTGCTGACAGCCCACAAACTGAGGTTCCATCTAACCAAGCAGGAAAGCTGTGCTGTAGCCATTAAATAAAAATGTTCTCTCTCCGGTGTCCTCCGTAAGTCACTTAACCCAGTCAGGCTGGAATCACGAAGTAATTCAAATGCCTTCAGTATTAGTAAAGTTCAGACTGCATTGTAGGTATTAGTCTCTTCTTTAAATGTTTGTGCATGAATTTCTTGAGGGCAAAGGCATGCCTTACTCATCTTTGAGGAAGATAATTGTGGAAAAGACAGTGTCTAGCATAACTGCCTTAGAACATAATAGGTTCTCATCAGTTGCTTGCTGGATGGATGGAAATTATTTGGCTCCTGGAACGAAGTTTCAGGAAACAGAAGTAGATCAGTGGAAAACTTCAGAGTAGAAAAGTGTTTTATCAGGCTTGAGTAATTTTTTTCCTTTCTTTGAAGAGTATTACTGGGTACTCCAATCCCTGTCTCTTAATTTCTGGAGTTCTTTGGTACAAAGCTGTTACCATTATTTGGGTACTTAGTTAACACCCTTATAAGAGCAATTCGTGGTTCTCTTTTATTGCACGCGTTTAATCATATAGATTCTCAGGCTTTTCTCCTGACAGCCTTTGGAAAAAGCCAAATCAAAAGCCAGTGTATAATACTATAACAAATTTTTATATCATACTAAATCTTTATATACCTTTATGTTGCATCTAGTTCTCTATTGCCATATTTTTGTAACAAAGAGATTTTCACTTTTATAGAGTTAAATGTATTGCTTTTCAGTGTGTGGTTTATGTCTGTGATGCTCTGCTTAGGAAGGTTTAAATGTCATAAATTTACATACATATGAAACTATGGGCATTTTATTGTTTTTATATTTCACATTTTACATTCAATTTATTTGGAACTGAATTTGATGAGAACTTTATGGGAAAATACAATTTTATATCTATTTTCCCCAAACAGCCAACCGTCTTAAAGCTATATATTAAAGAATTCAATCTTTATCATTTACTAAACTCCTATCTGTATTTGAGTCTACTTCTGGTCTACTTTGTATTTCATTATAACAAGATTCATTAAGAGTGGGAACTTCTTTTTTTATTTTTTTAAAATGTTTTATATATTTCTGAGAGAGACAGAGACAGTGTGAGCAGGGAAGGGTCGAAGTGAATGGGAGACACAGAATCTGAAACAGGCTCCAGGCTCTGAGCTAGCTGTCAGCACAGAGTCTGATGTCGGGCTCGAACCCACAAACCGTGAGATCATGACCTGAGCTGAAGTCGGACACTTAACTGACTGAGCCACCCAGGTGCCCCAAGAGTGGGAACATTCTTTTATAATTTTTTGTACTTCTAGAAACTGCAGCAATGCTTAGTCCTCAATAATTATTGAATCAATGGGTAAATTCTCTATTTGCTTAATTGATTCATCAGACTTACCAATTTTATTGTATAAATACATGTGGAATCATTACTCTTCCTTTTTTTAGCCACACTGATGGTCTTCTTTCAGGCCTTAATAATTATGGAGTTTTTCCAATGCATCTTATACACAAATGGAAAAAAGGTTCTAAAATTCATATCTGATCAAGAAACTGCCTTAATTAAAATCTGTGAATCGGACGTTTGGGTGGCCCAGTCGCTTAAGCATCCACTTCAGCTCAGGTCACAATCTTGTGGTTTGTGAGTTCAAGCCTGGCATCAGGGTTTGTACTGACAGCTCAGAGCCTGGAGACTGCTTCAGGTCCTGTGTCTTCCTCGCTCTCTGCCCTTCCCCTGCTTTCTCTCTGTCTTTCTCTCAAAACTAAATAAATATTTAAAAAAATAAAATCTGTGAATGACTACTCATTTCATTTCATGCTCCATACATTTGAGGTTCACCAAGGACCCGCACTCAACCAAGTGAAATTATGTGTATTTTTCCAAATATACCTCATTGGTTTTTATTTTGTCTTGTTTGTTTAAATCATTGCCTTTGTATGGGGTCCCTGGGTAGCTAAGTCGGTTAGTCATCTGATTTTGGCTCAGGTCATGATCTGATGGCTCATGAGTTCGAGTCCTGCATCCAGTTCTGTGTTGACAGTTTAGAGCTTGGCACCTACTTCAGATTCTGTCTCTGTCTATCTCAGTCTGTGCCTCCCGTGCTCACACACTGTCTCTCTCTTAAATATAAACATTTAAAAAATTTTACCTCATTGCCTCTGTAAAAGTTGTACAGCTTCCTAAGTGCTATGATAGAGGTTTGGACAACGTTGATTAGGATGCAAAGGGGATTTCTGAGAATGGTAAAGTGATTTTCGATGAGGATGAACCAAAATGCAGAGGTGCGGTAGGGCATCCGCACTGTCTCAGGGTCATAAGTCGTTGAGAATGACTGGGGGTGGGGTTGGGGTGAAGATGAAGGCACAACTGGGGCTAGGTTACAAATGCTTTCATGTGTCACACCGTGGACTTTGAGTTTTTCCTACAGGAATGTGGAGTCAAATTTATTTATTTATTTATTATTTATTTATTTATTTATTTTTATATCTTTATTTTATCTATTTCTAGGAAAGAGAGAGAGACATCGTGAGCAGGGGAGGGCCAGAGAGAGAGGGAGATACAAACTCTGAAATAGGCTCCAGGCTCTGAGCTGGCAGTCAGCACAGAGCCCGACGCGGGGCTCGAACCCACTACGGTGAGATCATGACCTAAGCGAAAGTCGGATGCTTAACCGACTAAGCCACCCAGGCGCCCCTGTGGAGTCAAATTTAAACAGGGAACTAGCAAGGCACCTGGGTGGCTCAGTCAGTTAAGTGTCTGACTCTAGCTGTGGTCATGATATCTCAGTTCTGAGTTTGAGCCCACCCCCCACCCTCATGTCTGTGCTAACAACACAGAGCCTGCAGTCTGTTTTGAATTCTGTGTCTCCCTCTCTCTCAGCCCCTCCCCCACTCACACTCTGTGCCTCTCAAAAATAAATATTTAAAAATAAATAGATAAGTAGGAAACTAGATTACAATTTTTTTGTTTTTTTGGAAAAGGTAAATTTGGCAACAGCCTGGGGGATGGATTGATAGAGAATGAATCTAAAATCTAATAATAGGTTCTTCAATAATATAGGTGATATAGTGCCCCAGGGGTGGGGGCGCTCAGTTGGTTAGGCATCCTACTCTACATTTAGGCTCAGGTCATAATATCATGGTTTGTGAGTTCACACCCTGCACTGGACTCCGCAATGACAGTGTGTAGCCTGCTTGGGATTCTGTCTCTCTCCCTCTCTCTGCCTCTCTTTCTCTTTCTCTCTCTCTCTCTCTCTCACTCTCTCAGAGTAAATAAAGAAACTTTAAGCCCCCCCCCAAAATAAAAATAATTAGGTGATCTATGAGAAGACCAATAGCTTTAAGAATCAGAAGAAGCAACATATACTGTGTTAATAAAGAAAATTTTTAAGATTTCGTGACTGACTAAGCAGAAAGGTGAATAAATGGAATCACTGGTGAGTGATCTCCTCACCCTCTGAAACTTCCACCTACTGACATTTCTGGCTTGACTAATTAGGTACATGGTGACATTCTTGACCAGGATGAGAAATTCATGAAGAAGACTGGTTTAGGGGATTCTGGGGCAGTGGAGAAGAAAGGAGAGACAGTATGCTTAATATTGGACCTGTGGTGAGTTTCCAGAAGGAAGAAGTTGTTAAGAGTGTCAAATGTTGCAGACAGGGCAAGTCAGATGCAGACAGAAAGTACCCATTTGGACTTAACAGTGTTCCTCTTAGAAGCTGGGAAGTAAGAAAGTGGAGACTGGCAACACAAACTTCTCTGGAAATGAGTGTAGCTCTGAAGGGAAACAGAAAGACAGATCAGTGGCTATAGGAGGCACCTGCCCTACACTTTTTATTTTGCCATGGGATTCATGGGAGCTAATATTGTCTCCCAAGCCAGAGTATAACCTCTTTGAGGCCAGATACTGTGTCGTGGTTTCCTGGATGACCACTTGGTTCTCAAAACCCTAAAATTTTACAAGTTTCTAATCCTCCGCAGTGTCTATAATTATCTTGGTACTCGGGCAGTAGCATTCAATTAAATAGTTGCTGAATTGAATACTGTGGATGGGTGACTCACAGCACTGAACTGGATTATTCAAAATGTCAGTGCCTCAATTTCCTCCTCATCAACAGCAATTACTATTGGAGTTCTTTTAATAGTAAATTGAACATGGAAACATTGTCCTTGCTGTCAAGAAATGTTCACATTCATCTACTTAATGAGAAGGCCAGTCTTCCTTCCTTCCTAGAAATATTATGAGAAGTAGCGGATATACGAGGGCTAGTGCACGCATAGCCCACTAGGACATGGCCAATACATAAAATCTCTTTTCATATGTTATGCGCTCTGGGTAGGTATAACCACGAGTCAGCTAACCACACGGGATGCTTTTAGGTCTGGCAAGTGGGATGGAAAGCTCGCTGCGTCAGTCTCCTCTGTGAGTGCCTGCACGCTTTCTGGTTTCAGGCTGGAAACGTCCTGTGGTGTGTCTGGCCTGGCCAAACCCAGGAAGTACTGAACTTATTAAAATTTAAAAACAAACCAAAGATGTTTGGAACCTCCCAAAACACTCACGTTGTGTCTGAGGGTGAGGGCTTGAATTCAGTTCTGATTTGACATGAGCACCGTATATCAGGAAGACACAAACAGTGCCGGGTAGTTTTATGAAAGATCCACACCCTTGCATTGGGTCTTATGACAGTCTCAAAAGCAGCTTCTGTCCAGGGCCTAGGGGAATTTTGTGAGGCATTCTCTCTTCTCTCAATTCCTTTTTGTTGGGCTGCCATAGGAATTTGTGTTTGTGTACAATCTTTTGAGCATTCTGAACATTCTGAAGCAGAGCTGGAGGTACCTTGCCTAGGGCTCCACCAACTTGCGGAGACTGGCATGGTTCTGGCTCTGTATTTGGATGAATTTGGCCTATGGTGGGCCTTGGGGCAGCCCCCAGTCTAACCTATTGCTTATGAAGAGCCAGACCACCCATGGGTAATCCACAAGCATTTGTGAATGGGTCATCAGGAGTTGGCTAAATCAAGCTGATGACCAAGAATGAACCTAATGGTTAGAAATGAAGCTTCCAGAACAACACACAAGGGTGTGTTTGCCTACAAATTATGTTTAGGTCATCAAAAAGAATTATAGAATTATCTAGAGCTGGAAGTAACCAGAACAACTATGTAGCTCCAACCCTCCATTTTTTTGCATGAAGGAAGTGAGGCACGGAGATTTTTATGTGAGTCATCCAAAGTCAACAGCAGTTAGTGATGCAGCCAGAACTAAGAACCCTGAGCTGACCTCCTCTCTCCTCTTCAGTGCTAAAACACATACACACACATGCACACACACACACACACACTCCACACAAGTTATTTTTTAAAATAAATTGTACTTATTAGAGATTTACAGAAATCACCTCTTTAAAATTAAAAAACATTTCATATTTATTTTGAGAGATACAGAGAGAGAGAGAGAGAGAGAGAGAACATAAGAAGGGGAGGGACAGAGAGAGAGGGAGGGATAGAATTCCAAGCAGGCTTTGTGCTGTGAGCTCAGAGCCTGACGGGAGGCTTGATCTCACTAACCCTGAAATCATGACCTGAGCCAAAATCAAGAGTTGGACACTTAAATGACTGAGCCACCCAGGCATCCCAGAAATCAGATCTTTAGTGTATAAAAGGACATTTTGCCCTCTTTACCTTAATTTTGACATACCAACTTGTATACAGAGTTTGGAAACTATAAGAGGCGGAATAAATTCATTTACATAAGATGGTAGTGGCATTCTAAGGAGGAAAATGACTGAGACCCTTGTCTTTGATATTAGAAAGAATTAAATCGTATTGGTTTGCCTGAGGTAGCTCTGTTTAAGGTCAAAAAGGAAGGGAGATGAAGTTCCTGAGATACAATTTACCTGAGAAAGAAGCTACCATGGTGGTGTACCAGTAGATAAGCCTGGCATCCAAAACTGGGAAGAAAACAGCTGGCCAAACCAACATACCTGAAAAAGACATTCTAGAATTAACTTGTGTTGGGGAAGTGGCTGTGCTGATGAATTAACAGAATTTAGGACAATTTTGATTCAGAGTGCCCTCAGCTTAGTGTACCACAAAGAAGCCACCTTCTTCCTTTTTTTAATATTTTTTATTTATTTCGAGGAGAGAGAGAGAGAGAGAGACAGCGTGAGCAGGGGAGGGTCAGAGAGAGAGGGAGTCACAGACTGAAACAGGCTCCAGGCTCTGCTGGCAGTCAGCACAGAGCCCGACGTGGGGCTCGAACCCACGAACCGCGAGATCATGACCTAAGCGAAAGTCGGACGCTTAACCGACTGAGCCACCCAGGCGGCCCAGAAGCCACCTTCTAACCACTGTAAATAAGCAGTACATTCTGAGCAGAGGGCTATTTCAGCAGCAGTGATCTGAGCACAGGATTGCTATCAAGCCATTTTTCTAGGGCAGCCAAGGTTAGAGCAGGCACCACATCAAACTGTGACTTTAGTATTCACAACTGCAGCAAGTGGGGGACAAGGACTTTTGAAGTTTGTAGTTACAGGCCAAAGATTGCCAGAATTTTAGGAAGCAGCAATTACAGACTTTGGCTTTATCAATCAGTGGTGCCAGCAGTGGTACCATGGTTCTTTAGACTATGGGATGTAGTAGTGTCTTCTGGTCTCTGGCATTAGTGCCAGCAATAACAGTAAGGCAGAACTAATGAATCCCCTAGTCTGGGCAGTGAACATGGATTCTTACAGCCTCTAGGAGACTTTGTATCTTCTTTGAATGTCAGCTGTTTAGGGGTTAGCCATCAGAGTCAGCTTTTCGGACATGAGTAAGCTTCCTTACACTCATCAATTTTCTAAACTTGTAGTTCCTATAATACTCCAAGTGATTTTATGGCTCAGATTTGAATGTCCTCCTTCCAACCCCTTTAAATCCTACTATACTGCTTCCTGGTCTGACAAGGCTGAGATCTAGCAATATTGTATTCACTTGTCCATTCATTCACTCAACAAATATATTTCAAGCATCTATTATTCTCAGACAAGAATGCAGACAAGATGCCCTTGAACATCTTACATTATAGGAAAGAGATGAAGACATGTAAATCAATATATTGGATAAAGTATTAGAGGAACTGAAATGAGGTTAGAATCAAATTTGAGCTGAAAGGAGGGAATGATTAATGGATCTGGGGGACTGGAAAGAGAAAAGATGAAAAAAAAATGAGGTGTTTCATCCAAAAACGAATAAATTTATCAAACAAAAATTGGAAAAGTTAAGAGAAGAAAATCTCAGGGGGAGAAGACATTAGGAGTATTAAGAGAGATATCGGGGCACCTGGGTGCCTCGGCTGGTTGAGCATCCAACACTTGATTTCAGCTCCGGTCAGGATCTCACAGTTTCATGAGTTTAAACCTCTGCATCAAGCTCTGCATGGACAGTGCAGAGCCTGCTTGGGATCATCTTTCTCCCTTGCTCTCTGCTTCTCCCCCACTTGTACTTTCTCTGTCTCAAAATAAATAAATAAACTTAAAAAAGAAATATAAGGAATTAAGCATTATAAGTATTAAGTAATATAATCTCTTAAGGAGAGATACAAGACATTTTCTTTAGGTCTTGGTGATTGGAAGATGTGAGAAGTTATATGAAACTTAAGTTATGTGTCTTAAGCACTTGAATTGATGGTCACGCCATTCATTCACTGAACCAGGTAACACAGAGCAAGTTTAGTATGAGGAGGGGTACACACCTTTAGTTTAGGAAATGTTGGAGTGATGTTAACACATTAAACTGAAGATTCCAGCTACAGATACTGTCTAGAGCTCAGAAGAGAGATTTCTTCTAGAAATAAAATATTGAGAGTCATCAGCATATGGTAGTATTTTATGCCATGGCAGTAGATGATACTGAGTAAAGAATCTTATAGAATGAGATAGAAAACAGTCTAGTCAGAGTTCTAGGGAACACTGTTACCTAAGCAGCAGACAGAGAAAGAGAGGGCATCAAAAGACACTTAAAACAAATAGGAATAGGGAAACCAGGTGGAAGAGTATTTCATAAGCCATGAGAGGAAAACCACTAAGAAAATCAATATTACTAAAATCACAAATGAAAGAAGAACCATTACCACTCCCCTTACAGAAATATAGGTATGATAAACAATTCTATACCAAGAAACTGGATATCCTCGATGAAATGGATAATTATAGAAAGACAAAACTGTCAAAAATGCCTCAAAAAGAAATAGAAATTTGAATAGGCCTATACCAAGTAATCATACTGTGCTAGTAATCATAAAACCTCCCACAAAGAAAAGCCCAGGAACAGATTACTTCACTGGTGAATTCTATCAAGTACTTACAGAAGAATTAATGTCAATTCTTCACAAACTCTTCCAAAAAAAATTGTGATAGGGTAACACTTCCTAACTTATTCTATGGTCAGTATTATTCTGTTACCAAAAACAGACAAAGACATCACATGAAAAGAAAACGATATTCTTCATAGATATAGATGGTAAATATCCTTAACAAAATACAAGGAAAGTGATCCAGCAGCGCATAAAAAGGACTTCATGCCCTGACTAAGTGAGTTTTATCCCAGGAATGCAACATTGGTTCAACATATGAAAATCAATCAGTGTAACTACCTTATATTAAGATAAACATCAAACACCATATAATATCTCAGCAGATACAGAAAAAGCATTTGACAAAAACCCACACTCTTTCATAACAAAAATACACAACAGACTGGTAATAGAAGGGAATTTCCTCAACTTGATAATTGGCATCATTGAAAAACTCACAGCTTAACATCATACTTAATGCTGGAGATTGAACAGGAACAAGACAAGAATGTCTGTTTTTACCACTTTTTTTTTTTTTACAAAAGTTTATTTTCAAATTAGTTTCCACACAACACCCAGTGCTCATCCCCACAAGTGTCCTCCTCCATGCCCATCCCCCCCTCCCCACCACATCCATCAGGCCTCAGTTTTTGTCAGTATTCAAGAGTCTCTCATGGTTTGCCTCTCTCCCTTTCCCCCACAATTTCCCCCCTTCTTATCCCCCATGGTCTTCCGTCAAGTTCCTCCTAATCCTCCTATACGTGAGCACATATGATATTTGTCCTTCTCTGCCTGACTTATTTCGCTCAGCATAACACCCTCAAGGTCCATCCATGTAGCTACACATGGCCAGATTTCATTGTTTCTCATTGCCATGTAGTATTCCATGGTATAGATAAACCACATCTTCTTGATCCATTCATCTGTTGATGGACACTTAGGCTCTTTCCATGTTTTAGCTATTGTGGAGAGTGCTGCTATGAACATTGGGGTACATGTGCTCCTATGCATCAGCACTCCTGCATCCCTTGGGTAAATTCCTAGCAGTGCTATTGCTGAGTCATAGGGGAGTTCTAGTGTTAGTTTCCTGAGGAACCTCCACACCGTTTTCCAGAGGGGCTGCACCAGTTTACATTCCCACCAACAGTGTAGGAGGGTGCCCGTTTCTGCACATCCTCACCAGCATCTAGAAGTCTCTGATTTGCTCATTTTAGCCACTCTGACTGGCGTGAGGTGGTATCTCAGTGTGGTTTTGATTTGTATTTCCCTGATGAGGAGGGATGCTGAGCATCGCTTCATGTGTCTGTTGGCCATCTGGATGTCCTCTTTGGAGAAGTGTCTGTTCATATCTTCTGCCCATTTCTTCACTGAGTTGTTTGTTTTTGGGTGTGGAGTTTGGTGAGTTCCTTATAGATTCTGGATATTAACCCTTTATCTGATATGTCATTTGCAACTATCTTTTCCCATTCCGTTGGTTGCCTATTAGTTTTCTGGGTTGTTTCCTTGGCTGTGCAGAAGCTTTTAATCTTGATGAGGTCCCAACAGTTTATTTTGCTCTTGATTCCCTTGCTTTTGGGGATGTGTCAAGTAAGAAGTCGCTGCGGTGGAGGTCAAGGAGGTTGTTTCCTGCTTTCTCCTCTGGGTGTTGATAGTTTCCTGTCTCACGTTCAGGTCCTTTATCCATTTTGAGTTTATTTTTGTGTATGGTGTGAGAAAATGATCTAGTTTCATTCTTCTGCATGTTGCTGTCCAGTTCTCCCAACAACATCTGTTAAAAAGGCTGTCTTTTTTCCGTTGGATATTCTTTCCTAGTTTGTCAAAGATCAGTTGGCTGTTTACTTTTGGGTCCACTTCTGAGTTCTCAATTCTGTTCCATTGGTCTATGTGTCTGTTTTTGTGCCAATAGCATACTGTCTTGATGATGACAGCTTTGTAGTAGAGGCTAAAGTCTGGGATGGTGATGCCTCCTGTTTTGGTTTTCTTCTTCAATATTACTTTGGCTATTCTGGGTCTTCTGTGGTTCCATACAAATTTGAAGATAGTTTGTTCTAGTTTTGAGAAGTATGCTGGTGCAATTTTGATTGGAATTGCGTTGAATGTGTAGAGTGCTTTGGGTAGTAATGACATCTTAACTATATTTATTCTTCCTATCCATGAGCATGGAATGTTTTTCCATTTCTTTGTGTCTTCTTCAATTTCCTTCATAAGTTTTTTGTAGTTTTCATCATACAGATCTCTTGTATCCTTGATTAGGTTTATTCCGAGGTATTTTATGGTGTTTTGTGCAATTGTGAATGGGATCAGTTTCTTGATTTCTCTTTCTGTTGCTTCATTGTTGGTGTATAAAAATGCAACTGATTTCTGTACGTTGATTTTGTACCCTGCAACTTGGCTGAATTCTTGGATCAGTTCCAGTAGGCTTCTGGTGGAGTCTGTCGGGTTTTCTATGTAGAGTATCATGTCATCTGTGAAGAGTGAAAGTTTGACTTCCTCTTTGCCAATTCTGATGCCTTTGATTTCCTTTTGGTGTCTGATGGCTGATGCTAGGACTTCCAGCACTATGTTAAACAGCAGTGGTGAGAGTGGGCATCCCTGTCGTGTTCCTGATCTCAGGGGGAAAGCTCTGAGTTTTTCCTCGTTGAGGATGATGTTAGCTGAAGGCTTCTCATAGATGGCTTTGATGATGTTTAAGTAGGTTCCTTCTATCCCACTTTCTCGAGAGTCTTTATTAAGAAGGGATGCTGTATTTTGTCAAATGCTTTTTCTTCATCTATGGACAGGATCATACGGTTTTTATCTTTTCTTTTATTGATGTGATGGATCACATTGATTGATTTGCGAATGTTGAACCAGCCCTGTAACCCAGGAATGAATCCCACTTGATCTTGGTGGATGATTCTTTTTATGTGCTGCTGGATTCGATTTGCAAGGATCTTGTTGAGGATATTCTTACCACTTCTTTTAAACTTTGTACCGGAGGTTCCAGTCAAGGCAGTTAGGCAATAAAAAGAAATAAAAGGCATGAGAATCAGAAAAGGAGTAAAACTATGTCTATTTGTGGATGACATGAAAATATATTCCCTAAAGAAACCACAGAAACACTATTACATCTAGGAAGTCCAGGATGTTTGTAGGATCTGAGATTAACACCCAAAAGAAGAATTTGTGTTTTCATACACTAGCAATAAATAATCTGAAATGAAACTAAGAAAACAGTTCCATTTACAATAACATAAAAATAATATAATACCTAGGAAAAATTTAATAAGAAGTACAAGACTTGTACACTGAAAACTACAAAATATTGTTGAAAGAAATTAAATAAGACCTAAATAAGAAAAGACATTCAAGCTTGTGAATTGGAAGACATTGTTAAGATGGCAATACTCTCCAAATTTATCTGCAGATTCAACACAATACCTATAAAAATTTCAACTGCCACTTTTTAAAAACAGAAATGGACAAATCCATCTTAAAATTGATAAGAAACTATAAAGGGCCCAGAACAGCCAATCTTGAAAAAGAAAAACTAACACACACTTCTTAGTTTCAAAACCGACTAAAAGGCTGCCATAATCATGAGTGTTGAGCTAGTGTAGCGATGGACATATATATCAATAAGAGAGCATTAAGAGTCCAAGAATAAGCCATTAATCTATGGTCACCTGATATTTACAAATATGCTAAGAGCACTCAATTGTGAAAGAATAGTCTTTTCAACAAAATGTTGGGGAACAACTGTTTATCTACACACAAAAAAGTAAGTTGGATCTCTACTTCAGACTATACAGAAAAATTACCTTAAAGTAGCTAAAGGCCCAAACTGTAATAGATAAAACTTTTATATTTAACACTATTATGTCTTCTGAATTAACTGACCTAGTTAAATGATAAAGTGTTCCCCTTGATCGCTAGTAATATTCCTTATTCTCATTGCTAAATTTTTTATGTTAATATGACCATCTCAACTTTCTTATAATTAGTGTTTCCACGGTATGTAATTTTTCACTTTCCTTCTAAGTGATCTATGTCTTTCTATTTAAAGTGGGTTTCTTATAGGCAACACATAATTGTATCTTGCTTTTTTCTTCAGTCTCATGATATCTGACTTCTAATTAGAGTTTTTATGGTTTATATTTCATATAATTGTTGATATGATCAGTTTTAAATCTATCACCTTGCTAGTTTATTTCCATTTATTCAATTTGCTCTTTGTCTCTTTTTTCTATTCTTCCTTCTTTTGAATTTATTGGCTACTTTTACTCTTTTATTTTATGTTCATTAGTGGTGTATTACCTATACATCTTTTTGTTGTTATTGATTGCTACACAGCTTGAAAAATGAATCTTTAAAATATCTCAATTGGCCATCAACTGATACTATTTCACTCTATCTACAATGTAACAACTTTTAGCACTGTATCACTACTTACTTCCTTTTCATCTTTTGTACTTTCTTTTTAAGTTTATTTATTTATTTTGACAGTACATGGGGGAGGAACAAGCAGGGGAGAGGCAGAGACAGAGAGGGAGAGAGAATTCCAAGCAGACTCTGTGCTGTCAGTCGCAGAGCCTGATGAGGGCCTTAATCTCACAACAATGGGATCATGACCTGAGCTGAAACCCAGTCAGACACTTGACTGAGCCACCCAGGTGCCCCCTTTGTGCTATTTTTTTGCATAGTTTACTGTTACCTGTAGATGCCACAATTCATTGTTAATATTTTTGCTCTAGTAAATTATATTTTAGAGAAATATTTTAAATGAGATAAAAATATTTTTTAAATTTACTTACTTCTTTACTATTTATTTATTTATTTTTTTAATGTTTTTTATTTATTTCTAGGAGAGAGAGAGACACACAGCGTGAGGAGGGGAGGGTCAGAGAGAGAGGGAGTCACAGACTGAAACAGGCTCCAGGCTCCGAGCTGGCAGCCAGCACAGAGCCCGACGCGGGGCTCGAACCCACGAACCGCAAGATCGTGACCTAAGCGAAAGTCAGACGCCTAACTGACTAAGCCACCCAGGCGCCCCAGTTCTTTACTATTTAGATCACTCTCCTTTTGTTTTGTTTTATTTTTTGGTTTTTTTGCCTGTTTTTGTATATAAATTTCCAACTAATACCATTTTCCTTCTACCTGAATTATTTTACTTAATATTTTTATAGTGTGAGTCTACTGGGGACAATATTCCCAAACTGTTTCTTTAACTTTTAATATTAAAATATAGTATTAGTGGCTGTAGAAATCTAGGTTAACTTTATTTTTAATAAATAGAGAAATTTTTAATAAATAAATAATAGATTATTATTTAATAATAAATAAATAATAGATTATTATTTAATAATAAATAAATTTAAAATGATCTGTCTTGTGTAGTTTCAGACAAAAAATGTGCTATCATTTTTCTCCTTGCTCTTCTGTATATAATGTGTTTTTTGTTCTCTTCTGTAGCTTTAAAAATTTTTCTTTAATTAATAGTTTTCAAAATTCTATACTTATCCTGTTTGAGTTTGTTGAAAATCTTAGATCTGTACAATTATAGTTTTTATTAAATTTTAAAAATATTTAAGAATTGCATCTTCAAATACTTTTTCTTGCTCCTCTCTTTTGCTCTTCTAATTACACGTGTTGTGTCCCACAGGTCACAGACTCGATTAAAAGTCTTAGTCCCCTTTTTCTCTTTGGTTTACCGTAAAGTATTTCTACTGCTATATTTTCAAGTTCACTGACCATTTCTTTCATCATTTCTAACTTGCTTTTAATCTTTTAGAGTGAATTTTTAATTTTATATATTATAGTTGAAGTTCCATTTGCAAATTTTTGAATTATCTTCCATTTTTCTATTAATTATGCTTATGCTTTCTTTTAAATTCTTGGACATTTTAAAAAATTTTTTTTAAATTTTTATTTATTTCTAGGAGATAGAGAGAGACAGCGTGAGCCGGGGAGGGTCAGAGAGAGAAAGGGAGTCACAGACTCTGAAACAGGCTCCAGGCTCTGAGCTGGCAGTCAGCACAGAGCCTGACGCGGGGCTTGAACCCAAGAACCGCGAGATCATGACCCAAGCGAAAGTCGGACGCTTGACCGACTAAGCCACCCAGGCGCCCCAATTCTTGGACATTTTTAAAATAGGTCTATTGGGTGCTTTAAATATCTTTTCTGTTAATTCCATCACCTCTGTCATTTCTAGATATGTTTTTGTTGATGGTAATATGTTACATTATTTCCAGTTTTTCCTGTTAATGTGTCATATTTTCTGCCTCTTTTGTATTTGTAGAAAATTTTTTTAATTTTTTTAAATGTTTTATTTATTTCTAAGAGAGAGAGAGAGACAGTGTGAGCAGGGGAGGGTCAGAGAGAGAGGGAGTCACAGACTGAAACAGGCTCCAGGCTCCGAGCTGGCAGTCAGCACAGAGCCCGACACGGGGCTTGAACCCACGAACTGCGAGATCATGACCTAAGCAAAAGTCGGACGCTTAACTGACTAAGCCACTCAGGCGCCCCTGTATCTGTAGAAATTTTTATTGGATTGTGATTTTTATGTTGTAAAGAACCAGATTTTATTGTATTCCTCAAAGACTATTGGCTTTTGTTCTAGCAGATAGTAAATACTCTGATCAGTGTATCCTTTGATGCTTGTTTTCCAGCTTTTTAAAAAGAAAACTTAAAGTAGCTTTAATTTAATGAAAGTGGAGCTCCACTACTAAAGCATGGTATTTCTGGGGTCTCTACAGTTGCCTCAGGTATTTAACAGGGACTCTCTATTCAAGGTGGTTGGAACTTGAATGTCTCCCAGATTTGTGTTAACTCCAG
The DNA here is from genome assembly GCA_017311185.1 of Proteles cristata cristata. Taxonomy (NCBI): domain Eukaryota; kingdom Metazoa; phylum Chordata; class Mammalia; order Carnivora; family Hyaenidae; genus Proteles; species Proteles cristata. The sequence continues at coordinate 512,194 of JAESUZ010003722.1, forward strand.
GGAACTTCTTATCTTATGGCTTCACAGTCTCTCTTTTTTTTTTTTTGGCCCAGCCTCATAGGGTTCTGTCCTATGCATATGCATAATATTCAGCTGCCATCTAAAAAGGAATCTTATGCAGATCTTTGGAGCCTTCTCTCTATGTATCTCCATTTTCTTGGCTAGTCTTTCTTAAAAATGCCAGGCATTTCAGCTTCCCTGAAAATTTTTCTTCATCTACTTGATTCAGCAAGTCTCCATGCTTTATTTGGAATACACCCATCTGTTCCGTACCCCCACAGAGATCCAGAGAAGCCTCTACACAGAGAGCCAGAGCAGTTGCAGGGCTCTGTTCATTTGTCTTCTTTCAGGAATCAGAGTCCTCTGTTTTCTGTTATCCAATGTATGAAAACCATTACCACATATATTTTTCCAGATTTTTTTTGTTTTATTGTAAACCAATAATCTCAATTCCAATTATTCAATCATAGCTGAAACTCAGTAATTAAATTTTAAAATTGTCTTTTGATTATACACCATATGTTAGAAGACAATTTCCATGAGTCTCTGATATTTCTCATGTCTGTGAGCAAGGCATGGATTGCCTTTTATTCCCAAGTATATTTTTAAGAGTGTTTGTATAATTGTATTGAGAGATAGAATTAATGTCCCTCAGAACAAAGGTAGGTTTCTTATAGCTTTAGAAAAAAGCTCCCTAAGGAAGAAATGGTAGACACACTTACTTGTCTTTAAAAAGAACTGATTCCTTAAGGTCAGTGCTCCCATCCTGTAAAGGAAATCACTGCATTTATAGGCATCCTTGGGACTTCTTCACTGTGGGATTTGGGACTTGAAGAACTCATACCAAAATGCTGATATTCTGTCTACTGCCATTGTTATCAGTAATAAATTGTCTTTTGTTTCTGATCCAGGAATGTTGTGTCTTCTATTAGCATCCATGAAACTAAATGAGGTAAATACTTAGATGAAATTGTTAGCTTGGAAGAGGGCAAAATCTCAGATCCTTCACAATTTTTTAAATATATTTTTGAGAGAGAGACAGAGACAGAGCATGAGTTGGGAAGGGGCAGAGAGAGAGGGAGACACAGAATCAAAGCAGGTTCCAGCTTGAGCTGTCTTCACAGAGCCTGATGTGGGGCTCAAAACCACAAACCATGAGATCATGACCTGAGCGAAGTCTGACGCTTAACTGACTAAGCCACCCAGGTGCCTGACCCTTCACAATTTTTGATACACACTTGCTGAATGTACCATTTACATTGAAGGAGATAAAAATAAAATATATGACAACTTATAATAATAACTAATATTTGTTCAGGGAATATTTTGCAAAAAGTGTTTTTACAGAAAATCATTCAAAACCCCAGCAAAGCAAATTTTTATTCCCATTTTTCACAGGAGAAACAAAGTTTCAGAGAGGATATGATTTGGGCAAAGCCAAATGGATAGGTAATAGTAAGTCAGCGTTCAAAGTTAAGCTCTTCCATTCGCCTTCCAATGTCATGAAAATGCCTGGCACTACACAATTATAACAATATTAACATTAAAAGCATGTAATTGAGGTTTAAATTATGTGGTAGGCTAAAATAACTATAGAAATCAGCAGCAATGAAGCCTGGTGCCAGCTAAGCTTCTTTGAAAAGACTGACTGGAGGAAGAAAGACTAAGTGACCTAACCTAGTGCTCAAAGCCTAACATTCACAGGCTTTCTTGCAAAGGTGTCTATAAATCCTGCAGTCTTCAGTGAAGCTGTGCTATCTCCTGCCTTGAAAGTAAGGCTGTAAATGAGAGTATGTACATGAAGCATGTTGAGTGGTAACCCCTTTACCTTCACATTCAACACTCTTGCTTCCCCACTGAGCTGTTCGTGATGATTGCAAGCTAATGGGGGGAATTTCAATGGTTACAGGCACAGTGGGATAGACTTGCATCTCCAAAGGTACTGTTGGGATAGGGGGTGTTTCTTGGCAAAGGATTTGACAAAATATATATATGTTTTTAATTCTTACCCTGAAAAGTAAATAGATGAAAACACGGGTTACCAATTAAGCATGTAATTGTCCTTTAATAACCATCTATAAAATCTTAATGAGGCATTTAAAAGTCCTTGTGTATATCAGAACATCGAAATTAAAATCTTCCTTTTTAAATTCTCCATCTCCTCCAGTCCTAAATCTAAAATGACAGGACCCAAGAAGGGACACAGGAGCCAATAGAGTCCTATCGGTCACTGGTGTCAGAGAGGAGTCAAGAAATTGACCAATGCCAACTGCCTTCTGATTAACTTGGTTTTTCTTTTTGTGTTTTTTGTTTTCAAAGATAAGTCTTCAAATACTATTCTAAATCTGACTTTTCCTCAAGAGGGTCAAGTTAAAAAGAAGAAAAAAATATATAATCTAACTTTCAAGTTGTAATGAGAATATTTACAACTTCTATAAACACCAAATTTGACCAGAAGAGACAAATAGATATTAACTTACACAGGATTCTGTAGCTAGAAGCTTCTTGGATTTGGCCTTGAATCTCTGGGAATCTGCTGGGGAGAAACCAGTTGGATTCTTCCACAAGTTAAAAAATGTCACTTTAAATACTTTTTAGCAACTGAAAGAGATACTTCTTGTCTTCTTTCTAATACAAAAAATATTTATTCAGGGGTATTTTGTAGTTACAGGAGACATGGAGGTAATAGAAAGAATATGTTCTCAAAATACGTGAAGGAGCAGGAAATTTTGCAAGGGTAATAAATGCATTTGAACAAGTGTATAGAGTCAAGGCTTAATAAACAGGTAAGTGAAGTGGTCATAAGAGAATGAAAAAAAGAAAGCTGGTGTTTAGTGACAGATAAGGTACAAAAGGCCGTTCCTGGGGGCATGGGAGTTATAAGAAATCTGAGGCTGGAGTTACAGTGGAGCACTGGAGGTCAGGACCTCATATCAGCCTCTTGGAAATAATCCTTTGGAAAGTACCGAGAGCAAAAGGAGGTAAGATAAGCATCATTCACACTTGGAAGAAAAGCAATAATATTAAGAGTGCAATAGCAATTTGAGATTTCAATATATTAAATTGGATCTATTCTAATTTTTTTTAAAGCGAGAACATCATAAAATTTTCCCAAAATTTAAACAATGAAGTCATAAACCAAAAAAGTAAACTATCTAACCACAAAGTAAGATAGATTGAATTTCATTTCACCCATGGGAATAGTTGATGGGTCTAAATGTAGTCAGTAGGCACCAGAGTTCATTGTAGGGAAAGAACAGTCATTTTTAGGAAAATACTGTATTCCAATATATGGTTTTTTTTAATTTGAGAGAGAGAGCAAGTGAGCAGGGGAGAGGGCTGAGGGAGAGAGGGAGAGAATCCTAAGCAGGCTCCATACTCAGCATGGAGCCTGGCACAGGGCTCAATCCCATGGCCCTGGGATCAGGACCTGAGCTGAAATCAAGAGTCAGATGCTCAACCGACTGAGCCACCCAGGCTTCCCTGCATTACAATGTTTAGAAAAGGAAAGTGTGGGCCTGAGGACATGGGTTAGATATTGCTGACAATGAGAAAACAAACTACTCTGTTCAAAAAGTCAGCTAAACCTAATTGAAGAAAACCAAAGAGAGAATAAAATATAGGCCAGACAGAGTGGTGGGTAGCGGGAAGCTAAGTTGGTAGAAATGGCCAGGAGGGTTTTCAAAGAGCAGGGAAGTCTGATATACAATTTGAAGTTCACTGTGGGATAGTTCCATATCCTTATACCATTGCCACCAGATCACTGGTTAACACACACAGCTGTGGCATGTGAGTACAATTTGGGAGAGAGGGAATCAAAGGAAAGGCGTTAGGCAGGGAAAGATAACTACCCAGCTGCAAGATACAGATTGGACAGCACTGGCAGATGCCAGAAACCAAAGCCAAATGTAGCGAAGAGAAACCAAAAATCATGCAAATTAAAAAAGTTTGGGAAATGCATTGGACTTCTTAAGGGCAAGGTGACCCAAGCTGACATCTGGGTCACATGGATAAGAAAGGACTCTAAGGCAATTAATCATTGCCTAAATTGTGTCTTAAAATGGCAAGGCAGTGATTGCCCTCTGGAATAAGTTTAGATATATTCATTTTGGCAACCTTTAGAGCAAAGTGTACCACTTAGCTATTCACATGGACTTTCAGAGTTTTACCAGATGATTTGCAGGAATATCAAATAGCAGTATATATTTTCAATCAAAAATTAATTTATTATTGTTTTAATGTCCTATTAGCCAAGTATATATGTAGACTAAAATTAACTCTGCTAGTATCTTTAAACAATAATAATACTGAGTGATTCATATGTACCAGTTTCCTTTCTAGTGACAGGTTTTATTATGTGACTAGTTGGGCTGAGTGGAAAGAGACCTGAAGAAACATAGTGTGAAGAACATATTTAAATTCAAACTGACCAGGCAGCTCAGCTCTGCAATGTTATCAGGATCCAGGCTTCTGACTTGCTGGTCTCCCACTCCTGGGGTATTTCAATGTCTGCAACATCCAACTAGCTAACCATCAGATCTTCATTATGCCAGTGAGAAGGGGGGAGATGAAGCAGAAAGGGGGCGTCATTCAAGAACACATTCCAGATGTTGCACATGCCTATTTCCTGTATATTTTCTAGCTAAACTTAGGGCCACTCCACCTGCTAAAGAAAAGCAGCTAAAATAGCCAATTTCACAGGTGTTGATGAGTCTAGCTAACAGAGGAATTTCTATTGCTGTGGATAAGAACCAATATGGAGGACAAGCAGCGATCTCTGGCTCCCTCACTAGACTGCGGGATTCCATAACAGGAAATAGTGAATTTCTATACCCTCTACATCTATATGAAAGTGCACTTTTTGGATGCTGGTGAAATTAAAGTCCCTTGTGGATGTTCTTTAATAGTAATCACAAAAGGGGGTGCCTGGATGGTTCAGTCAATTGAGCATCCAACTCTTGATTTTGGCTCAGGTCATGGTCTTAGAGTTTGTGAGTTTGAGCCCTGCATCAGGCTCTGCAGTGACAGCATGAAGTTTGCTTATGATTCTGTCTCCCTCCCTCTCTCTGCCTCCCTCTCTGCCTCTCTCTCTCTCTCTCCCTCTCTGAAATAAATAAATAAACAGTAAAAAAAAAATAAGACTCACAAAAGTCGCAACAAAATCTTCCCAGTCATCACCAAATCCTCCCAATTGCTTCCCGAATTGGAAAGTGGAATATATCCTATACATAGCCAACTCATCTCAGGAATGTCTAAAATGAATTTTGAAGGGTGGCAGTACTTATTGAGCTTTCCACATGGCATGGCCCTATTTCTTACTTTGTAAGTGATCCAAGCATGGCTGACAAAAGCTACATTCTTGAAAGCCTGGTGCATGGAAATTAAAATGCCAATTTGTTAAGTTATAGTAAAAATCACACACCTGCAAGGTGAACTCTGGGTGTCGCTCCAAAATCCTCTCCCAATCACTGCCTGCTGACTTGTAACTGACCCTCCGACTCTTGCAACTCTGTCAACTCTTTCCCAGAGCAAATATGTGACGTATACCCCTCACTTTCTTCTCCAAACTACAGCACCCATGGGCTGATCATGTTGGCAGACTTTACTAATGGTAGAGGATAACATGATAAAAATCACAATGGGGAAGAGGAAACCAGAAAACTATGTGTACTCAATGCTCCTCCCAGGGTTAATGCCCTGTAGGGGACTCCTATGGCTGCTTCTGTCTTCAGTCCCTTTCCAGAGCTGTCATGTATAAGATCTCTGTATCTGCTTTCTCAAGTATCCTCTTTCCTCCCTTAGTCTAGATCTCTTATTTCTTGACTATTATCCAGCTTCCCCTCCTGAGAAAAATACCAGCTCAGTAGAGAGGCACTCAGCTCTTGATGAGATGATTATAAAACTTTCTGATATAAGATCTTTTAAAACTCAGGAACTTGCCACCTACCCCATCCCCACAGGGACTGATTTCTGCTCCCATCCTGTAGTTTAAAAACTCCTATAGTTTTTACCTTTAACAGAAGCTTCTTTCTTGTAGACCCCCATCATTCTCATAGAGATCCACATCATTAGCCTTACATACTGTACACACTAAGAAATACTGAGCCATTACACAGTGTGTGTTGTCATTGATGATTAGCATGTCTTACCTCTTTTTTTTTTAGATGATAAACTTGTAGTCTCTTCAAGGCAGGAATATTCATTTTTATAACCCCACTGAATACAACATGATGCTTTGTGCATGCAAGGAGGTCAATGAGTATTTTATGGGATAAAGTTAAGCAAAAGAACTATGTCAAATCCAATATGGAGAATGCAACCTAAATGCCACTGTCAATAGAACTTTCTGTGATACTGGATTTGTTCTGTATCTGCTCTAATTTGCTAGTCACTAAGGTACAAGTGGCTACTGAACACTTGACTTGTGGCTAGTGTGATGGAGGAGTTGAATGTCTAATTTTAATTAATTTGAATTTAAACATAAAACTGCATGTGGCTCATGACTACCTCATTAGAGTAAATAGAATATACAGCAAAAATCTCTACTTCTTTCATTTTTTAAACCATATTTTTCTTTCTAGTCAAAAATAGTATTGTTGGGGCACCTGGGTGGCTCAGTTGGTTAAGCATCTGACTTTGGCTCAGGTCATGATCTCATGGTTTCTGACTTCAAGCCCTGTGTCAGGCTCTATGCTGACAGTCTATGGAGTCTGCATCAGATTCTCTGTCTCCCTCCCTCTCTCTGCTCCTCCCCCATTTATGCTCTCTCTCTCTCTCTCTCTCTCAATAAACAAACAAACAAACATTAAGAAATAATATTCTCAGGAACAACTTTGGTCTGGAAGCTGCTTTGGATTCCAGGCTCTGTGCTGAGGGCTCTACTTTCATCAATGATTCATACTTCACGACAACCCTGTGTGGTAGACTATGTCATTCTGCACATTTGATCAAAGCAGGGAAGTGTTACATCTATTGCCCATGGTTGCCATTTAGCTGGAGTTACCTTCTTAAAAAATGGATGAATCAATGAGTGAGTGAATGAATGAGTTGAGACTAGAGTCTCAGACATGGTGCCAGGTCTAAGTGAACACAATTTTCTGAAATAAGTGTCTTTGGCTCTGGTGAGAAGCTGAATTCTAGAGCTCCCACATGGCTGGAACATAGAATATGAGTTACTGCCCTGGCCCTGACTTTTTCCAAGCTACAGATCTCTGTGCCCTTGCTTCACTTGTGGGGCACTTTGCAAGTACTCAGGGAGGAGAAAGCTGGAGCAGGAATTTTTCCTACATTCATATCCTGAAAAACAACAGTTAGAAAACAGCCTTTTTTCAGGGAACAGTATGAAAATGTTTGCCCAGGCACATGGGCTCCCCAGACAAAAAGATTGTATGGTGTGTGTGTGTGTGTGTGTGTGTGTTTTAAAAGGGGTCTGGGACAGGGAGAAGGGGGCTCAGAGGGACTTTTTTTTTTAACATGGAGAATGTTCCAAGGTTTCTGTTTGGGGCCTTGTGTGTGTGTTTATTTGCTTTTTGTTTCCAAAAGGCAGAACCCAGTGTCTAAGGCCTCACAGACTTTCATTTCAGAAATGGCCAGAAACGGGCATTTCTTCCTCCTGCACACAGTAAGGGTTGCCGAGGTTAGTGCTTAAAAGAGACATTAAATCCTCCTGGGTGGGAGAATGGGACAATAAATTCATAACACAAATGGTTCATTATTTAGGATATGCAACAGAGCAAAAATGTCCACCCCCAAACTGGATCGCTCATGATCTTCTGAGGTTAACAAAAGGAATGCCATGGTAGAAATGATGGAAATCTGAAAGAATGAAGTCCTTGGAGCCAATCCTGTATGCTCTCTGCTTTCATTTCCCTTAAAATTGGCTCATCACACGACTAGAAAAAATACACCACAGAATGAAGTTATGTTCCAGAAACAAAGAAAAAAGTATTGCCTTGAGCATTCTCTATACAGGGATATTATTTTTCTTTATGATATTGAACATGTATATAGTTAAGTCAGCCTAGCAATTAGTTGGATTGATGCAAGTGTTTGCCCTGTTCTTGTTAAAAGATGACTCTGTGATTTGGTTTAAATGTGTCTGTATAAAAAGATGTTTTCATCTCCAGCTGTTTATATCTATTTGGCGGCTACAAGCAGCCACTGCACTCTGTGACTTCTATTCTTTATTATTACCTATTGTGCAACAAGCAGGTGGTGACGATAATAATACACTTGAAAGAAGACTTACATTCTCATGGCAACAACTTGCAATAGTGCTGTAGGGATAAACAGGGGAACCAAGATGGGAGTTGCTGTTAACACTTGGGTTTGCACACCTGTGTTAATGATATCCACCTACAGAGAAGACAAAAATAAGGGACACTCCTCTAGGCTCTTGGCCATTTTTTAAAAATAATTTTATTTATAGGAGAGAGAGAGAGACAGCGTGAGCAGGGGAGGGTCAGAGAGAGAGGGAGACACAGACTCTGAAACAGGCTCCAGGCTCTGAGCTGGCAGTCAGCACAGAGCCCGATGAGGGGCTCGAACCCACGAACCGCGAGATCATGACCTAAGCGAAAGTCGGACGCTTAACCGACTAAGCCACCCAGGCGCCCCTCTTGGCCATTTTTAAACACAAGCACAACTGCTGACTGGGGCCTACTGCGTGCATCTGTGCCAGTCAACGAGTGCATCAGGCTTTATCAGAGAGAGAAAGATATGATTTGCTATCTGCTATAGCGAGCATCCATAATTCTTGCCCAGCATCCCGATTCTCTTTGATTGGGTAGGACATTCTGATATCACTTTTGAAAGATTCCTCCCCCCAGCCTCCCCCGCAGTTGGGACATGTGTTTCTGTGCTAGGACCCCTGGCTCCATGTTGGGCTTTTTGACACAAGGCTGGCTAACTTGAGTCACAGTGAGTAGCTCAGGGTGGCCATGTGACCCAACGCTGGGCCAGTGAAGAGCCAGATTGTTGCAGAGACACTGAAGAAGAGACACTTAATTTCACAGGAGTTTGCAAAACTGGCATTTCCATCTGGATATGTGCCACAGCATGAGAACCTCCCAGCTGAGAATAAAGCCAAGAGAAAGAGAGAAACAGCTGGGAGAGAGAGAGAGAACTGTGTTCTCTGAAGGTCCATCTATGCTTGAAGTTCGGTGCCTTGAACTTCCCAATTACATGAGTCAGTGATGCTCTTTCTTAACTTAAGCCACTTAAATGTGAATGTGTTTCTGTGACTTGCAACCAATAGAGCCCATCCTGACTAATCCACGTTTCTCTAGGAAAGTGTGCATTTAAAGAAAGAAAATCTTACACTTATGGACACTTAACATTATCCAAGTAATTTAAGGGCATGTTCTCATGCATGCTTATAATTGTAGGGCATACCATTGCCTCTGTCTGTACAGTACTTCTCCCCATCTACGCTGGAGATATTCCAAGACTCCTCAGTGGATGCCTGAAACCACAGATAGTACTGAGCCCTACATATGCTGTGCCTTTTCCTATACATACCCGTGATAAAGCTCAATTCATGAATTCGGCACAGTAAGAGATTAACAACAACAGCTGATGTAAAATAGAATAATAGAGAGATATACTGTAATCAAAGTTATGTGAATGTGGACTCTGTCTCCCTCCTTCTCCCTCTCTCTCAAAATATCTATTACACAGTACTCACCTTTATTCCTGTGATGAGATGAGGGGAGGTGAATGCCGTTGACATTATGACACAGTGTTAGGCTACTCTTACCCTTCTGTAGATACGACGGAAGAAGGATAACCTGCCTCCAGACCATGATCCACCATAGTAACCGAAACTGTGGAAAGCAAAACCATGGAGAAGGGGAAACAAGTGATCAGTAGTGCTCTGTTGGGTGGTTGCACAGTAATTGGGTCACCATAGTCACACAGTTTCAGACATTTAGAGTGTTTTAAGTGCTCTCATCATCCCCCCCTCCAAAAAAATTTGGGTAACTATGTGAGGAGATAATATACGAATTTGCTTGACTGATTAAATAGTAGTAACTATTTCACTATGTATAGCAAATCACCATGCTGTACACTTTCAATACATACAAATGCTGCATTAAAAATCAAATTAAAGAAGACAAACAATACCAACCCAAAAATGTATTTTAATGTATGTAATACACAAAACTGTTGCCTTAAGAAATGAATAAATGCCTATGCAATCATAAGAAGGCAAACCTAACAAGATGGCGAAACCGATGTGGGTGTGTTTCCAGGCATTAACCTTGCCTGCGGTTCACAGTTGTTTGACATACGATTTGAAATTAATGATAGACTTTTATTTTGGTGACAAAATAAGTGCTAAGGGAAATTTAAGTCCACTTTAAACGAGGCTATGAAAAAGAAACATTCTTTTAAAAAGAAATGTGATAGCCCTTCAGGTAACATTAGCATCCAAATTCGCAAGTAAACTGCTCCCTGTTGACACATATAAAGGCTTTCCATGTGGTATCTAACAAATATTCCTACACCTACAGCTCTTTTGATCCCGAAGAGTCAATGAAGACATTTCCTTTAAAATGTAATTAGATTTAAAATAGATGCTGTGGCAAAGAAAACCAAATGGCATTACTTGCCATTAAGCCCAGTCACCACAACAAATGTGCAGATTGCTCCCCAAACAAAATTTCCACCTCGAGAATTTTATTTTGCTCAAACCAAAAATGAAATCATTTTGTATAATGTTATAGAAAGCTCAAACAATTTGGCAAGGATTGGGGAAAATCCCATGTTTTACTGTTTTATCAGATTTATTGACTCAAATCTAAAAGAACCATTTTTCTTATTTTGGCAAGATATTTCCACAAAAGTCCTGGAATTAATGCGATGGCCTGCCAGGTGAAAGATTTTGTTTTCCTGCATTCTGAGAATTGGCAGACCTGTTGATAAGACCATTACCACACCCAGTAAAAATACCGAGTCCGAAAAAGCAAAAGGTCAGTTTTTAAGGACTAGTAAGTTCACTGTGATTATTCCTTAGTAGAAACTAGATAGTATATATTTCTAAAATTGTGTTAAGCTAATTGCATTTGATATTTTACTAGAGAGAAGAATATTCAAATATGAATTGTATTAAAAATATGAAAATTATTTTTAAAATTTTATTCAAACAAAATACAGGTTGCTTTTGTTCCTAAGCATGCAATTCCTGAGAAAATTGACCACTCTCAATAATAATAATAACAATAGTAATAATAATAATAACCTCCAAGTCCTTATAAGCTTACTTTTTTAATAGAAAACTGTCTCAATTTTAAGAATTTTTGAAGACACCGTTTCAGAATTTTCCTTCCCATTCTTACAATGTTACAAAGTGGAAATTTAGCTCTTCCATAGAGCTATTTTTAAAGGATAATATAATATCAAAATGGAAAGGTCTATGTAAAATAGTAATTCTCACCTAAATTTAGAAGAAAGAAAAAAAGTTTCTAAAATTTTGCAACTAAGAGTAAAAGAATTAAGGGTAAATATGGCTAATAACGAATGAATGGCTATTTGAATCTGTTGTAACTTGTAAAGACGATTGTTCTGTAAACTGTCGACTTTATTCAGTTGAAATCTTTGGGGGCACCTGGGTGGCTCAGTTGGTTAACCGTCCAACTTCGGCTCAGGTCATGATCTCATGATTCATGAGTTTAAGCCGTGCATTGGCCTCTGTGCTGACAGCTCAGAGCCTGGAGCCTGCTTTGGATTCTGCGTCTCCCTCTCTCTCTGCCCCTATACCACTTGTGCTCAGCCTCTGTCTCTCTCTCAAAAATAAACATTAAAAAAATATTTTAAAAAGAAACCTTTGGAAGAATGATTTTAATAGCCCTTATCATTTATTTTAGGACTTATAAATGAATAAAGAAAGATTAAATGGAATATTCTTCAGGGAAAAAGGGAGGAGAATTTTTTTAAGTGAGCTTTCCATTGTTTTTTTTTTCTGCAGTTATCCTAGATATGAGCTTGCATTTATAGTTTTATATTAACAATTACTTGCTAAAAAATGATCAACGAGAAAGTGTTTAAATGTCAGAATGCTTAAATGTATTTTAATGTTTTGTGAACAGCCCTTTACTTCTTCTATAGCCTCAGTTTGTACAACATGAATAGTTATAATTTGACCTAATACAGAGCGAGCACAAATCACATAATGTGGGGCATTCTAGCAGTCATAACCTAATAGGGATCTAGGATTTGCAACTGATATCTAGGAGGAAAGGCGGAAATGTAAACAAGAACAAACATGCAAACAATAACATCACCAACAAAAAACAGTTATCCAATTAAGCTGCTTTGTTTGTGGCTCTGGGTTTTATTTACTATAACAAAAAAGAATTCTAGAAGATGAGGTGGTAAACGCATGTTAGAAACACTGATCAGTGCTGCTGGTTAAGTGGAAAAGACCTTGCTTCCGTAGGCACATCGAATGTAATCAGAGCTGGATTTTGCTCAGTAATTGTAGCTTTTATAGCTATATCCTTATGGCAAAAAAAAAAAAAAAAAACTTTATTAAAATTTCTACATGAAAAGAACTTCTACTGTGAATCCAAAACTCTCTAGTTTCTTTCCATTTGTACTTTATTGAAACAATGAATTTGTTGGAGTTTTTTCTTTGTTTTTTTCAGTTAAAACAAAATTTATTAGGATGTCAAGTATTGGGTTAGAATAGAACAAACTGTATTGAAAACAAAAGGAAAAAAATGCAATCAATCCCTTGCCAGTGTTACAACCATTTCCAATAATTTACAATTCTTGAGGATGAGAAGAGTCATTTGATAACTGTTGAAACTCTAAGATGCCTCTTATTAATCCAAAAGAATTAGAAGGTTGCCTTGAGACATTTGAAAAAATATAACAATAACTACTTTTGAGTTTGTTAAGTTCTTCAAACAAGTCTAAAGGGAGCACTATCCTATCAACATCAGCAGCAGGATGTGTGAAGAAATAAAATGACTATTATGTGAGCTGTTGACACAGGACTTGTGCGGGGGCAGAGCCCCGACTCTAGCTGCCAACCACCTGCAAACAAATCCCAGCCCTCCCGTCGGCATCATGTGATCCTGGGCACCTTCCTTACCTTCCTAAGCCTTGGTTTCCAAGTTTATCTTAAATGACAGCATTGCTATGAGAACAAATGTAGGGATGTCAATAGGAGGGACCCCTGAGACCCAGAGTCCTGACATTGAAACTGTTTTCATAATAATGTGAAAACGTCATTTGCCTTGTTCTCTCTAATTCTCTCTTGAGGGTCCAGCGGAGTTTTTCCAAGGCTACATCATGTGAGATACCACAACACATTGAATGAATGCAGAGTGGAGAATCCAGCTGCCTCCTATTAAGCCAGACAGTAAAGAGATTTCCAAAAATGTGAGCATGCCTCTCCTCTCACTAAATCGTTTTGCTTGCAAAAACACAGTCATTGTTCATAAGACCGTGCTCTTGGTGTGAGCATGTAATGGGTTTGTTATTGTTATTCTTGAAGTGAACTATATAAAATATATTTAAATTTGCTCAGTCTTAATTTCAAAAACAGTAACACAGTCAATATCCGCAGATATAACCCACATAATAAACAAAAGCACTTTGAATCCTCAGTAATATTTAACAGCATAATGGGTCCGGAGACCAGAGGCTTGAGAACTATTCATTTAAGTCAGTTTGGCCTGACAAAAAGTTTTTTCCCTATAACTAAATTCACGAGTCAAAAAATAATTCTCTGTTAAGCTATGTAGCCCAAATCTGCTTACAGAATATGTAGTGACCATAGCGGTTATTATTTCCCTACTTTAGCTCATGCTAGTGGGGTAAGGACAGAGAGAGAGAGAGAGAGAGAGAGAGAGAGAGGGAGGGAGGGAGAGAGAGGATCCCCAAGCAGGTTCCACACCGACAGTATAGAGCCCAATGTGGGGCTCGAATCCACAAACCATGAGATCATGACCTGAGCGAAAATCCAGAGTCAGACACTTAACTGACTGAGCCACCCACATGCCCCTATTTCTCTACTTTTTAATAAACTGTTGAGAGTAGTGCTTCTCAACGTTGACTGCACATTAGAGTCCTCTGTGATTTTTTTAAAATAAAATACTGTTGTTTGGGAGGGCCCTCACATCCTGTCATTGATATTTTATAAAAGCTCTTTGTCTGTGTATGAATCAACTTAATCATTTGCATAATAGCTTTAAGAATTAGGTTATCTCACCTAGGTGCCTGGGTGGCTCAGTCAGTTAAGCATCTGACTCTTGAGTTCTGCTCAGGTCATGACCTCACTGTTATTGAGTTCGAGTCCCACATTGGGCTTTGTGCTGACAGTGCGGAGCCTGCTTGGAATTCTTTCTCTCCCTCTGGCTCTGCCCCTCCCTGCTTGTGTTCTCTCTCAAAGTATATAAGTAAACTTAACAAATATATTTTAAAAAGAAAAAGAATTAGAAATCTCATCACCCAAACCAAAATGCACCAGAGTCTGCCTTCTCTTCTAGCTGTTTAGGCTCATGCCTCACTTCCCAGCAGACCCTGGGCAACTCCAGGACAGCGTCACTGTGTGGACGTTTGTCTCTCTGGCCCCTGTAGGATGTTGCAGTGTGTAGGCATTACAGCAGTGTTAATGGGATAAAGGACTGAATGAGAGAAGGCCTAACCATAGACTTCTACTTACTTTGTAAAGCAAACAAAATGCCTCCAGTGGCCCTCGGGGTACAGTATCTGACACCCCATTTCACTATGGGAAGCAAAGAAAAGCCTGTTCTAAGCCCTTTCAAGTCCCTGTCCATCCAGGGAGCCCCGCGGTTTATGAGTGTCCTGCAGGGAGGACCTCCTGCCTCACCCATTGCACTGATGCTCTGGAGCCCAGAAGCATCTGGCTGCCCTGTAGAAACCAGCCTTGATGGGTCATGTGGAAGCATGGAATGGGGACCAAGTAAGAGCCACAATGTGGAAGGGACCTTGTCCTTGCTGCAGCCTTTCTTCAAAAACAGGAGACCCAGTCGACTGAGCTTAGTGAGAAGATGTGGAAACACAGTTGGGTGTCTATGAGGCCCACGTGACCTCTCAGGACCACAATGGCAGAGGCCCCTCTGTGGGGGAAGATACAGCTCATGGGGCGAAGCCCAGTGGGCCATAGGGGCAGCCCCCGAGGCTGCACTCAGAGGACGCTGTAGCTTCTGGCCGATTGCCCCACCACCTCTTGCATGGGGATGGAATAGAACCTCTTTCTATAGGTAACTCCTCAGAGAGCATTGACACTCTCTGATGAACTAGAGCCTTAAAGTTTACAACGTTTGGTCAAAGTTTCTTTAACTCACATGTGCTGACGCTTATTAAGATGCAAACATACTTCAGGAGGCCAATCCTGAGGAACCACCATGTGGACCCCCAAATACCAATCTTTTCTTCCCAGTAGCCAACCCTTCAGTGAGGGGCTGCAGACATGTTTTGTTTTTTAAATAATAGCTTTATTGAGATACAATTTATATAGCATAAATTCACCCATTTAAATTGTATCGCTCAATGGTTTTTAGTATATTAACAGAGTTATTCAACTGCAATCAATTTTAGAACATCTCTGTCACCTTTACATACCCCCCTGTACACATTAGCAGTAATTCTCAAACCCTAGTCCTAGGCACCCCTAATTGCTTCCTGTCTCTATGGATTTGCTCATTCTGGATATTTCATGTGAGAGGTATCATACAGAATGTGATCTGATCTACTATGCCTGACTTACTTCATTTAGAATGTTTTGAAAATTCATCCATAGGGGCTCCTGGCTGGCTTAGTTGGTAGAGCATTGACTCTTGATCTCAGGGTTGTGAGTTTGAGCTGCGCATTGGGTGTAGAGATTACTTAAAAATGAAATCTTAAAAAAAAAAAAATCCATCCATATTATAGTAGTTCATCCATATTATACATCAGTACTTCATTTCCCAATAATATTACATTGTACAGATACACCACACTTAATTAATTTGTTCAGGTAATGGACATGTATGTTGTTTCACTTTTTGGCTATTGTGGATAATGTGGAGACTTGTTTCTAAGCTACAAATTTTCCTAACATCCTTCTTCCTGACTGGTAGGCAGGTGAATCAAGAGATTCTTTCCAGGGTTGCAAGGCATAATGGTAAATATGAAATTTTTACTTTTATCTAAAACTTGAAACCGTTGGCACTGCCTCTAATGGAGAGAAAAAATGCAAATACTACACAGGAATATAAATCAAGCATAGAGTCATAGAATGTTCAATGAAAAGAAGTTGAGAGGAGAGCTAATCCATTTTCCAAGCAAGGAAACTGGACTCTCAGAAAGGTCAATGACTTGTTCAAGACTCGCTCAAGTATTTCTTGACTTCTGATGCTGGTGGGTTAAAATGTTATGGTCTCAACTTAAAACTTAAAAAAAAAAAGCTCAAAGCCTCACAAAGTGAAAGAAATAGAAAATATATATTTTTGAGATTTTTTAAATGAAACACTTGAAAGCTGTTTACTGCCTTCCTTGCCAGCTTGAGAAGACACACCCTCGTGGTGATAAAAAAAAGGTTACATAATCCTGGCCCTGATGGGAGTTTGCACCTTCCCCTCCCAGACTGTGGCTCACCCCACCGTGGGTGACAGAAGAGAGAAGTGTTCCCTGGTGATAGGCTAGTGAGCTAATGCCACGCTCTGGGGTCCAAACTGGAAAGCAAAAGCACAGTACGGGCAGTCCCTTCTACCCTTGCTGTTAATCCGCTGTTCCACCAGCCAGATTAACACAGGCATGACCTCACCCGCCCCACCCAACCCCGCCAGGCGCTTAGGGGCCAGTACAAACCAGAAAACATTAGCCTTCTGAAAGCCCAGACCTTTGCTGTTCTCAGATAGTGGTAGGAAGACCCAGAAGCACATTTGTGGTGAAATTCGGTTCCTGGTAGCAGTGGCCACAGTGGAATTAGTACCGGTCTTCCCAGCTGGGTTAAAGTACAGCCTGCCTTGCTTTGTGCTCAGCTGTCAGAGGACTTCTGGTGTGTGCAGTTTGTTAAAGAGCTCCTGGCCACCAAGCCCCAGTTTCTCCGATCCTCCAAGAGAGGCTTTCCTTTTCTTCTTGAGTCGGCCGAGGCGGTTTCTGTTGCTTACAGTGAAGAATCCTGACTGACAGTCTAACTACTCCAGAGTAAAACTACTGCCTTTGTGACATGCAGTGACTTCACCTCCCATTTTGTGACATGAAGACACTAGTATTCCAATACTTGCTTCCTTCTCCTAAAACGAAAATATTTCCTTTTCATTCTGTAATTATGGGTGTCTTCTGTCCTTTGTTCATAAGGCGATTCCAGAAGTTGAAAACCGACTAACAGCCTTTACATCGTGCCCACATAAAAATTATTCAGCTCTGAAAGCATAGTGAGCTATACTTATATTTCTTTGTTATATGTCTTATACACACCACTATTAAACAGTATTATCCCTATGCGACTCAAATAAAAATGATCCTGCAATCAAATTGGAATGAATTCTCTTTGCTTTTTACAATCTGTCTTTTGCCGCTAACAGAAGCTCAAAATTTTCCCAGCTGTAGCTGGAGGGCTCTATCCTCTGTTCCAATTCGAATTTTTCTAAGGCAGCTACAAAGCAGTGAATCTGAGATAAAATGCCACTCTTTTCCTGCTTTTAAAACCACATCTTGCTTTTCTTGATTTACTCCCTTGTTTCATTGATATGGTTTGATATCTTAAGATTTCACACACACACAAACGTATAGTATATATTTTGTCTTTGTTCATCATTCATCCTCATTTCTGACACAGATCTCCCAAAATATTTGGCATTTCCTGAGTTATAAGAGCAACAAGAACATATTTTGGCATAATATTTGGTCTCTTGACTTCAGTTCCTGAAATCCCTTCGAGGCAGTAAAGGTGAAATAGGTGTCTTGTTATTCGTAACAAACTCCTTACTACCACAACTGGGTTTATGTTAATGAGGCGATTTCTGGAAAGCACCTAAGGATGGGGGCTGGTTGACAGGGGATGCAACTATAAATAGAGGATTGTAACTTTCACCTCCTGATTTCCAGGGAAGGAGAGATTGAGGTTGAATCAATCACCAATGGCCAATGTAATGAAGCCTCCACAAAAACCCCAAAGGAAGTTGTTTGGAGAACATCCAGGTTGGGGAAACAGAAGGCATCCATATGTCACCATGTTGGGACCCAACTTCACTGGACAGAAGTTCCTTTGTTTAAGACTTCACCATACATGTCTATTCATTTGACTCTTGATTCTTAACCTTTAATATCCTTTGTAATAAATTGGCAATCTAATGAGTAAATGGATTTCCTGAGTTCTGGGAGCAGCTGTTAGCAAATTAATGAACCTCAAGAAGGGAGTCGTGGGAACCTCTGATTTATAGCCTGTTGGTCAGAGGTACATGGAAAAACCTAAGCTTGAAACAGGCACTTGAAATAGGGGTCAGAGGATGGTATTGTAGGACTGACCTTTAAACTCTGGGATCCAATGCCATCTCCTGGTAGAAAGTGCCAGATTTTAGTTGAATTGCCAGACACCCAGGTGGTATCCCAGAATTGTCTGGTGCCAAAGGAAACCACCCCGCAGCCCCCATCACCACTAACACCAGAATTGGGAAGTACACAACCATTTTAACAGGCATATGTGTCAAAGTACCTTTCTAAGAAAAAGGTCTATGGAAGCTAAAATTTTGGGGTCCTTGCCTTGCCTTTCTGAAAAAAAAATCATTATGCCCTTCTGTTTGATTGATAGTTTGGCTAAATATAAAAGTCTAAGTTAAAAATAAGTCTCGTATAGAAGTCTGAAGATCTTTATCCATTGCTTCTGATGAGATATCTGGTACTGAATAAAATCCTGTGTGGTTTGTTCTTTGTTTGTTTGTTTATTAGTTATTTATTTTGAGGGAGGTCACTGTTGCGAAAGGACTAAATGATACAGTTTAACAGGGAGTAGAGGGAAGGTAGACAGTAAGGAAGGTCCAGAGCAAGAGGTAGTGCCCAAAAATCCTGATTGGAGACATTGTACTGGTGCAGAAGTTAGTATGTTATCTTCGGCAGCTAAGGCAGGAGGAGAGAATTTTCTAAACAAAACAAGATTGGGTGGGAATTGCAAACAAACTCCTCTACTTGACAGTTGCTCAGTTATTCTGGATTCCTCCCTTACAGTAAACTCCATAAAGATGATTATTCTTTTAGAAATGATTCTTTTAGATAAATTTCTGATAAAAAAATCAATAAGGCAAAAGTCTTTTTCCCTACTAAAATACACATACATATGACATATGATATTCTCACCTTTTTGCCTCTTCTGAAGAAAGGAGAGAGCAAATCAGAATATAATATGGATATCTTGCCTCTTGAGTAGCACAGTGAAGAGAAAATGTTCTGAATGACCAATGCAGTATATTCTCATTGGAACATTTTCTGCTCCTGAAAATACACACTCATATACCAATTATAACTCACACTATGGGTTATTCAGAATTCATTTCGCTTTATGAACCATGTAAAATGAAAAGCAATCCTGTTGTAATATGGTACCCTGTGACATGATAACGGCTACTACCATTACAACTTCAACAAACTTGAACGGGGATTCAAATGAGTAGCGTGACTCCAAAGGAAATGGTTTCATAATG
Organism: Proteles cristata cristata; assembly: GCA_017311185.1. Lineage (NCBI taxonomy): Eukaryota > Metazoa > Chordata > Mammalia > Carnivora > Hyaenidae > Proteles > Proteles cristata. The sequence goes on from JAESUZ010003722.1 coordinate 531,849, forward strand.
GCATCCAGTGTTCTCCATTAACACAGGAAAGATTAATGGCTTCCCCCTGTCCCCTGCCCCTCTTTGGTGGTCTCTGTTGAGGAGGAAAAAACATTAGTTGCCATTTGATTTTCCACTCAATTGCATTTACCAACTGGCAGACAGACCAACCAGGAAAGTTGCTTGATCCAGTAGCTGGATTCACCATGGGTGTGGCCCAGGAATGTTACCACAGCTGATCCTCCATAATCTGAAGAGTCTACAGACAGTCACTCTCAAGAAGGGAAGACTCTAAGACTAAAACAAGTAGGAAATACCCCAGCTGTAGATAATTCTTAGGGATGTTCCCCCTTCTTTTCTATTTGTCTTAACTCTCTAATTAGGCACCTCTTCATCCTTAAGAACATCCCACGTCTATTTTTTTAAACTTTTTTTTTTAACATTTATTCACTTTTAAGAGACAGAGACAGAGCGAGAGAAGGCAGGACAGAGAGAGAGGGAGACACAGAATGTGAAGCGGGCTCCAGGCTCTGAGCTGTTAGCACAGAGACTGACATGGGGCTTGAACCCATGAACCGTGAGATCATGTCCTGAGCCAAAGCTGGATGCTTAACCGACAGAGCCACCCAGGTGCCCCAGCTGAGTCTGTTTTTGAGTAGCCACTTCCCAGCAGGGAGTGAACTGCACATCAAAATGGATTTGATGATTCTCAGTAAATTGACAAATCGGCTGAAGAGTGAGTAAAATGAAAATGTTAGGAATATCAGCCTGCAAAAAAGGCGATGACTGCTATAGGTCAGAGGAGTTATGATCTGTCAGAATCTTCTGTCGCGAGGAACAGCTTGACTATACACCAACACTCCATGGCTGCTTCAGTCAAGAATCAGAACATGGCCTGGAATTCTCTGAGGATGTTATTCATAAAGGCACAGTTAATCAAACTCAGACGTCTCTTCAAAATCTCACTGTACAAGCCAAACTTCTTGCCAGCAGAAGGAAGGTGCCAGACCAGAGAAGGTAAGCTAAAATCTGTGTGCCCTGGCTTCAGAACCATGAGGTCTCAACCCATTTTAAAAAGTCAGAAAAGTTTTGTGTGTGAATGTGTGTGTTTACATTGATCACATAGCTAGCTTTCTATCCATACAATCAGAGCTTTGTACTTATCCAAGGATTTTCAACCTACATAAGTAGATATTTTTGTTTATTTTAATTTAATTTACCAAAAAGGAAAAATCACTCCTCCTCTCTCTCTCTCCCTCACTCGTTAGAGGAATTTAGAAAGGACGAGCAGGAGCCAAAATCACTTTTGGCTACAGTCCATGGTTACCAAGCTGAAAGAGCAGGCAGTTTTCTGGGTAAATGGTCTTGCCTCAAATGCCAGATGCCTGCTAAAAGTATCACAGGCTCTCAGAAGCTTTCTGTGCCTCCCGTGCCATCACAAACACAAATGGTGGATCTTTCAACAGAGATGCTGGCGTCTTCACTGATTACACCCTTGGGTTCTGCGAAGAATGGTCTTGTTTATTCTTGGCAGAAGGAAATCTTTATACCAAAGGTGGAGGCACTTGATTTTGGTTGTTTAGAACTAACTCAGAGTGATGAGAGACTCTAAAGCATGGTCATGTTCTTGCCACTGAAGGGAAAGAATAAACAGAAGGAGACTGGGTTCTCTATACAATTCTTCTGCAGGTTCACATGCTGACTCTTTGCTGAACATTGTTTTTGTTTATTGAGTGGTCGGTTTGTTTGCTTTTCCCCACCTAACTCACGGACAAATTTGTCCAAGGTCTTTGAACATGAATATGAAGGTAAAGTGCAAATAAGCACACGTGGGTTTCTTCCACAGGAGAGGAAATGCGGCCGCACAGGGAGGGTGCTCAGTCTTTGAGTAACAGATCCAGGTTTGCCCTAGCTGGGCTCAACATCTGTGATTCTTCGACAGTAAAATGCAGATGAAAAACCTACCTGATATTGTTGTTGAACTTTTTTTTCATGAGTAGATTTTATTTTTAGGGCTGTTTTAGGTTTACAGAAAACTTGAGCAGAAAGTATGGAGATTTCCTATATACACGCTCTCTCTCTGCCCTCAGTTTCACCTATTATTAATAATCTTGCATTGATATATGGGTTGTTGAATTTTAAATTACAAATCACATAAAAAACATAGCCATTCAAATGTTAAGAGGTACTTACAAGTGTGAACAATTATTGTTAATTCCAGGTTCTCTCGTTCGTTAATGCATGAGATTTTCATTTTGTTAGTGACATTTTGGGGGCAACTCTTACCAAAAATCTCCCCCACCTCCCTACCAGATAACCATACAGTTTGTGAAATATCATCTGTGGAGATTTGTTTCTTTAAATATAAGATCTGTTTCTCTAATAATGTTTCCTTGAAGTGTAAATACTCCTGAGACAGAAAAGGAAAGCTATAGCTATGATAACAAAAGACACAATCCTCATTCAGACTCTAAAATGATACTGACCATTAGCTGTTCTAATAAGAATGGTAAAGAGCAGTATCCAGGTTCTTAATTATGACATACCTTAGCAGGAGGGCTGGAATGGTTTTCAGTTCCGTGAGCTCAGAATAGGAAATTATGGCATAGGAAAGGGAAAGAAAGGCAAGTGAATTTGAATGAAGGAAGTCTTGACTCTGAGCGTTTCTCAAGACAGGTAGAATTCACCTCTGAGCAGAGCAGGAAGGGATCTCCAAGTCTAGCCCCAAGGGAGTTCATAGTAGGATGTTGTTCATTGCCTTGACATTGGACAAACATCAATAGGAATACTAATAGAGCTTCAAAATACTGTCAAGAGCATGGTTATAGGAAAAGTGAAGGTTGCAGTTATAGGAAAAGTGAAGGTTGGAGTTCAGGGGTGACAGAGAAGGAAGCCTAACATGAATGACAAACTGAATTCACTTGGGAGCCGAACTCCTGCTAAATACAGTTGTAGCTGGCTGTAACAGAGGAAAAAAGATAAGAGAAGTATACATATTGCCTAGACTTCAAAACCAGATATGAGGTTCTGAAGAGGTTCTAAGCCATGGCTGACCATTAAAAGCCCTGCAAAGGTCTTAGAAATACAGATACCCATCTCTACTGCTAGCAGATTCTGATAGTGGGGGAAGGGCAGGTAAGTATTTTTGTTTAAGTCATATCTCTGCATCTTAACTAATCATCCTGCCCATTAGAAGTATTGTTCAGGGGCACCTGGGTAGCTCAGTTGGTTAAGTGACCAATTCTTGAACTTGGTTCAGGTCACAAGTTCATGGTTTGTGAGTTTGAGCCCACATTGGAGTGGAGCCCCAGTGTGGAGTCTGCTTGGGATTCTCTCTCTCCCTCTCTCTTTGCCCCTCCCCTGCTTCTTCTCTCTCACTCAAAGTAAATAAATACACTTAAAAGAAAAAAAAAGAAATGTTCGGTTACTAGAGTCTGGTATATTGCTCAGGTGACCCAGAGCCAACCAGAAACTAGAGCAGACCTAATAATACCCTTCCCAGGAATCTACCACAAGAAAATAAGCAGAAATGAGGGCAAATTTTGCATTGCATTCAAAGATGTTCATCAAATGTTTATGCACACTAGTAAAAACTAAAAATAACCTCAAGGCAAATAATAGGAAATGGAATATTTATGTTATGAAGTATTAAACAGGATTTAAAATTATTTTCTGTAACTTTATGATAAAGAAAAAAACATGTTGTAATGCTAAGTATAAATAAAGAAAAAAAAAACCACGAAAGTAAATTTGTATATATGATATGATCTCTACCTAAAATCCCAAACACCATTACTAACATGCCAACCATGGTGTATTGCATGAGTCAGGACCGTCCAGAGAAATAGAACCATTAAGATATTATAGAAAAAGATTTATTATAAAAATTGGTTTAGGAGATTATGGAGGCTGAAATGTCCAAAATCTGAAGAGCTGATGTCCAAGTTTGTGCTGTATAGCCAGGAAGAGCTATAATGTCTCATTTCACTGCAAAGGAATTCCCTTTTATTTGGGGGAGGGTCCGTCTTTTGTTCCACTTAGGTCTTCAACTGATTAGATGAGGCCCACCCATATTCTGGAGGGCAATTTATTTTACTTATTCTATCAAGTTAAATGTTAATCTCATCCAGAAACATCCTCATAGAAACACTCAGATTAATGTTGGCCTGAATATCTGTGGATCTCATGTCCCAATCAAGTTGACACATAATATTAACCATCACATGTCCTGTCACTGGGTCTATAAAGTTAACTACAGCAGGGACCACATTTTTTAGCATCATTATTATGTTAACAATTTATGATGTATTAGCCAAGCTGAACTCATTCTTCATATTAAAGGAAACTAAATCATGTCTTCATTACTGTATTATCCAAAGCAGTGACATTCTTCCATTAAAACGTGGTTACTTTTGTTAGAAAGTGAAGAGCAGTTAAGTTAGTGAGATCTCAGAAGTCATTTAGTGTGCCTGAAAATACATCTAAACTGAAACAATTGGGAAATGATTTATAGAAAAGAAGTATCAACTATCCCCCAAATATTTATGTGGCACAATTCAGTTATAAAGCTTGCCTCATTATTGCTTATAGCTGAATGTTTTGAACAAAAATTATGGTCATCTCTCTTACTTTCCAAAGAATATTATAACCTGATACTATGCAATGATTTCTATCTCAGCTCAGAATTATAATTTTTCATTCCTCTCAAGATGAAAATGTTCTTTCTGGAAAGCTTCTTGATAGGGGCTAACTCTAACTATGTGTTGGTGATTGTGATGGTTAGGTGGGTCAGAAGGACTAGGAGGAGGAGAGGAGAAAAATGTTAACTTTCCAATTAACTTTTATCCTTGGACAAATTTTAGGAAGAAAAGTAATTTTCCCTCTTAAAAATAAAATAACAAAAAACACAAAAGCTGATCAAAATAGCTTATTAGAGTAACAGGAAAAACATCAAAAAAGGTAGTAATTGGCATTTCAATGCCATTTTCCTCCCCAGTGGTATTTACTCTATTCTCCACACTGGGGATCTAAGACAGAACTTTTATGGTAACTGACCTGTGTCAAGGTCAAGGAGCCCATAGTCCAGGCCAAGTCACCCAGTGGACATGCCAGTCAAAAGGAGACAAGGTCTGTTTCTTGGGATTCCCATTTGTCTCGAGCATCCTGTGACAGCCCCAATCAAAATCTATTCTTCTGTAATGCAATTACATTTAAGAGAGAGTAAGGGGAACTCTCTCATTAGATTAGGAATTTAGTGATGTCTGAATAGTAGCTAATACTCAGAAATGAAACTTTGAACTGTCTTGATCCTGTGAAAAAATTGGAGATGAACTGACTCTCTTAAGGCCCCAGTTTCTTCTTTAGCTGGTGATCCTAAGCTAAGAGCCTCCTCTAAATCTGGGTTCCAGAAAGCTCACTCCAAGACAGACCTCCCTCTAGAGCTGTCCAGATAGTGCTTACCCATCTGAGCATGAGTCTCTGGCTCAGGTCCTATCAAACTACCTCACCTTGAGATGGCTCTGTGTTCGTCCATCAAACCTGGATCCAAACATAGAAAACAGAAGTAGGGAAAGAACTTGGTCCACGTGTGTAGCCCCCCTGAGATACAAGATGAGTCACTTCAAACAGGGTGGTGGGTGAAAATTCTTCAGATCTAAACCTATGTCCACACCAAAATCACTAAAGCTTACTTGTAACTCACGTTCAGATCACGGATCATCTAGTTACGTTCGATAATAGTAATAGATATATTTTGGGCTTCAGAGGGTACAAAAAGCTCTTCCATATATCCACCCCATTGATGGCCCTGATGATCAGAACACTGGGCCAACTATGTGAGTGGAAACTAGAAGCACTGCTTCGTGCTCACTTGTCCCATTTCTTTTCAGTCTTAATTCAAATATCACATTGGTATGATAAGTTTCATACCAAATATCTTTTTTGTGCTCTAAAAGCAAATCCTGTTTTTTCTTTTAACCTTTAGTTTTAATTCCTCACTTCTTCTGCCACCTGTTATTCTCGTACATTCATCCTGGCAGTATTTGTTTTTCTTTAGCCACACCCACTTTTCCAGAAGCCATCTGGTGCCTTCCATTGTCCCGGTCATGTGAGGTGGAAGAGGAGGGTATTACCAGACAATAAGACAGTTTATGGGCTGTTCCCAAGTGAATTAGGAAGCTGCGGTAACACCGAGAGCTGGCATTGGCAGGCCTCTTGAGCACTTTTTATCTATTAGCTAAACTAATGTTCACGGCCACACTACAGGTTTTTCTTATCTCCCCTATTAGATGAGGAAACTGAAGAACAAAGGAATTCTGAACTCGTTGGCCACCATGCAGCTACATAAGCAATATCTGCGCTTGGAAGAGAGTCTAACTTCTTAACCACTTTGTTCTACGGCGCCTACAGTATAATTGAGGTAACGATTGGAGCGGTATCATAATATACCATAAAATATTTAATAGCATGATCAATACAGTCCTGGAAATAACTAAATGATTACCGTGATGTGGTATAAGTATCAAGAATAAAATGAAGTTGAAAAGTAGCTGGGGTTCCCAGAGAAGGCTTCTTTCCCGTCTTTCAGAGGTAGTGGTTAAGCCCACAGCAGATGGTTCAATGCTCAGTTTTCTTATCTGCCATCCTCTCCACTCTCCTTTTGCGTGGGACGCCTCTTGCTCTGCTGACACAGCTCAGAACAGTGGCTGCTTAGTTACTGGCTCCAGAGGTTTCGCTTTCCAGCTTCAGCCACCCTGACACAGGGAGTCACTGCTTCTGCCATGGGGATTAGCCTCTTGGAAGTTGCTCTGCCAGTTCTCTTCTCTAGCACTTATCATGGATTTATGCATTAATTTTGTGTTATTTTTATTTTTTTATATCTTTATTTTTGAGAGAGAGAGAGACAGACAGAGTGCAAGCAAGGGAGCAACAGAGACAGAGGGAGACACAGAAGCTGAAGCAGGCTCTAGGCTCTGAGTTGTCAGCAAAGAGCCCGATGCAGAACTCGAACTCACAAACTGTGAGATCATGACCCGAGCGGAAGTCAGACACTTAACCGATGGAGCCACCCAGGTGCCCCTAACTCTGTGTTTTAAGTAGTGTATTAAATATTAACATATTATTTATCTGGATTGCCTACTTTTTTTGGCATTCCTCTTAATTATGCACCCAGGGAGAGTGTTTCATTCTCTCACCCTGATTCTGGCCCTGTTCAAGACCAACCGCTCAGCCTCAGCTGACTGAACTTGCTGTGGCCATCTGACCAAGGGCAGCCCATATAGGAAACTGGTATTTGTTGCCTCAGTTCCACCCTGAAGGAAACTGCCATGGTAAGTACATTCCAGAAAGTCCTTCAGCATTCATAGAAACTTTCACATGTAGAGTGACATCATCTCTTCCCTTCACCTCTCTCCCATTCTTACTGTGTAACCAAGGCGTCTCCTATGGAAAGGAGGGGTGAGGGAGGGGATGGGAGTGAGAGTTCCCAGGCAGCCTGGAAGGGAGCAGGGCCCAAGAACCCAATACAGAAGTAGACAGTGGTAAGATACTAAGGAAACCTAGACCATGTGATGTGGGGGTTTAAGCAACTTGTTTTCCGGTCCAATTTTCTTCTGTTTTACCTTAATTTTATACTAAATGCCTTTCATTGCAAAGCACATTGGACCGCCCTCCAGGGCCATTATCCTTTGATGAATATTGTCTGACTACTGTGGTGCTCTTTAATCTCCTTTTGCACTCACTGTTGCACCAATAGGCTGTCTCTCCTACTTCAAATATGAAGTCCCTCATATTTTAGTCACCCTGGGGGGCTCCTGAGTACCTCTCCCAGCCCCTGAGGATTGCTTTCTGGGGTCATTCTCAGGAGCCAGAAACTTAAAACCATTCAGTGACCTTCTCCACCAAAGAGCATAACCACACTAGCCGTCCACAAATTGCCAGCAAAGCAAAACCATGTATTTTAATAAGTTATAAGTTTTAATGCACTGCAAATTTTAATAAATGGCCATCAACATTATCAGTTTAAGTGCATTCACCTTTGGCAATTTGTATAACCTCACTGACATTAGTAAAAGAATATCTTGTTTTCCTCACCCTTCTTCCTCTGGTGCCAGGAAATGTAACTATATTCACTCCCTTCCTCACAGTCATAAACTCAGCTTATCTCCTGGGAACCAGACCTTCTCCTGGGGTGGACCTGGATCTCCCATGGCCATTAACACATTAAGAAGTTTTAACGCTTTGGGAAGGAAATATTCACTCCTAGCAAGCTGGTGGAAATTTCATGTAGGCCAGTTTTTGGAACCCTTCCCCAATAGCCATGGAATCCAGAAACCTATCTTTACTATTGCAACACACTTTTCAATTGTATGCTTGACCTCCCAAAGTAAATTGTAAGTTCCTTCTTGGAAGGACCTTATTTTAAATGACTTCTGCTCCCCAGGGTGCCCAAAGCAAACTACTATATAAAGAACTGTGTAAAGAGTCATAAATCAGACAAGTTTGAGCATTGTTGCCTCGGTTAACATTTATCACAGCCTTATTTGGGCCAGGCAAAGGGTGACATGTTAATTAGGTGAAGTGCCTGCTAGTCTTTCGGGCCTTGGAAGAAAGAGGAAAAGATAGGCTGTTAGGGCTGATCCCTGCAGGGTCAGAAATACCTAGCATGCCTGGAAGAAGAGTCACATCTGTGCTATGGAAAACGGGACGAGCTAAGTAGGATATCCGTTCAAGAGAGCCTGTCAGGCACATATTTGGAAGAATTACATTCATTAGGAGAGTGAACAGGTGATGTCCAGGAAATTTTAAAAAAAGCTGGAGGTCTCATGTGCTAAGCTATATGCATAGCACAGATGATCCAGATCTGCGAGAATGATCAGACGCTTTGCACATGGCAAGCTGGATGGACAGAGTGGGGAGAAAAAGGAAAATGAGGCAGGAGTTGAATGGCAGAGGAGGCTCTGGTAAGCATAAAACTGGTTTGGGATTATTTCATAAATTCGGCCCCTCTGCAATGACTCCTCACTAATCCTCCTTATAAGGGCTTTCCTAGACTTGCCTCAGGGAAGCTGATTAAATTCCTCAAAGTCACACAGTTAGAAAATTGCAGAACTGGGTTTAGGAATCTATCTAGGCAGCAGGATGGACTCTGGAATTTGCTCTCTTAGTCATTATGCATACTGCCTCCAAATAAGAAATCTGTCATCATTTCCTTCACGAAATAACAATTTTAATCATTTTTATATTTTTCAAAGAGTCTACTGTCCTATCAGTTCTCATGTTATTTTTGTCACTATTTAATTTTTTAAAAATGTTTATTATTTATTTTGAGAGAGAGCACATGTGTCCATGCACTCATGAGCTGGTGAGTAGCAGAGAGAAAAACAATTCCAAGCAGGCTCCGTGCTGTCAGCGCAGAGCCCGATATGGGGCTTGATCTCATAAACCATGAGATCATGACCTGAGCCAAAATGAAGAGTCAGACACTTAACTGACTGAGCCACCCAGGTGCCCCTTCATCACTATTTTAATTTCCCTTACCTTAGAAAGACTTTTCCTCTAGTCGATAATAGCACAAGAGAATTATTTTCCTTTCTAAAACCTGAAAGATCAAAGGCATTCACATTGCCACAGGGGCAAATCATTGCAACGGCAATGCAGTTCTAGAAGCTTAAATAATCTAGAAAAAAATGTTTACCTATAAATACCAATGTCTCCACTGACATTTGACATTTACTAGACTGTGTGGTTCGAAAGCCTTTACTGCATCAATAAGGTGACATAAAAATTTAGTTTCTCATGATTCCACATGTAGTACAGAAAATAAATCTCAAACTGACAACTCTTAAAATGCTTCATGTTTAAATATATTGATTATTTTTGCTAGAAGGTAAGAATGAAATTAGTGAAATTTTTTATTTGTCTGAAGGCATGTTTCCGGTAAAGTACAGCACCTAATTTCTCATTAGCAATCTGAACGAATGAAAATGTGTGTGTTTATTTTGTGTGTTCGTTTGAGAAAGAAATACTGGCATTAACATGAAAAGTCTGAAGACCCAAACTGCCACAGACATGAATCAAGGTCACACACAGGTGGCATTAAGATTGGGACACAAAGACAGATATAAGGATGCTGTAGACAGAATGTCCGTGTCCCCAAATGCATATGTTGAAGCTTAACGCCCAATGTGATGGCACTGGGAGGTGGGGCCTTTGGGAGGTGCTTACATCATAGCGTGACCTGAGGGTGGAGCCCTCACCAATGGGATCAGCGCCCTCATAAAAGGTACGCTACAGAACCCTCCCGCCCCTCTGCCTCGTGAGGACACAGGGAGATGAGGACCATCTGTGAACTAGAGGGTGGTCTCTCACCAGACATGGAATTTGTCAATGTCTTGGTCTTGGACTTCCCAGTCTCCAGAACTGTGAGAAATACACTTCTGTAATGTGTAAAGCCAGCCAGTCTATCGTGTTACAGCAGCCCTAATAGACCAAGACACAGGACTTTCTCAGGGAGGAGTTTTTCAGCCCATCGGTAATCGTGAAGTGTTCCCAGCCACGGCCAGAGTCAGGCACGGGAAGTACCGAACTTCATTTCCCGATGGGAAAGCAGGACCATTCAATAGAAGTTTCTGTGAGGGTGGCAATGTACTACATCTTGTGCTGCTCAGTAGAGTTGTCACTAGCCACACGTGGCTATTGGACATTTGAAATGTGGCTAGGGCAAGCAAGGAACGGATTTTTAAATGTTTATTTGTTTTAATTTTTTTTAACTTTTTAAAATGTTTTTATTTATTTCTAGGAGAGAGAGAGACAGCGTGAGCAGGGGAGGGTCAGAGAGAGAGGGAGTCACAGACTGAAACAGGCTCCAGGCTCTGAGCTGGCAGTCAGCACAGAGCCCGACGCGGGCCTCGAACCCACGAACCGCGAGATCATGACCTAAGCGAAAGTCGGACGCTTAACCGACTAAGTCACCCAGGCACCCCAATGTTTATTTGTTTTCAATGGACATAGCCACATGTGGCCGGTGGCTACCACATTGGACAGTACAGCTGAGAATGTAGCAAAGATGTTCCTATATATCCTGCATCCTAAGCCCATGCTTGAGGAAAGGGGAAAAAATAAGTTCTTGGCGGGGTATGGGTTCAGTGAAGAATGGGGAGGCCACCTTCAGAATCTCAGTTGTATCCATTGTACACTTCTCAGTTTCAGTTTGCAGACCAATAAAATCCAGTACAAACTGCGCTGTGCTTTTACTGTGAGAGGAAGCCCGGGACATGAACAGAGCATTTGACAAGGTGGCAGCTGATCTGGAACTTGGTGAGGATGTTCTGTTACCCGAACAGGCCCTTGTCTCTCTGAGCGTTGGTTGTCTTAGCTGCCCAATGAAACGGTTGAACCCGGCAAACGCTGGCCATAATGTTTTAGGGCATCACCTGGCCATAATGTTTTACCTCCCTGTCCATCTGACAGGACATTGTGCGAGCATGTCTAAAAAAATCAGTATCATTGCTTGACAGAGATACAAATAAAAATCTTAGAAATCTACCGATTTCAAATAAAGCTTTATGAAAGTGCCAGAAAGACTTGGAGTTTCCTGCAGGACAGACTTTTGTGACAGATTAGAAATATCATATTGGCCCATATGCATACTTTCCCAGGAGAACAGAAGTGGGCAATGAAGGTTATTTGTATGCTTACAGCCGCCCCACTTATTCCCACAGGTTCCATTTCTTCATGCAGAGAACAACCATAACAGATCTGCAAAATTGTCTCGGCACTGGGCTCCACACAGCAGAGGCAATGTTTATGCAACGCGGTTAGCTATCGTGTTGGGAGAGGCCTCTAAATCAAATTTGCACATACAAGCAAGGGTTTGCAAGGACTAATCAGATAATTATACCCCAGGCAACCAATTTGCATGGCAAGTGGGGCAGAGTTGTGTTTTATTTGCTTTACGTTTCAGCCTTGGTAAAAATGAGGTAGCATGTAAAATCTCAACTTGTGTGGTGTTTTGTTTGTAATTACTCGTGTTTGCTAAAACAGGTTATGAGTTTATAAGGATCACGTTGTGCTCTGTGACTTGAAATACAAGATGACCTCACGCTGTGGCCACCAGCAAGGTCCTGTGCTGTGTTTCAGAGCTTTTTTTTCTCTGTACGTCTCCCCTAACATAAAGTTAAGTTTCTTGCGTTTCTTTGAAAAATAGACAAGGAAACGCCATCTCTGGCCGCTGAGGCTTATTATTCTATCTTCAGATGTGTGGTTTGTGACATAAAAAAAGTATGTAAGCCAGTCTACACCTAATATTTTAATGGAGAGATGACCAGTTGAAACTTTAAATGTCTAACACTCTTCTCCCTACCTTTTAGCAAACTCTCTATATAGTTCTAATGGGCTCTTAAAATCTGAGGTAACCACCAGAAATAGCTGCTTTATTTAAAAAGCTCACTGTTAAGGTGCTTTTGCTAATCTGACATCAGGGAAAACGCAAGTTCAAATTTCATGCTTTGGAAAGCAATAAAAATCACCACCTGGAAATCCAGAGGCACAGGCAAATTGACATTCAAAGCAGGTGTGGCAGAAGTCATTCAGTGGTTCTGGAAGGAAGGTTAGGGTCCCAGCGGGGCAGCAGCTTCCTGGAGGGCCTCTGCTGTGGGAGTTCTAGATGGACATGTCCTGGGCGTCCTCCGTCTCAAAAAGAAGAATTCTTCAGTTGTGGCTGGGATGGAGATAGGCGAGTTAAACTGACCGGTTCAAACCATTGCCTTCAAATAAAAGAACTGAAAACAACAGACCCCACATGTTTATGAGCTCAACTACTAGCGGGCATTTCTATAAATCTTTTCCATTTTTGTTTCTTCTTTTACTTCTTGGCTCAGGGCTGGATAATGAAAAGAAATGCCATATACGGCCAGAAAGAATATTTGTAGAGTTTTTGGCGTCATTTTGGTAAATCCTTTGGTTCAAATCACACCAGAATAAATTCTGGACTTCCAATTATTTAATATTTACTGACCACTAATACTACTCTGAAAAAAAAATTCAAAAACCAACCAGCAGAGCTTTTATGTCGTCATTAGTTAGGACCTCAAAAAGGGTATGAAGAAATAGGGTAAGGAACATGAACGCATTAATTCTCAAAGCTTCTATTGGGTACCTATTGTGGTAAGCTGTGTTAGCATTTCTGGTTTCTTACTCTATTCTGTATCCATGCCTTTTGCCACATGGCTTTGAAGTTTCTTCCATTGGATATGGTGTGTATTCTCCCACTCAATTAATGCTGAGCTTGATCATGTGACTTTCTCTGGCCAATAAAATACTAATGGACATGACATAAACATTTGAAAATGTGTGTGTCTGTGATTGGGTTTGTCCCCTTGGGCTCCTGCCTCTGTCAAGAACGTGTTTTTCTGATTAGCTACTGCCTCTGCAGCCTGGGTCCCAGACACAGACTGGAGCATAGCCTTCAGCAAGGTGCCAAGCCAACTGGACACACAGCTGGAAAAGAATCTCCAAGTTGAACTTAGCCTAGAGCTTCTGATCCACAGTTAACCCTGGAACCTTGCTCTAAAGTAGAAATTCTAAGCTTGTGTAAGGCTGAGTTTTAGCAAGTGGTTATAGAGCATTTTTGTAGCAATTGTTGACATGGATTTTTTTTATGTGCTTGGCATTGTGCTAGACCCTGGGGACCTCAAGATGAACTAAAGACAGTTCCTGTCTTTAAGACACTCAGTCCAATAGAGGAGATGGGTACATAATCTGTACAATGTAGGTAATGTTATGAGAGATGGACTAAGTAGTCTAGAAAAAGAAAACAGATTGAAGAAAAAGGTGGACAGCCACCAAAATAGAATTCTACTGCACTGAGTTCTCACCAGTCCTTTCTTTAGCCTTAAAGATATTTTCTGAGAAACCTGATTTTTTACATAACTAATTAAGTACCAATTCCTGATGGTTAATAATTTGTTTCTAAGATGTGTGTTTCAAATTTTCTCCTCTATACATATATTTACATTTACTCCAAAATTACAACTGGTCCAAGATTAAACCTAAGCTATACCTCTAACATGAATTAAGTTCTATTCTTTTTTTTTATGTTTTATTCATTTCTAGGAGAGAGAGAGAGACAGAGTGAGCAGGGGAGGGTCAGAGAGAGAGGGAGTCACAGACTGAAACAGGCTCCAGGCTCCGAGCTGGCAGTCAGCACAGAGCCGACGCGGGGCTCGAACCCACGAACCGCGAGATCATGACCTAAGCAAAAGTCAGACGCTTAACCGACTAAGCCACCCAGGCGCCCCGAATTAAGTTCTATTCTATTTATTCGCAATGTGAGAAGTGTATCTTTCTATCCCCCAAAGAAAATGTTTGAATCATCTGGGAATGGACAAGGTATGTTCTTTCTCCATATGTAAATTCAAGTCGTACAGAGATGCAAGGTGTCAAGTTTGGGGCTTCCCAGGAGACATTTTCACACCTACAAATTCTTCCCTACCATTTTGGACATCCAACCCGAATCCCACCATTTGTTTGTGTTAAAGCAAAGGTCCCATCCTTTTTCTGCAGAGGGATTACTTTGAATTGCTCCCAAAGACTTATAAATTTCTGGAGACAGCAAACAAGAAAGCGAGGAGTGGGAGAATAGATACTAAAATTGTTGAATTCCGTTGGCGCAAAGCTTACGCTGTTGGTCCTTTCAATGAGGGGCATGGTTGCATCTTCCCTCTGTTTGTCTTACCTTGCTAGGTGTCCTAAGTAAGATAGGTAGGCAGTGCATTTAAAAATTTAAATATCCTTCCAGGTTTAGGAATTCAGGAATGCTGGATGATTCATCTGTCATCAAGATCAACAGATACTCAGGCTGAGTGCCGGTACTCCTGACTTCCAAGCTCTTGGAAAACACCAATAATCAATCAGGGAAATCTTTCCTCTTGAGATTTTCAATATTTTCTAAAAAAAATGTTGCAAAAAGCCACTATAGTTTGAAGTTAGAGCGCATGAATTTTGGAGCTAAACAACAAAGGCTCAAATACTGCACTACTTCCTCGAGGTGTTATTTGGGAAAATCAATCTTTCTTTATGCCTTGATTTCTTTTTTTTTTTTTTTTAATGTTTTATTTATTTCCAGGAGAGAGAGAGAGAGACAACGTGAGCAGGGGAGGGTCAGAGAGAGAGGGAGTCACAGACTGAAACAGGCTCCAGGCTCCGAGCTGGCAGTCAGCACAGAGCCCGAGGCGGGGCGCGAACCCACGAACCGCGAGATCAGGACCGGAGCGAAAGTCGGACGCTTAACCAACTACGCCACCCGGGCGCCCCTATGCCTTGATTTCTTAATTGGTAAATTATATATAGCAATGCCACCTATTTCATAGGGTTGTTGTGAGGAAGAAATGAGATAATGCATGTAAATTGCTTAGAAAAGGCCCTTGCACATAAAAAGAGCTAACTGATTGGTAGCTATTTCTATTACTTCCCATCTATGAGACTAAGCGTGTTCTAGATGTTCTATTTGACCATCCTTGCATTAGGACATCATCGTCAGGAATGTCTGACTTGAAAGGAAACGTAAACATTTTGTCTTCAAAATGTTTTGAAGACAAAATGCCATTTTGAATGAAGACATTTTGCCCCTTGCCCCTGACCCATCACATCTTATAGACTAGGAAGCATGCTCAGAGAGGTTAGGCAATTTGCTTAGAGTTAGTAGCAGAGTCAGGACGGGAACTGGGACACCCCAGTTCCTGGTACAGTGCAATTTCCATTAAAGCTGAGATAAACCACTTTATCTTGGGAGGAGAGTTGGATCAAAGCTGATCAAGCCTGGGCAGAGGGCTTTGAGCAACCTATCACGTAGACTCACAACCAAGGGATAGAGGGGGTCAGGCCAGCCAGGACCGTCATTACAGCTTCCCAACAGCGCTACCATTTCTTTTGGCACATGAATGATTGGAAGGACTGTGGGAAGAAAAGTAGAAGCCCAGCAGATACCACTTTCCTACACTTTAGCTTCTCTTTTGTAGAGAAATTTGTGGGGTGGGACCCTTAGCAATCACCTGTTCATGGTGATGCTACCAAGGAATTGAATGCTTCTGCCTTAAATTAATAGATTATTGATATTCCAGCGGGGACTAGATTTTACCATGGGTGTTAATTTAGCTTTTTGTGGGCATGGGTTCCCTTTCCAACTCCACTACATGCATGCTACTTTGCACAAGGCAAAAGTCCGTCTTTGCCCCTAACACACACACACACACACACACACACACACACACACACATTCCCTAGCAAGGACTAGCATGACTTTTCCTATGGCAGACCTGTTAGGGAAAAAAATTAAGCTCCCTTAGTCAGTGAGAAAACTGGAACTTGGGCAATTTTTAGGATTGCTGAGGATAAGAACAACAGAATGAACCAATCTTCGATTTGCAAATGCTTTGTTTTTGAGTAATGATGAGTGTGTGAGCCATTCTGGTATGGGCGCCCTGTGTCAGTGTTCATAGCTTCTTCTCTCTCAGTGCCGAGATGAGGCAGTTTATGCCAAAGGCTTTTCTATATATTTTTCTCCCCAAAGAAGAGAACTCAAGGAAAACTCCTTTTTGACAAGTGATTTAAAACAGATAACATACTTTCTTTTCTGAACTCCAGGTTGCTGTGGTGTTACCCTCGGCCTCCATGCTCAGATCTGAGGGCTCTCGGGAGAGGCCAAGTGTTGACATTCAGTTCTGTGTTTCTAAGTATTAACACACATGGCGGGGAGCCTTTACAATTACTCCCTCACGATGAGGTCTTGGGCAGCCGTTTGAGTCGTTCTCTCCCCCATGCCCCATCAAGCAGCCATGAGCCAGCACGGATATTGTCGTGTTGGCAGGAAACCTGCCCCCCCTGGAAACCTCACGGCAGAGTGAAAAATGTAAAGATGAGCAAATAAAATGGGAACACAAGTGATTTTTTAGAATTATTTTTCGTTACACAAGCAGAGCCCTAAACCCCTCAGACTCAACCCGTCCCGCTCTAAGTTGACTGTTTTGGGGCAATGGCACCAAGTGGCTCCATTCTCCCCTCTTCCAGCTCTTCATTCTCCCTTTTCCCTCAAACCTCACACATAGGGAAAACCCCTGCAATTTCTGTGTGACCTGAAGGAATGAATCCTGTCAAGTTAGTTCCATTTTCCTAATATGGAGTTGTTATAATAAGTTTAAGAGGCCACCAGAGCCCTTTGAGTTAGGAACAAATCGCAAATCATCATAACGCTACACCTATTCCTGTTTTATGACAGCAATAAATCAAAAACAGCCTCACAGTGCGAAAACGAGCTACAGCAGTCACAAGTGCCAGGTTCTCGGAGATGCCAATGCCCAAACGGCTTTAGCTTTGCAGTGTATGTTTTGGCTCCTGGAGGCTCAATTTTTCAATTAAGGATTAAAAAAGAAAGTGTGTGTGTGTGTGTGTGTGCGCGTGCACGCGTGTGTGTATGAAGGGGAGAGAGAGCAGCTTCAGGTAAATTTGCCAGGTAGACAATGAGGCTCTTGTTCTTTCTGAATTTTATTTATTTATCTTAGCTTTACTTTTGTGTTCGTGTGACTTTTGAAGGAGTATTGGATATGGAGTTGAGCCAAAGTGTTCACACAAAATTTAATGTGACCTGGATTGTAAATGGAATGCAAGTCTCCTGAAGATGCTACATGGTTTGGTACTATCAAGGCTGTAGACTCCTTGCTTAGATTTCACCTGCAAGTCATGCTTCCTAGGTATTAGTTAGAATTCCAGGTGGCCTTGCAAAATATTTCCTGCATGATTCTAGGCAGTTAGAATAACTTTGGAAGAGACTTGGTGTGTACCCATCACTTCAAGTTGGTCTTTCCTGGTAGCAATTGAGTTTTTTCAAGTGCCATTACCATTTCCTACTAATTTAAGCATTATATTTCAGAGGCCATTTTTAACTTTATACTTGCTTCCTGAAATAATTTATCAGTTATCACTAATTGATAAAAACGGCAATAGAACTAAGGTTTGAAACAATGAAATTGCTCGTATAGTAAAGAGTATGCCTAGGTGAGGGGCTCCTGGGTGGCTCAGTTGGTTGGGCGGCTGACTTCAGCTCAGGTCATGATCTCAGTTTGTGGGTTGGATCCCCGTGTTGGGCTTTGTACGGACAGCTAGCTCAGAGCCTGGAGCCTGTTTCAGATTCAGTGTCTCCCTCTCTCTCTGACCCTCCCCTTCTCACGCTGTCTCTCTCTCTCGCTCTCAGAAATTTAAAAATTAAAAAAACTTAAAAAAAAAAGAGTATGTCTAGGTGATGACCTTCTTATTTGAGTTGCTTTTAACAAGCCTTTTGAAAAATATTGCCTGACTTGTTTTTAAAGAAAATAATATTGAAATCATGTCACCCCTTTAATTTAGGGACCATTAACAGCTTTATTTTCAGATTAACCTCACTTGAATGTCCATAATCAAAATCAAAGACTACTCTTTGGTTGCTACTCCCTCTACATACCCATATCCATGATAGTGGTCAGTTTCTCACTGCAGTGTCTTAACACAACCCCCTTTCCATGTTTGGTAGTCCAGGCCCTTCCCCATTTGGGCAGTATTTTCACAGCCTCCGTACTGACTCCATTTACCTTTCATAATCCTTCATGTATGGCAGTGTCGGATGAATCTTTCTAAGCTTCTATTTTTACCCTCTTACTTCTTTAATGATTTAAGAAACTCCAGTGACAACCTGTTGCCTGCTACGTGGAAGCATCCCATCCCCTACGTTGTACAGCTGTATGAGTCAAAAATTAACCACCACAGCAGCACACACAGACAGAGCCACAAGCACAGACATGCCTCTGAGAGGTTACATCCGCCTGGACTCATTGTGATCAAGGGCTGGTCTTTGACATGTTTTTAGATACGTTATATTTATTGGACTTCTCACTTGGTCTTGGAAAATTGATTCATTCTAATAACCACCCAAACACCGTTACAAATGGGCACAGTTTATTCATCTGCTGTGGGCCAACCACCAGCAGGCTTGGGAACAGGACTGGTCAGATGTGAACCAGGCACTCCCTTCCTGGTGAGTGGCTCCCCTCGGAGACGAGACTGTTTATCAGCGGGTGTGTGGGGAGCGCAGATCGGAAAAAGGAAACTGATTGTTGCCTGAAGGAAATGTGCGTCACACTCCTACAACCCAATGTTGACCTACTCCACCCAAGGGATAGCTCATGCTAAGAAGGAAAGAGAACTATCCTTATCACCTAAATCAAAATACCAGTCTCTCTGAAGAGTGATGGATAATGAAGGACGGTTTTTTTTTAATTGTTATTATTTATTTGTTTGTGTTAGTTTCATACACACACACACACACACACACACACACACACACACACACACACACACACACAGAGATATGGAGGGAGAGGGCAAGAGAGAAAACTATTAGTTTCTGGGTTTTGTATCATGATGGTCTCTTTATGATGAGACATAAAGCCTTCCTTTCCTATTAGGTTCTCTTCATAATGAAGTAGGAGTTCATAATAAGCTATTCCTAAATTGCAATGTAGTGTGAGATAAAATTACAGATTCCAGCAATTGCAGGGCAATAGTTAGTTCATTGTGCCCATTTCATCGAGTCTGAACCTTGACTCTTAATATAGGTATTTGTCTGACTGTCACTCATTTATCCCTATCATATTATAAAATGGCCCTCAAATTCATTTCCCAATCATAAACCCTTCATCTTAATAATAAAAACTAATAATAAAACTAATAAACAATAATTAATAATAATAATTAATTAATAATATTATTAATATAATAATGGCCAAAAGCTAACAACAAAACTCTCAACCAAAATATTGTCTACTTTCTCCACATTTGTTAATTCAACAATTTTTCATTCAGAGCTTGCTCTTTGCCAGACACAAAGGCCTTGCCCTCCCGGAACAAAGGTGTCAGACTATTCTACAAATAACACAGAACAATTTCCTAAGCGATATAATAAGAGGTAGTCTCTAGGTGTTGAAGAAATGATGAGAATGGCATGATTTTGGAGAGTCACTGTATGCTCACAAAAGTGATACCTGCATGTGACCTGCAAGGTAAGTAGAATAACACCTTCCAAAGATAATCATGCCTGAATCCCCAGAATCTATGAATAGGTTATGCTACATGGAAAAGAAGAATTAAGAGTGAAGCTGAAATTAATATTGGTAATTCAGCTGACCCTGAGATGCGGAGACAATCTTGGGTTATGAGTGGACCCAGTGTCATCACAAGGATCCTTAAGAGTGGGAGCAGAAAAAGAGTCAGTGTTGGAGTGATGAGATATAAGACTCATTGCTGAATTTAAAGATTGAGGGGGAAGAGATGATGACGAGTATGGCAAGCTTCTAGAAGCTGGAAAAGGCAAGGAAACAGATCCTCTCCTCCAGAAAAGGATACAGCTCTGGTTTTAGCCAACACCTTGACTGGAGCCCAGAGAAACCCATTTGGGACTTCTGATCTCTAGAACGATAAGAAAATAAACCTATGTCCTGTTATGTGACTATGTTTACTGTCATTGTTTTGCAGCAGCAACAGAAAAATGCTACAAAGAGTAAGTAGGATTTCACCCGAGGAAGGAGCAGAGGAGCTTGCGGTTAGGGAATGTTACATTTAATTGAGTACTTGTTGTGGCGAAGCACGCTGTCCAGTGCTTTCCATGCAATCAATGTGCCACAGAGGAGAGGGATTTTATATAGTAAATGATACTTAGATAAACTATCAATAAAGGTTTTTAGTGATATAGACTAGGTTTGTTTCTCAATTGAAAAACAGTACCAACAGAAGGTTGTTACAGATGAAGTGAAGAAATTGTGTTCGTCAAATTTGGGGAAATCAGGCGCTGGGATACAGTGCCAGATGCTGTAAAATCACTCCTCCCACCTACAGTTCCAACTGCCATTTTGACATTCACACCCAGAGATTCCATGTGCACCTCATGGTTAATAGCTTTTAGATTAAATTTGGTTCCCAGCCCTTTGCAAAATCTATTATTTCTTCCTAGTTCCCTATTTCTGTTCATTGTGCTATGTATTGCCCATTACGCAGGCTTGAAATTTCCAAATCCTCCGTCTCCCAAGCTCTCTGTACTCAACTGATACCATGTCACAAAGCCTTCATTACTATGATTTTCTAATTCCTTTCTCCTCTTTCACTTTCCTGATGCCAACCCTAGATGTTTTACCATTTTACCCTCCAACTATTATTTATGCTTTGGCCCCAATGAGTCATAAAATTCCCTTCCCCTCATCATACCTCCTTTATAGAATTTCCCTGCTCTTTCCCTTCTCTGAACTCCCGCAACACTAATTGTTCTTCAAAAACACTTAGAACTTCCTGAGAGGATGTCTTTACTCATGGTTCCCCGTGCCCTCTCTTACTCACTCCCTGGCTCACCACTGCTGACCTCACTACTGTTGGCCATTCTATTGAAATGGTTCTCTCTGAAGTCACAAGTGACCTTCTGTTTATGAAATTTCAGGATCTATTTTGAGCCTCCCTCAACTTGACCTCTCTGTGACATTGACATGATTGACTACTCTTTTATTTTTGAAACTCTTTTCTTCCTTGAATTCTGAGCTATCTTGTTTCCAGTCTCTTTTATCGTTTTTACTAGTCACTTGAAATCTCTGAGCATTTATCCACTTCTGTCCCACTCATACTGCTGTTTCCTACCATCCTAATCTAAAGTCCTCATACTTTTCACCGTACGCTCTGTATCTCTTATCTAGGTATTGGATATAAGAGTTGGAAAATGGAAAAAAAAAACCCACTAGGACTTCTTAATTATCTGATAATTTGCATTCTATCATTCTAACTAGGTTTTGAGTGTCTGCTCTATGCTCAGTAGCATGCTGAACGTAGAATACTAAAGTGATGAAGATACATTTTCTATCTTCTGGAAATTGACGGTCAATTTAGAGATGGGACATACACACATGAACCTTTTGAGAAATGATCCAAGGCAGAAGTCATTCATTCACCACCCGACAATGACCACTGCACACACCAGCTGGGTGTAGTTACTAAATTAATGGCAATAAAGAAATGCCTCTTCTTTTATGGCTAAAGAGAACAAGCACTAATCCACCGGATAAATACCATTTCCCTCCCTGTCCTTGAATTAAGGCACAAGGATGAATTTATATGAAGAAAATGGCATTTCCTGGAATGCCTGGGTGGCTCAGTCACTTGAGTGTCAGATTCTTGGTTTTTGATCCCAGGGTCATGGGACTGAGCCCCATGTCAGGCTCCGCACTGAGTATGGAGCCTGCTTGGGATTTTCTCTCCTCTCTCTCTCTCTCTGTCCCTCCACTCCCCTACTTGTATACTCTCTCTCTTTCTCTAAAATAAAATAAAAATTATTAAAAAAATATAAAGAAAATGCCATTTCCCAAGTTGCATTCTGCCTTGCATTCTGCCTCCTTTTTTGTGTTTTTTCATGGTTCCTCACATGCAATAGATGTAACTTACACCAAATTTATTATACTGGTTTATTAAAATATTTAAAACATATCATCCTTATAGTTAATAAAAAATAGGAAGTCTTTCTGAGGAATTATAGCTAGGAAACTATTTCCCAGGTAAATTAGAATGGGGCCTTCAAGATTGTCTATGATCTTCTAAGTGAAATATTTATTTATTCATTTGCAACTATGAATCAGACACCTGCAGCGTTTTCAGCCATTTCTTTCTCTAGTAAAGCAGGTTCAAGTATTTGATCAGATAACAAATTTTAAAACTTGTTATTTACACAGATGTAGACTCTGCCATCTCTGGTATACAGCCCTGGCAGACAACACACAGCAACCAAACATTTTGGGTTCTGGCCTGAATGAGAGTCAGATTAACTCGGGCATATCATGATGAAAATCTCCCTTTCTGGTCCATTAGGCTGCAGTTTCAAATGGTCTGGAAAATTTGGAGTGACATTCTCTATCCCCGATTCTCCATCTGGAAATTTAGAGTCTACATTTCTTACTGTTCTACTAAGAAATCTTTTGTTTTTACACAAAACAATACTTATTCTATTATAGAAGTCCTGGGCAGAGGAAAAGGAAGAAAATCTTCTATACACTGGTGCTTACCTAAATGTTGGTGTGAAAACTATCAAAAGCTATAAAACACATCAGATATCATCCTAGGAATAGATGTAATCAATGAAAGTTTGTGGAGTAAACTGGAAGAGAAATTTTGAGCTGCAAATATTTTAAAAATAGTTTGCCTAATACACTACATCAGGAAAAAAATAAGTTTCCTCATAAGATATTTATTTTGAACCTTGGTCAAAAATAGTATGAAATAAACTTTTGCACTGTTTCAAATCCATATCCTTCAGTAAAAATTCACTTCATGTGAGAATCTGCAGGCCCCTCCAACTTAATCTTATCACATCCCTCTAGGCACAAAAAATAGGACTAGCTATTAACTCCCAAAGTGCAGCCAAAACCAGGCCATAATATTTTCAAGATTATGTCAAATATAGTATAGAAACAGACTGATACATAAGTGGCTGTCTGATTTATGACAAAGTGAGACTGAACTGCAGTAAGAAAAGCATGGTCTTTTCAATAAGTATTACTTGGTTAATTGGATAACATAAGGGAACAATGCTTTTGATTCCTATCTTGGTCGTTTCATAAATATAGGTATTAAATTATGATTTACATATGAGAGATAAAATAACAATAATATCAGAAGAAAGACCAACTAAATATCCTTGTGCTCGTGGACTAGGCAAGACTTTTAAAATAGACACAGAAAGCATTAGTCATAAAGAAACATTGATAAATTAACTATATTAAAATGTAAAGAAGTTTTGCTTTTCGAAAGACATCATTGAAGGATAAATAGGTCGTTCACAGAGGAGAAGGAGCTATTCACAATGCATATGTTCAACAAAACTCATATCGAGAAACATCAAAATCTACACATCAATATGACTGACACCCCAGAAGGAAAATGGGAAATGCTTGAGCAGCCATGTCACAGAAGAAGATACCCAAATGGCCAATAAGAATCTGAAAGGTACTGAACTTCATTTAGTGTAATACATTGTGAAACTGGCTCACTTCTCCCATCCGTGTCTCTATTCCCTTTGCCATGTAACTGTGTAGTACTGACTGAGGCTGAATCTGAGCTAGACTGTGTGACTCACTTTGACCAATGGAATATTAGTAAATGTCATGCAAACAGTTTTGAAAAGCACTTGCACAATTGGGCTCGTTTGCTTTTGCACCTGTGCCATAGCCATGAGAATCCTGGGGTTAGCCTGCTGGAGATCGAGAGATGTGTAGAAGAGAGATGAGTAACCCCAATCCCTCCAGCTGCAGCCAGCAGCTACATCAGATGATAGTCAGCTGACCCTCACAGGTATGTGTGAACAATCCCAGCCAAGAGCAGCAGACCTGCCAAACCAGCTCCTCCCCGCCCCCGCTCCCCCCCCCCCCCCCCAGCTGGCTCCATCATTGGGATCAGCACATGTTTACTGTGAAATCCCTCTGACATTTTGTGGTTACTTGATATGCAGCACTATTGTGGCAATAGATAAATGATACAGTCATGAGAAAGATGCAAATAAAGACTCAATGTAATACTGCTCTATACACTCCAAGATTTTGGAAATGAAAAAGAAGGAAAATCTCAAGTGTTAGCAAGACTTTAGAGCAATCAAAACTTTCATATGTTGTTGATGGGAGGGCAGCTTGGTTTGGTCACTTTGGAAAACTGTTTGCAACACCTACTAGAGTTGAACCTATGTACACCCTGTGACCAGCAACTCCACTCCTAGGTAAAGACCAGAAGGAAACGTGCATATCTGTTCATCAAAAGACATGTACTAAAATGTTTATAGTGGACTTGTTTGTAGTAATCAAAAAATTAGAAGCTACTCAAATGTCCATCAAATGTGGAATGGATAAACAAGTTGTGGTATAGTCACACGATGAAATACTATAGTATACTCTAGCAGTGGGAATGAATTATCATACCTATGTTCACAGTATGGATAAAATTCACAAACATAATGTTGAACAAAAAGAGCCAGACATAGGGGCGCCTGGGTGGCTTAGTCGGTTAAGCGCCCAACTTTTGCTTAGGTCATGATCTCACGGATCGTGGGTTCGAGCCCTGCATCGGGCTCTGTGCTGACTGCCAGTTCAGAGGCTAGAGCCTGTTTCATTCTGTGACTCCCTCTCTCTCTGACCCTCCCCTGCTCACGCTGTCTCTCTCTCTCTCCTAGAAATAAATAAAACATTAAAAAAAAAAAAGAGCCAGACATAGAAGAAGATTCATTGTGGGGACTCATTTGCATAAAAAATTAAAACAATTTTTAATTGGAAAAGGTAATCAATGTTATTAGAAGTCAGGAAAGTAGTTATTCATAAGTGGGGAAAGCCAGTAGAAGGAGGAGTAGGTAAAGCAGAAGGAGGGGTGCTGGTAATATTCTTTTTAGTTATGCTAAATAGCCAGTAAACTACCCAGTTTATAAAAACTTACTGAACAATACACATGACAGACACCTTTGTATGTGCAGTACACCTCATTAAAAAAAGATTTAAAAAATCACAGCTTTACAATGAAGAAGGGGAGTAAAAAATGTATATCAGATTTATTAGATAGAAAGTCTTCTAGAGTGTAAGTTGCATTTGACAGAAAAGTCAAGATGGCATTAGTAGTTTCTCTTTCACATAAATGAAATTCAATGGGAGATATTCCAAATTTAGCATGATTGACTCCATAAATCAGTCTTTTCTCCTGTGTCGTGTCACTATTTCTGGGTTTCATGGTCCCAGATGGCTGTTCAAGTGCAAATCACCATAACTGCACTGAAACCAGAAGGGTCCATAAAGGATCCATAAAGAAGGATCCATCTTCTCTTATGGGAACATCTAAAAATACTTCTAAAAATACATAATACCTCTGCTTACATCCCATTGGTCAGAACTTAACTGCAAGGTCATCTTTATCTACAAAGAAGCCTAGGAAATACAGTCTCTACTCCGGGTGATACATCCCCAACTGCAAACTGGGTCTATTTTTTGAAGAAAAGTGTGCCAAGTAAATATCGGGGCTCAACTGGTAAGCTTTTTGAGATAACTTCCCACAGAAATCCTTTAATGGCTGTCTCTTTCTTTAGCTCTATGTATTATAGGAATTAGTTTGCCTTCCTGAGCAGCAGTTGACAAACAGTGTTTGTAAAGGACCAGGTCATAAATATTTCAGGCTTTGCAAACCCAATGGTTAAGTTGCAGCTATGAGAATAATTAAATTGGTTATGGTAGCACAAAAGCAGACATATACAGACGTATACAATTTGTAACTGAATGAGCACAATTCTGTTCCAGTGAAACTTTATTTCCAAAACATGGCAACAGGCCAGATCTGCCTCATGAGCTGTAGTTGGCCGACTCTTGTTCTAGATGCTCTAGAAAGCCAGAAAGCCAGTAAAACAGAGACAACATTTGGCTGTTTCTCCACCATAACCCAAGGCCCTGGCATGTAGTCATTGATCAAAATATATTGATTTAAAAATATATAAGTAAGTTTAACTATAACTTCTTTAAGAAAATACAATTTTCATAATAAAATTTATTTAAGAAAGAAACGAGTTGAGTTGAATTTCACCAAGAGATGGTACAAAGTTCACGGCAAATGGAGAAGACAGGAAATGTGTGTTTGGAGGGCAAATGAGAAAAATAACCCAAAAAGAATAATTTATAAGCCTGGTAGCTTCACGAAGACTTTATAGTTAGTAAGCAAACACACAAACAAAATCGTCTCCTCCGTTCGCCATGTTCTTTTGGATACTTTTCATTTCAGAGGAATGGTACTAAAGGTCTAGAAAAGGTGTTATTTCTCACAAGTAGAGGATCTAAATGTGCCGTGAGTCTGGAGAAGCATTATTTCTTCAAGTGGAGTGACTCTTTTCTTCCGGGGTCTACTCCCTTACCCCATTCATCCTTCTGTCTCTGAAAATGGTCCAGGGAAACTGTGTGCTCCTTCTCTTGGCATTCCACAAATAGAACACAGCAAGACATTAATGAAGAGAGAAAACAGTTTTCCATTTATTTTGCTTTCAGAAATATACTTGGAATGGCCCGTGCCAGAGTTGTACTATATCAAAGAAACCATAATCCAAAAGACTAACCTTTTTAAAATGATAACCAACTGCATTTTGTATTTTCATAGAATTACTTTATTTCCATAAAAAACAGAATTTCCATTTTTCCAATCAAGGAGCTGAGTTTCTAAAGCTTCCTGTGGTCTATTTACATTTCCTACAGTAACCTTCTTAAGCAACAGACCAAGGAAAATATGAAACTTATTTTTTTTATTCCATTTTCCCTTTTTAAAGGAGCCTCTATATTTTCCTGACCTCATTAAAAACTCAGAGACAATATCAATTTCCAAATATAAATTAGCAACAAATTAGCAGATGCCTCTTTATTACAAAAATTGTCATCCTTTTTCAGTTATATCATCACCTCGGGCTGTGTCTTACGCATGAGATACTGTTACTTTCCCACCTTGTTTTTCAAGAGCAATTAGTTAGAAAAGAAGGAGGGGAAGATGAATCTAAATTTCCATGAGCTGAAGAGAAGGGTCTTTTAAGAGAATTGGCAAATACTGTTAAAGAGAGATTCATTGTTAACTGTTTCAACAAGATAATAAGGATAGGAAATCAAGACTTCAGAAGGTTGTATTTATTCATTTACTTAAACAATATTTATTGAGGACTTCTATTTGACCACCACCGTGTTGGGTGCTGATGGAAGGAAAGAGAAAAGGTTGCTGGTTTTGATGCTACAGGCCTGTAAGGGCTGCTTTCAAAGCCTTGGGGTTATACAAAAATTCAAAGGAATTATTACAATGATAAGAAACCTGGAACTTCATCAAACAAATTATTTGAGGATGTTCTTGATTTTCCCACATCCTTTGGGGAACAACAGAGAGGGACCACTATTTAAAGCATGAAGATTTTACATAGTTGTGTGAGTGTCATCCAACCTAAGAATCCTGCTGCTTTCTTCATCTCTTTTGTATCATCATCTCAAAGAATAAGATGCCTTATTCATCTCAACACAAAACAATCCTTTCGAGGTCACACGGCTTGAGCCGACATTGTTTATTGGGGAATTCTTCTTTTCCCTTTGGAAAAAACCCCAACTGGCACAGCACTTCTAGAACGCTTTGGCTCCCTCCCTCACTCCTGCCCAGGCTAGGTGGAATTACTTAGCTAAAAGGTAAATGTGGAGAGAAAAAGTAAGCAGAGCCCTTCTGTCTACCTTTGTCTTGAATGCAAGCTGCTGTAGAGAGCAGGAGTTCTAGGCTGATGAGAATGTCTAAGTTTGGGACTCTAAACTAAGAAACTCACAGCCTCCAATATGGCCTTTCATAACAATAATAGTAAAACATTGTTCTCCATATGTCAACTTCCTTGCTTTATTTCTCAAGTGGTTCAGAACATGGATGAACCACCATGATCCCAATATCTGGTGTAATGGACCGTGGATTTTGAGGAAAAGAAGACAGGCAATAGAATTGCAGATGAAGACAAAATAAAAGATAACAACAAAAGACATGCTTAGAGGCATTCGGTGGAGCCAAGGTGCATGCTCTGAGCCTTAGGCCTTAGTGAGAGGCATATACATCTTTGACCTTGACTACTTTCTCTAGTTCTTTTGAAAGCTCACTTCAAAATAGCTTCTAAGTTATAGTTGTCCAGGCATTAGTAACGGGGGCGGCAAACCATGGTCAAATGTGACCTGCCTCCTGTTTTTGTAAAAACAAACAAACAAATAAAAAGTTTTATTGGAACACAGCTACCCCTGTTCATTTACATGTAGTCTATGACTCCTTTCATACCACAATGGCAAAGTCAAGTAATTGGGAAAAAGGTCATATGGCCCACAAACCTAAAATACTTACTATCTGGCCTGTTATAGAGAAGTCTATCAACCCATGTATTAGTGAACTGAAGAGTCTGGACCCTCTGCTCTGCTTCTCCGCCAGTTCTGTAAACCAATAGATTTGAGTCTTGGAATATTAAGTATTAATCTTCATCTTGGGCCAAAGGGGGATTGATCCAAAGATTGGGTGGCTTGTTTGCCTTTAATCCACCATATGCTAATTACACTTGCAAATCTTGTAGATCTATATTCAGCTTTATCCACAGAAAAGAAGAGGGCTTTATTATGGAACAAATAAAAGAAGTGAAGGTCTTCTCCCATACTGAAGGTACAATCTGCATTTGGACAAGGGTAGAAGGTGTGAGACCTAAACCTAACTGACTCCATTTTAGAAAAAGCCATCATCTTGAGGATGAACTAGGCCTGAACCCAGATCCAGGAAACACCGCAGGAAGTACTAGGCAGCCTGCCTTTAGTTACTTCCCTAGCAACAACAACAGCCAATCAGTTTAAAAGAGGCGCCTATGTCCCAAGGCATTCCTGCGGGCAGTTTGCAGTCAGGCCAGATGAGCCGAGCCAATTGGGTACTGACAAGACAGCCTGTACTAAAAATCAACCTATCAGGGACTGCCACGCTGGAAAGCCCCCCGAATCCCACTGTAACCGCAATAAAAGCCCTGCGACCCTGAGTTCGGGGCTCCATACCATCACTGCTGCCCCGCAGTGTGTTGGAGACTCTGCTTGAGCTTGAATACAGACCCTCCTGTGTTTGCATCGGAATCGGCTCCTCCGTGGTCGCGATCTGGGCATATCAAAGGAAAGCTGGTGGAAATCTTCATTAAAACAAAGGCCAAAATCTGTTAAAGAGCTGATACAAGTGATGCCTACACCTTGAGAATTATGCTGACCCAGAAATAGTACAAATACTTA
The DNA here is from genome assembly GCA_017311185.1 of Proteles cristata cristata. NCBI lineage: Eukaryota > Metazoa > Chordata > Mammalia > Carnivora > Hyaenidae > Proteles > Proteles cristata. The sequence goes on from JAESUZ010003722.1 coordinate 561,695, forward strand.
GGGCATCAGAGACATTATCGGAAGCTTTAGATTAACAGGTTTTGGTATTTTAAAAAAAGGTTTTTCCCCTAGAAATGGCAGAAAACATATTGCTGGGATGTGTTTCGATTTAAATATTTTTGAAAATGTGGCTAGAAAAGGATGAAGAAAAGTGGTTACCGAGACAAAAAAGTGAGACTCAAAAAACCTGAAGAGAAAAAAAGTGGGATTGAACCTTAAGAGAGAACTTGCCGAAAGAGAGTAAGAAAACCCAGGACTCCTAACCTGACCCTCAGAAGGTAAAGCAACTGTGCCTGAGTGGGAGTGAGAAGTCACATGGAAACAAAAAATGGGACATGCTACAAAGGGAGAAGGCAGAGCCTTTTTCAGACACGAGTAGGTCAGAAGGACATCAACACCTGTCTGAGCCAATTATGCTCCAGAATGTGGGTTAGCCAAAATAGATCAGCACCAAGAATGGTAACCTGGCCAATAACCTGGCAGGGATCCAGGTTCCGTGGAGCTCATCTGAGTGAGCCAGATGTAATTCAGCAGCCTGTCTGGTTTGTACCATTTATATAATTCCAGTTCTAAGACCCAGGCTACTTATAAGCCCCACTCCATCGAAGGCAAGATGGCACCCACACCTGATCAATGTGAAAGCAGATGAAGTAACTCAAGTTCGTCTGCATAACTCAGACACTGAACTTCCTGACTACAACACTGGAAGTCAAAAGACTTTGGTTTAAAATTTTGTTTTCAACATATGCATTTTTGACAAAGGTTTTGACATTTTCTAAGACTTAATTTCCTCATTTAAATGGAAAAACACCTACTTACAGGTTTTTTGTCAAGATTAAATGCAAAATTGTGAAAACGCTTCATGCCATATCTGGCATATATGACGAACTCATTATTCAGAAAATGTCATTTCCTTTATATCTTTTTAAAATAAAAGAAGATAGAAAAAAGTGATAGACACGAGCCCAGATTTAGTACAAAATGCATCGAAAAGGTCAATGTCCTCTCCCAGTCCCACAGACTTTCATTAAAGCCAAAAAAGAGTCTAACATTTGTAAGTTAAGATAGTAGAAGATACTATATCTAATACGGCTTTTTTTGAATTTCCCATTAAATCACAATATCCATGAATTTAAACAAAAAGACAAAGTAATGACAGTTCAGTAAATAAAAAATAAGAAAAGACAGGGAGAATTCTCCCCAAAGTGCAGGGAGAATTTCCACTGAATGAATCACCCATGAGAATGGAATGAAATGCATGTTCTTGGACTACACAACATATACTCCACCCTCTGAATCAGAACTGGACAGAAGGCCCCAAAGAAGGTAACAAAAACTTTCCCCAACTCAGAGGGTGAAAGTGTGTATTACTCAGGAAGACAGGAGCCCATTTAACAAATGTTTAGGAACTAGGCAAAATCACCACCATTTTCTGCTTTCCCATTCCATTCAGCCCTTCTCCCAAACTGGCAACCTTTTCCTGCAATCTCCAATTAGAGACTAACATTCCCAGACATCATTGCAAGAAGTTCAATAGTGTGAACAGGTACGGAAAATTTATATCCTGGTATAATTTAGTCACCTAAGGAAAAGTATTGTAGGAAAGAACATAACAAAAACAACAAAAAATATTGGATATAGCGGGTGCTGGGGTTGGAGTTTTTCATGTACTATATTGTTCCATGGAGCCCTATAAGCTGTATTAGAATCTCTAGCTATCACAAGACCAGACAATCTGAGCAAGGAAAGATCCCTGGTAGGTTCTGCAGATTCACAATACATGAACACATCCTGGGCATCACATTCAACAGGCTTGGAAACCAACCTTAAGGTCAGGAAATGGGCTGGAAAGGGACTAGATGGAGCTTCTAATATTAATGGGAACAGAGAAGTGATTTAGAGCATTTGTCTACTCTGAGAGCAAATCCCAGGGGCTGGAGGGACCTCTTTGCAATAAAGAGTTGGCCAGCAAAATTAAGAAAATAAGTAAAGCCTGTAAAAAGACAACACAAAATAAATGGAATAAGGTCCTTAGAAAATAAATAATAATAATAAATAAGAAGAATGATTATTATTTATTTTAAATACTTCAAACCCACAAAAATAAAAAGCAAAATGTATTAGTTATTTATTGCTGTATAACAATATTACCACAAACTTCATCACTTAAATCAACACACCTTTGTTAGCTCATGGTTTTTATCGGTAAGGAGTCCAGACATGGCTTAGCTGGGCCCTATGCTCTGTGTCTCACAACACTGCAATCAAGGTATCATCCAGAGCTAGACTTTCACTTGAGGCTTAGCAGGGGAAGGATCCATTTCTAAGTGCACTTAGATTATTGGAATGATTCAGTTCCTTGTGGTTGTAGGACTCAGAGCTTCAGCTCCTTGTTATCACCTGGACAGAGGCCACTCTTCACTCTTTATGGCTACGTGCTGTTCCTGCCATGCTGAGTTCTCCAAAATGACTGCTTGCTTCACAAAGCCAGCAAGGAGGAGAGAGGCCCCAGCAAGGGGGCCTTGCATAATGTATTCACATCATCACGTACAGGCAATCACATGCATCCTTCACCCTTGCCATATTCTGTTGGTTAGAAGCAAGTTACAGTTCCTGTCCACATTCAAAATGTGGATCACATAAAGGCATGAACATTTAGAAGTGGGGATATGGAGAGCCATCTTAAGAGGTAGCCTGCTGCAGTCTGCCTTCTGGTCCCTAGTGATTCCTTTTCCTGTCATTTTCTTTCAAGGATCCCCCTCCTCTAAATATTGTCTCATTACAATATCTATTCAGAAACTCTAATCTCAAGGTATGTATGAGACTCCTTGGTCTCATGAGACTGTATAAAGCCTTTTGATTTATGGATTTGTAAAACTAAATAGATAAATTATCTGTCCTCTACAACCTCAATATTTAATGGTTAGACGGGGATAGGATAGTGACTACAGACATTCCCATTTCATAGGGTCAAATAGAAGATACAAAAAAGTCACTGCTCTATAGCAATTCTGAAATCTAAACTAGCAAATATTGAGTTTCTTGATTAAACTTCTTTTTTTAAATGTTCATTAATTTTTAAGAGAGAAAACTTGAGCAGGGGAGGGGCAGAGAGAGAGGGAGACACAGAATCTGAAGCAGGCTCCAGGCTCTGAGCTGGCAGTCAGCACAGAGCCCGACGCGGGGATCGAACCCGCGAACCGCAAGATCATGACCTGAGCCAAAGTCCAACGCTTAACCGACTGAGCCACCCAGGTGACCCCCAAGTTTCTTAATTAAATTTCAAGGTCTAGGAATAATTCCTTATCGCTCTTGATTCCTTCCTCTGGGACTTTGGCTCTGCTTTCAGAGCTGCCTTTTCTTTTCCATGAAAGGTAGCATGGGTTTCCAGCCAAGTAGTTTTGTTAGCCTGCTTCCTAGCAGTAGAATTTCATGTGCCCCAAAGCCTCCTTTCATTTTGCACTCTCTCTCTCTTTTGAGCTTTGTGGAAGCAAGAGGCAATCCTGGAGAACCTGACATGATAGGAATTGTGAGTGGTAACTAGCTGAACAAGGACCCTGGCCAATAGCCAACAAGAAACCGAAGCCCAAAATCCTATAACACAAGGAATAGAATTTTGTCAAAAACATTAGTAAGATTAGAAGCAGATTCTTCTTTCCCTGAATCACAGATGAGAGAACAACCTTGAATGATATTTTGTTTGCAGCCTATGAGATACAAAGGAGGGGACCCATCTAACCTGAACTCCTGACACACAGAAAATGTGAAATAATAGTTGTGTGTAGCCTTAATCCACTAAGTATGTATTGACTCTGTTATATGACAATAAAAAACAAATACAGATAGTATTAATAAATCATATTTAATAATTATTAACATATGACTAATTCTTTTTTTAACTATGCCCTCTACCTATTTTCCTCAACCCCACTGGATCTTAGATATCACATCATGTCACACACATGTTCAGTACAGGTCTCTAAAATATGAACTCTTTTGTAAAACATAATTAAATATTATTATACTTAAGTTATGAAAAAAAACCAATTTTTTTTTAAATATTTTTTTTTATTTCTAGGAGAGAGAGAGACAGCACGAGCAGGGGAAGGTCAGAGAGAGAGGGAGACACGGACTGAAACAGGCTCCAGGCTCTGAGCTGGCAGTCAGCACAGAGCCCGACGCGGGGCTCGAATCCACGAACCGCGAGATCATGACCTAAGCGAAAGTCGGACGCTTAACCGACTAAGCCACCCAGGCGCCCCCCAAAAAACAATTTTTTAATATCAACAAATATATTTGTTCCAATTTCCCTAATTGTCTTCAAAATGTTTTATTTCATTTTTTTAATGTTTATTTATTTTTGAGAGAGACAGTGCATGAGCAGAGAAGGGGCAGAGAGGGGGAGACACAGAACACTACGAGGTTTCTGTCCCCATTTTATAGATGTGGAAACTGACACAGTCACACAGCTAGTAAGTAACACCAAATTCAAACACAAGGAGTCTGATTCCAGAGACCATCTCCCCTAATTACCAGATATACTCTATCTAAATAAAATTGGATGCCTTGATAAATAGAAGAAAAGGCAGGATTAAACATATATTTGTAAAACTCAAGTGCAACCATGGGCATCGTTTAAAATAACACTTCTACTTTGCATGTCATGCCAAAAGATTAGAGAAAATAAATCATTGTTTATGTAACGAAAATAAACTGCACAAATGAGATAAACTCACCTATTAAAAGAACAATTCTCTTCCCAATCTATGAGTGGGTATATTAATATTAACAGTTCACCAGAGTACAGACTGCTGTGTCTTTCTCCATGTACCTGTTAGTCACTGTTTAATAGACCCTGATGGCTTGATGTGAACCCTGAGATCAAACCATGAATCAATATTAAAGACCACATAAGAGGATCTAAAATTCAAAAGGAGGATCATAGCAACTAGAATACATAGGCTAGGAAGCCTCTCATGAAACAGAATTGCTGGATGAGATAGATGATAAAAAAATTAACAAAAATAATAATGACAATAAATGCACACCTACGGAGATCCTACTACAGAAGAGAATCACTGATTTTCATATACAAAGTTTAATAAGTAAAAATAATTTTAATGAATAAGCTAAAAATGAGATGATGACATAGCAAAACCACATGGGAACAGATCCAGGTAGCCAGTCGTGCAAAAAGTAAAGTCTCCAGAAAGAATAAAAGGAACAGAAATGAAGAGGTACTAATAAAAGAAATAGAAGAAAATTACCCTGATTTTGAGCTCTTTCAATCAGCACACTGACGTCTTTCTTCAAATCAGGATATCGTGATTGGGTACTCATCTGATACTAGAGAGTATATTTGAATTTCAAGAATAAGGTAAGTATTAGTGAAATTGAAATGCACAATATGACTTCTAAATTAGTAATGGGAAAATTGAAATGAATAATAACTTTAACGATGAAATAAGAAGAAAAGGAAAGTCTAAGTGATATAAGAATTTAATAAGATCATAAAGTTATAGAGTGGTCATATACTAAATTTTTCAGTTTTCAGAATTCGCCTGCTGGAAGACAGAGAGAGCCCAAATATAATAAAGAAACAAAAATTGGTTTTGTATGGTTTAAAAGACATATTCTTAAAGCAACATGTAAGTTTTCCATAGAAAACCTGGAAAACTTTACTAAGTAAAGCGATCGTGTGAAATGCAAACAAAAGGACAATAGTTCTGGCTGCTGGGTTTTTAATACATAATGTTTGAAAGACGGCAATGAGAAATATGAGTAATGATAAAGGGAAAATTTATGAAGAAAATATGTCAGAAATAAATCCAAATGTACCAAATCCAAAAAATATTAGAAATTCAAGGCAGACTTAATTTAAAAATTTATTCACGTGAGACATGGGTAGATCTAGTAGACAATACTGTACAATATGATGAACGAAATTGTGTGTGTATGTGTGTATATCCTAAAAATTGGGAATAAAATCTTTTCACATCCATTGAACATTTGCAAAAACCAGTCTGGTACTTGTGCTCAAAACTTAAAAAAAAAAAAACCCACAAAGACCTTTTAGGTCACATCTCTGATCAAAATTTTCTGATATTGAATTAAATTTAAAAATTACTCTTTTAGTCATTTTTTAAAAAAGATATTTGTTGGAAACTAAGACACAGACTCCTGCAGAAGACCTAGATCTCACTATAAGTCAAAACTAAAATTGGGGCACCTGGGTGGCTCAGTCAGTTAAGTGTTGACTTCAGCTCAGGTCAGGTCACGATCTCACAACTTGTGAGTTTGAGCCCCGCATTGGGCTGACAGATGGAGCCTGTTTCAGATTCTGTGTCTCCCTCTCTCTCTCTCTGCCCCTCCCCTGTTCACGCTCTTTTTCAAAATTAAATAAATATTTTAAAAAATCTAAAATTATAGACTGAAAACAATGAAAATCCACCACAAAACCAATGTGATAAAACTAAAAATTTACCCAGAAGACAATGCACACCACTACATGTGTTCAGGTGAGGGTAGCAATAATGGTACTTAAAAAAAAAAAAAAAGCAACATTTGAAAAGAAGAAAACAATGGGAGCAACTTAGTAAAGTTAAAGGTAAAGTTAGAGCAAATGGAACAAAATAGTAGAAAGCACACACACAAATCCTAAGGCGGCTTCTTTGAAAAGAAAGAAACACATAATAAAATGAAAATAGATAAAATCCTTGGAAGACTAATGAAGACCAAAAAATAAATAAATAAATGAAATGAAATGAAATGAAATGAAATGAAATGAAATGAAATAGTATAATTGAAACTGGATGAGGAAGGAGACCTAAAATGAAAAATTCCCTTTGGTAAGCCAGCCAAATTGACAATGAAAGGACCGTCTTTTTAAAATAGTAACTATAGACCAACATAACATCAAAAATATTCAGGTTATTAGTAAAGCAAGGTCTACATTCCCTCCGGATTCTTGGGTCCGGGCTGCAGGACACAGAGCCAAAGAGAAACTATAGACAGGCTCTCAGGTGGGACAGTTTCTGGAAGCAAAACATCATCACTTTCAAAGCAGTCAAGCACAGTGGCCAGAACCAAATCCGCAGTGAAAAGTTCAGACAAGATGAAGTAAGTAGGTTTGAGATAGCGAAATGGAGGTTTAGATGTTGCTGAGGTCTGGCACGCAGAGGGAAGGAGGCCTTTATCATGTGCCTATCGCTCGGCATTTCAGTGGTGGGGAGGCTGAGCCATCTTGGTTTGCTCAAGAGCTCTGGTGGGGGGTGAGGAGGGGAAGGAGGAGAGAGGGGTTGAGGGAGGAGGGAGAGGGTTTCTTCTGGTTCACCTGGGAGCTTCTTTAATAACTCTTGGGAGTTTCAAAAAATAGGAAGTAAGTTTCTATGACAACTCCTCTAAACTTTTCCCTTCCCTCTAGACTATTTGCAGGAGCTGACCATGGCATCACGGGTCTACTGACTCCCTGTGACATGCTAGTGTTCCCTGTCTGTGCCTCTGGGTAATTGCTGGGATGGGGCAGGAAATAGAGGGTCACCCTGCATCAGAAATATGGTGAAATTTCAAATTTTCCACTTTATTAAGACTGTTTAGTCTCTGGCAAAGAAATGGGACAGCAAAAAGGAATAACGTTTTGAAAAGGAGACAAATAGTATCTTTGTTTGCACTTCATAGAATTGTATACTCTTGAAATCTGAGGAATATTAACTGAAAGGGTGTTTTTTTAATGATAAAACGTAGTTTTACCTGACCAGATAGATATATTCTAATGGTAGAAAAAGGGCACCTTTTTTAAAACAAAACAAAACAAGGAAAACATGGGCACGTGGGTGGCTCAGTTGGTTGAACGTCAGACTTCTACTCAGGTCATGATCTCATGGTTTGTGGGTCTGAGCCCCATGTCAGGCTCTGTGCCAACAGCTCAGAGCCTGAAGCCTGCTTCGGATTCTGTGTCTCCTCTCTCTCTGCGCCTCCCCGCCTCAAAAATAAATAAACATTTAAAAATTTTTTAAAAAATAAATAAAACTAGGAAAACAGGAGAAAAATGGACCAAGAGACTTAAGACAGTGCTATTTCTATGAAAACCAAATTTTAGAAACCTTTTACAAGAAGTTCTACGCAATGGTAGAGTCTGCAGAAAATCATGAGAACAAAATCTATTGGTGATGCCACCTTCAGATTAACTGACCCCAGTTCAGCTAAAGCTCCTGGATTTGAAAGATTTGGTGTCTTCTTAACCCTGAGACCTCAGGCCCTCACTCCATTGATGACTTACATGGCAAACAGACACACTCTTCTTTTAAAATCAGAACCTCATTTGTCGTTTTACCTAACATCACTGAAAAATGGTCCCTGATTGCAGGTCACATGTACCCACGGTGGATAAGACATGCTGATTCTTTCAACTGAGGAGAAATAATCTGACACCTCAGAAGCAACACATTTGACAACTGCAAATGCGTTCCACAATCTCAGCTATTCAATCACATTTCAAAATCACATGGTCAGCAATATCCACACCATCTTTGCCAACCATTGGAGCAGTTCTTTCTCCTCTGTGACGTGGTCTCACACATTCACTTCCTGGTATCACTGTTAAATTTTCATTTCTTTTTCTGCATTCACTTCAGAAAAGAAGTTACTCTCTTTACATGCCTCTTCAAATTATCTGACAATGCTTTTAACAGCTCCCCAAATTGTAGAATCATGTCATCCTAACATAGTTATAAAACAGACCTGAAATCCAGGAGAAAAGCACTATTTTGCCTACAATACTTTGTTGTAGAACATTTTTTAAATGTTTTTTTTCAATGTTTTTATTTTATTTATTTCTGAGAGAGAGAGACAGACAGCGCGAGCAGGGGAGGGTCAGAGAGTGAGGGAGACGCAGAATTCGAAGCAGGCTCCAGGCTCTGAGCTAGCTGTCAGCACAGAACCCGATGCAGGGCTCAAACCCACAAACCATGAGATCATGACCTAAGCCGAAGTCCAACGCTTAACCGACAGAGCCACCCAGGCACCCTGAACATTTTCTTTTCTTTTTTTTTTTTTAAAGAATTTTTTTTTTATTTATTTCTAGGAGAGAGAGAGAGAGAGAGAGAGACAGCGTGAGCAGGGGAGGGTCAGAGAGAGAGGGAGTCACAGACTGAAACCGGCTCCAGGCTCTGAGCTGGCAGTCAGCACAGAGCCCGACGCGGGGCTTGAACCCACGAACCGCGAGATCATGACCTAAGCGAAAGTCAGACGCTTAACCGACTAAGCCACCCAGGCCCCCCTGAACATTTTCTTTCTTAAGTTTAGGAACACCTTGCTAATTTGGGTTATAAGAAATATATTTACAAATACCTTTGTTTTGAGACCCCTAAAATAATACTTTGCATATGAGATTGTAGAGTATTCGATCGGGTTATTTTTGTATACATATTCTCAACTACATGATTTTAAGATTCTCTTTCAAAACAGCCCTTCAGGAAGGCTGCAATGTCAAATCGATTTTGAACAACTTGTAAAATATAACAATACCACCATCAAAGTGTCAATATAGGCTCTCTAAAGTACTAATCAAATTAATTACATAATGATTATAATCACCAAAAAAAAAATGCACCTTAAGGTTATCTTTTTTATTAGATACCTTTAAACTTTTTATAGAGTGAGTTAAAATGATAGGTCCCACTTTAGGGGATCCACACTGAAAGTGTCTGCCCATTGTCTTAAAGGATAGATATCAGGGAAAGTTCTATGTAGTCATTAGAAATCTTTTCTCATAATACGTTCTTTTATTTTCATAATATATTCTTTATTTAATTTTATCTGTAAGAATACATATGGCATGTTTAAATAGACAAACCATACACCTGGGTGGCTCAGTTGGTTAAGCATCTGACTCTGGCTCAGGTCATGATTTTAACAGTTTGTGAGTTCAAGCCCCCCATCAGGCTCTGTGCTGACACTCAGAGACTGGAGCCTGCTTCAGATTCTGTTTCTCCCTCTCTCTCTGCTCCTCCCCCTCTCATACTCTGTCTGACTGTCTCTCTCTCTTTCAAAAATGAATAAACATTAAAAAATTTTTAAAATATATAAATCATTTCTACAACTCAAAAGTCAAAGCTTCATATAATATCATCCTTTTTCTTATTCTCTCATCTTGTTTTTACCCTAAAGGTAATAATTATATTTTTTCATTCATGGATTATCAGTCCTTTCTTTTCATAAAAATGAGCATTACAAGTATATGAATATAAATGTGTATATACTTCCCATTCTTATCTAAACTGTATGTGGTATATCTACTGTTTTACTCCTTGATTTTTTTTTTCACTTAATAAATTCTGAAAACTATCCCACATCAGTTAATAGAGATTTTCATCCTTTTCTTTTAATGGCCTCATGGTACTATTGTGTGATGTACTATGGTGTAGTCAACCATTTTCCTACATGTGGCCATTTAAGTTTTTCCCAATATTATGTTACTAGAAATATGCCTTCTACATATATTATCTTGTATTTTGAAAAGTATTTTTTGAGGGCAAATTCCTAAAAAGAAGATTACTAAGTCATTGGTATTTTGGTAAAACACTATAAAGTATTCTTATAAAATGAATAAACATACAAACAGAAAACTAAATCTTATCAAGTCTCTAAACAGAACTAGTACTTTACAGGAAATATACACAACAGAGGAACATTTAATGACCCCCTGTGTCAGTTAAAGAATATCCAAATGTGATTAGAAAAATCCCAAATGAAAAAGAAATCCAAAATGCAAGCAACTCTATTAAGTAAACAACCTGGCTTCCCTGACAAATAACCTTCAAGAAAAGCAAGATGGGTGTTCACAGGGAATAAGACATACCAACTAAATTCAGTGTGAATAGCCTTTGTTTGGATCCTGAGTCAAACACACTGACCAAAATCACAAATTTTGTGATACAAAATACACATTTATGTATAAATATAAATATGTATTTAATATAAATATGTATTTAATGTATTTAATTAATGTATTCTATATTTATGTTTTATATATATAAAATGCAATTGGGGAAATTTGAACTCTGACTAGATATTTGATGGTATTAAGGAATCACTGTTAATTTTAGAAAATATGATAGTGTTATTTTAGTTACATTTTTTTAAGTTCTTATTTTTACAGCTACATATCGAAATATTTCTGGATGAAGTGCTATGATATCTGAGACTAGTTTCACAATAATTTCAAGGTATAATAAGTAGCAACTCTTCATAATTATCAGAAGGCTGAGCAGATAAAAACATTTATTCATCTTCACTGTGCTTATATCCACCTATCTGCAGCTCTTTATCCAACATGCAAATTCCTGCTTATTCTTGAAGACCCACCTCAAAAAATGCTTCCCCTTCAGAATCTTCCTTCGTCTTATATGTTGGAGTATAGCTGACACCTTTGATGCTCAGCTGAGATCTCCTTGAATCTTGCTTTCCATTTCTATTCACCATTCCTTCAGCTTCTTTGTGGTGTTCCTTCTCACATCTCTGTCTCTGCACCAGAGAATCAATTTGGGGGTCTACCCTAGGGCTCTCAGTCACATTGCCTTGTACCTAGTGACAGCAGGAAGTATCTGGGAGTTTATACCCGTCCTCTTGGGCAGCCAATAGTCAATAACTGCCAAATGGAGTATGAAAGCTATGCGAGCATATAGTTTCCTGTGACTTTCCCATTGGTCTTTGCAATGAACATTTATTGAGTCCCTAAGTACCAAATTTCAATGGATTTATTTATTAACTATGTATCCAGTAAATCAACTTCACTTCATTTCTATCCATCACTAACCTAATCTAATTTACTTTTATTTCACATCTGTGTGATCACAGCAAGTTCTTAACTGCTTTCATCCTTCCTGAAGCCCTTTCTTTTCCACACAGAAGCCAAGAATGCTTATCATTTCCTGGCTTAAAATTTTCAAAAGTGTAATTATTAAAGACTAAGCTTTTATATAAAAGAGGCGTCAGAATACGGTGGCTTAAAGAACATAAAAGTATCATTTCTCTTTCATGTAACAACTCCAAGGAGAAAAGTCTAGATTGGCAGACAGCTTAGTTCCACATAATCATTCATAGCTGAAATTCCTTCCATTTTATTTCTCCTCCATTCCTTAGGGCAGGGTCCAACAAACTTTTGGGTCATATGGTATCCTGTCTATGTTGCAACTACTCAATTCTGCCATTTAAACACAGAATTAGCTACATATGATAATTAAAGGAGTGGGTGTGGCTGTGCTCCAATATAACTTTATTTATAAAAGTAAATGGCCAACTAAATTTGGTCCATGGGCTATAGTTTGCCAACCCCTACTCTAGAGCTCTATTCTCACCTGTACCTCACAGAATTTTGGTAACGGGCACTAGTTTTCCAACTCGCGAGCAGAGAAAGAGCATGGTCCCTCACGCATCATGATCTTGAATTTCCCAGCCTCCAGAATCATGAAAAATAAATATTTATTATAAATAAACTACTCAGTTTATGATATTTTGGTTATAGCAGTCCAAACAGGCTAAGATAGTACTCAAATAGCTATTTCTCCATAGAAGATACATGAAGGGCTAACAATCAAATGAAAAATTGCTCAACATTATTAGTCATTGGGGAAATGCTAATCAAAACCATAAGACACCACTTCACACCCACTAGAATGGCCATAATGAAAAATAAAAAGTGTTGGCAAAGTTGTGGAGAAATTGAAATGCTTGTACATTGCTGGAAGAAATATAAAATAATTTGGCCACTGTGGAAAGCAGTTTGGCTGTTCCTTAAAAAGTGAAAAATGGAATTACCATATGAGCTAAATATTCTACCCCAAAGAATTGTTTTTTGTTTTTATTTTATTTTTTAAATGAAAGCATGTACACAGATGTTCATATCATCACTATTCACAATAGCCAAAAGTTAGAAATAGCCCAAATGTCCCTCTATGGATAAATGGATAAATAAATCGTAGCATGTATATGCATACAATGGGATATTACTCAGCCACAACAAGGAGAAAAAGAACTGATACACAATGCAACACAGATGAATCTGAGAAACGTTATGCTCAATTAAAGAAGGCAAACACCAAAAGTCACATATTATATGATTCCATTTATATAAAATACTCTGAGTTGTGCATGTTTAGAATTAAAGAATGTAAGGAGCAGAAGTAGTCTCTATAAGAACCATTAAAGGACCCCAGGTAGGCCTGTGTTCTGTCCTGACTTGTGTAACCAGTAGTCAACGGAAATGTTTGTTTGCTGAACAGTGCAGACACTTCTAGCAGAAAGACCACAGTGTTGGTCATATCCATATCGAATAAGGTCTGCCACTCCAGAAGATGAACATTTTTGTCATAATGTCCAGATTATTTATTGGATATTCTTGAATATTTATTTAAGAATGTCTAATTTTTTTCCACAATCACGGGAAGCAGTCTACACTAAACAGAAACAGCATTCTTTAACAAGTAAATAGGGACAATAGGTACAAAAGAAGGAAAATTAAGCCCATGAAAAAAAGCACAAAACTTAACACATGGAAGCGTGTCCCTCTTAAATACACATAAAAATAACCTGAAGAATTACTTCTTTTTAATTTTGATGCCCAGACTGCACCACAAACGAATATGTAGGGTGGACCCAAAGCATCAATATTTTTTATAGATTCCCAATTAGTTCCATTCTACAATTAAGACTGATTATCATTAGAAGAACAAGTATCATGACAAACATAGTTAATCAAACTATTATTCTAAAAAAAAGAAAAGAGTGATAGTTCGGAATGAGGAGCTCTGTTGATCCTTTCCTCAGAAAAACAACCATAACTGGTGAAAATTTTAAAAAAATAATGATTCAAAGTACCTGGAAAGTGTCCTAAAGGCATACAGCAATGGGAGAGATACTTATTCAAGAAAAGATATTAAGAACAAGGAGGGTCTATGGCATTGGAACCATAATCTGTCCTCCTGCCTACCCTCAGTTCAGCATGATAGTAGCTATACTCTCATTGGGTGCAATCAAGAACACAGGGCTTCCTCTCACCACAGTTCCCAGTCTAGAGCTATGGTTTCTCTCCAGGAGAAGCACTTTGTCAGTATATCTTATTATTTCTGGAGAAGCAGACTGTCAGTATTTCTTTTTATTCTTAACTCCGTGTTTCAGAAGCTGTATATCAGGCAAGTGCAGCTTAGAAGTCTGGACTGCTTTCCTCTACCCAGACCCAAATTATAGGGTAGAATCCCTACCCTAAATGCAATATGAAACTCTAATCACCTTTGTCCTGGTCACTTGCAGTGCAGGGCTGCATACTGGGAGAGCCAAAAGGCTAAATGTATATATCCCTCTGCTTATAGGGCAAAGGTGTCACTCTGAAAGAAGTGGGCCACTGTTCCCACCACCAGCTCCACAGCAAAGGTATAAAAGTTCTTAGGACAAAGAGGCAGGTCACAAAAAGAAAAAACTCTGTTGCACTCCTTAATGGAACTAATGTTATCTGAGATAGAATGCAAAAAATTGTAAGCTTATGGGGGCTGTTGAAAAAAAAATGAGATTTTGGTAGCAAGAAACTAAGAAGAGACTTGCAGCTCCATGGTACCCACAAGCAAAACAGTAGACAAGCTAGAAGTTAAATCAAGAAAACCAGGAAAAGGTACAACGAATAAGAACCATCTTGTGGTCAAAGCAAGTTGCAAAGACTGCCCTCAAAAAGTACTCCTGCAAAGGGGCCTGAATTTGCTTGGATCAGAATGAGGAACAATATGTGCTACAGGCTCTTGCTATAAACAATAGATCTATCACTTAGTAATCACTGAAGGCTGAGTTAGGTATAGTACCAACCTCAGAACATCCGGAAACCTAACAGTAAGGTCAGGAAAAGACACAGTAAGTTAGCCTGGTGAAAACAACTGTTATCTCCCGGGGAGAAGGGTCGGATTAATGTGCACATGCCTAAGTCTATGCCCTCTAAGGAGCAACATTCAAAAGCTGCACACGGTTTTGGAAATAAATTGTGCTGAGATCGTCCAGCCATGTCACTAAAAAAAACAAGCCAAGAAAACAACAAAAACAAGGCCAGAAACAAACAAGCCAAGAAAACAGCAAAAACAAGACCAGAGAAGGATAGAGTTTATAGAACTCAGCCTCTAGAATTGCTACAATATATTACTGAAATTGTCCATTTTCTACAAAAGTATCGAGACATAAACAAAAACAGAAAAATGTGATCCGTACACAGGACAATAAAGCAGGCAAAAGAAACTACTTCTGAGAGGCCCTAGATGTCAGCTTTTGCAGATAAACACTTAAAAGTAGCAATTGTACGTATGTTCAAAGAACTAAAGGAAAACATTCTAAAGGATATAAAAGAAGAAATGATAACAATGTCTCAACAAATAATAGCATTAAACAGAAATTATTTAGAAAGAAATAAAGAGGAACTTATGTAGTGGAATAATACAATAACTGAAGTGAGAAATTTACTAACTATGCTTAACAGTAGAGTTGAGTTGGTAGAAAAATGATCAGTGACCTGAAGATAGATTGAGATTGCACTATCCAAGGAACAGAGAGAAAAAAATGGAAAAAAAAAAAAACCCTGAAAAGAATTTCAGAGAAATGTGGGACATTTAGCAGCCTGATATATTTATATATCGAGTACCATATACATAGGAGTACCAGAAAGCAAAGAAAAGAAAAAAATCAGAAAAATATTCAAAGAAATAATAGCTGAAAATGTTCCACATTTAATGAAAAACATTAATCTAAATGTTTAAGTTCAATGAACTCCAAGTATGATAAATGCAAAGAAATCCACATCCAAACACATCATGGTCAAAATACTGGAAGGCAAAACCAGAAGGAAAATCTGGAAAGCAGAAGGAACCTCAATAAGATTAACAGGTAACTTCTCATTGGAAAGAATGGACACCAGAAGGCAGTGAGGGTTGCATTTATAGTGCTGAAAGAAAACTAAGAACCTAAAATTCAGTAAAACTATCTTTCAAAAACAAAGGTAAAATAAAGATATCCCCAGATAAACAAAAACTAAGATAACCGGCTGATGGCAAACTTGACCTAGAAGAAGTCCTAAAGGAAGAGTTTTAGACTGAGAGCACATAACATCAGACAGTAATCCCAATTTAAACCTGTAAATGTAATTACATAGGAAATTAGAAGAGTCAGTACAGCTGCATGTTTCTTCTTTATTCTCTTACAGATTTAAGTAGTAATTGTATAAAACAACACATTTGTAATTGAATTGTTAGGGCTATAACATAGAAAGGTAACATATTTGACAATAATAGCACAAAATGATGGTTGAGAGCAAAGCTATATTAGATTAAGGCAATGACACCAAATGGAAATATGAACAAATGAAGAGATCCAGAAATAATAAATAATAGGGTTAATATAATAAACTGTAAATATGCATTTATATACCTTTCTTCTTTCAACCTCTTTAAGACATAAAATAATATATACAGTGATATTATAATAACATGGTATTTGGTTTGTAGCACATATAAATATAATTAGTATAACATTAATAGCATAAACATTGGGAAAGGAAAAGAGTTATATAACAGTAACATTTGCACCTTATTGGAATTAAATTATTATAAATCTTAAGGGGATTATGAGAACTTAAGATTATTGTGAGGCCTTAAACAACCACTCATAAAATAACTCAATAAGATATGGTGAAAAAAATTAGTAAAAGAATTAAATATTACTCTAGAAATTTTCACTTACTGCAGAAGAAAGCAGTAAAAGAGTCACAGAGAAACTAAAAATTTATGAGATAGAAAAGAAGCTGCAAAATAGCAAAGATAAAGCAACCATATTAATATTAACATTAAATGTAAATGGATTAAGCAATCTAATCAAAAGGTAGAGTTATCAGACTGGATAAAAAAAAGACAAGATCTAACTATATGCTGTCTAAATGATAATACCTTAGATTCAAAGATGGAAGTAGGATAATTAAAAGATGAAAAATGATATTTCATCTGAAAAGCAACAGTGAGAGAGATGGAGTGACTACCGTACTATCAGGCAAAACATACCTTAAAATATTTGTTAGTAGAGACAGAGAAGACATTTTATAATGTTAAAATGGTCAATCCATCAGGAAGATGTAATAATAATAAACATATACACACCAAAAGAGAGAGCCCAAAAATACATAAAGCAAAACCTGACAGAACTGCAGGGAGAAAGAGATGATTCATTGGTAATAGCTGCAGACTTTAATATTCCACTTTCAGTAATAGAATAACTAGGCAGAAGATCAACAAGAATATAGAAGACTTGAGTAACACTATCAACTACCTATAGCTAGCAGATACGTATAGAATACTCCACCCAACCACCACAGAATAATTGTGGTGATAGTTGCGTGACTCTGTGCACAGATTAAAAACCATCAAATTGCACACTTTCCATAGTTAAGTTTTATGGCATTTGAATTCAATGTCAATAACGTCATTAAAATTTTTTTAAAGAGTAACACATCTTCAAAAGAATGAGAGAAGATTTCACACTTATGATATAATAACGATATAACAAGAGATCCTTTGGATGAGGACTTCGGATACACACAAGATGACCCACCATTTCTCACAGCCACCTAATAATAGTTCCAGAATAAGAGCATAGAAAGAATTGAGGCAAGGATAAAATCAAAGAAACAAAAGAAAAATTTTCCAGACCTAAAGCCCAAATCTTCACATCCAGAGACAGTCCACCGAGTATTGGGCAGGATGAGTTAACCAATATTTACATGTTCAGGTACTGAGGATATAAAGTAAATCCTAAAAGTCACACAAAAGAAAGTATATGTGATCTATCAAGAATTTAAAAATCAGATAGGCAACCAGAATTTCATTAGTAGCACTGAATGTAAAAGACCACAGAGCAATTAAGTTCATAGTTCCATGGAAATATAATTTTGAATCTATAGCCTTAGACCCACACTATATGCTCAGAATTTTATTATGTACCTTTTGTAAAATTATTACACAACAAGAAGTGAATCCAAAAGTAAATGTAGTTTAAAAAGCAAGAAATTCAACAAATCTTTTCTTTTCCATACATAAAATATAAAAATTATTTTTTTATGTAAGGCCAATTTTTAATATCAAAGCTCAACAAGAGGGTTGCAAGAAAGAATTCCTGGTCAATTCCATTCATAAACATACCTGCAAAAGTTCCAAACAAAATATTAGCAAACTAAATCCAGCAAAAAACATATATAGTTGTTTTTTCATTTTTTATTGAGGTAAAATATACATAACATAAAGCTTACTCTTTAACCATTTTAGGTGTCTAGTCAACGGTATAAAGTGCATTCATATTGTTGTATAACCATCTCCCCCATTCATCTCCGGAACTCTTCTCATTTTGCAAAAATGAAACTCTGTTCCCATTAAACAATAATTTCCCATGACCCCATTCCTCCAGCTCTAGGCAACCACCACTCTACTTTCGTTCTCTCTTTCTCTCTTTTTATTGCCTTTCCCCCCTTTTACCCCAGCTTCAGGTAACCACGATTCTAGATTCTATTACTATAAGTTTGGCTTAAAAATAAAATTCTACATATAAGTGATATCTTGCAATATTTGTCTCTATGTGTCTGACTTTTTTCATTTAGCATAATGTCCTCCAGTTTTGTCCATATTGTCCAGAGATGGCAGGATTTCATTCTTTTTTAAAGCCGAATAATATTCTAGTGTGTGTGTGTGTGTGTGTGTGTGTGTGTGTGTGGTATGTGCATATTTTCTTTATCCATTTGTTTCTCAATATATTTTATCATTAAATCTAAATAATTGGTGACGCATCACATAAAAATAAAAACATAGCATTTTATTTGAAAATCAAAAGTGATTTCAACATGAGAGTTCTCAGACAAAGTAAAAGCACAATATATAACATTTTTGTTTTATATGCTGTATAATACAGATGTTGATTAAATCAATAAATAATAGAAAAAATACTATTATTGGAATCCCTCTGCCTCTTCAAGTCCCATCCTCAGTCCCTAAAATAGAAATTTTTATCCTCTCAGGGAAGATCTAGGGAAATTGTTGTAGAAATGTTCTAGAAGTTTCTAGAAAACATTCCGTCATTCAAACTCCTGCCCCAACTTCTCCCCACAGAGCTATGTATCATTAGGAATCATAGGCCCAGTATCTAGAACCCATAAATATGTTGGAACTGGAACACAAAATTAGTTTTTTCCAAAAAAGGAAAACTGAAAAGTTGAGATTTTAGTGAATGTGTAATCATATTCCTAACAACATGCCATATATTATCTTTATTAATTGTTAAATAAGGTATTCAAAAATAATTACTTTTGGAAATAATTTATACATTAATTTGTCTCATCTAACTGAAATAGCTGACTCTGCATAATGATTGCCAAGACATCATAGCTCAGCATGAATTAAGATTTATTCATGACTAAATACTTTCAAAATCAAAATCACAAAAAAAAATTATTCAAAAATTATAAAGGGTTGCCTACATAGTTCAGTAAGTTAAGCACCTGACTCTTGATTTTGGCTTCAGTCATGATCTCGTGCTTTGTATATTTGAGCCCCATGTCTGGCTCCAGGCTGACAGCACAGAGTCTGCTTAGGATCCTCCGTCTCCCTCTCTTTCTCTCTGCCCCTCCCCACTCTCATGCTCTCTCTCTCTTTCTCAAATTAAACAAATAAACTTTTAAAAAGTTATAAAGAAGAAATATAGAGAATAATGTGAATATGCTTGAATCCATTTGATTTGACATATAGGGGCCTCTTAATTAAAAGTTGCCAGGTCCTGCAAAGGTTTTAAAACAGTGCAGAAGAACCTGATTCATGAGGCTGCATGGAGGTCACTGATGGTTCAATGAGCTCACAGCTGAGTCTTTTGGTGTTCCTACTCTATCTCTTGTGCTTCCTGCCTCTCCTCTCTCTTTGAGTTCAGCCTGGCACAAGTTGCTCTTGATTTCTCTGTTTCCTGCGGCCATAAGGCTAGCACACTGAGGCAAGCCTCTTGCGCCCTGCTCGTCTTCTTACAGCTGGGAATATGCCATTTGTGGGGAAGGAGCAGGAAGCTTTGTTTCCGCCTCAGACACAGCTCCTCCTCTAACCCAGTTTTACACCAGCCTTGAGGTAAATACCGTTTTAATTCCTAGCAAGATGATGCTATGTCTATTTCTCAGTGAGTCCAAAGTTAGGCTCTTTCAGAACTCTCAAAGAAATATTTTTATTAAATGCTGAGTGTATTTATAAAATAGTAGAAATGTGATATGTCATTTTCAAGCCACTAGAAGGAAAAAAAGTATGGAACAACAACAAAAATGAAATGTTCCAACAAAAAATACAAAATAGGAAAGTATAAGACACAGGAGACATAAAATAAAATGTTAAGGATAAAGCCAAACAAGTAAATAAGTGCCACTTATTTTAACCACACGTATATGTTAGATTAAATAAATGTAAGGAGTATTATTAGATCTACAAAGACAAGTTTAACTGTATTCAGTAAAAGAAGAACTGTGATTTCATGAAATCACGTAAAAGTAGGCAAACAAATGCAAACCAATTAAATCATTGTATTCACTGTCTTTAATACAATTGCAAATCAACAATCAAAAGGACTAATCAACAAATACCTGCAATGAAACTTAAGAAAGGAGTATTATGTACTATTTTTTTTCTTTGGGGAGGATAGCAATTATATTGCATGTAAAGACATCTGGCAAAACAACAAACCTTGAAAACAGAGAACTCTTTTAATGTAGTTCCCTTAATCTCATCACACCTGTGTTGCTAAGTATCAACTCGAAAATAAATTTGGGATGCTTTCCCAGACTTTCAATTCAAAGAAACCATGTTACAAGAACTACCCTCAGAGTTTAGCACCAAATTCCATGACAAGCAAATGGTGTGATATGTAAGGTAATTTTGATATTATCTAATGTCAGTCTTTTGTCCTTATGAAGGGCATGGCATGGTGGAAATCACATGAGTTTGAGAAACATTCTAAGTTGAGAAACGTCTTGGTTCTACACTTCCAGTATGTGACCTTGGGTAATTACTTAGCTTTTCTAAGCGACCATTTCCTCACCCTATAAATAAGGTTAGTAACCACTTACCGAATAGATTTTATTAATAATAAATGAATAATGAATAATAAAAATAATTTATTTATAAGTAATAAATAATTTGTTTATTGATAATAAATAAATAATAAAAACCTAATAGATTTTTATGAGAATTAGATAAACTAATGTGTGCAAAGCAGATAAGACAGTACTTGACTCACAATAAGTGTGCAGCAAACGATATTGTATTCGTTAGGGTTGCCATAACAAAATATCAAAACAATAGAAGTGTATTGATTCACAGTTCTAGAGGCTAGACATCCAAGATGTTAGAGGAATTGGTTCCTTCTAAAGGCTGTGAGGAAGAATGTTCATACCTCTCTTCAGCTAGCAGATGGCCATTTTCTCTGTCTTCACATTGTCTTCCTTTGGCATATTATTTTGGAAGAGTGCACACATGTGCAGAGGAGGGGCAGAGGGAGAGAGAAAGAGGGAAGGAATCTTAAGCGGGCTCCATGCTGAGCATGGAGCCCAACTGGGGGCTTGATCTCACAACTGTGAGATCATGACCTGAGCGGAAATCAAGAGTTCGACGCTTAACTGACTGAGCCACCCAGATGCCGGCCTACCCCTGCATATTTCTATGTCCAATTTTCTCCTTTTTATAAGGATACCGCCATGTTGGTATAAGGTGTACCTTAATGAACTTTATTCGATTTAATTACTTCTGTAAAGACATAATAAGGTCCCATTCTGAGGTACTGAGGCTTAAGACTTACATGTATGAACTTTGAAGAGACACTCGACCTGTACCACAGGTATCTTTTATTATTATTCTTTCTAAATGTTCCTGTGAAATGGAGGAAATCATTGTTTTAAGTCAGGTCAGAATAGGCCAGTGCAGTGTAAGAAAAGAGTACGGAGCTCTGGGACTCCTACAGCTGAAGATCAATTTCCTCCCCTAACTCTTTTACCATCTCCCCTCTGCCCACAAAACACTCTGTTTGGGACACCACAAAACCAAGGAAAGCCACTGTAGATGAGAGTCCCTGCCTACTGCAGAACTCAGGCCATTTGTCTTGAGTCATCTTGGTAAAGGCTGGCCCGAATTCTATTTGTATATGGCTCAACCTCAAACACCAGCTATAGATGAGTACTTTAATTTACACTGGTGAGTGGCATTTGTGGTCATCCTCCCCTGGAGAAACCTGACACTGCACTTTCTGGCAAAGAGACAGCTATGAGTGTGTCTTTACTTAAAAGTTTTCCTTAGTAAGAGCGAATGGGCCCTCTCACAGGAGAAAGTTCATTTAAGAAATCTGGGCAATGGCAATATATAAAGATATATGTCATACAATTTGTTTAGGAATATGTCTGTTGTGGCAAACTCTCAGCCACAAAATCATAGAGAATTAAAATGTTTTTCCTTGGACAAAGTACCCATCCACTATGAGGAGGACATGGCAAACCTTGGTGCTATTGATGATAAACTCTCTCCCTCTTTATAAATAAGCTGAGAAATCCAGGGCAAAACAGCAAATTCATGCAATGAATTCAGACAGACTTAAATTTCAGATCTTCCCTGGTGGCCAACATACGAGCTGTCTGTATTCAGGGTGAAGCCTTATTTTCCTTCTTTTCTTTGGCAAGAATACTGACAGTTGGATTATTTGCCTTGCATATTTTTAATACCTGAACCAGCTTATATAGAGTATCTTTAAACAGATATGCATTTATCTTCAAAGAATGAAGTACTCACTTGCCTGGATAAATGAGAAAGGGATAGCTTAGCTCTCAACCTCTCCCAGTTTTTAGTAAAAATTATGAAGATTTCCTTTATCCTGTTTTCACTTCACCGGTAGAATAAGAAAATGTATGGAGGCCTCTCCCAAAACGGGACCTCTCAGTGTGAGTGTTGCTGGAGTCTGGTTTGCTGTATAAACACCAAACTACAAAATCAATTACCCAGTATGTGTACCTCTTACGTGTTGTACAGACATAGGGAGAGGATGGGTGGAAAGAGCACAGACGTTGGATTCACACGGACTCCGGTCTGAAGCTAACACTGTAATTTATCAGCTGCACCCTTGGGTAAATTGCTTAACCTGTCTGAGCCTGTTTCCTCCATTCTAAAATGGCGTTTCGGGGACTAGAAAGAACCGTGAGTCCCCAAGAGCAAATGCCGCAGCGCAAAGGGGAGTGAATGCTCTTTTTTTTTTTTTTTTAATTTATTTCTAGGAGAGAGAGAGAGAGAGACAGCGTGAGGAGGGGAGGGTCAGAGAGAGAGGGAGTCACAGACTGAAACAGGCTCCAGGCTCCGAGCTGGCAGTCAGCACAGAGCCCGACGCGGGGCTCGAACCCACGAACCGCGAGATCGTGACCTAAGCGAAAGTCGGACGCTTAACTGACTAAGCCACCCAGGCGCCCCTGAGTGAATGCTGTTTCTAAGGAGAGAGAGTGAGAGGAAGCAAGCTGCGCATGCTCCTGCTCAGAGGGAGAGTTTGTCAGGGGGGAAATGGGTGAGCCCTGAAGCTAGAAGAAAGACAGGACCATTTCCTGGCATAGCTGTGTCCTGGAAAGCATGGCTGGCCCACTCACGTGACAGTCCCACTGGATTCCTGCATTAACCTAGGACAGGATATCATCATCCCCATCTCGCAGAGGCTAAGTGAAGTTAAATAAATTATCCAAAGCCACAGAACTTACAAGATGTGGAGCCAAGAATTAAAATTGTGTCTGTTTGACTCCAAAACTTGTGGTTTTATATAACACCGAACTACATTAAATAGTAACATCAGTAATCACAATAGCAGTTTTGTTCCTGCAGAATCCAAAGGGAAGCTGGACCTCCGTCCCTAGGCTCCTCCTCCTTACCTCAGTCCTTGCTCATACCCCCAGCACCTGCCCTCCTGCATGTTGTTGCTGCCTGTGACCAAATACTCCTAACATCGTGTTTCTCCATCTTCCCAGCCTGACATTTGCCCTTCCCAAGCTCTTGACCAGAATTTCAAGTCTCTCTTTTGCCTTCACAATCCTGTCGTTCTTTTTTTTTGTTTTGTTTTGTTTTGTTTTGTTTTTTAAATATTTTTATTTCTAGGAGAGAGAGAGACAGTGTGAGCAGGGGAGGGTCAGAGAGAGAGGCAGTCACAGACTGAAATAGGCTCCAGGCTCTGAGCTGGCAGTCAGCACAGAGCCCGATGCGGGGCTCGAACCCACGAACCGCGAGATCACGACCTAAGCAAAAGTCGGACGCTTAACCGACTAAGCCACCCAGGCGCCCCAATCCTGTCGTTCTTCTTTGTCCCCTACTGATGCCAAGCAAGTCCTGATTCTGACAAGTTTTCTGTGGAAAAGTAGGAGAATGAGGAAAATATGTTGAACCAGAGGAAGGGTTTTACGTCCTCTTTACTACATCCTCCCTGTGACCTCATTTCCTACAAGAGACTGTACATGAGCTCCCAGGCTGGGTTAGGGACCTCCTTACATGGTCTCCAAATCCTCCCTGCCTATCCCTAGTAGAGCCCTTAGCAAAATCTGCTGCATCCCCCTCGTTCACGTGCCTGTCTTCTCCCACCCAAGTATTAGTGCTTGAGGGAAAATATAGATCTTACCCCTCATCAGTTTCTCAGCACTTTCCATGGCATCTCACACATCTGGCATCATCACACATCATCACATATCACCACACATATGACAACTCACATGTATTAAGTATTCAATCAATACTTGTGGATATCAAACAGAATTGAATGAACCAGTAGACAGTTACACAAGTGAGCTCCAGAAACATTATAATTATACATTATGATTTAGTCCCACAGATTCTTGATGTGGTAACAAGTGAAATTATTTTAAACTTTGGTGATTGTGTTTTAAGTAGTTTAAAGATAATCTAAATTTGAAGAGTATTTTGTGAATGGCAACACTTAAGAAGTCAGGAAGCTGAGTTCAGAATTTTCATCCAAAATTTATAATATTCTGGGGTTTTTTTTGCCATAAAGCAAACAAAAGTCTGGTTTGCTTAATGATAGTGTCCTTAGTTTAATTTGAAGAAATTTCCAGTTTATTGTCATCTTGTTTCCTTCCCTGTTTCTACCATCTTAGAGCTTTTTATCACTGTCTGTCTTCGATATTCTCCAAATAACAGATGCAACATTATCCAGAGTTTATTCAAACTTATCTGAACCTTTTGGGGCTAGAAATTAGGTGGGAACTGTTTTCTTCATGAGATTTCCAGTGCTTTTTGGCTTTCAAAGGCTGGAAATACAACAAGAATAGCTTTTCTTGCGGTATTTTGGTTTCTACTCCCAACCAAAATCAGGAAGTGCAGAGATGCACAAAAATTAAAATAAAGGGGAAAAAGTTAACTCAACTTTTTGAACCTTAAACAAGATTCAGGTTCAATTTCAGTTTAAGGCAAAGGTTCAACTAAGATCTTGTTTTATCCAAACCACTTGGCCCTTCCATTGAAATAACTGGTAGGCTCACATATGGAATTCTTTTCTAATGTAAGGATAAAGAGAATTGTTGGTATATAGAATCATTATGTCAACAGAATGTTCTGTAATATTATTATTGTGATGCTACAGTTCTATAGGACAGTGACTACAGTGAAAGCACATGGCCTTACGAGTGCAATTTTTACTTCTCAGAACTCTAAATATATATATATATATTTATATATATTCATATATATATGAATATATATATATTAGAATAGGACTCCAATAAGATGAGTTTTGTGCAGTCTGAGTTTGCCATTTTTCTTTGGGCACAAAAAGATAAAAGAAACGTTACTTTGTTATGACTCCTGTTTAGAACCAAAAGTTGGCTTCGACATGAATCTGATTGGTTAATGAGTTAATCAGGAAGACTGAGAATTCTTGCCTAGACAGTGAAGGGTTAGGATGAATGACAGTTAAAAAGCAATTGGTCAAATCATTAGGACAGTGAATGCTTAATTCCTTGAAATTGTATTGTATTTTTCAAAACTCTTAAGTTTTAGACATCCCCAAATGCTATCCATATACAGCCAAGAACACTAGGGATTTATGAATGGATGGAAAACCAGGTTTGCTATAAACTGTGAGGGGGTAAAAACAAGATTCAAACACTCATGAATAATTAGTATCCCGAGAAGAGTCTTCAGGTTAGATTTATTAGCTGTTCTATTACTGGAGAACAACTTGACTACAGGAACCTATTTGCCTGATAAGTGCCAAAGGAAATAGTAGAGCTATTTTTCTCTTAGGCTGTGTCTACATGAAAAAGAAGTTGGCCAAACAACAAGCCAAGTCACTCAATTCACTTAAGGAACGTCCATCAAACCAGTTGCCTGGCACAGAATGCTCATTTTTCAACTCATTGCATTGGTGTCACTTCGATGCTATCACAATCAAATGTCTGCACAGATTGAAGTTTTAATAAGAAACAATTTGAAATTTGAGCCTTGGCTGGGTTTTGATAGCCCTGCAAAACAATGCTAAAAAGAATGATTGCCTCAGTTATACAACAAACATTCATAGCCTCTCAGTACAAATGCCTACTGGGCTTATTGTGTTTTCACATTTAATATTTTAATCTTTATCATAGTCTCAAAACATTTAAGTGACAGCCATATAAGGTATGCTTGGTATTGACATCTTATCTTTTATGGCTTTGAATCAGGGGTCTCTGTATACACTATTTTGTACAACATGCTAATAAAGTGTCTGAAATCTGTTTTCCAGGCCAAGATACAAAGATATATACGATATACAGAGATGTTGCTTTATCAAATATCAACAACATTTTCAGGATCCTTGCAGATAATATTCTTAATGGTATTTTGAAAAATTTCGTATGATTTAATGAATATGTTAAGAATATTTCAAAAATTTTTAAAGTGCTATAAAAATGTAAGGTAAATTATTAGCATCTATCTTCTTCTATCTGAATATATAATAATAATCTACCAAATCAGGTTGGAGGAA
Source organism: Proteles cristata cristata (assembly GCA_017311185.1). Taxonomy (NCBI): domain Eukaryota; kingdom Metazoa; phylum Chordata; class Mammalia; order Carnivora; family Hyaenidae; genus Proteles; species Proteles cristata. The sequence continues at coordinate 588,770 of JAESUZ010003722.1, forward strand.
ACCCCACAACAGTGCCGGATTGGAAAAAAAGAAGTAGTCTCATTTTCTAGGAGAAAAACATGGTATTGGTAGACATGAGGAATCAGCCATTTGTCTTGAGTTATTATACAAAAATAAAGACCCGTAGTTTGTGTTGGGGTTGTATTCGAAATAATAGTATCTTTGTGCCAGATCTAAAGCGGAGGAAGTAAGTGCCATGTAAACAGAAGAAGTTCCTAAGGACACCTTAACAGTGGACAAGTCTGATGGACACTCTTCTTTCTTGATGACCCCAGGTCCACTCAATGCAGCTACGCATTTGGACTTGCTTTAAATTTCCTGACACTGTGTGGAAATGGAAAGTAGACCTTTTGTAGAACTGCCTTAAGTGCCAGGTTAAAAAGATGCCAGACTTTTCAAGGAAAGTGGATTTCCCTTGTGTGTTCTGGCTTACAAAGTCTGTCTCTTTCATTTTAGGAATAAAATTGTCGCACCTTCTAAATAGCAGAATAAGCCAAACTCAACAAAGTCTTGTTTTTCTGTGAATGATCATGACCTGTCCCCTGAGAAACGGAGTTGGGTGGGGAATATAAATGTATAAAGAAGGAGAAAAAAGATTAGCTCATATTATTGCAGTAAGCATCTCATCTCCACTATCTGCCTCTATTATAATTTTTTGGTATTCAAGATACAAAGTGCTGGCTAGTATAACAGAATCTTAGATGTCTCTTATTCAGAATGGAGGCTGGAAAGAAAAATCAAGGGAATTTCTCCACCCATGTATATCTCAAAACTAACCAGAGACAATCCCTTTGAAGTAAAGAACATCTGGGTTTCTTTAAACAATCAAATTTGGGGGGAACCTGGAAACAACATTGCCCAGATATAGTGATGGCTTTGTGATACTGATGTCTTCCTAGAGTAAGCCAAATATAAAGTCCCTATACACAAAAATCATCCAGAAAGTATCAACTTTGTTGATACTTTACACTTCACATTGTCATGCATCTTGTCATTCATATATATACTCGTACACAGACCTATACATTTTTGTATATGTATTTGTTATATACACATATTTTTGTACATGTATTTGTTATCATAATTGATCCATAGTTTTCTCCAAACAATTACCTACCTTTAGCAGGAAGGTGGTAAAATATAAGAAATTAATAAAGATAGAAGCCATAGAAGTCTATAAAACCAAATGAATCGCCACAGCTTGAAATGAAATGTCTTTCAATATTTAGTTAATCTTCTGCCATGTGAAATCAATAAGTCTTAATTTTTAAAACATTGTAATGGAAAGACTCAAATGGTGACCTTTCTTTTGCTATTGAAGTTAATAACCGTGTCCCACTGCCCCACAGCTATTCAGTGGTATTAAAAGAACACAGAGAAGGAAATATTTTCTAAGATGACTGTGTTGAAAAGTTGTAATGGAGTTTAATATAGTTTTGGAAGCTCACTTCCACTTATTTTGTCTGGTGTGTGTATGTGCATAAGATCAAGTTACTGAGAAAAACAAAGAATGAATGATGACTAACACATGAGGTGGGGAGGAGGGGAGTGATGAGGGCAAGTGGTGTAACCAGGAGAGATAACTTAAGATATTCTGGGATAGGGATATAGCAAATGGTTGATGGGCGGGGACAGCCCTTCTCGCCTTTGGGAACAATGATTCCCACAAGTTCAGTTGATCCAGATCCCACTGCTAATTTTTCTCCCAAAGGCCTATGTATCTTGTACAGGCCGCTCTTTCAACATTTTTCACATGGTGTTACCTAGATTGGGGTTGTCTGTCTCATCATCATAACCATGCGCTTCTCAAAAACCACATCAACTAAATATTTGTGTGTACCTCATTGTTTTTCATTTGTATAAATCCACTAAATCGAGAAACATTTTTTAAAGAGAGTAATGATGCTTTTTAAGGCAATGTGGCTTTAAAGTATATGGCTCAACAGAGATACTTCTCAAGTGGCAAGTTCCTTGAAAAAAAAAGAAAAAGAAAAACACAGCATCATATATTTGTCTTTGACTGACCACTGTCTATCTTTACAGAATACATACCGAAAACATATTTGGTGAACAAAATTCAGTTCCATTTTAATATTTAATTATTGTAGAACAACTATTCTCAAATTAACTGGGTCCTCTGAGGGTCCCAAGATTCTTTCAGGGGTCTAAAGTTTAAAAATCTACCTTATGGGGCATCTGGGTGGCTCAGTCGGTTGAGAATCCAACTCTTGATTTTGGCTCAGGTCATGATCCCAGGGTTGTGGGATAGAGTCCTACTTCAGGCTCTGCACTGAGCTGAGTATGAAGTCTGCTTAAGACTGTCTCTCTCCCTCTCTCTCTCTCTCCCTCTGCCTCTCTCTCAGGGCGCCTGGGTGGCTCAGTCAATTGAGTTTCTGACTTCAGTGTAGGTCATGATCTCACAGTTCATGGGTTCAAGCCCCACATCAGGCTCTGTGCTGACAGCTCAGAGCCTGGAATCTACTTCCGATTCTGTGTCTCCCTCTCTCTCTTTCTGCCCCTCCTCCACTCATGCTCTGTCTCTCAAAAAATAAATTGTTAAAAACTTAGAAGAAAAAAAGATTCTCTCTCCCTCTGCCCCTCACCAACCCCCTCCTTGCGTGTGCACGCACTCTCTCTCTCTTTCTCTCAAAAAAAAAAAACCATAACAGTCTAATTTTTTTTTAATTTATTTCTAGAGAGAGAGAGAGAGAGAGAGAGAGAGAGAGAGAGAGAGAGAGACATGAGCAGGGGAGGGTCAGAGAGAGAGGGAGTCACAGACTGAAACAGGCTCCAGGCTCTGAGCTGGCAGTCAGCACAGAGCCCGACGTGGGGCTCGAACCCACGACCCGCGAGATCATGACCTGAACGAAAGTCGGAAGCTTAACCGACTAAGCCACCTAGGAGCCCCCAAAACAGTCTAATCTTATGATAATACTAAATGATGATATGCTTTTTCACCAGGTTAACATTTGCACTAATGTTGCAAAGGCGATGATGGATGAACTAACTGCTTGTGCTTTAGGACCAATTAAGCAATGACATCAAACTGTATAAGCAGCTATGTTGTTCACTTTCACACACTGGCTAAAAAGAAAAAAGCCAGTTTCACTTAAGAATGTGATCGATGAGGGGCGCCTGGGTGGCTTAGTCAGTTAAGCATCCGACTTCGGCTCAGGTCCTGATCTCATGGTTCGTGGGTTCGAGCCCCGCGTCAGGCTCTGTACTGAAAGCTAGCTCAGAGCCTGGAGCCCGTTTCGGATTCTGTCTCCCTCTCTCTCTGACCCTCCCCTGCTCATGCTCTCTCTCTCTCTCTCTCAGAAATAAAAAAAAAAGGATGTGATTGATGAAACAGTGAACATTTTAAATTTTATTAAACCGACTCCTCAGATTTTGTGATATTTGTGGAAATGGGAACTATTCATGAAGACATGTCTACTGTACATCAAAGTATGACAGTTGTCTCAAAGATAAGCTCCTCTGTGATTATTTAAAAATTATGAACTGAATCATCAGCTCTCTTTACAGAACACTATTTTTACTTGAAAAGCCAATTTATAGACAAATTATGACTATTCAGTTTTGGGCATTTGGTTGATAATTTTTCAAAAAATGAAGAAAAGCATGTGAGACTGTTATAAAAAGGAAAACGATGGATCATTTTATTGCCAACGAACTTTTTCCCACCACTGGTAGATTTATAGCTTCCCTCTACTTGAAAACTTCTCAGATGACATAGACAAAGTTATTAATAAATAATAATATTTTTACATCATGTAATAAAATGAGTCAACATTTGGAAGATCTGCATAACTCAACAAACCAGTTTTCTGTAAATGACCAATAAGTGATGATACAAGGTCATCAATGTGTAAAAAGAGCACAACATTCACCAACTGATTTTCATATAAAGAGTATGTTTTCATTGATAATGGCTCCAGATTCTATGTAGCACTAACCTTAAAGAAGCTACCACTTGTCAAATTTGGATATAATATTAATGAACAGCCCTAATTTTCTGAAAAGTTTGTAAAATGCTTTGCACTTTTCTAAGCTCATATTCAATGTAACAACCTATCACAACAGACTGAATACAGAAACAAATATAAGAATCTAGCTACCTTCTGTAAAGCCAAAAATTTTTTAAAAAATTGATGTTTATTTATTTATTTTTGAGAGAGAGAGAAAGAAAGAGCACAAGCAGGGGAGAGACAGAGAGAGAGAGAGGGAGACACAGAATCTGAAGCAAGCTTCAGGCTCTGAGCCTGTGCTGTCAGCACAGAGCCAGATGTAGGGCTTGAACTCACAAACTGTGAGATCACGACCTGAGCTGAAGTCAGATGCTTAACTGACTGAGCCACCCAGGTGTCCCTATTAAGCCAAGAATTAAACAGATTTGCCATACTATAAAATAATGTCAATCTTCTCTCTAATATTTTTTGTTTTAAAACTTTATCTTTCATGAAAAATGTTATTCATACTAATAGTTACTGGGCTTCTTACTGTTACTTGAAAAGAAGTAATAAATATTTTAAACTTTCTTAGTTTAACTTTCTAGTATGTTAAAAATGGGTATAACCTACGTCAAACCAAAGGACTCTGTGGTTGTCACTAATTTTTAAGAGTATAGAAAGGTCCTGAAACTAAAAAGTTTGAGAACTGCTGCTGTGGAAAAAGGAAGGGATCAGCTTGGTTTCTAAGAGAACCAGAAAATTGAGAACTTTTTGCCTGTAACTTATTGGTCAAAAATAATAAACCCTTTAAGAGGTCGAAAAGTTATATGAATGTAATTACAACATGTGAAATTCTGATGAGCACAAAGTTTTGAACACGAGGCTCCTAATAAATGTTTTAAGACATCTAATATACCGTAAAAGAAACCTATCTTTAAATAAAAGTCACCAGGTATTCCATTCCAGTTCAAGAATTCCTCCTTAATTCTTTCCTGTCACAAAATGGGTTTAGAGATTCCTTCCCCTCTTTTTTGTCATCTCATAAATTTTGCAAGTAAGCTTTTAGCTTTTAGTCCTCATTTGCAAATTAGAAAAGCTTAAGCTATTGACTTTCAGAATACCAGTCACCCACTATAAATCCTGGTATTTCTTCAAACTTTCTCATTTCTTCTCTTCCTTGTTCATTCCCAAACTATTTATTGAGCAACTAGTCTCAACTGAGCAACATGCAAAAAGTTAGTAAAGGCAGACTGCAAGAACCGTAAAATGGTTTAGCGAAGAATACACACAAAGATGCATAAGAGATTGCCTTCATACTTGAAAATGTTTCTGGGCAGGATTTGAATATAAATTTATTTTATTATTGTACTCCAGTTTTCCAAAATGATTGCCTCACACTTGAAAACCTCAACATGATGTGATGGAAAGCCTTAGAGGGAGTTCGTCAAGGAACACAGGGTTCCACACCGTTGACAGACTGGCATAACTCCTTTCCCTTGCACCCTCACATGATCACTTCCGCTGGTTCTCTACCCATATAGGAGGTAGAGAAGTGTCCACTTGGATCACAGATACAAAATATATGGATTCTATTTTCCTTCCTCAAATTTCTACTTACTTTCAGTAAGTACGCAGTGTTAGTTATTTTTGCTAAAACAACTCACAGGCTTAGCTGTTGGCAATACCCGTGCATACCTTGGGAGTGCTGCCTAAAAGCCCAAATGCTGCAAAAGTCATAGTGCATTTCAGGCACACTCTGTTTCATATGGCACCAATAACAAATACTGTTGGAAAGCATTTTCAAAGATTCTAGATTCCCTTAAGAACTCCAAGTCTAATTACTAACCAAGACGGAAGGTCTAGAAATATTTATAGCCATTTACTTATGACGTCGTAATTTCCAGCTAATTACAGAATAATTATACAGGGCCTTTTGCTTTTGTACCTGGCAAATGAAACGAACATGCTAGCTACTATACGTATTGCAGCAACGGGATGAGCAATGGGATGTGTGTAGAGTGAAGAAACATTCCCTTTGTGTTTCTCCTTCTTCTTCTTCTTTTTTTTCCCCCAAAAGACAACTCATGGCCACGGAGTCACCTTTCTCTATTACAGCAGAACCCTGTGCACAGTCTACATGATACTCCTTCCCCATTTTCTACTTCTCCTGAGTGTTCGGTCCCATCACACCCACACGGGAACGTCTGCCTAGCTTCAGCACCCCTATCTGCTACTATTAATTAACACCAAGGAATGCTATTATGCACCATAAACCAGAAGTTGCAAATATCCCAGAGCACATACAAGGAAGGGCAAGAGTCAACAGCTATGAGCACAGATCACCGTGACTCCCAGGGATTGCCCATAATATGTGTCAATCATCAACGATGGAAAGAAGTCAATAGGATTCTTCTTAGATTCTCAACTGAAACAATATTGGCAGCACCTTAGCTCTCTCTCTGAAGATGGTTTGGTTATTTTTTTAAGTCTGTTTATTTATCTTGAGAGTGTGTGTATGTGCATGAACAGGGGAGGGGCGCGGGGGGCAGAGAGAAAGAGAAAGAAGGAGACAGAGAGATTCCCAAGCAGGCTCTGTGCTGTTAGCGTGCAGCTCCATGCAGGACTTGATCTCATGAACCCGGACCATGAGATCATGACCTAAGTCAAAATCAAGAATCAGAGGCTTAGCTGACTGAGCCACCCAGGCACCCCAAGAAGGCTTTGTTATTTTAAGAAAAGTAAATTGGAATGGAAATGGAAGCTTGGTTCTGGCTTTGGGCACAGTTGAGACATCCCTCTACCTTGAGGAACTTGGGACAGTGTAGAAGAGGCTTGGGACTGGGATTTAGGCAGAGACAGGGTCAAACCTTAGGGGCATGAGGTTGGGAAATATATTTAACCTCCCTGAATTTCAATACTCTCATTTGTAAAAAAAAGAATTAATGTATCTACTTCAGAGAGTTGCTGTGAAGAGAAAATGAGTAAATGGGTAGTAATCCTTTTAGTTAGCTTCTTTCCCTTTCTTTTCGGGTGATAGCTCTCCGCCGGCTCTGTCAAAACACTCCAAGAGTACATTACATTCCCTGACATCTCCTTTCTGCCACACCTGATTGATGGCTCTGCTATTGTGAGAATCAAATATAATTTTAATAGTTATTTAAATATTTTATGCCAGAAGGGTTTCTGTATTTTTAATATAAGGAACTACCTTACTCCACTTAAACAAATAGTGGTTGAAGACCTTCTAGGTATAAAGTACCGAGCTCAAGCTCAATGGGGGAAATAGTTTTTGCTCTTTAGAAACATACAAGAGGAGATTAATACTCCGCATGTACACAAACCACAGTAATATGTGATGGAACAAGGAAGTGCCTCAAGAGATGTGCACATGGTTATTAGAAGAGTTTATAGCAAACAGGTGCCCTCGAGTGGATCAGCTCATGTAGCCCTTCAACCATGAGAGTCTTGAAAAGTTTCCCTCTGCTGTGAACATATATATGAGCGAGGACTCCTGGAAACTTCATAAAACACTTCGTTCAAAGCGGGGCTCTGCAAGCTGGTAAATGCGGTAGAATCTCTCCCATCTCTCACTTCATTATTAGCACTCAGCAAATGTGTGGCAAACCCACATTAGAATGTTAAAACACATTAACACAACGCTGTAGACCTTGATCCTCTCCTAGAATCAAAATACTTTGCCTTCCATTGAATTTAGGGAAAAAATTGGTAAATCTATATTGCTCCATAAACAGTACAGCACAAAGTCTGTTGCAATTCTGTGCAATTTTCTGTAATCATGTATACTTAAGTGAAATTTACATTATCATTATGGCTGCACTATGGAAATGATTCTTTTAGCCTACAGCTATTAGAACCGTTCTGGTGCCAGGACCAAGTTGTCAGCACTAGGGGAAGCAATTTCATCGGGTTTCTTTTTACACCGACACACGGCTCCTATTAGTGCTTATGCCTCTTATTTTGTTTTTTTTCCCCCAACTCATGCAGTTTGCCTCTTTGGGTGGAAATGAAAACAATTTCAAGAATGAAAAGTTTCAGTCTGTAGCTAAAAATATCCCCAATCATCAGCAGGGGAGGCAATTCCTCAGCCACTTGCAACAAAGATGACCTCTTTGCCAGGCTTGGTCTACAGCGGGAGGTATCTACTCATGAGCTCCTTTTACACGGGCTTGAAAATAAACAGCCAGCTCCCCTGGCTCGCCTCCCTCCTTGAATGGAGGCAGGGAACGTTCTGTACAAGGAAATCTTTTCCCACAATATAGGGGCCAATCCTAACCAAGTCAACTGAAGCATCTGATGTATGTTAGACATTTATAGCTTTTAATAACAGGTGCCCAAGTGAACCAATTAGGTATCTTTCAACCCTGAAGACTCAGCACATTGAAAGTATTCATATTACCAAGGCGAGGCAGTGCATCAAGTTATTTTCTAAAAAATAAAATCAAAGTCTTTTCTTTTTGACATAAGCCTCTACCTTGAATATACATCATTCCCAAGGTCACAGGAATACATTACCATATTATAAGGTACCAAGTAAGCAAACACTTGGAAAATGAATGCCAACTACAGGAAAAGTCTTACTTAAAATTCTCTCCTATCTTTAAGGCTGACAGTGAAACTTACACAGCTGAACCAGCATTCTGAAAAATTGAAACCACATGGTTACCTCCTCACCCTAGGTACCACTAGTGTATGAGAAGGAAACATGCCAAATTTGCTTTACAAATAGAGAAATTGAGGCAAAACACCATGAGGAACTGACGGAAAAGTTAAAATTATGACCCAGCGATCTCTCTTCTTAATCTCTTCAAGCGGGTAGCTTAATCGACTTCCCCAGAGTAAAGGCAGAGGGCACAAAATTTTAAGTCGCGTAATTAGATGTGCAAAACCTTAACTTAGTATTTTTTTGCAAAGCATTATGATATCTAGTTTGAATCTCACTGTGCCGAGTGTTAGGAATGTAATCTTGATCAATTTCAGGTAAACCTATTGTTATAAGACTTATTGTTGGTCAGTTTGAATCTTCCCCATGACTCCGTCTCCCCAGAATGGCATCCAAACTCCTGGGGTACTACAGGTGTGTCAGTGGAGTTTGCATGGGGCAAGGAGAGGCATCCATCATTTGAGGATATGTGCATTATTGAATCTGTTGCACATTACTGTACATTATTGAATCCTCACTATCATTCCTCCAGTTTTGCATCCACTGAGATGTCTGATTTCCCATCTGTTGAGCATATTCCCGAGTCCTGACCACCCTGACAATGACAATGAGACCTTCTAGGTCTTCCAGTCTCAGCATCATGTCTCACCATTTGCTATGGTCAAATATATAATGCATCTTTGGGGGCCTCAGGGACTCTGTGAGAATGCCTGTCTGTGTCCTTTAGACACACCATGTAGCTGTCTCACTTTTCTCTCCCATGCCGCAATGAAGCTTACGCACTCCCACCCCTGGAGGTTACTTTGGGAGGAGGGGAGGGCCTAACAAGATGAAAGTTTGGCTGAGAGATCTGCATATGGACCTTATTATCTTTCTTCTGGTTCATCTCTTCTTCCCATCACCAAAACTTAAGGATCTTGATCTAATCTGAGGAATTAGCAAAAAAAGATAAAGAGAGCTTGCTCTGCTCAAACACCTATTCTCAGATATTTTAATTAACACTTCATAATATTGTCCTACAAGTAAAATAGGTTTAAGATAATGAAATAAAAACCAAATACTTACTATTCCCCCTTTTCTCAGAGAACTAATGTCATAAAACCACAGAGAAGTACAGAGACAAGATTTCCTGGACTGGAAATGATTCACTTAAGAATTTAGAGACTATTAATTTTATTTGAAAGACATCCTCTGTACTATCCTCGTGGGTTTTGTTTTTACTCTACTTCTTTCTTCTCATTCTTGAACAAATGGTATTACAAATAGGTATTATATCTGTGCATGGACTGGCCTAGGTGCCATTCCACAATCTCAGAACCCTCCACGTGATTGAGCTTTCTCATGATTGTTTGTCACAAGCTTCAACTCTCTCCCCTCCATTCTGGTTATAATCTTCATTTGCTTTTCCTGTAGCTCATTTGCCCTTTATCCCAGGACTTCACAATCCTTTTACTTCTTAAAGATGGTGGTCTCTATTTGATACTAATGGATAAATGGATGATTTCTGGTCCTCTTCAGGTACCCTGAAGATGATGAGGCTTATATCTCAGATACACCATTAACCCTTTTACAGGACACTTCTGGACCTCCGCAAACTAATTAGGAATATCTGATTTAGTCAGATTCTCAATATTCATCAAAATCTTGCTCTTCTTGTATGCCATCCATAAAGCACTGATCAACTATTCTATCCTATTATGGTTTCTTAAGAAACAATACAAGGGTCGTCAGTGCCACCTCACTTAGCCTGTGGTCCTATACATCCTTAATCTATTACCTATTTGTTTTTTTTTTTTTAATGTTTTATTTATTTCCAGGAGAGAGAGAGAGAGAGTGAGCAGGGGAGGGTCAGAGAGAGAGGGAGTCACAGACTGAAACAGGCTCCAGGCTCTGAGCTGGCAGTCAGCACAGAGCCCGACGCGGGGCTCGAACCCACGAACCGCGAGATCATGACCTAAGCGAAAGTCGGACGCTTAACCGACTAAGCCACCCAGGCGCCCCTTACCTATTTGTTTTAAGTGCATGCTTATTCTTTTTAACTGCATTTTAAGACACTTGAGGACAAAGATCATGTTTTCTGGAGTTAGGACCACTTCCAAAGTACTGTAATTCAAGGCTAGAAACAGTGCATATGCTCAAAAACTCTGAAAGAAAATAATAATGCACCATGAAAGGAACATGGGCAGCGTGATAAAATCAGAATTCAGACTCTTCTTCCACTATTTCCTGACTGGACAAATTTTAAGAAGTCAAATTGAACATTGTGAGAATGAAATAAGATGGGCATCTGGTAAGCCTTTAAAACAGTAAGTTGAATGAATGAATGAATGAATGAGTGAAGAGATTTCCATTATAGGTTGGAAAAGGTGACCAAGAAGGTGTCAGATGAGAAAGGAAGAGGAAATATGAAAGAAATGGACTAGTCATAATCTGAAGAAACCAGAGGCAAGTGGTTTCATAAAACTAGAAGTTAGAGGACAAAAACGACAGAGGAAACTTCCACTTCTGACCAGATGGATCAACAGAGATCAGATTCATCCTCCTGCCTGAAGAAAAAAAATACCAGGCTAAATATATGAAACAGTATTTTTAAAATATTG